>JAZDUH010000316.1:1190000-1790000 GCA_036419115.1 Scarus forsteni
GCGAACTGTATGACACGCTGTTTGAGTCTGTTAATAAAGAGAATTAACGATTCAGAAGTTATCGGCTCGTTCTATGACAGGGAGTGTTGTGAGACACTTTTAGGTGGCCTCTGCTCTGACGTTCGCTGAATCACCGCTACGTCTCGGCCGCGGTGGCAGCAGCCTCTTAAAAAAAATGCATGTGGGGGGACTCCGCCTGCAGAGAGACGCTTTGGTTGCCGCGCGGCTTATCAGTGTAGTGCGAGAGGAGCGGGGGAGTAGGCATTTGTCAGAGCGGAGAGGAAAAATGCATTTTATTAAATGTAAGCAAACCATAGCGACACAACTATGGGCAAGATAGTTATCTGCCTCAGCACCCGTGACACCCGATTTAATGCAGAACTCTGATGTGAAGGCGGCGACATGATGCTGCGGTGGTGTATTTACAGTTTTTAAAAAAAAATGCAGGAGCGGCGGGTAGGATTTAGGAGCGGCGGCCCGCCACTCCTAAATGAATGTAGAGGAAACACTGACGTTGGTCAGCTACACAGTTTCTACGGCTGTTTCCATGACGATAAACGTCCATCAGCTTTCAGGGGTGGAACCAGGGGTGAGGTATGAAGAGAGAGGTGGGTCTAAATTCGTTGATCAACAACCTCTCCACTCGTTTTTTCCCACATCGCTGACTACACCTTTAATTAGCAAAATTATTGATAAACTGACAAAAATGTATTCAAGAAAGAAAAATGCACATGTCAAATAAAAGGCCATACATTCAAGAATGTTAAAGGTCCCATATCCTGCAGAGTAATAAATAGCAGCAGAAAATAAATCATGACAGCATTTACTAAACTCTCACTTCACACAGAAATATGTGTTTGGAGAAAAAGCTTATTAACCTCCGTTTTTGGCTTCCTAGAGTTTATGATGTCATAGCGATGCAGCCTCCACCTACATTTGTGTTTCTGCTCAGGGCAGGCAGACGTCATGACTGTTTTGAAAGTCAGCATCATGGCATGTAACGCCTCCTCAGGGACCGTTTGTGTGTCATAGCCTCCTGCAGCCCCGCCCACTCAGATCAGAGTGTTTCCAGAGAGGAGGGGAAAAGAGCTGCACCTTGACTAGCTGGGTTTCCATTACAGGTTTTAGCAAAATAAAAGTGATACTCCTAAAATTTCGACAAAGTATACTTGCGCTTGAACGTGTTTCCATTGAAAGTTGTTCTAGGCAGAAGCGTCATAACTCTTGTGAAATATCATCCCGCGAGATTTCACTGCAGGAAGATGGATGCCAAGGCTTGTGGAACCCTTCCTCCCTCATTTCCATTTCTATCTCCTTATAACACTCTGCATCCCTCTGTTGTTTGCAATCTAGTATGGCAGTTCTGTTTTTCTCCAGAATAATGGCAAGAAAAGTCTCTGTCTCCTCCTCTGTCCAAACGTACCACGCCATGTTACGTCATGTCCTGTGATGTATAATTGCTGAAAAAGTGTTCCCGTTGTTCTTTTGCGATATATTTGAATATTGAAACATCTGAAAAAACACCTCATGAAAGTGTAAAAACTTTTTAGCAATATTTTAGTGCTTTTGAAATTCAGGTGTTTCCATTACTAGTTTTATATTGCTCTATTTATATTTTGCCCATATCCAAAGGTCATGGAAACGCACTTACTGAGAAACAAAGTCAGAAATCTGAGACAGAAAACAGTCAGAAATCTGGTGGAAAAACACCAACAGAGAATTTTTGAGATTAAAATCAACAACTCTGAAAAAAGGCCTCATCCTCAGACCTCTGACTTTTTCCTGACCTTGAAACCAAGGTCTATCTGTTTAGTGCCAATTCGTAACAAGTGTTATCTCAAGACACTTTACAATAGAGCATAATGCTCTTTATTTTATGGATACACATATGTGCATAGATACATATATACATATAAAATACACATATAAATATTTATACAAATATAAACATCCAACACCAACATGAATCCATATAGTCAATCATGAATCCCTCCATCATGGCTCAAGAAAAAACCTTCTGTTAAGCAGCAGGAAATCTTGAATGTGGATCCCAGTCTCATGATGAACAGCAAATCCACACCATGCTGTGTTGGTGTGAGGGCAAAAGAAGGGAGGTAAGAGGAGACAAGTGGACTAAAGTAAAAACTAAAGTTAGGGACAGGTCCATGAACCATAGACCTGTCGTCTGATTTATTAGAGGTTAGCCTCTTGAGATGCTACATCTCACTTTCAGGAGGGTCCTCATGTCTGAATGGTTGTAGCGATCATTTTATAGAAATATAATCAATGATATTCTTACTGAAAATAAGAATTTATGGTAGTGATGAACTCATGGATGCCCAGACCACAAGTGCATCCCAACCATATTTGTCTCCGTTATGAATAAATGTATTAAAGGCCTCTTGAGATGTGACATCCCATTTTCAGAGGGACCTCGTGGCTATGTAGTGCTAAATATGGATACTTTAGATGTATCAACCATGGATATGGAGATCATGCTAATATCTACATTATCAGCTATAATGACAATGGAATGTTCCTAATGAAATGGCCAAATATGTGTCATGTTTGTAATTGTAGTAGTTTTTGTGGCCATGAATCTTTTCCATTTAGCCAAAACATTGCTGTGGTCTTATGGACGGCTTTATGAAACTCCATGTGGCTTCTGCAGGACAGGTGAAAGGGACTGATCTCACTCTTGGAAGCTAAAGAATTGAAGCTAAAAGTAAGAAATTCTTATTATATACTAACGGTGTTCTAACTGGTCAAAATATGTTTGAATAATTGTTTACTATTATTATCATTATTGTTGTGTTTTATTAAATATGTGCCACAGAAAATACAAAGAATAAAACTTTCCTTTGTACAAATGTGCTGCTCCAGAGAGACTATTTAAATCATTTTTAAAATGAAATCAAATTTTTGCTGAATAGACATCAAAAGCACACATGACCTCGATTACATTATAAATCTGATGTTGACAAAAAAAACATCCACCTCTGCTCAAAGTTAATTATTTAGGAACATGTTATGTTCAACCAAAATTAAAAATTTCAAACTCTTTATATCACATTTGAACACCTCAGGTTCTTAGCTTTTCAAATTGTAATGTAATTTCATGTAGCAAATCTCCAGTTTCATGTTTTCAGTTTCATTCTCCTGTTCCTTTCTCTTTATATTCATGACACAAAGCAAATGAAAACTCATTAGTCGTGTGAGAGGAAGTCGGAGTCTTACTGCATGAAAGCACTTCAACTTTTAATTAAACTTTACATCAAATTAATTAGGCTTCCCTCCTCTCATTTAGCTCTGCGGGAAGACAAACTGTTGCTGTCTTATCAGCCGCTTAGAGATACTGACACACTGTTCTGAAGGTTTAAATGTTTGGACTTTTCACTAAGCTGATAGGTGGACACTTTCCATTTCTTCTGGTTAGTCTCGAAGAAATACTTCAACTCTGTGAGAACGGCAGCAGGTCTTCTCAAACGCTGAGGGCTCCTGGAGTCATCTTCACTTCTCTGGCCTTGGCTGCACCCCACAGGATGCTTCAGAGGGCGAGAAGGTTTTTAAAGAACATAAAGGAGCCTCCGTTGACTCTGACACGAGCAGTTCGACGAGGCACCGTTTCTATTTTTAGCGTCTAAATCGGCACCCTGATTCCTCTTGGCCTTTCACTAAGCTGCTGAGTGCTGAGCAGGAGGGCGGGTCACATCCAGCACTCACGGGGGGTTTTCCTTCTGTGTTAACAAATCAGCCTGGAAGGAGAGCCGCAGATAAGAGCCCACACTTCAGGGGATAAACGATGTCTTCTGGTTTGGGTGATTGTCAGTGTTAAAAGGCCGGGGTGCTTTTGTACTTGATTTTCTTTTTCATGGAAATAACAACCCAGTGTGTGGTCTCAGATTATGTTGGAGCACGACGTAGACCATTGTGAACCAGGGTTTATTGTCACAGCACTTTTTACTTCAGCTTTAGTTTTAGTCTTCTGCCTAAAAGATCTTTTAGTTTTAGTTATAATTCAGTCATCCACATTGTTGAAAGTCTAGTTTTGGTTGACGAAATATCAAAACGTCTTAGTCGATGAAATCTACTGTAAATTTGTAAAATGTCCTTCACCACCTTGAATTTCTGCAGTCATGTTTTACACTTGGATACATCTATTTAACCAACCTGTGTCATAAAACCTGTCATTATTTTAACCCCCTAATTTGCACTGCTATGGTGTTGTAGTTTTTCCCCCCTATTTAGACTACAGTGCAAATACAAACATAAAATCTCAATAAAAAGTGCTTTGTTGTTGTAACAATCAGGATAAGTACATTCTTGAATGAAAAGGAAAACAAATAGCAGTCCTCAGAGCTGCAGTTTAGACCTATAAATGTCTGAACTGTGAACTATAATATTTAGCCTATAACAGTGCATATACTTCTGATCTTCAAGTATGATCAAATTCTGCCAACTCAACGGTAGATGCAAAAATCAAATATTGTTTTTTATGCAGACTTACACAAACATACAGTTGCTGCCTGTCTTCAGTTCAAAGTAGTTGGTGGTTGTACTCGCAGCAGTATATGGTGAACTGTAGCGGCATATTTTTCCCACGGTTGTTGTTTTGTCCACAATCTTCTCACCGTCCTCTTGTGTTTTAAATGGGAAGCCAAAATAGGTCCACAAAATCGATTTATTTGACCAAGGAGCGTCAGCTAATTCTCATCATCTCATCTTCCTCCATATGGAAGTGAGTGTTTTGCTATGGTAGGCGAGGAGAGTAAAAAATCACCAGTTGTTCGCATGCACCTTCACATTTTTTATATTGTGCATCTTTGAATTTTATTTCGTCATATATTTATTTCGCGAAACAGCCCTACTAAATACTATAATTAAATTAATAAGGCAGCACGAGTCCACTCTTGATTAGCTGATTAACACTTGGCTGACTGCCATCCCAGAGAAGAAATTGTTGATACCATGATGTAAAATGCACCATAACGAGCTCTTCTCCTCTCTGTCTGGAGACACACACGGAGGCAGCAGAGGTGTTCATTAGCATATATGCTCACCTGCTGCGAGTGACATGGAGAGGGTGAGGAGAGGACAGCAGCTTCTGTCAAAGCTGTCACATCGACTGAAGATAACTGCTCTGTTTACCTTTTGAGCTGTAACAGGTCAGGGAAGAGAAGAGTATAATAAAGAATAAAAACAGACCCTCTGGTTCAGCAGCCGAGTCACAAACACCAAGAGCAGGAGTAAATTGGCTCAGCCGGCTGTCAGGTGCTTGGTAATTAAAATAATTTCACTCGATGTGTTTAAAAAGTTTTCTAACAGCCAAACTCTGGGCAGACTCGGCCTCTCTGTAATGAGAGAGCTGACAGCGGCTGGAGCCCGGGCTGAAGACTCTGTGTTTTTAGGTCTGAGCTCCGGGTTTGGATTAAAGAAAAACTCAATAAAGTGAAAAGATCGTCCAGGCAATCAATTTTTCTCTGCAGCGCTGTGTGTGAGTCTGTATCTGAGTGTTGGGAGACTTTATAATGGTCTGGAGGGATTAAGTTTGGCTTCTTCAGCATTATTATTTAGAGCTGTGAAACACCAGGAAGCCAAAGGCCAGTGATTTACTCACTGTTTATTTGATATACCAGCCCAAGTGACACAAACATTATTTTGAAATTCCACTGGAGGATCCATGAAAGCTGAGGCCCTAACAACTAATGTGACATCCACTAACACTGTGACTCTGAAAGTGGGCTGCTGTCAACAGACAATAAAGCATTTAGCCGATTATTATGTCAGAGATGCATTTCTGAGCCACTAAAGTAACAGAGAGTATCCCTAACAAAGTAATATCACTGAGCTAACTCACCTCATGAAGACTCACAAACAACTTTGTAATGAAAATCAAGCACAGGCCAGCCAGCTCTGGCACCAAAAAGAGGAAAAATAACCACTGATCTATGAGACCACCTGGTGATTTTTTCAGGGATTATGACCATCGTATTGTTTTGCATACACACAGATGCTTGACTGAAACATGTCTACAGAACGGAGTCTTAGCAGGAAACATCAGTGAGAACCTGAAGAACATCCACGTTCCCTGTTGATGCTGGTGTATGAACTGTGATCTTATGTCTTCAGGTTCAGTGAAACACCAGCGTGACTTCATGAAAACATCTCAGGATCTTTTAGGAAAGCAGCAGATGATGTACCGTCCTTCATGGAGCTCCTCCTGCTTCAACAAACATTCACACCCAAATCAAAGATTTCCAGACTCGACCTGAACAAAAGGTCATCCTTAAGGTAGGTATTGAGCCCACTCTGATGGTTACTGGACAAAGAAATAGTCATGTTTGGTTGACAATTAGTAGCATTAGCCCAGGAAGTGCTTCTGCTGTAAATGATAGTTTAAGCTTTATAAAATGACTAACAGATTTATAAAACATTAAAATTAAAAGCCATGTCCACTTCACAGCAAGAGATAATAATGATAGAACATGTAGATTAAAAATCATTGTAGGGAACTTCCTATCTATTTAGTGTAAACGTCTGGTAAGTAACATGCTGGACTGCCCTGTTTTTGACATCCAGTTAGAAAAGAAAAGGGTGTGACGAGGGATGCAACGTTTACCAGTAAAATGGTAAACCGTGGCAAAAATTCCCACACTAATCATTACCGTGTCCTGTTAAAATTACTAGGTTACCAAGTTTGATCACCACACTGTGTCAGTAACTCACGGTGATGCTGCTCTTTGAAAACCCTGAACTATATGCCTCTGCCCCGAACAAGCAGCCATGTCTCACAAAAGGAGGGGCGCATGCACAGTTTGTAATGTTTAGTCTCTGAAAGTTTAGCAGCTGGAGCCTCGCTCAGACTATTAACAGGTTTTCCCACTTGAAAGGGCTAGAGTCTAAAGTCTGGTCTAAGTTTAGATTTTAAAAGGATATCGGGGGAAAACTGATTGACTATAGTCACCCCATCTAAAACACAAAGCTGCGATGAAAGGCAAAAATGTGCGTGATTAAAACGGCTGTAAGTCCTGAGGCAGAGAGAGAGAGAGAGGATTCAGAGAGCCATATCTGAGTGAATTATAGGAGGTTTATCAGGAGTTTCTGTGTAAATAATGTAGAAAGGTTGTAAATAACAGCATTAGTATCAATCTGGAGTGTGTTCTTGCCGTTCTTTCGCCGTGTTTCACTGTATTTCGTCTCACTAAATCTGCTTTTTCCGTCATAGTTCGTGTTTTATGGATTTAATCAATCATAATTTGAAAATATTAAAGAAGAAAGAAGATGTGGAGGAGATCTGCCATGGAAAGGGGAGACCAGAGGAGAGTCATGAAGGGGGCTAACTGCTTCAGGGACTATCGTTATTAAAACAAAAAAATAAATAAATAAAAAAGCCTGGTCATGGTCCGATATAATGAGCTGTAACATGGACACTAATGCTGCAGGCAAACTAAAATGTGTGTGTATGTAAAATAAGTTACATTTATTTTTGGCTTTCTCAAAACTTTGAACATGTTCATTTACAACTGTTTATGAAGAGAAACCTGTTCAAAGTACAAATCAGTTTTTTTCTGTTCTTGTATTTACACACTGTTAAAGCATTTATAACATAATAAAGACAAATACTTGTCAAAATTGCTTACTTTTATTTCACATGAAAAAAGTTTAAACAAGTTTACTTCTATGACATTTCCTAACACAATTATTGACAAAAAAGACAAAAGAACTGTTACAATTATAATATTAAAGAGATTCAATGATTTCAAGACTGTGCTCAAGTACTTTTTGAACATTTTGAACAGTTTGAGCACACTGCAACAATACCATGATAATAATGATAACTGTGATAATTTAGGTTACAATAACTGTGATCTGACATTTTCATACCATTACATTCCTAGGTATGACTTTATATGCAAATGGTCCATAAATGTCCTTTTTGTTTGAGGCGTAAACTAAAAAACGTGGCCACAATCATATTCATCTTGAGACTGAAACTACAAGCGATCTGATTGTCCTGCAGCTCTGCAGTGACCCACAGATCCACCTCTGTTCTCTGCAGCTCATAAAACTTCCAGGCTTTAGATCTGAATTGTTCTCTTGGTAACAGCTCAGTGAATGTGTTTCCTTGGCTGCTGCCACACAGGTACACCGGCAGCGATCAATACCAGCTCAGAGAACAGTCTTTGAGATTCGGTAGAGGCAGGCTGACCTATCAGTGACCTGCCTCGCTCTATTTCTGTCGTGGAGTTTCAGACCTGCTGTTGCTTCAGCTTCAGGCCTCACCATTACATGACGGGTTGACTTTAGACTTTAGGCCTGCTCTGACTTCTATTTTAAGGGTTTTGTGTGCACTGACTGTTTATAGCACATGTGCAGTTTGAGGAACCGTCAATATTTCTGCTGTTACGTCACCCACAAGGCTTAATGCGCTTTGAATGATGAGGCAAATATATCTTCAAAAAGATTCCTTCTCAGGTTTGCTGCACACTTAATTTATTCAAGCCAGACTTTGTATTGAATTTGTCCTTCTGAGGGTGTGGCTTGATCAGCAGCATTTCTTCATTTCTTCTGTAAGAACAAGAAACTAAGTCTGAAGGCCCCTTCTCAGTCTCAATTGTGGCCATAATATGAGTTTTTCCTTGAGTCCAGTTGATCCCCCTTTTTCTGTCTTCAGAGGCAGTATTGGAAACTTAATGGTGCTATTACCGGGTCTATTACCGGAGACATAAAGACTCTGCTACCCATGAGCACGCGCTGCAACTGTCGTAATGCTGTGTTCCAGTAGCCTTGGAACTGGGAGTGACATCATCTCCGACTTATCGGCATTCCAGTTGAAGTTGGAAAGAAACATGCTGATCTACCAGGCTATTGTTAGCTGTTGTTAGCACGCCCTGCGTTGTTGTTCACAAATATCACATGAAGAATGTGATTATCACTATGGCAGCATTTTTATAAATATAAGTCTAACAATACTATGTATACAGCTGATCTAGAGCGACACACCCCAGTCAGAAGTGCAAATAAATGGATTATTACAGAAGCTAAATAACTGTTCACACTGGGGGCATCCATCTTTGATTGTCAACTCGGGGGTGGTGAGGTTTCACCGCGTTCCCAGTAGGAAATTCAGACTTCAGGGGACGTTCCAGTTGCAGTTTCCTTCGTGAATGTCCTACAGAAATTCCTACTTCTGACTACAACTGGAACGCACCAAAAGACGTGACCCAAGCCAAAGCGTGTGTTTGTTGTGATGCTAATGAATGCAGCACGGACCTTCCTCAGAACTCTGCATTGCTTTATAACTTCTTTTTTCATCAACTTACAGGATGCAAAGCCACGAGGTAATGTATCTCTTTCTAGTTACATAGCGGTAGTTTTTGATGTGTGACAACAAGCAATTTTTGGAAAACTTAGTATCATAGTTTTGTAGCTGGCTATATATCTCTACTTACAGCCCGGTGCTCTAAGACATGTCTGAATAATATAAATTTGCTCTAATTTTAATCATCTTGTTCCTGAGGTTGAGTATCCAGGCCAGTCCAGCCCTGTCCAACCTGTCCAGAAGGCTAAGGAATAGCATTTACAGATAACCTATTTTGATGCTATAAAACTCATCTTAAAGTGTGTATTTCGATCAGGCATATATCTAAAAGAGAGACTTTATTGTAATTACTTAGAAACTCCTCACAGTCTCTTTAATACTATAGAAAGGGAGCATGTAGGGAGCATAGCACTGTAAAATGCTTGTGTAGGTCCAACTGGACTGAATCAGATTCTTGAAGTTTGGCCTCTTCTCCAAAAAGCTTCTTCAGTTCTAAGAGTTGACAGGGGAAGAACTGAAGAGGCCTTTTGGAGAAGAAGAACCTGAACCAGTCCAGTTGCCAATCTGTATGACAATAAACACTCGGCTTTGCTACTCTCTGTCGTGCGTGCTCCTCCAAAACTGTATCACACTCTGAACAGACATCAAACTCTGTCCATCGACAGGCTCTTAAATATGTCCTCCTGGTTTAAAACATCAAAGTTGTATAACAGGGCTCCAGAGTGCAACCATTTTGGGCGCACAAGCACCCAAAATTTCTAGGAGTGCACCTAACATGACAAATTTGGGTGCACCTAATTTTTGTGCTGGTGCACCTTAAAAAAAACTGTTAGGTGCACCGTTGCAACCACTGCAAAAAGTAAGTCTGGAGCCCTGGATAACATGAGATAGAGCAGCAGCTCAGACTCTTGCTCTGGAAGCTCTGGTGAGGACAAACTCCCGTCCTGCTGGAGTCTGGGGTCAAGAGCAGTCCCAACTCTCCCATGTGCTGGTCATTAGGAATACTTAGCATAAGTTGGAGCGAGGCCGGCCAACAGACCGTCTTTGTAAACAAACGTCAGAGGGAATTTGTCTTTGTGGTGTGTGTGTGTGTGTGTGTGTTTTTAGTTGTGTGACCTCAGTGCGGGTAAGAATCTGAGTGTTTTTGTGTGGATTATTTTCTGTATGAGCATGTTTAGTATTTTTCTGCTTGTCTGTGGTTGTTTTTGAGGTCAAGGGGAGGAATCTGATGAGTTGTGGTTCCCATCATACCAAACACTAAAAGATTGTTTCCCTGAAAAACCCCAGTGCATGCTGGGTGCCTGAAGTTCGCAGACACACAATCAGTGATTCAGAGAGTTGATGAAGAAATATCATTGTTGACCAAAATGAAATGACATGTTTACAGGGGGGCTTGGTGCATTTCCAAGAGGATAATAGTTTGATTTAGTGATTAAAGCCATCCCAAACAGAGGAGGCAAAAAAAGGGAAAAACAAAAAGCAGACTACCAAGGGATGATTTAGGCCAAAACCAGTCAGCAAGCTAACTTAATGATCACTGTCAATATCATGCAGGGATTGGCTAATGTTAGCATTGCTCGCACCATCTGCCTCTGAACGTCTAAACTGCTTAAAAACATCAAGTCCAAGCAGATTATGGTTAGAAATCGCTCTCAATATAATGTAAATATTTTCATCTGAGCAGCAAAAATAGCTTTATTTTATCACTGGAAATACTGTTGCCTTGCTTTAAGCTATGATATCACTTGGAGTTGGCTGTTAATTTCTAGTCACTGTGCAACATTAAGTCAAACAGCAGAAATAAAGACCACACAAAGACCCCAGCTTGATAAGCTTGGGTCCACAAAAACAAACCAGGTGAAATGATGCTGCATCATTTAAGCTGAGTTAAGCTGATGCATCAGCAGACATTGACACATCAGCTAAACTCCTCTCTATTATTTAGGTTCAGGTATGTTAGGAATACAAAATATCGGATTTTTGATGATATCCACTATGCCAACATTTTTAAAAACATTATGCCCGATACATCACAAGGACTTCTTGTCATTGTTGCTTTCTGTGTGAGAGTCTGATCATGTAAGGAGGACATGCAAGGCTAAACATTATGGTGCAATCGTGCGTTAGTTGATATTACAGCTGACAACAATGTCCTCCACAGCTCTGTCCAATTATATCATACCCTTATGATGTATGACATTATTAGATCAACTAGTAACCAAGTGTTACTTTAACATTTAAACAAACAGATCATGTTGTATTATTAAACACACTGGATCCTGCTCCCAGTGCATCCCTCTAATGCAAACAGAGCAGCAACAACTGCAAGAGCGGTGTAGGAAACATCTCTTAGCACAACTTATGGGTGTTTCATTGAGCTCAAGCATTAAAGACAGGATGTGATCAGGCATTGCGGGATTTACTTGAAAAATATATAGATATACTGATTGTTAATGTGTAGAGGAGTGATTCCTAAGTAACACCCACAGTTTGGACTGTATGGAATAAAGCCCCATAATAACTATTTAAACAGGTCAGAAGAAAAAGCAACTCGAGGTCCTCCAAGGGAGATGGAAAGGCAGGCCTGCATGTATTTAATACATAAATGTATGGCCAATATATCAACTTTAAATATCAACAGAAAATCAATATTTGCTGATAACACTGTGAATCCTTACTTTTTATCTGGTACCCTGACAGAGTTAAGCTGTAACCCAATCAGAGTGGGCTGGTCCCATGAGGGGACTGGAGCCTTGAAGGGGAAGAAGCTCGAACAGAGCATCTCAGAAAGAGAGAGAATACGGCACAGTCAGGGGAACTCTGTGAAAACTAAACGCTGTTTTTAACATTAACATACTCATCAAAAATGAAAATGAACTTGACTAAAGGAGAAATGTGACCTCTTGTTAAGAAATGTCAAGATTTCATAAGGTCGGAAGTAGGGTTGGGCAATTAATCGAAGAACAATTGAAACCGAGATTTAGACCTTCAATCAAAGTAATTTTACTTATGTCAATGTCATGTGACTGTGCTTCCTGCATTCACTTTAAGCGGGGCCAAGACTGACGGGCGTGCTGCCAATATGGAGGAGACAAGTGCCAGCCTATCAGAGGACTTTGTAGACAAGAAAACTGCCGTCTCCTTGTTTGGGCACATTTTGGATTATGTGAAGAGGACATATGAGCAGAAAGAAGTCAAGTGTGAATACTGCAGGAAGACTGTCTGGACGAGTGTCGGTCACACCACCAAAAGTTTAAGCATGTCATCTAACAGTGGTTCATTAATCACAATCAAGGTAAGAGCTTCAATTAATCGTGATACTGACATTATGTAATATCACCCAACCCTAGCAGGGAGCATCCATGCTGATCTCTGTGCACGCAGCCATGTTTACAGGCGTGCACACGCATGCCTCGTTCCCCTCAGAGGTCACTGATTGGTCAGTGCCTCTGCAGACAGAACTCAATAATTCTGGCTTGGGGCTTGATTATGAATCAGGCAGAACCAGCTGCAAAGTAAGGTTAGCCCAACCTCACATGTGTAAAAATAAACTTTTTAAAGCACTTTTTGATCTTAATTGTTCGTTTGCAGGCGTATTAATGACCCGGCTCTGACTGCTGCAGAGGTGTGGCTCTGTTCAGTTATACAAATGTACAGCATGCTCACTAAAAATAGCTCCAGTCTCTCTAGACGTTGTGTCTCCAATGGGAAGTATTTCACCAGGAAGTGATTCAGCATCTCCCAGAGCACCCACCCCTCCCCCTCTACTCACCACATATACACCCACAGTGCACAGACAAAAACACACACTTGAGAGTGTACAAGCCCTTCCATCTCTGCCTCGCCTCCCGCCAGCAAAGCCTTGATCAAACCTCAGACAGACGCGTCCCAGACCATTAGTGAGGGAGACTCCAGATCTGTTAATGTTCATCAGAATTGGAGAGCAAATAAAAATCAGCAGCAGCAGCAGGAAGCCCGGGGACTCCTGTCAAAAACAAGTCAACACTGAAATACAGTAGGATTACAGCATGAGGAGAGAGCAGGAGTCTCAGTTACTGTAAAAGCAGAGCCACAACCTGTTGAGAGTAGAAGAAGAGTCTGAATCAGCTGTAATGATGTGATAATGGTAGAACAAGGACAAACTAAGTTAAATTATCTAGAAATATAAACACTCTCCAACCACTAAAAGAGCTACATGTTCAACTGCTCCATAACAAAACAGCTAATCATCCAACCACGTGGTAATGAACTTATGCATGCAGGCATCCTGCTGAAAGGTAATGGAAGTCTCCAGATAGCTTATACCACTTTAGCACTCACATTACAGGGTCAACGCGGTATTTTTTCAACGCAGTTTAACCCGCTAACAATCGGCAAGTGACTCTTTTCCCACAACCAGCAGACCCGGGTCTAATCAGCAGCAGATGAGCTGCATGGCTGTTTTTTTCCTCTGGTGCATCGAGCTGATATCGTTACATTGATGACATTATCAGCACGACAAAGCGCATCCATGTAAGCAATGGAAAGGAGCATATAGGTCGTGGACATGGTTTTCTGTACCTTATACTTCTGTCTGTCTTTAAAAATGTACAAACTCAGCAGTGATGATACAAAGGCGGATGGAATTTGTTGCTAAGACGGGGACGGGTGTGATGTTATGCCGACTTCATCCGTATAATCGGAGGTCGACCTGACCGAGTTCTTGAAAATTAGGGCTGGGTGTAAACAGGTTTGATGAGCAGCAGTCAGTCCCCATATCTGTTGAATTCACTCTTAAAAATACCCCTTACTCACAAACTGCTCTGATTCTCAGTGGACAAATGTGACTAATTCAGAGCTAACATCCACTTTTAGAAGATGATAAATCCCTCATCTATGAGACAACATGTCTTCTTGGTCTTCAGATTCACTTCTCTGAGTCCTTCCTGGTGGATATCAGGAGAAATTGTGAGCCGTAAAAAGTAATCATCTGACAAATCTGTTTAAAACGCAGCTCTTGTACCCAGAGGGAGAGAGAGCAGCAGTGCATTACAGGCCTGAAAGATCAAATTCTGCGTAGGACCTGACATTTATGCAGAGCTTCATGATGTCCTGAAAGCTTTTTATCTGGAAATCATATCTCCTTTTCTGTTCCTTCTACTCCCACTGCTATTCTGTCAGAAAGCACAGTCCCTTCATATCTGATCTCTGAGCTACAAGGAGATTTTACAGACAGTCACAGTCTCTAGGAATATGTTCGCTTCCAGGCTTTAACTTCATTGTTACATACATTTTCATGACTCATTCATCAGCCTTTATAATAATGAAAATATCTGCTGTTCATGATGAAGCTGCACGCACAAGGTCAATAAACCATGGTGCCAAGTCAACAATGTTCACGTTCACCTGCTGAACTAAACTAACTTATATCCTTATTTTCCAACTTCTAAAGGAGAATCCATCCATCATCAGCAGGATGAACTGTCAAATTTGTGTCTGTAGGGTCTCATACAATATGAAGATGTTGATAATCGTGGTCTCAATTCATCAGTCTGTCTTTTAACCTTTCTGTTCCTGCAACCTGTAGACTCGGGGTGTAATGATCCATCGATCTAGATTGATACATCAATTGGTTAAGCAATGATTCAATCAGCTTGATGGACACTTAATACATTGATCAACATCATCATCTTTCATAGACGCCTTTATTTTGCAATCTCAACTGGACATGTGTGTCAGTTTCTGCCCAACTGTGCCTTGTTCTGAAGTTTCCTCTCAAGTCCCATGTATTCAGCGTATAAGACGCACATTTGAACCTTTTCACTCCCTCACACGCTTTAAAATGTATTGTGTAGCGCCCACCGAGTAACACCGCTGTATGCAAACATGTAGCAAGACGCTGTTAGCATCACAGAGCTAAACAGGAGCCAGACATATCAGCCAATCAGAAAATTGCTCTACTGTACCCGGGTAAGATACGGTCAATCTGACAGCAGAGGATGCATGCTGCACTCACAACAGGAGTGCATCATCACACGACTGCAGTGAGTTATCTTTTCATGTGATTTTGTAGCGCACTGATTAATGAAATTACATAAAGTTAGAAAGTAAAACAGCGAGAGCTTAGTGTCATTCCTCCTCCACACCGACCATTAAACAGTGAAACAAAGTCTGATCACACTGACACACAAACTGTGGTTACCAGGCAGCACAGTAAAACAAAATCATCAATGTGAGTTTATAAAGTAAAGTAAATAGTTCTAATTTTGGACATGAGAAATGTTTTGATTTAATTAAAATCAAAACTGCACATTTATAGTTTGGTAGAGCATGGTCAAATGTTGGAGTACCATAAGAAAATTAAAATAATAATTCAATAATTTGTATTATAATGTTGCATCATTGCATGATATAATATTGAAACACTACACTATAACAATCAGACCCATAAGGTAACTGCGGGGGCAAAAAAAGCTCCTTTCCTGAATTAAATCAATTTTAATTTACAATTGTAATAAAATGGTATGATCTTACAGATGGTCAGCAATAAGACTATCAAAATGTTTTGTATTTCTTTCTTGCTTCAGGTGAAATGTAGCTGAGTGTTTTCAGTGAAGACATAACATTGTCTTGAATCGATCGAAGGCCCCTGAATTGTACAGTTTCAAAATCGAATCGTGACAGACTTTGTGATATCCCCAAATATTGTATCATTGTCCAAAGAATCGATATCGTATTGTCATGAAAATGGTGACTTACACCCCTACTGTAGACTGCAGCTCGTGTCAAAAATTCTGGACAACTTGCACAACTGATGCACTGAAGTGGCACAGGAAACACATGGAGGCCATCAGCCATGTCTCCAGTTAAAGTCTCTGAAGCTTAAGCCGAAGACTTTAACTAGGGCTGTAATCGACCAAAGAAATTGTTGGTCGACTAAAACACAGCAATTTGTCGAACAAATTCGACCAATTGGGGGGGGCACCCCCCCCGCTCCGTGTTTCTCCCCTGTGCGCACCTCTTTCCCTCCTTTCTTTCTCTCAACCCAAGACTCTTTGCTTTCCTGTCTTTATCAATAATATGGGCAGTCACTCTCATACAGGGGTCCATTCGAAGAGACGCACACATCTGTTATCTTTACCTATTAACTTGGAAGCTTTCTCTTTTTTCTCCCTCGTATTTTGCCGTTAGTGCATGCGTAATAGCGAGGCGCGCTGGCACTGAATATCCAGAAAAACATTTGAACCTGGAAATTCATGGGACTCTTTTAGTGTTCCCACACAGAGTTTCATATAAACCACGTTGTTCACTACAACAGACACTTTTCCTGCTGGAACTTTGAAGGCATCGCCAACTTCATAGTTGTGCGGCGATGTTCTTCCTGTGTGCGCACCTCCTTTTTTTCTCTCAACACAAGACTCTTTCCTTTCCAGTCTTCATCAATGAAATGGGCAGTCACTCTCATATAGGGGTCCATTTGAAGAGACGTACACATCTGTTATCTTTATCTATTAACTCCGAAACTTTCTCTTTTTACTTCCTCTTATTTTGCCATGAGGGCGTGCGTAATTGTCTGGCGTGCTGGCACTGAATATCCAGGTTCCAATGTTTTTCTTGGCCTTCCACGACACCAATGGGCCTCATACCCTCAGAAATAAAATAGTCAATTCCTTCTGTGACGTAGTTTTTGCATTAGGGTGTTTATATGAGGCATAAAATCCAGCGTGAGGGTGAGGGATGCCGCCGCTGCAGCGCGGGCAGAGTGCATGCAGTTATAAAACGAATACGCGATTATTAGACTGGAATATTGAAATGCTCTTAAATAAAAATATTGAAATGAACGATAAATACATTAAAATGGTGTCCTAAGACATGATGGGGGTGCTCAGAAAATACCCCCATTTCACTTGATACGTTTCTCCTGATGAAATGAACTGCTGGGGAAAAAATAAATTGACATATTTGGTCGACCAATCAGAATTTTGGTTGACTGAGCACGCATCGACCAATTAGTCGACCAGTCGACTTGGACTTTACAGCCCTAACTTTAACTACTTCTAATTAGGGACGCACAATATTATTGGTTTAAGATCGGTATTAGGGCTGAACGATTGTAGGAAAAGATTGAATTGCGATTTTTCTGGCAGATATTGCAATTTCAATTCAATTCACAAAATTTTTTTTTTTCAAATCAAACTTGGGTGCAAAATTCACTTTGTTTAAAGTACAGACAACAGTAAGGAAATAAATGATGAAAAACACTTAACACATTATTCACCTTCAATAGTGATGATAAATAATCTGTTTTCATTAACTTCTACTCCTAAACAGAGGCTTTGTGTTGTTGACCTGCTTACCAGCACTTTTAACAAACAGACTGTCTACAAATTTGTAAAACAGTATGTGTATAATACTTGACACAACAGATCCTGAGTCAGTCAGGAGCGCTGCAAAAAACTGCTGCTTTGGTGATCACAAAATTGCATTGTCAAAAATTGCGATTTCGATCTGAAAACGATAAATTGTTCAGCCCTAATCGGTATTAGCCAATACCAGCCTAAAGCCGCCTATTCAATGAACGCTACTTTGCGACCTCGGCGACCACTTTCGTTGTAAAGTCAAGGTATAATAATAATGTTACATTTTATTTAAAAGCGCCTTTCAAAACACCCAAGGGCACTGTACAGGATAAAACAACAATAAAATCAACAAAACAATACAACTATAAAATCAGTAAAATGCAACAGACAGTGATGGATAAGTGGATGAGAGTGAAATATTCATGTTCAGGAGTATGCAGTTTGGAACAGGTGGGTTTTGAGTCTGGATTTAAAAAAAAGACAGGGAGGTCAGGTTTCGAATGTCTGGTGGGAGAGAGTTCCAGAGCTGGGGAGCAGAGAGACTTAAGGCCCTCACCCTCCTGCTACTAAATGGCAGGATCAAGGCAACCTGATTGCTCGCTGCTCCATCATCATCAAGTTGAAAAAGTTGATCTTTTCAGGTCAACGACTGTGCATCAACAGCCAATCAGGGTAGTGTGGCCGTGGGATGGTATTAAAGACAGACTGTTCTTATTCTGGTTCAGAGTAACAATCCATGTCAATGTGGGAAACATCAGTCAGTGAGAACATTAGTTCCACTTGGACAGACTGCAGAAAACTTACAGGCGATACTGCTGCAGGTCCATCAGCTGCAGTTTTGTGGTTGGTTGGAGAACCGTGATCGTGAAGGAGCTGACCCTCAGCCTGACAGCTCTGTAAACCAGCCCAAAGGTCCAGCGAAAGAGCATCATCCACAAAAGCAGAGAGTCAAGCTCCTTCAGTCCAAAATACTCCTTCCCCAGGGCCCTGCCTTGAGGTCCCACTGACGAAGACCCAAAACAGAATTAGTAACGAAAGGGAAAGCCTTGGCATAGGCCACCACGCACAGGGAACGTGTCTGACTTTCTGCCAAGAACGCAGACACAGCTCCTTCCTTCAGGTCCCAATGGCACCCTGCGACAGCTCTGACCAGAACTCTATCTGCTCAACTGAAGATCTACTCAGACTGGTCGGACTTGTGTTCAGTTTGGACGTCTCAGTTTTTTACTTTAAAGAAGGCTGAACATGTTGTGTCTGCCTATTGTCCTGCTGACTGTTTCCCCTCTTGGAAGTATTTTTAGTCGGAGTGTTTGCCAGCCTCAGCCACCACAGATATCAGTTAACATGTTTGTAAGAGCGGGCAGTGACATAACAGCTTCTCCTCCAAACAAGCCTCACACCGGCCTGCTCCTCTGCCACCATGAACAGAGCTCCATTAGACACACCATACCAGAAGAACCAACGCTCTTACTCCCCGTCCAAAGACACGAGGAGCTGCAGTGAGCTCGTCCTGCAGGCTGCAGCTCCACGGCCGTAAACACAATCCTGCCTGACATTTCCCACAGTGAGATTTCACCAGTATGACTCGTGTGGGTCTGCAGGCACGTTGAGTTCACAGCAAACTCATTTAGTTAAGACAGCTCATCCCGACTGAGTCTGCGGGACACATCAGTGTGCACGCTCTAAAATAAAATCAGAGCATGAAGCAGAAACAAGCATCAGGTTTCTGTGTGGCTGTTTCCTAGGACACGGTGTTTGTATCGGGGCTCGGAGGGGAAGAAGTTAGCAAGTTCACTCTGAAAGTCCAATAAACTTAATAACACTTTAAATCATTCATTTTTTTAATTTGAGCAAAAGTTCATGATCAAATATGAACCTAAACATGTTTTTTTTTGTCTTTTTCTGCACCAAGAGTCTCCTATTTGAGGTCAAAATGTTCATTATGTTGAATTGATTTTGAGTAGGGATGCACGGCACTGGGTTTTTTGTCATGATGCCATAATCTTAAAGCTTCTATCAACACTAGGACTGTCCCAATGTACCAGTGAGGACGATAACAGCCTTTTCTCATAAATATATTGAGCTAAAAAAATACGGTAAAACAATGAGACTATTTGATTCATAGGGGGGTGGGGTTAAGTGATATTCCAACCTACAATAACTTTGTCAATGTGCACATAAGTCTTATGCACTTACGTTGAGTTCTTATATTTCTACATTCTATAATATTGTACACATGTGTTTTTTTAATCTATCCTTTGTTTTATTTATCATTGCTGCTCCTTTTGCTGTTGTAGCCCTGCAAACTTCCCCATGTATTAGAAAAAGCTTTCCTGTTTTATATTCTAAGTCTGTTTTGATCACTGGCACAAGGAATGAAGGGGATGGGGAAGTAATGTGGTTGAATTTGTTTTTATTTTGGTTCAGATATGAAGCTTAAAATATCAGAATTCACATAAAAGGATGTGCAGATGCTTAATATAAGCTTTTTTGAAAAAAAGTTTCCAATGAAAACAAAGTAAATTGAGCATTTTTAACATCTGTATTTACAAAAGAGTCTCAGGTATGGATGTTAAAATAATATATATAATAATTTAGACATTTGCTTATCATGTCATCTCAAAAAAACTTCAGATCAACCTACTCACAGATGTAGGGGCAGAGTTGAAGTGGGACTTAAGGCTGCCTGACCAGTCTCCTCTAGACCTAAAACCATTTGAATCATGCCCCTATTTTTTTAAACCAAAAGCCTTTCATTGATAGGGATGGGAGAAAAAAACGATTCACATAAGTATTGGGATTTTTTTGTTCAAATATCTTTTTTTTTCAAAATGTAAGAGCTTCATTTTAGTCTGTGTTAATACACCACTTTTATATGCAGTCCAGGCTTTTGAAGAGAGAGTATAAACAGCTGGTTAAAATATATTGCTGAATAAATCCTAAAAATGGACGCACATGTGATGTGTATTTTTCCTGATATAGTCTGTAGGCATCATCATTGTTCATCTTTTTCATTGGTGTTACAATGTCAACTAAAGGTTGCAAAATCAGCAATGGAATCACAATTTAAATCGAATCAGCACCTAAAATAATTTCAAAAAATCAAATCAGGAGAAAGGCGTATTGTCCCAGCCCTGTTAATTAACATGATGGATTTGTGATGTATGGTGTGGCCCTGTATTCAATGTCACAAAAACTTTCTGGGAAGTATAACTTGGAAATTAAAAAAAAAAGATTTGGAAAGTTTTTATTGGAATTATGAGAATTAGATGGAAATTTTGGGTAATCTAAACAAACTGAATCTAATTCAAACATAAATAAGAGCATTTTGTTTTGTCACAGGCAGACATTATGTGAAATAATACGATTAAAGAACATCTCAACAGAAGTTTTTGGAAGTAGAGCTTTGTCAAGGTTTAGGTTTTTTTTTTAACATTCAATTTCAGCTTCACCGTATGTTCACAGGCTTAAAAATGTAACCTAGAGTTCTGTAATCATCTGTGCACATGATGGAGGAACAGAGAAATTCTCAGTATATCTGCCTGAAATCTAGTTGAATAGTTAAGATTATGTTCAAATTTATCTTCCGAGGCTATCATTGAAATCCAACAGGCTTTAAGAACTGAAAGTCAGAATTAAGTTTCTTTTTGGTTTCCTTGTTATTTTCATTTAATGTGCACCAGTGTCTGTAGTCAGAGAGGTTAATGGTCGCAGTGACTCTGTGTTTTCAGAAAACTCCTTAAAAGATTTGTCCCAAAGCCACTCCTGCAGAAAATGGCCTGAAACACGTATGAGAGGCTGAATTGGCTCTGACAGCCCTGATGCCTGTGGCCCTGCTGATGTCCTTTAGCCTCGCTCCGGTTTAATCTTGTTTTCAATTCAGGAGCACAGGCCCTGTAATGAGACGCTGTGTCCTCGGCCCCGTCACCAGAGCACCTCTTCGCCCCGGAGCTGCAGGAGTCTGCCCAAAGCCTCTCCTCCTGTGTGATCTGCCCTTTTAAATATTAGATCAGTGCTGCCCACGGCGACACTCATTAATATTACAAATTAGATTTCTAAGGCAGGCATACACCTAAAGCCCTGCAACAGATTAATGAAACACAGGCCAGAAAATGACTGATGATGTTTAATTATGTTACTATAATAGAGTGGCTTTATGTGTCAAAAACAACTTCTACTGGAGGAATTCTCTTTTAATTTAAAACTAGACATTAAAGATAACTGAATAATAACAAAGCAACCTAATGAGAGTGTGGAGTGATACGACCTAATGTTATGACAAGGTGTTTTCTTTTTTTCTTTCTTTCTCTCAGTGCAGTAATGATACGATTACAAAGCTAAAAGACATCTAAAGGCTTCCTCCCAAAAAAGGAAGCCCATGATTTCACAAAATAAATTGCTGGGCTCCAAACTAACTTTTTGCATTGGTTGCAGCAGTGCATCTACAATTTTTTTTAAGGTGCACCAGCACAAAAATTAGGTGCAGAAATATTTCATAGTGTCACCCTTAACACCATAAGGTCAACATTTTATCACTTTCCATAACTTTTATATTATGTAAATGATGTTTTAAACAAGAATAAGATGTAAAGAAATACGAAGCAAAATTATATATTAAAAGAAAAATAGAGCGTTTAAAGTGGAAAAAATACGTGACCCAAGTCAAAGCCTGTGTTTGTTGTGATGCTAATGAATGCAGCTCGGACCTTCCTCAGAACTCAAAGTGACGAGGTAATGTATCTCTTTCTAGTTACGTAGCGGTAGTTTTTGATGTGTGACAACAAGCTGTTTTTGGAAAACTCAGTATGGTAGTTTTGTAGCCGCCTATATCTCACTACTTACAGCCCGGTGCTCTAAGACGTGTCTGAATAATATAAATTTGCTCTAGTTTTAATTGTCTTGTTCCTGAAGTTGAGTATCCAGGCCAGTCCAGCCCTGTCCGACCCGACCACAAATCTAAGGAATAGCATTAATAGATAACCTATTTTGATGCTATATAACTCATGGATAAGTGCAGATTTCGATCAGGCATATATCTAAAAGGGAGATTTTTTGTAATTATTTAGAAACTCCTCACAGTCCCTTGAACTGAGATAACGAAAAATATATTTTTAAATCTTAATAAATGGCTGAAACTGCTCTAAAAAACATTTGACAGAATAACATGACTGTTTTGTGCGGGTTCTATCAGAAAAAAACAGAGTGAAATAATAATAATGTGGCCTTGTTAAAGTGTAAAAGCTGCATATTTACAAAATTTAGACTGGATTTTAATCAAAAGCCGAAAGTATGTTTGCCCATAAAAATAAAAGATGGTAATAAATAGGACTGTTGTAGTTGATGTAGCTTTTTTTAACAGAATTATCCAGTGCTTTGGATGAGTGCACGTTAATGACAAATAAATGTAACCCCTGCTTCACCTGTAATCAAAGTTCACCCTGAAGAGCCTCATCTGCCCTGATCTGTAATCAAATCCCTTCAGAGATCAGAGCCCATTAGTCTGAATAAAACACTCAGTCAGACAAAACGTTTTGGTTCCCATGCGCGGTGTAGCGTTACGGCAGGTCGAGTCAGTTCACTGCTGCACAGTGACCATCAATTATGCAGCAGCTTCCCGTTTCACTCCAGGAGCCGTGGGCGTGTGCCTGCTGCATCATTCATGTCCACGTAATCGCCGCCGCACACGTGACCTGCAGTAATGTGCACGGCTCTGCACTGATTTCACCCCGATGCTGCGTACTCAGCCAGGGGCCCCGGGGCCCTTCAGAGAGCTGATAGAGAGTTAAGACCAGCTCACTGACCTCCTGGACCCAGAGTCACACAGCCGTCAGACAGATACTGATATTCTGCACACAAGGATGCTCTCTTAAGGGAAATCAGACAACCACATGGTAGCAACCCAATGCATTTAGTCATGAAGACACGGTCGAGACAACCTGCTGAATTTCAAACTGAGCATCAAACGGAGGAGGGTGATTTAAAAGAGTTGAACGTGTTGGTGCCAGACGGCTGCTCTGTTTCAGAGTAGGGGTGAGTATTGGCAAGAACCTCACGATACCATACGTATCACGACATATCACAATATTGTGATATATTGTATTATTCTACAGTAAATCAAGAAAAACTAGAGATGGTGTATATGTAAATCACACAATATTACTCAAAACTACAAGTTTTCCATTTTATTGTTTTTGAAATATGTCAAATGCAGTGCTGCATATATACATGTAATTTAAAACGCAGTGCATCAAGTCACTGAAACTAATGTTGCAAAGAAGTTATTCTTGTTTTCCTTTTAACAATGTATTTAAAGCACGCTAACCTGCAGTGCAGCTCAAACTGTAACAGGACACATGAGGAACAAAGTGCTTTGAGTTACTGACAGCACAACAGTAAATAAAAAAAGACATATTTCTCTTATCATTGTCTGAACTGAATAGACTGCATGAAAAAAAAAACCTGTGTATACATAATTATAAGTTGTATTTTATTCCCAGCTCTGATAAAATGCGAGTTTTTGTTATTGCAAAAAGATCAATATGAAGATTTGAATTATTAATATTGTATCAGGGGCCAAAATATTGCAATATATTGCTGTATCATTATATATCAGAAGGTACAAACAAGGGAAAATATCCAGCGAACTCCAGTCCTCTGGTTGAAAATGCCAAAGGTTGGAGTCGAATGGCCAGAGTGGTTGGAGATGATAGAAAGACAACAGCAGCTCAAATGTCCACTCTTTACAGCCAAGGTTTGCAGACGGCCCTCTCTGAATGAGCAACATTTCACATCTTGAACCAGCAGCAGAAAACCACACCAGGTGCCACGTCTGTCAGCTCAGAACAGGACACTGAGGCTACAGTTTGCACAGGCTCAACAAAGATTGAAAAATGTTGCCTGAAGAGCCTTCATATTTGCTGCCACACTCAAGACTCTAGTTTTAGAATTTTTTCCATGCTTTTATTTTGAAAGGGTTATTCAGATCCTCCTGTGGCTCACTATGTTTTTATGAACTTTCCCATCATCTCTTTCAAACTCTCATCACAACAAAACATCAGTTTTGAGTAAAAACATGTTACAGTAGTGACAATGTTTAATCAGATATCGCCGTCTCTACCGCTCGTCTGTATTTCTTTGAAAGTTTTTTTAACACCTGTATATCAGCTACATTCATGTTTTAAATGTAGATAACATCATTTTATTAGAGCAGAATTCTAAAGGAAGAGCAAAACTACTGAAACGCAGTATTATCATTACTTAACTGAAATGTTGCATACATATTAAATTAAACATTCTTCCAGTATATCCCACTTTCTCTAAATATGTTACACAAAATGGAAATAACATTAAAGGTGCTGCTCCGATAATGTTTTATAATAGAACAAATAGATCCCCTACCAAAGTGCTATCATGACAGAAGGAGAAGAGAACAAATAGTTGATCAGCTTTTTCTGGAAAAATAAGATCCACTATATCTAAAGATGTTTGTGCACAGTAATCTGATTGATTCTGTGATCTGTCAAGCTTAATAATCACAACATCAGTATCAATCAAAGTGATTGTGATTCAATTTTTTCCCATATTTCAGTGCCCCTTGTGTGCGTACAGTACATCTTTGTAACATAGCCTCTAAACATGATTTGTTTTTGTTAACTTTAGTACATCTGGTAATAAATGATGAATTAAACTGATAAATGTTAGAGACAAGTAATGATCAGCTCCATCTATTTCTGTAAATCACAGGAGGTGGTGCTCCCATGACGGTGTTATCAGGGCTCATGAAGTCGCAGAATTTACAGCTGCTCATGGAAATTAATATCTATGAAGGACTAATTCAGAAAACTTAAAAAATCATTAATTTGCTGTAAATATCCCTTGAACTTAGGGGTGTGCGATATGACAATATTAAAAAGTTAAGATTATAATGATTTAATATCGTCATAAAGCAGAAAGATCATCAGATTGTCTGTGTGGGCACAGAGACTTTGACGCGCACCCGACTAGCCAATCGTAGCACATTACGCACAGTGCATGGTGGGATCTCCTGTTTGGTTATGTAGCATGAAGCCATGGCAGAAAGAGAAAAGGAGATAAAAGCTTGAAGATGTCTGAACAAAAATCTGTTCTAAAGCAGCTGTATTATTCACTCAGATTATAGACATTACACTTAGATAACATTTGTTTTGAATTGTTGCACTCTAAGAGATAATGTTGATATTGTTGTTCATTACCTTTTATGTTTACATTTATTGCACATTTTTATAAAAACTGCACTATTTAAATTAAAACCTGTTCAGAAAGTTTCTTTGGCTCTAATTGTCCATTTTTTTCTTTTAGGGTTTTACATGTTTTAGATGTTAAACATAGGGAAAAAATGGTCAAACATGCAAATTAGTCTAGAAAAATCAAAGTAAATAAGAATCGTGATAAAATTGTGATCGTGATTTTATTTTTTAAAAATCGTGATATGATATTTTTGCCATATCGCCCACCCCTACTTGAACTTAAGGTTTAATGATAAATGATGGTTCTGATTTCCGAGGCACACCATCTGAGAACAGCTAATCTAAGTTAAAGCATCGTCTTTGCATTTATTCATTCATTTTAAAGTCCTAATTTGTTGCCTTTCCTTGGAGTTACTCAAAAGTATTAAAATGAGGATTGAAATCAATAACATACCTTTCGTGTGCACTCATATGCGACACCTCCTTGGTGCCACAGTCGTGCCACTTCAGCCAAAACTGTCTGAAAGTTTGCTTGTTTTAACAAACATACTTTTTAAATTATTATATAATCTAGAGTCATTCAATGCCTGCGTGGTGAAGATGTTTAAATTGTTTAATGACACCACTCAGGCGTTTGTTCCACATCAGTAGGTCTCTTGTTTCTGTTAAAATGATCACAGTCTGATCGAATCATGAAAAGGTCCGACAAGGCAAACTAAATCCAGCTGCACAGCATAAATCTAATCTGTGTGTGTGTGTGTGTGTGTGTGTGCACGCAGCAGTGTAACAACACCCCGAGGCTGCTGCTGTGTTCATGTTAACCTCATCCCATCAAACCAAGGCTACCATCCTCTCCTGCTGACTCTGCCGTTACAAAGATCTGCTGCCTCTGTTCCTTCTTCCAGGAGGGGAATTATAAAACACAGACGTGAGTCACAAAGCCAGGTAGATTCTGCAGATCTTCAGAAAATTTGTTGGCTATAGGAGTTATTGCCTGCCTGAGAGGCTGCAAGACACTCCAAATATGTGTGGTTGCTCCTGGCAACAGATCTGCTAAGTGCACAGAAATTTAGATTGAAAAGGAGCATTGACTTTTATTTGGGAAAAGAGACCTTTTCTAAAAGAGAAATGTTTGGTTCTTATCCGCGGAGAGGTATTATCTGTAGGGTTATGAGGTTGAAAAAGCTGCAGCCTTAGGAGAGAATTCACAAACATCTGACCCCCAACCACGTTAGCTGTGCCATCCCTGCTCAGAATCAGTCCTAAAACAGCCTGGACGTTTTACAGTTTGGTGCATTTTGCTCTTCTCCTGGCTGATTAACTGTCCCAAAATCTCTGGTACTTGGGGCTCAGATCTGTCCAAATACAGAAGGCCAGCTGGGACAGCACTCCAGTGATCTGTTTGTGGAGCCAGGAGGCAAAAATAGGTCAAAGTCTGGCAAAAGTCAACTTTCCTGCTAGGACCGGCTGTGCAGCTTCACTGTCCTGAACCCCATCAGGCTATTTTCTGCAGTTATGGCTCCCGTGTCATCCCCGGCTGGCTCTATTTAAAGAGTCTGGGCTGGAGATCTTGGATGACACACTGACATATCTCTAGTTACAGAGAGCGGGCCCTGCTGCTGCGACGCTCACAGGCTACACATGCTCGGCAGCCAATCAGGCATGTAAATGGAGTTTCACACTTAGCCAGCAGGTTAGCTGTGGCTGATGGCACAAAGCTGGACGTGAACCGGCGACTGGGAGACCTCATTAAAGTGTCAGACAGGACATGATAACTCAGAGCAGACTCGATAATTAGGCAGTGGGAAGAAAGACAAATGATTGAGTGGGATCTAAAGATGAAACTAGTATGTAGCTTAAGATATCAGTGCCAAAGCCTCCTTTCTAAGACCACTATGGGGACTTGAAAACACTTGCCTGTATTAATTATACTCACAAATGGTCCAAGATACAATTACAAATTACTACATAATCAAAAATAAACTTTGATACAGGAAAACCAGCTCTGTTAACTGAAGATAAAGTGACAAAAAGATTAAATCTTTAGAACAGAAGTAAAGATGGATGGCTGTCACAGAAATCACATCTGTAATCACCTTTATGGCTCCTGAACATGATTACACAACAAGAAGATGACTTCTTCTCTAGCTTACTATGCCATGTCTGTGTTGTACCATTCCTCACTGAAAGCTGTCCTAAAAGTTCAAGAACAAAGGATTAGTGTTGTGTTATTCAAGACCGAGACTTGTCTTGGACTCAAGAGCAATTTCACTTGTCTCTGTCTTGGTCTGGCCGGACTTGGGATTTTCCATCAAGAGTGATCAAGACCAGCACTGATCTGCTGTTCTTTAACTTCACTAATGTGGATAAGGAGGAACACTTGATAAAACAACAAAAAGCCCAAATTCATGTGCTATTTCCCCTGTGATGACTTCAACCTTTCCGGTGTTGTGACGCTCTGTCTTAGTCTTGACTCCCAAAGTCTTGGTCTTGTCTTGGTCTTGGTGCATTTTGGTCTCAGGCAAGTCTTGGTCTTGGGTAGAGTGGTCTTTAGCACAACACTACAAAGGATGTCCCCAAACCAATCAAAGCATCGATCAGCCCCATGATAAGGTGAACTGATGTCATGGAAACGCCTCGTGTTGTGTTGTGTTGTAGTGAGACCAGTGGGTGGGGAAGCGTTCAAAAATGTGTTATTGTGGTCACAGTATCAGCATGTCTCCCTGAAAACCAGTGAAGCTCGATAGTTGGGAAAAGTGACAGCCCTATGACATGTGTGTTGTTGAGAGGGGAGGGGGCTTGGGGATATTGTCTTTATTTAATAATTCTAATTCTATCTAACACACCATGGCTAAATCATTAGAAAAAATAAAAATAAATGACATTCCAGTTTTGTTTAATTTGAGTCCAAAAGATGAGCAACACCAGCCATCAGGCAACAAGTCCAAAGACTGTTCAGCCACGAGACCTGGATTAAAATTCATTTGTCCTTTACAGAGTCCATTGTCCATTACAAACTTAAACTTTAATGGTGTTGGTGAATGCACCGTTTTCCTTTTAAGGGCCTTGCTGTCAAGTTGCCTAGCAGAAACAGAGCCAATGATGCTCACCAGATCCTTTTAATGCCTCAGTCACACATTTCCGTTTCTCATAGCAATTGTGCACAACTGTACACAATTGATGAGGCTGGTGTGATCGCTATGATACAAGATGAAATGACTGTCTCACTCCTGGACACACCCCTTAAACACACCATCAGTAGCGCTTCTACAGCTCTTCGGGGGCGTTCGTCCTGCTCAAGTTAGGTAAATACAACAATATGACGAGGATTCCATGAATTTCCATCCTGCTGACGTGACGTCAGCCCCGCTTGAGCTCAGTTCGCGTCACATAAGCCCCGACTGAGCCCTGTCTCTTGCACCGTCTTAAGCGGGACACAGTCAGGGCACAAACAGATACATCCTTGTCAGTCATCCTCATAAAGCTTTCAGGATTGAGCCACAATCAGCCCGACTGAGCTCCGTACATGCCACGCTAACACTGTTTACCTTAGGACTGCATTAGGCTTCCATCCCGCTATACTGAGAGACGCGATTCTCCACAACAGTTTTGAACAGTTCAAAGCTGTCAGGACCCTTCCACATCCCGCCATTCATCCGCGACTATAAAACGGTGATCCAGACCAATTAGCTCATGCACTACGGCCAAAGCACGTTTCATTAGGATGATGACAATCGCGCACAATCGCCATGAGAAATGGGAATGTGTGACTGGGGCTTAAGACACACTGACACGACTTGGGTAAAGGTAAACTGTTCACACCAAACTATGAACAGAACTGGTATGGGGGGGAGGTCGCCTGCCACCATAGCAAAAATCACCAATAGCCATTCACCAATTAAATGAGTACATTACAAAGCGATATTACCCGTGAGAACACAAAGTCTGCTCTTTCTCCATCATCTTGGAGAAACATTTCTACATGTGAATGTTACCATGGAAGGAAAGCTGTTAATGTGTTGAGCCAGACCTTCCCCCAGCGCTGCCTCTGCAGCTTTCGAGCAGTAATAAGCCACAGCTGGTTACTTACATCTGTGTCAGGCCCTTTATCCGCCCCGGGGCAGCAGAACGTGACCAGTTCATGGCACCTCTTATGAACCACGAAACAGCAAACTGCGGGAGAAGGAAGAAAGAAAGACGATTAAAGAAATATGAAAAATATGAACAGACAGGTGGTAAGATAATAAAACGGTTGTGTCCTGTTGTCACAGAAGCACAGCAGAAAGAGGCAGAGATCTGATAACACAGACAGGGAATAAAAACGGCCTGATGTCCCGGCCAGGCTCCTTATCATGTGTCCAGATGGCCGTCCTGCCTGCAGGCCGACTGCTCTTACCGCACAGAGCAGAGCCACCTCCTCACGGACATGACAGGACTGAAGACACCACGGACACACGTCTGCATGCTAATGCTAATACACAGAGATACACACAGTCTGAAGACACAGTGAACACACACACACACAGTCTGAGGACACAGTGAACACACACAGTCTGAGGACACAGTGGACACACATATGGCCCTTTTCCATTAGCCCTATTCTACTCCACTCGACTCTACCCGGCTCTACTCTACTCGCCTTGTGCTGCTCTTCCATTAGCCCCAGTCACCTGCCCAACGGGGTGCAGTGCGGTGACGTCATTTAGAGCGTGACACAACAATCTGTGGCTTTTTGTCACAAATCGAGTAAAAAAGGAAAGCAGAAGAAGGCTGCAGGTGGTAAGAAGAAATACCCCTTGAGAAGTACAGGAGAGTTTTGGAAGCTATACAACAGAATGAAGCCGAGGACAAGAGCAATCGAGCTACAAAGAAAAGACGTATGAGGGTAAGCTAATGGTAGCTACCGCTAGCATGCTAGGTTGTCGCACTCATGACTCATCGATGACGCCATTGTCTGACCAATCAGTAGCTGGCAGTTGGTGACGTCATCTTTAAATATCGGCTCAGCTCGCTTGGAACCAGAGGGGAGTAGGTACTAAAACTAGCTTGTTTTAGGAGGTACCAGGCTAGTGGAAACACACGCAAATCGAGTAGGGCCGAGGCGTGCTAGTGGAAAAGGGCCATTAGTCTGAGGACACAGTGAACACACTAGGGCTGCAACTATCGATTCCTTTTGTAATCCATTACTCTATCAAATACTTTGTCGATTAATCCAGTAATCAGATAACAGTTACATTGCACTCACTACTATTTTCTTTTACATTGAATCACTACACATTATTATTATTAGTAACACACAAAACAGAAAAGCCAGGTCACTTATATTAACAACTTATTTTTCTTATTTTGAACATTCTGACCATAAATGGGATCTCAAAATCAAAATCTACATTTTTATTTTTACTCTGGGCCATATCTTGCTTTTTTCAGGATTTTTTTTCAAGTTTAGTTAATTTTATTTTATTTGTATTCATGTTTGTCTCTTTCAGCTAAATTATTGCCTTTACTACTGTACCATATTGATGATTTAATTTTGCTTACTTTATTTCTAGGACCAAATAATATCATACTTACATACTAAGATAATTTAACTAGCTAATGTACATTTCTATAACATATGAAAGCATTCCCTACACCTGCTTCCTCTCCTTAAGGATATTTTGCAATTGAATAATCGGGATTATTCGAGGAATCGTTTCAGCCCGAGAACACACACAGTGTCGCACTCGTGCTTCCTGCGTGCACGGCGGTCTTCAGAGGAGGAGGTGCTGCTGATTTTGTGGAAAACTGTCTGACACTGAGTGGACACTGTGAGGTGGTACGAGGCGTTTTGTGTGAACTGACTGGAAATAAAAGCCAAACTTGTCTTTTTTCTCTGTTCTGTCTCCTTGTGTCACTTCTACTCAAAGACGTTTCCGTTTATTTTCTTCATCCGGCCTTTTCTTCGGGAGTGAATGTTCTCAGGGTCTCGCAGCAGGAAATGAAAGCCTCTGGTTGGTTTCTCCTCAGAAGAAGAGGCCTAAATGGAGCACATTAGTGGTTTGTGTTGCAGCAAAATGGATTTTCAGAGACCTTAATGATGATTGTAGAGTCTCAGATCTCCTTCATGCCCTCTGCGTAAGCCACAACACCTTCAAGTCCACACCAGTGTTCATTTTGAGAGCACTTCCTAATTTAGTTTCAGTTACAGTCTTTTGCCTAAAAATATACTTTAGTCATAATTTAGTCATCTAAATTGTTTTAATTTTAGTCTAGTTTTAGTAGACTGAAATCTGAAGTGTAAAGGGTAAGGCATTTTTTATGTTTCCTTGAATTTCTGAAGTCCTGTTTTTCTCTTGGATAAAATCAAACATCTAATAACCCTTTACTGAGTGTTAGTAAAGTCTGAATGTCTAAATGAACAGAAACAAATGTTCCTTTGTGTGAAATGCAGTCACCTTTATTTAGGCTACCTGGCAGAGCATCTCAGTTACAATACCAGAACTGACAACAAACAGTGAACCTGCTCTACATGAATATATCAACTCATAAAGAGAGCAGCTCTGATTGGATGGCTCCACAACTTATCCCACCACCACCAAGCTAAGGCAGCTGTGATTGGATGTCCCTCTGAACTCATCCAACCTTTAACACAACCAAAGTAGCCGTGATTGGATAGATTCATCACTTGTCTCTACTTCCTATTAAGGCTGTCACTTTTCATAAAAATCAACTCTCATGGTCCTTGAACCATTTGTGAGTGGCTGGTGGTCTCAGTGTTTCAGAAACTGTTCAGCAGCAGAAGGTCAAAAAGAGGGGGGGATGATTTTTGTCTTGTGCATCGAAGTGCTCTGAGTTTGGTTTCCTTTGTTCCAGTTGAACAAACTAAGCTGAACAACCTGTAGTGATTTTTGCATATACAAATTTATTCAACTCTTAATTTTTTACTCTTTGTTAACGGAGTTGTCAACTTTATTCCTTTATCTTATTTCTTTTACAGCTCTTTTATTACGGCTTTGTCAATTATTTTCTCTCTTTCTCTTTTGCTGTGATTTTTGGAAGTTTAAGTACTTCATCATTTTTTGTTTTTATAGCTTTTGGCTGATTTTCTGATCTGCATTGTGTTTTGTGTTACTATGGATGTCTATATCTCTCTGGCTGTAAAACAAGCGCTCCCACAGGTACAAGTGAAGTAACCTAAACCCAATGGCATGATAAGGACTCATTCAATGTGTTTTCTTTATTTTCATCACTAATTCATTGTAGATTCTCACTGAAGTAATGATGGCCACTCGTTTCTCTTAACTTCGGTTCTTGCCATAATATTAATTCTAACAGTTGTCTAATAGGGCTGTGGGCTGTGCATCAGCCTGACTTCTGAACAACACAAATGATGGTCCAATCCCATTAATAAGGCAAGAAACTCCATTAATTAACCCTGGAAAGGCTCACCTGAGAAGAGAAAACCATTTCAGGTGACTACCTCTTGAAGCTCATAAAGAGAATGAAGAGTGTGCAAAGCAGTAATCAGAACATGTTTATTTATGCTGTAAACAATTTTTATTTTAATGATGGGATGTGCACTTGGTGCTGAATGCTTCTGAAGACTCAGGTGAAAGCTCTAAAATCTGCAGTATCTGTTCTTCAGAATGGCTTCATTTTTTTTAGGAGGTCACTGTTTAAGTTTCATACCACTACTGCATTATTAATAAAATATTAAATCTCATTAACAAACTGCAATCAAAGACATATGATGAGGTGATGGATGTGAGGGGACACATCAGTGCTGATGACTAAATCTGTCCAAATAAAATTAAATCTCTCTGAGTGTTTTCGTTTTTCCTCTCTCCATGGATGCAGTTATGAAACACAGTCAGACAGGTGTTTGTTTATGTGTCCTCCCTCGGTTCAAAAGACTCAATTATGATTTAGACGTGCAAACACAAACTGAGTAATCGCAGTGCTGCTGTTGATATGATGTGGTTATTATTTCTGGGTTATTCCTGCTGTTAGAAAATGAGTCAAACACCGGCAGCATACACCCATCCACCATCTGGACCTCACCGAGCTGCCTCCTCCAAAATAAGAGAGAGAGGAAGATATCTACAATGGCAACGTATAATTAGAGTAACGTCCATGTGTGAAACTGTATTTAAATCACATTAAGGATTATTTACATGTCATTACGAAACAGATATGATCACCAGTGTCTCCAGACTCGTATAAAATTAGAGCCTCATATTGAAGTTTCTCCCTGTGTGTGTGTGAAAGAACGTTTTTGGTTTGAATGACTGTAGGGGTGTCCAACAGAGAGAGCTCTGGGTTTTCAGCCCTAATGACGACGAAACTAGAAACACATCTTTCAACATGATTGATATATGTCTGGGTGAAGTGAACACTGGGGAAGCTCCGTGATTACTGGCTCTCCCCAAAGTTTCAGATACACTTACGTCATAGTTTCATATCTTCATTGACACGCATGCGCCACACGCGGCAACGACATCAACAATGGAGGCATACGGTGTAGCATATGTGCTGATGAAGCTAGTGACCCTACTATCCCTGTGGCAGCAAAATCTCCTTCTCAATCACCACTGAGTTGAACAAACAATTAGCGAGGACACATCACGACACTTTATGATCACTTTATCACAATTGCCACAAGTGCACATGCTCACTGTTTTTTTGTCTGTTTCTGCTTGTTTCTGTCATATCGTTACAGCGCCACTAGAGGTCTAGCATGTGTTTTACAGCGTTTTCATGCGTATCGAGCGCATTCACGTAGACTTGGATGTCTTTTCCTGTTTGATTCACCACTGCAGCCTCTCCAACATCATTTCAAAACTATCAAATCCCAACACATCTCCTGGTCTTGACCTGCGGTGCCCCCCCACCACTCACTCCCCTGTAAGAATCTGTTTGTATCCAGAGCAATGATGGCAGATCAATACGCCCCACAGATACAGTCCAGCCCCGCAGCCCCGCACGTACATCACACCTCCTATCAGCTGTCAGTCAGAACAGTCGATAACCAACATGAAACCATGACCCATAAGTCACGCAACCACCAACATGCAACACCCATCAGTCACCGCTGGTGCACCGCCTCTTCCATCACAGATAAAGACCTGAGGGGAGGACCAGGAGGCAGAACCAGACCTGACCAGGGATGAAGCAGAAGCTGATGCTCCAGCAGGTGCCAGACCTCATGCATGTGTGTCCATGTGTCCACTGAAGGTCAGAAATATGACTGACCAGAGACCAGGTCCTCCTACAGTCCTGACCAGAGACCAGGTCCTCCTGCAGTCCTGACCAGAGACCAGAGACCAGGTCCTCCTACAGTCCTGACCAGAGACCAGGTCTTCCTGCAGTCCTGACCAGAGACCAGGTCCTCCTGCAGTCCTGACCAGAGACCAGCACCTTCTGCAGTCCTGACCAGAGACCAGAGACCAGGTCCTCCTACCGTCCTGACCGGAGACCAGGTCCTCCTGCAGTCCTGACCAGAGACCAGGTCCTCCTGCAGTCCTGACCAGAGACCAGACCCCCTCCTGCAGTCCTGACCAGAGACCAGGTCCTCCTGCAGTCATGTACCAACACTCAGACCACTCCAATACTTCTGATGAAAGAATGCAAACTACACATTCACACTCACAGGCCAGTTTATTAGGTACACCACTTGTTAACCCAAACAGCTAATCAAACAGCAAATGTCCTTATTGTCCAGTGACGGTGGTGGTGTCCTCTTCTGTCCTCTGAAATCAGTCCATTTTTCCCCACTTATCCACAAATTGTGTTTCCTGTAATCTTAATTTATGCATTATTTTCTTCATTACAAATATTTCTTCATCACACCCACTGCTCTCCAGTCAGTGGTTCATCTTTTCACCATAATCTGGTCATTATATTTTTCACTTGCGGATAATGGCATTTTAACTCATCTTACACATCTTTTCTTTGCATTATATCATGTGATAAATTTCCCAAACACATCTTAACTGATTAGGGTATGTGATATCCTATTATTTCTTAAAACTTTGCCATATTTTATCCCCTTTGACTTTTGGGCAAGAACAGAATATGTGTGTGTGGTCTGCATTAACATGTTCACATGATCTCCATAAAAAAACAATATTTTTCCACTTAGACTTTCTCCAAACTCTGGAGCTTACATGGCCAGTTTCAACAAGGATTTAAAGATGGATTACAATCTTTCACCAAAGGGAACATCAACAAAGTTTGGGTGTGTTTTTCGAGGCAGCTAAAGCAAATTTTCCTGCTTCAGAAACCAGCCTGTAAAGAGTTTTCCGTAGAACCACGATGAACCCATTCAAGGCCACCATGGACGTGTTGGAATCTGTCTTCTTGTGCAAGAAATGATGTCTGTTTGTGCTCCGGTGATTTAATAAAATGACGCTTTGTTATAGGAATGAAGAGAGTAAACATCTGTATTGAAATTTAAATCAACAATATTGATTTTTGGGGGGGATTTGCAAATGCTGCAGTGACTTCGGCCTCCTCCCACAGCAGACTGAGAGCCTCTACAGAAAAGGAGTGTGATGTCTTGGCCAAACTCCAGGGTGCTGCTCCTTGCTGCAGGAGTTTGTTCAGCCCTGTCCACTGACTTACAGGCACAGATGCAGCTGAGCAAATACAGACTGAGAGGGTGTCAAATGAAAACTGTTTTTATTAAAGCAGATATTAACACAGTTTGGACACTGGTGCAGAATCAATAATGAATGGGTTATTATTTTATGGAGGATTGTTGCATCCCTGCCATAAACTAGAGCCCTATCACTGTAACTCTTCACAAATGTGCCAGAACAAGCCACTGTTACATTTACAATCTTTGATTTTCAGGTTAAGTCTATGTGGCCATAGAGACGGAGCAGAGAGGGGATCAACTCCCTGCTTTGAATTGGGCTTATATAAAAATTACCTATTTCTCATCTTGGGTTGACTGGCTATTTCCTTTATTTCACCATTCCTGATTTAAAGGATAAGTTCTGTTTCTACAGCTTCACATAGTTTACAGAATGAAGTAGAACAATATACTCACCCAGAAGGCTTTCCTGATCCAAACAGTGCTTCAGGAGATATTTAGATCCAAAATCGAGCAGCGGACATCAATATAATGGTAGCACACGGGGCATGTATAGCGCCGCTCCTAAAACTGCATTAATTGTCCTAAAACTCATTAGTTTCACCAATATTTCATCATGGTCCGCTCGCGCTACTCCTCCATTACAGTCTGGGGTCGCTCCACCCACGTTTTTCTGACGGCTGACCTCTGAACTGGAAACTTTCTTTACGGCTGCCACGCATGCGCAGTATGGCTCATTGTTTCAGCGGCGACCGCTGGCTACTGAACAACTTTCTTCTTCCAGTTTTGTGCAAAATGGACGAATATCTATCGGATGAAGATGTTGTGGACCAGAACTTTGAATATGATGGGTGTCCTTACAGTTTCGAGCCAGAGTTTACAGATGAGGAGCTCATCGAAAGGAGGACACGGAGGCAAAGAGAAGAACAGCTGGCCAGAGAGCAGTCTTCAGTTCAGAGGTCAGCACAGTCACAAAGACATGGTGACCAAGTGACTGTAAAAATAAAGTCTCTATGCAGACCCTGATTATCACTAAAGTTAAAAAAAGGTTCATTTAGGTACAAAAAAAAAACAGGCAGGAAAAGCCACGCCTGGATGTGCAGTAACTGTGCAGTGGAGGTGATGAGAAGCAAAAGAAGGTGGTGCAGGATGACGGACAGAAAAGAGGTGGGAGGATGCACAAGGCCATCTGTACCCGTCCAAGGACCCCTGGGGGCTCAATCAGCTGATGACCCTCCTGTTAACCACTTGACCTGCAGCCTCTTCTCCCTAACCCACAGCTTCAGTGAAATCGGTCCTCGCCACTCTGTGGCAGGAGCATCTATTCCTGTGACACCAACATAACAGAGTGTTTCCTCTGGTCTCTCTGGAGCTGCTTGGTGGAATAAAAGAGAAGAAGAAGAGGAAGAAGAGGAAGATGGAGGCTGAGGATGTGGAGTGAGATTAAGCAGGGTGGTGGAAGCATTAGGCTTGAGGCGGTCGAAGCTATTTGACTGGTCCTGGTCTGATTAGAGCTCAGCCTCCTGTGATCAGTCGTCCCTGCGGTCGTGCTCTGGAGGGAAACACTTACAGGCTCAGCACATACATCACCCCTGACACCAGGGTGGGGAAACAGCTCCATTAGGGAAAGGCTGCAGGCCGAGCTGCTGCAGAATAATGTACACCAGTCTATATTACTCCATGAATCTAGTGCTCTTATCCCCGTGAATCATTAAAAGACACTGAGCTGCAATAAAAAGGCAGAGCAGAGGGGCTCAGTTCTTCAAACAGCAGTTTGTGTCACTGAAGCTGAAAAGGACTGTACGTAATAGGGCTGCCACGATTAGTCGACTAATCGTTGACTAGTCGACTATCAAAATAGTCGACGACTAATTCAGTAGTCGACTAGTCGTTTGTTTTTTTTAGGTGTGTTTTCTCACAAAACTGCCGCTGTACCTCTGCTGTCTAGTCTGCCTATCTGTCCTGTTTTCTGGTTATCACACCTGCAGGAATCAACCCAACATCACCCCTGAAACACACTCATGCATGTGGGATGAACAACTCCATTAGGCACCAAAGTTGCCAGGTCTGCTGCATAATGTACACCAGTCTATTTGGGCCACCAGCTGCATACTGGTGCAGTACGCTGCAGTTCATGCATGAAGTGACTAGTCGACTAATCGCAAAAGTAGTCGTTGACTAGTCGACTATCAAAATAGTCGTTTGTGGCAGCCCTAGTACGTAATAACGATGGGAACTACAACCTCACAGCATAACTGATGAGATGAAGAGCAAGTTCTATCCCCTGTCTGTCATTTATTTCCTGTCTGCATCAGTAATATTTTCCTGCTGCTTTTTATAAATGACCTGGAAAAACCGAGCGCCTGTTCCCCTCTTTTGGGTCAGTAAGCTTGGCGAAAGATCTTTCCAGTGAACAAGCGCTGAGCTGCACTGTCGCCCCCTCCTGGAGATGGATCAAGACGCAGGATGTCCGATTGGAAAACTATGGATGACTACGCTATGCAGGCAGGCTATGTGGAAATTACGGGCAGGGGATCCACATTCAAGATTTCCTGCTGCTTAACAGAAGGTTTTTTCTTGAGCCATGATGGAGGGATTCATGATTGGCTACATGGATTCATGTTGGTGATGGATGTATATTTTTGCTTATATATGTATAATAGTATTTTATATGTATATATGTATCTATGCATATATGTGTATCCATAAAATGAAGAGCTTTCTGCTCTATTGTAAAATGTCTCGAGATAACATTTGTTATGAAGTGGAGCTATACAAACAAAGACTGATTGATGATTGATTGAAGGGAAAGATCACATGTGTGAAGTGGCTGGTGCATTCACTCTAAAAGCACCTGAGTGCATCTGAGAGGGGGTAAAGCAGCTGGGAGCACCTGTGGAGCAGGGCTGCATTCACAAAGCAGAGGCTGCTTTTTGTCAGATTAAGCAAAACGTCTAAAAGTGTACAAGAAATTAGAGCAACTACACTTTCAGACACACCTGTGCGACTGCTTGTTACCGGTTGATCAGCATATTGTAGAGACTTTATGCATGTAGGCATGTTACCTCACAACAAAGGACCACACCAAGTGCCACTCCTGTCAGCTATGAACAGGGGTCACCATATCTGGACTATAGAAGATTGTAGAATTGTCTCCTGGTCTGAGTTTGTTTTTGGTACAGTCAGAAACGTTAAAGCATGAATCCATCCTGCCTTGGATCAGCGGTTCAGGCTGCTGCTGGTGGCCCCTTAGTCCTGTCTGAGCATGGTTTAAACCCCACAGCCTACCTGCTAGGGCTGGATATTTAATCAAAAAATAATCAAAAACATCATTTAGATCCTCTCACCGAGGTTATTTTACACATGACGTTTATTTTGATTACTCCCCCTGTGCAAGTCACGTGACTGCAACCCCTCCATTTTGTCTGCGTTTACTTTCACCAACAGCAAAGGACACACTGCCAACATGGAGGAGACAAGCACCAATCTGCCATCTCTGTTGTTTGGGTACATTTTGGATTCGTGCAGAGGATATTCGAACAGAAAGAAGTTAGTGTAATTACTGGAGGAAGATTGTTTTGAAGACAGTAACACCAAGAATTTCTTCCAGCATAGTCATTAAGTCATTAATTGTAATCGAGGTAAGAGCTTCAATTAATGATGATACTGAGATTAGGCAAAATCGCCCAGCCCTACTACCTGAGGGTCGTTCACCATGTGCATCCTTTAAGACCTCAGTGGACCACCTCCTGATGGAGACTTCAGTAGCTCCACGTTTTAAAGCTCAGATCATCTCACATACCTTTCTGAGTCTCCACAGACACTACATCTCAATCCAACTGAGCACCGAAACACGGCCATGTAAACAATGGAGAGGAGCATGGAAAGTGTTGACGCGGTTTTCTTTACTTCTTACTTTTGTCCCTCTTTAAAAATGCACAAAGTCAAATGATACAAAGGCAGATTGAATTTGTTGCTGAGACGGCAAAGAGTCATGTAAGTTACAGATGGTGGGGTGGGCAGGATGTTATGCCACGGGGACGTTACACCGACTCATCCATAAATTAGCAGGTCGACCCGGATGTTCTCAATGAAGCTGATCAGAAGTAAGCTGATAAAAAAACTAGGGGTGTAATGTTACATGTACTCATACCAAACCACTCCAAAAGGACGTTCAGTTCGGTACAGTGCTGTACTCAAATGAGTACAGTAAGTTCACGTTAGCCACTGCACATGGCTCTTTAATATTCGTGAAGGTGCTCGTCTACGATTTTTAATATTGCTTTTTAATATTCATGAGGAAAGTGGTCTTTGATTCATGCTCTTGTGATCATGTACATATCATGTGGATGTGACATCTCCCGGCGAGCCAATCAGAAGACGAATATCAAAGAGCTTCCGCAATCACAAAAACTTGTGTCTGAATTGTCAACATGGCTACCGCTATCGACCAACCGGAGCTTGAAGACCCTCCCCGTCGCTGAAATCTCCTGTTTGGGAACACTTCCTGGTGAAATATTGCAACGTAGAAAGACAGGTGGATAAAACAACTGCGGTGTGCTGAAACTGTTCAACTGAGGTCGGGTATTTTCTGACAGCATGTCAAACACGCTAACTCACCTGAAACGGCACCACTCAAGTGTAAAGATTTCCGCGGTAAGGAAAAAAACACTGTAGTGCAAATTCAACTGCCGTCTGCATTTAATTTATCCATCAGCGTTTTTATAGCATCAGATCTAAGACCATATTCAGTTCTGGTTTAAAACACATGCTAAAGGTGTAGTATTACCTAGCAGCACTTTGAATTTAGTTTGGTTTTCAGGTTGTATAATGACAAATTTTTGGTTTAATAAACGTGCCAAATAAGCAAGTGGTTTTGCGTTGTTCCCATACTGTACTAATAATGTACTGAACCCTGACCCCAAAACTGAGGTACGTACCAAACAGACATTTTTGTGGACCATTACATCACTAATAAAACCCCACGTCACTTGCAGGGTCAGTCGACCCGGGTTGAAATGCCGATTAAACTCTTTCAAACTGCCGTCAGAAGCCGATTGTTACCGTGTTTGAACAGGCTTTTTGGCCAGTGTGAAAGAGGTAAAGGAAACATGGGGAAAAATCCCTTCTCAAAGTTACTGGACATTTCACATTTAAGAGAGAAAAGGGATGAAAACACAACATTTCTGAAGGTTTGATCCGTGCACTCACAATATTTGGCTGCATCTGACCTAATTATGCCCTTAGTCTCAGGAAAGGATTAATTATATGGAGAGTGGGAGTTTAATGAGGGGCCACAGATCAATACTTACTGCCTCCCAGCACAACAGACAGATAAATCGTTTTATAACCCCAAAGAGACGCTCCCACCACAGCAGATCATTTTCTTTGAGATTTTCAGGGAGGTGTTTTCAATACATTGCCTTATAATAAAGTAATTTATTGAAAAAGAGGAGGATTTTGTTTGATGCTCTCAGTATGCAGATGTAATTTATTCCAAAAGCAGCCCTCTTATACAGAGCAGGCGCATTGGAGAAAGCATTTAGATTAGACCATCAGGAGGCCCCTGACAAAAGCCTCGTTTCATTATTCCCTGTGGGTCTCTCATGTATTAGAACAGGATCACTTTCACCGAACAATGACGAAAAAGATAAGAGGGAAAAATGAGATGAAATCATTAAAAATACATCAGTGAAGTCTGACAGTGACAGATCTGGCTTTAATGTTAGAATTTTATCACCGTTTGATACGATAAATTTAACATTTTGTTCTTATCAAACTGCCTGAGTTAACATCTCTATGAGCTACTATTACAGCCTCCACGCTCAAAAAGCTGCTCAAGGATGAACTAAAGGGGACCAGCATCATATAAAGGATGCCACACAAAAGAAAAGTTAACAGTGACTTCATTAAGATTAGCGCAAGAAGAAAATAAACCACAAGGGGCTGGAGCAAAACTTGAGAAAACTGGGAGGAAATGGACGTTGAACCTGACTAAACTACCAAAGTAGAACTAATTAAACTAAAGAACTATCAGACATGAGAGAACTGGACCACCATCAGGCTCTGGCTCAAACTTAAACAACAAAAACCAGCAGAGCTGCTGAGGCATGGAAGCAGCAAAAGGGGGAAGATACCTGTTAACAGCAAACCAAGAAGAGGGGAGAGCTTGGAGAGGCCACACTTAACAATGAGACGATTTGACTGCGGGATCAGAAGTGGATGAAGACCAAAACTAAAGCATCTGAATCAAAGTAGATCCTCCAGGTTAGACGTTACTTTAATCTGAGTGAAACGTGTTCAACCAAACTATAGCACCAGTAAAATGAGTGGGGTTACTGACAATTTAAAACACTTCAATCTTGTATTTTAAAAAATTCAATCTAACTCGTTGTGCTATGTGCATGGTTGCATCTGTCTTTTCAGTGGCATTAGATTGGTAAAGTTGTGCTAATCTAGCTAAAGTTACTCCCTGTCTGTTCATGTTAACAATGACATCACTGTTGAGAAGCCAACCTAGCATAGTGTTAGCTAACAGCTTAAAAGCCAGCCAGTAACTGCAGAAATAACATAAGTGCACAAATATTTGAGACCAATCATCACCATCAGCTGTTAAAGCAAAGAGGGGAGGGGGTTTAAAGCCATGAACACTAAGTGACTACAGGCTGGAACAGCAGCTCACTGTTATGGAATAATATTACTGTAGTAGAAGTAACATTAGACTATTTGAGACCATCATTTAGATCAAATCTAACTCTGTAAAAGAGGATATGTTTAATAGTCTGAGAAAGGTGTCTCTGGTTCTCTGTTTGGTTCATAAGAGTCAAGACTGCATGGGAAAGAAAATAATGTAGAGAAAATCTGATTTAATGTTAAAGGGCATAATTTCATCGGTGCAACTGCATTTCATGACTCATTTATGGATTTACTCTTTTTTATGGTTACATTATTATTGTCCCAGAGTTTTATTGCTTTAATGCCTTTTTAAAAAAAAAAATCTTTTCATATTTTGTAAAATTAATTGTTCCATTAATCAGTGATCTGTATTTTTTTTCTGTCAAATATCGGCATCAGCCTCAAAAAATCTATATCTGCCCTAGTTAATGCTACATGCGTGTTAGCAGTTCCACTGTTTACATATAGCCGTTAGCATGAAGCCTGTGCATAAAATACCTGAAAGCTTTTAACAAACATGACTTTAGCCTTCTCAACAGAAGCTGCTTAGACTTAATAAGTAAAAAAACTGAATTATGTAGACATTAAAATGCTGTCACCTGCTACAACAGCTAAAGATGACAGAGTGATGTCAGAGATGAGCATCAGCCATCAGCAGCCTCAGTGTTTATTACTGAGACTGGACTCCTCACAGGACAGCCGTTCATCATCTTCACTAACACCACTGCAGAGTAACAGAGACATCATCCAGCTCCCTGATTTACTCCTCCTTGGATTTGGCTCCGACGTGACGCCTTCTAAGTGAACTAAGGCAGACAAGTGGCGGCTTTATTGGACATAAATCAAACTCCCTCCCCTCACACTCACAGACACGACGGTTGGGATAAAAGACCTTGTTATTAGAGCGTCTGCACTTTCCAGACAGAGCGTCTTTACTTTAAATCACTCAGGGCCACACTGAAGTTCCTCTGTCTTTCAGAACAATAGAAACAGCCATAGTGCACTTTAAAGGTGAATAAGTCAAGAGCTTTCATCAGCAGGTAGGATACAAACATTTACTATTTCTAGTTTAAAAGTAAACAGTACAATGCTGGTTCTACTGAGCAGAAAAAATAAAACATATGTCCTTTTTATTGTAACAGATAGTTATTATTATTGTCTTACTCTTTCCAAATTGCATTTTGTAAAGTTTAATCAAAGACTTTTCCAGAAACATTCAAAAGAAATCCTCCACTGTTTGGTCCTTTTTCAGGTTAAAGGACAGAGGGACAGATTCCCAGTTGGCATAAGGTGTGGACAGGGTCTCCAGCCAATCACATGGCTGACATACTTAAACAGACAAGCTTTCCCAAGCACACTTATGCGCAATTTGGGCCACAATGAGAAAAAAAGGGTTGCTTTTGAGTAGGGGTGTTTGGATACAACTTTTTCACCTCTGATATGATACCGATATTCCAGCCTTGAGTACAGGCCTATACCAATAAAGATCAGATAAAATATCAACAGGAATCATACAGACTTTTATTACTTATTTTGTAGTATCAGGGCTCCAGAGTGCAACCATTTTGGGCGCACATGCACCCAAAATTTATGAGAGTGCACCTAACATTTTTTCTTGGGTGCACTGGTGCACCAAGAAAAAATGTTAGGCGCACTCTTAAAAATTTAAGTTGACGAAAGTAACTGAGGTGCTCAGTCATCATCTAATCAGTTGGTATTATGCAAATGAGCCCAGGCGTAGCCTGACTGTGGTGTCAGGTTTCAGCTGGAAGCGGTAACTCTGAAGTAGCAGTGAAGCTCTGCCAAATTTGTCTTAGTGAGAATTGTTTTTTTAATCATTTACCTTAGTTTCAGTTTTGTAAATATTGACTATAGTGTGTGAAGTCTAATTCTAGGTTCAAATTTATTGGAGAATAAGACCATCCGGGTAAATGTTACGTTGTTGGTTGTTAAAATCTGGATATTTATTTAATCTTTTAGTTCAGTAGAGCACCTTAAACAGGCACTCTTTTAATTCTGAAAGATTTCATAAGATTCATTTAGTGAAGCACTTGAATAAAGACAAGTATTTCTTTACATCTTATTTGTGTTTTAACATTATTTACATTATATAAAAGTTATGGAGAGTGATAAAATGGTGACCATATGGTGTTAAAGGTTACACTGTGAAAACTTTGAAAGAAGTCCTGTGAAAACAAAAACTTGTATTTTTAAGTTGAAAAACAACCACTGTGTTTAACTTAAACAAAAGCATTTTCTATAAAACTAAATAAAATAAATAAATAAATAATTACGCTAATATCCAAGGTTATAAAAGTTTTGGATTTGTCATTATAGTTAAGTTTTAGTTAGTTCTGACATTGTTTTTCTCATTACAGTTTAGTTTTAATTAGTTTTAGAGCAAGCATTCAAGTTTTATATTAAGTTTTGATTTTTGCAACAAAGATTAGTTTTAGTTTAGTTTTAGTTTTTTCATACCTTATTTGCCAGGTGCAGGATTCAAAAAGGTCAGAGTAAGTATTTTGTAATATTGTTTATTTTCAAGTCCAACATAGAGCTCACTGCTCAGTCAGTGCTGATACTGTACTGTTGACTGCTGCCTTAAACACAAGAAAATAATATAAACTTAATATAAAACATATAAACATCAATATAAATAATATAAACTCTGGGCTTACTTGTTTTCATTGGCTGTATAAGCCTCCTTATGGTTGTTCCTCAAATGGGCTTTTAAGTTTGTGGATTTTTCCCCTGAAGAAGCGCTCCACATATCTCTCAGTTTTAATTTTCTCCAGACTCTTGCATTTGTTTGTCTCACTGTCGTACTCAAAAAATCCCAAATGGGACACTGCTGCCTCCTCCCAACTTAAGCCATTTCTTCCAAGTTGTTCCAACAACACGTTTCGTCGGCACAGAGCACAACCAGTCAGTGCAGTAAACAAGCACGTCCAAGTACGTCGCTATGATGGTGCCGTGCGGCGCTGACAACTGCTGAAAACTGTCATAAAATTGGTTGGGAAAATGTGTTGGATTAATTAAAATCCTGAAGGCTAATAAATATTTTCGAAGATGATTACAAAGGACATTTTATCTATAATTTTTTGTTAGCTTCAGTTAGTTTTGTGAACACAAGATACAGTTTTTCTTTTCTTTTCTAGTTTTTATGAGTTAGAGTTAACTGCAATGTATTTAAAAAATTGTTGTTTCATTTTAGTTAACTATTATAACCTTGCTTGTATCGGAGTGCTTATATTGGATATTTTACATGCAGGCCAATATAATCAGATACTTGTTTTTTTTGGCCGAGATCGGACTGATATCAATATCGGATCATGACATCACTACTTTTCAGTCTTGGAATTTAATCACTGTTAACCTGTGAAGGGTAAAACTGTTTCAGGATCACAGAATGAAGATGAGGCCCTGAGAAAGACCAAATCATGTAACATTAAACTGTTTTTTGTTCTTATTTGTTGTTCTTGTCATGCAGTATGGACAGTAGTCTTCAGATAAACTGCATCATTGAAAGATTAAGTCAGTTTGTAGTTAGACTTTCATTGTTGTCTCTGAGCCTGACTGTTACTGTAACTACTAACTCAGCTGGTTCTGCAGCTGAATCACGCAGACAGGTTCTTCTCCTTCTCCCTTTGTTTACTACACTTTAAATACTTAGACACTCAAACAACGAGGACTGCCAGGAACCAAACAGTGACACACAACAGGTAAAAAATCCCAACAATGACGCACACCTAAGAGAGAGAGTTACTGAATATTAAGAATGAGCTGCTGCCTTAAAACAAGTGAACAAGTCTTGGAAAACAGATTTTAAAGTTCTTTAATCCATCCATCCATCATCTATAACACCACCCACTGTTCATATTTTAAAAAGCAAACACTACCACTAAGCTGACACTTTAAGCAGATTTGTATTAATTATTATTATTATATTGTATTATTTATTTATTATAATCCTCTTAATCCATTTTATTCTCCACTCCAGCTCTGATATATTGTTCTGTTTTCATCTCTGTTCATTGATTTTCTTCACTTTCTTCTGTTTTAATCGGTTTTATTACACATTTGCTGCCCTGCTACCTCACCGAATCATGTCTTTATCACATTTAGAGCTTTATCATCGTTAAGGTTGTTACTCTAAATTTGGTCTTTTAGTGCATTTCTTTGTATTATTGTCTTATTACTTTGTTTTTATCATTTTTGTCTTAGTTCCTGTGTTTCCTCATTTTTTATTAAAAACAGCATTTCCTGGTCTGTTTCTGTTTTTTGTCTTTCTGTGTGTGTGTGCAGGATCTGGACGGTGGGTCATCTCTTGTAATTTCATTTTATTCAGTATTCTGCTTTATTTCTGCATGAAGCACTTTGTTCAAATAGATCTAGTCTTTAAAGTGCTTTCCAGATAAAGTTGGACTGATTGTCAGGAGCAGAGAGTCAGAAGGTTTTGAAGTTTCTTCCATTAAAATGATGGAGTCACATGGGTTTATCTTCACTGTAACAAATCACGACTCTCCTCTTTAAAGCACGACTGCAGCATTGTGTCTGAGTGTGTGACTTTGGAGAGTAAAAAGTAGTGTGCCTTGAACTTTAATTTTTTGTAAAATAATCCATCCAGCCTTCATGAATCCGTCAGCTTCTCAGAGGAATGTAAGAGATTTCAAACTGTAAGACCTTTTTAGAGGATTCAGTTTAAGGCAGTTTTTTAAAGACAAAACAAAAATGTTCAGCAAGTCTGACAGCTTGTCATGGATTCATTTATTGTGATATGAAATGCAGTAGTCTTATCAAATTCAGGAATATTTAATGTGTTAAATAAACATTGCATGTCATTGATGAATGATGGGCTTACTAAGGCGTTTGGTCGGCAAAGTAAATACAAAACCTAAAACCAGTGAAGTTGGCACGTTGCGTAAATCGTAAATAAAAACAGAATACAATGATTTCCAAATCCCTTTCAACCTATATTCAATTGAATACACAGCAAAGACAAGATACTTAACGTTTGAACTGGTAAACTTTGTTATTTTTTGCAAATATTAGCTCATTTGGAATTTGATGCCTGCAACATGTTTCATAAAAGCTGGCACAAGTGGCAAAAAAGACTGAAAGTCGAGGAATGCTCATCAAACACTTATTTGGAACATCCCACAGGTGAACAGGCTAATTGGGAACAGGTGGGTGCCATGATTGGGTATAAAAGCAGCTTCCCTGAAATGCTCAGTCATTCACAAACAAGGATGGGGCGAGGGTCACCACTTTGTGAACAAATGCGTGAGCAAATTGTCCGACAGTTTAAGAACAACATTTCTCAACGCGCTATTGCAAGGAATTTAGGGATTTCATCATCTACGGTCCGTAATATCATCAAAAGGTTCAGAGAATCTGGAGAAATTACTGCACGTAAGCGGCAAGGCCGAAAACCAACATTGAATGCCCATGACCTTCGATCCCTCAGGTGGTACTGCATCAAAAACTGGCATCACTGTGTAAAGGATATCACCACATGGGCTCAGGAACACTTCAGAAAACCACTGTCAGTAACTACAGTTCGTCTACATCTGTAAGTGCAAGTTAAAACTCTACTATGCAAAGTCAAAGCTATTTGTCAACAACACCCAGAAACACCGCCGGCTTCGCTGGGCCGAGCTCATCTAAGATGGACTGATGCAAAGTGGAAAAGTGTTCTGTGGTCTGACCAGTCCACATTTACAATTGTTTTTGGAAACTGTCGTCGTCGTGTCCTCCAGACCAAAGAGGAAAAGAACCAGCCGGACTGTTATAGGAGCAAAGTTCAAAAGCCAGCATCTGTGATGGTATGGGGGTGTATTAGTGCCCAAGGCATGGGTAACTTACACATCTGTGAAGGCACCATTAATGCTGAAAGGTACATACAGGTTTTGGAGCAACATATGTTGCCATCCAAGCAACGTCTTTTTCATGGACGCCCCTGCTTATTTCAGCAAGACAATGCCAAGCCACGTTCTGCACGTGTTACAACAGCGTGGCTTCGTAGTAAAAGAGTGCGGGTACTAGACTGGCCTGCCTGTAGTCCAGACCTGTCCCCCATTGAAAATGTGTGGCACATTATGAAGCGTAAAATACAACAACGGAGACCCCGGACTGTTGAACAACTTAAGCTGTACATCAAGCAAGAATGGGAAAGAATTCCACCTGAAAAGCTTCAAAAATTGGTCTCCTCAGTTCCCAAACGTTTACTGAGTGTTGTTAAAAGGAAAGGCGATGTAACACAGTGGTAAAAATGACCCTGTGACAACTTTTTTGCAATGTGTTGCTGCCATTAAATTCTAAATTGATGATTATTTGCAAAAGTTTCTCAGTTCGAACATTAAGGATCTTGTCTTTGCTGTATATTCAACAGAATATAAGTTGAAAAGGATTTGCAAATCATTGCATTCTGTTTTTATTTACCTTTTACAAAACTTGCCAACTTTACAGGTTCTGGGTATACAATTTGTTTTTTTTTCCAGATTAAGTGATAATTTGTTTACATCAAACCATATTTTTAGTCTTTTCAATTCTTTTTTTAACCAGATTCAACACCTGTGTCAGATCTTCCCCAGAGTAAAATAAGGTTGTATCATTCGCAAACAAAATGGATTTATGCAGTTTGGATACATGAGCAAAATCATTAATGTACAAAATAAACATTTTTGGCCCATGGCACATTTTTTTGTTAGGAAGGAGGAGGGCTGCTGGGGCAGGAAAATGAGCGAGAGGAGGAGCAGGGTCTGATGTTTATGCTGCTGCACATTAAACCTGAATAACCTAACATGAGCTGCTGAAGTATGAAAGGCTCAAGAGAAGAGGAGGGAAACTCATGGTTTTGATGGCAGACCTTCAGTCTCATGGACACAGACTGTAACATAATAAAATACAAAGACGCTTCACAGGCTCTTCAGCTACAGAAAAACAAGCTTCAGCTCCAGTCACTCATCTTTGAATGACATTTTTTAAAGCACAAATATTTCCGGTGAACATAACAAACAAATAAAAGCGCCGAGGCTGATCTGCCTCCTCTGGCTGCTCTGTGATTTCCAGACAGACGTTTATATAACCAAGGTCTCACTGATGCCCGTTCATCTGCTGAATACACAAAGAAACTCGACTTCCTTTCAACTGTAACTGTACAAGTACCTGGATTTAACCCTCTGATGAGGTATGCAGGCAGGAAACCTTGGACAGCTTCTGTGGGGTCTTTGTCACGCTGAAGGTCGGACTGACTGACTTCATCCCACATAACTACAATTTCTGCGCCCTTCTTAAGCATTTAAAAAACAAATTAAATCAAATACAGCTTTGAAACATTGAACCGTATCTTATACTGTTAAAAACCGTCAAATCATCAGTATGTTAATCCCACAGCCAGGAATGTGTTTTAACACATTTTTAACCATTTAACTCTCAGCTCAACTGTTTGGCAGAGGTCAATAAATGCAGGAATATTTCATTAAAAAAAATAAATAAATAACACGTCATTGTTTGTTCCTGTCAATGATTTAGAGTACAGAAACAACTGCAAACAAACCAAGATGTTTAGGATTTAAAAAGGCAAAAGTTGTTATTATTACCATTAATATTAATTTAAAAACTAATCCTTACCATTTACTAATGTGATGATTAAAAAATTTGTTTTCACCAAAAACATTTTTTTGTGTTTGTCAAATTTAATATCATCGATTTTGTTTTTGTTTTTTTATTGAAAGCCATTTTTATGACTTTAAATAATCTGGTTGGGTCGTACGCAGGCAGTAAGGTAATTCAGTGTCCACTCTGGATTCAGCATTTTTTGTCATTTACTCGAATAAAAAGTCATGTCTCCGACCTGGTAAAAAATCTTTCTCCCTTCCTGGTGCACAAACCTCAATGACCCCCTTCATTTTCAATAATAACCAAGGAAAATAGTTCCAACAACAGCTATGTGGAGAATGACAGAGGAACTACTTATGCCCCGATCAACATCGGGTTGTGAGCACTAATGTCCCTTTTCTATTAGCCCTACTCTAGTCAACTCTACCCGGCTCTACTCTACTCGCCTCGTGCTGCTTTTCCATTAGCCCCAGTCATCTGCCCAACGGGGTGCAGTTTTGCTGTAAACAGCTGAGCGGCACTGCAGTGATGTCATTTAGAGCGCGACACAACAATCTGTGGCTTTTTGTCACAAACTGAGTAAAAAAGGAAAGCAGAAGAAGGCTGCAGGTGGCAAGAAGAAATACCCTTTGAGAAGCACAGGAGAGTTTTGGAAGCTATACAACAGAATGAAGCCGAGGACGAGAGCAATCCAGCTGCAAAGAAAAGACGCATGAGTATAAGCTAATGGTAGCTACCACTAGCATGCTAGGTCGTTGTGCTCATGACTCATCGATGACGACATTGTCTGACCAATCAGTAGCCGGCAGTCGGTGACGTCATCTTTTAGTATTGACTCAGCTCACTTGGAATCAGAGCGGAGTAGGTACTAAAACTAGCTTGTTTTAGGAGGTACCAGGCTAGTGGAAACACGCTGCAAATCGAGTAGGGCCGAGTAGAGTGGGGCCAAGGTGTGCTAGTGGAAAAGGGCCATAACTAACTTTCCATGTTGTTTGTTTGTTTCTTTCAAACATTGTAATGATAATGTTTTGGTGTTTTCTTACTGCTGACTGAGACATGACTTGATGTAGTGCAAAACATAGAAGATGTATGAGAGGCTGGTTTGGAGTTAAATCACTCTAGGGCTAGGCAGAGCCCTGAGGAGATGCTACATTTAAATTCATGCTAGTTTTTCAAAACTACCAACCCTAGCTTTAGCTGTAAGGCTGCTCTTAACAAGAGGGATTATCACTGGTTAAGCTGTTTAATTGCTTCAGTGCTGTGTTTTAGACTATGTTGTCAATAATAAAGTTATATTATAAATCACAGGTTTAAAAAACAATGAGGTTAATGTGATGAGCCTGTCCTTCATTATGACGAAGGACTATTATTAGCACTGGGGACAGCACTGACGCGCTAACATCCGCTCCTGTGATAAACTCAAATAATTAGCAGCTGGTGCGGTTGACTAAGAGAAGCTCCAGAGGTGTAACAGGTGCTGCAGAGGTGTAGGTCTTTATTAAAGCTCAATGTAAGAAGCACAGTCCTCATGCAGAGGCCCACATCAGCCTCCCTGATAACTGTCAGATAGTTGGAGCGACTCTTGTCCATCCTGCTCACATAATGACCACTTATTGGAGTGAGCGGTCAAGAAGAATGGCGTGTATTAGAGGGATCTGAATTGCTGTCTCACAAATTACACAATGGGCACTTTAGTGCGACCCCTGCCCGTCTAACAGAATCAGTAATGACAGATCGCTGTGCGGAGGCGGGACAGGAAAACCCAAAGCAGGCTGCGCACGCATTAATCACCTTATTCTTCATTCACTCAGAGGACTTAAAAGGCTAAGGCTGTGTAAATAATGATGAGATAATGTGCACGAAAAGGTCAGATAAAGGTCAAAAAATAGCAATCATGGGAGGAAATTCATCATTAAGACAGCTTAATAAAGGAAACACAACAGCAGGTTTAACAGTAGCAGTTTCATTAGGGTTGAAATGGGGATTGTACACACTGCAGGGGAGCTAGTCCAAACATACAAGGGCTGTAGACAAGACCGCCTAAAAGGAGGGGGGGTGGGCTAGAGTCAGACAGGGGCTCATGACGTTTTTTAAGGACAAGATCCAGTCTGCATGACCACGAATTAAATGTTTACTGTTAGCATAAAAGCATTCGGTGCATTCAGCCATGCAAAGACATGTAACTATTTAGATTATTATTACCTTTCTTATGCATTAATTTAATTTTTTGACTCTGTGGGCCTTTATTTGAGTGACAGGACAGTAGATAGAGTTAAAAATTAAAGAAGCTGCAAGTCATTATCAAGCCAAGCTACTTCAAGCACTACAGCCAGTCCATGGGATGTGCAAATCAAGCATGTATGCTACGAAAAACATCTTCAGAGATTTACTTAAATGTTTGCAAACACACAGCTGCATATCCTTCACTTCTAAAGCACTTGAAGAACCCTGGAGCAGTGATGTTAAGACCTCAGGAAGTCTGGAACTCTGGTGAGCTCTGAATGAAGACTGCAGAGGTGAGCCTCAGGGCTGTTGGTGCGATAAGCAGAGCTGAGTACAGGAACGTGCTTCAGCTTCTATAATGCTTCTTTTTATGTCCTTATGTCAGCACTACTTTGAGGTTTGTGTAAAACAAATATACAGAATGTTGTGGCTGATCCTCCTCTAAGTGTGATGCTTGGTCAAGTGTTAACACTTAAAAGGTCAAGTGTCCAGGGGCTATGGTATCAGCTTGACTCGGCTCTTTAATCACTTGGTTTAGTCTTCCCTTTGGGTTTTACTAAAAAACAGTTTTTGTATCACCTCCAGTGGACTTCAAGCATGCTGAGCCTTAACTAAACCTAATCAAAACGTTAAGTGGAGGCTTCTGAGTGGTGGGAGTATCCTCATAAGTGGGGGTCTCTTAGGTGGAAGTAAAAGGCCTTCTGTTGTCAGCTCTGTAATGCTGGATAACTTCCTTAACTTCTGCTTTAGACTGGATGTTTACAGCTGCCTTTGAAACACCACAGTGGTTGGCAGCTCTATGAACTCTGTTACTTCCATTGTTTTTGTATGGGTGACAGAGTAGTTGTGCACATCCAGGCTAAGACGACCCAATCTGACAAAAGTCTATGCTGTGAACATGAAGCCACACCATCCAGTCCAGCAGAGTTAAGAAGATACCACAAATGGAAAAATCACAGATGAAGGTTGAAGCACTTTTCATTCTTACAACCCTGTTATCTTCAAAGATATATTCCCTGAACACCTCCACTTTTGGCCTTTCTCGCAGTAGAAAGTTTCCTGTGCAGTCTGCATGTCAGAGTGGGTGTGGGTGGAGAAAATAAGAGGGAGGCAGCAGGGCAAGTTCAGGGTAAAGTTTGGTTCACATGCAGCTCACCATGGTGATTTCAGGTTAATTGAACGTTTTTTTTTTTTTTTTTGAAGTGTAAATTGAAATTCAATGCTTTCACATCTATGCACAATGTTTGGTTTCAATGTTTTCAACTAAATCAAGTGGAAAAGAGCAAAGACACCTGCACTGCAAGCCAATGCACTTCACGTTAGGCATAAGATGGGGCCCATGTGTCACAAGCATATTATTATTGAGGTTTTTTTTTAACAAGTAGCTTGATAGATAGATACAGTTCTTAATAATCCCTCTGGGGAAACTCATGACCCACTGCCTCCGTTCAGAGGGGTGTTCAGTCTGCAGGAACAGAGGATCTCCTGAATCTCTCAGTCCTGCACTGGAAGAGTCTCCCACTGCTGTTGCTTCTCTGTCTCTCCAGGATGTTGTGGAGGGGACAGTTAACATTGTTCTGTGTGTCCATCTCTCCACCACAGTCCCAAGTAGGGCTGAACAGTTACTTGCAAATTAGATTAAATCACAATATGGCTTGCTGCAATTTCAAACTGCAGACGGCTCAATATTTTTAGCCCAAAATGTGTTGAACATTTTGGCATTGTGATGTAGTTTTTTGCAATTTCATGCCTATTTTTTTACCTCTATTCATACACTTTTTTTCCCACTATTGGACCATTTTTACCTTTTTAAACCCTGTTTTTACAACTTTATGCCTATTTTGCCCCCATTCGTCTTTTGTTGGCCACTGTCAGAACCATTTTTGGAATTTTTACACGGTTTTTGAAATTTAATTTCAAATTTAATTCCCAATTTTGCTGCCATTATCAATTGTCCTAAGCCACTTTTGGATTTTTTTTTGCCAATTTTTCCCTTTTTTGGCAATTTCATACCTATTTTGCACCTATTTATTAACCTTTTTCCGCTTTCATACCATTTTTACCCAGTTTTTACAATTTCATACCTATTTTGCTTCTGTTCTTCACTTCTCCACTTTTTCTCAAATCTTTTATCCTTAGATTAATTTAATGTCATTTTGGTTTTACTATAAAAAGATCTACTGCTTATGTTTGTTGAAGAATACATAAGATGAGGAACATTAAAACAATTGCAGAGTAAATCACAGTATTGGGGAAAATAATCGCAATTAGATTATTTTCTCAAATCGTTCAGCCCTAGTCCCAAGTGAGTCCAAACTCTCCATCTTGCCCATCACAGAAAGCCGGCCTTCATCACCAGTCTGTCCCGCCTCTTGGTGTCTCTATTAGTCCCTTGAAAATGTTTGGCATTCCTAAATTAGCCTGAAATCAAAAATGGTATCTTGGTGTAGATTGATTAAAGTGTAAATTTGTTCCAGAGTTGTTCTTATTTTCTGTCGATCGTGTTGCCACCCCAGCAGACAGCAGCATCAAACAGAACGAAATTCCTGAGCCTGCTGAGGAAGACGAGCTAACTCTGCCCCTGTGCTCATAGACCAGTCCAGCTTCTAGTCAAGGTGCACAACTAAGTACTGAAGATTTTGACCCCTTCAGTGACCTCCCCTCTGACTTTGACCTCTCTAAGTCAATGATGAGCTGGTTGGTCTTGACGTGTTCAGCAGGAGGTAGTTTTTAGTTCATCTTAAGTGTTGGGTTTTATTTTTAAAAGGACATGAATTCTCTGTTTGGGCCAAACATTTCAAATACATAATCTTCTCAGCTCATGTTACTGCACCACTCTATAGCTTAATGATCGTCTCAACCTGCAGCCGAGCTGGTGACAGAATTGGACATTCCCTCGTGATACTGAGCTCAGATCTGCTCAGTGGTGTGCGCATGCTTAAAAGTTTAACATCAGCACTAGAAATGAACACAAGTCCTGCATGTGTGAACATTTGTTCTCCCACAGCCTGTGAGTCTGTTCTTTTTTTCCTCGACGACTCAGCCCCTCCAGTCGAGCACGTCGGCCCAGTTAACCTGACCTGGCTCAGAGCCAGCTCTCACACCATGTCGCCTTAACCCTGCCTGGCTCGATTAGCTGTGGATGAGCTGTACAGTGAACACCCTCGAGGACGGCATGTGATGCTGCAGCACAGTCATGCCAGGCAGAAAACAGAGGAGATAGAAAACAGTGAAAAAGACTGAGATGTTGGTGAGTGCATAGATGACTAATGAATAATTCACGGGACGAGAAAAGGAAATGGACTTTTAGTAATTAAAACAACTTCTGAGGAAGGAAAACTTGTTGGGGAGACTAACGTCGATATGCAATCAGCATTTCACAGACAGTCAAGAGGGCTTCCCTTTTATGTGCAGCAAGAACAAAAATAATCATCTCCTCCAACCAAAGACATCAATAATTAATCTACGCTGATAATACAGAATGATATACACCTGGAGGCTGCACTGCCTACACCGGCAGTCCCCTTTAGAGTTGAAGCAGAGTTTTGATCCCATACTGCAGGAGAATACAACATTTCAAATGCTGCAACAAAATGAGCTGCCGAGTCTTCAAAACTGGCTCGGTTTGTTATTTTTTACCTCTGTCATTACCCGACTCAAAGACATGAGAAAAGCGGGGAGACATGCGGGTTCAACTGCAGACAAAGTGATTTGTTACAAACGGTAAATTACATTATGAACAACTGAAACAAAGCAACTAAACTAACAAATAAATAAACTAAATCAAAACATGGTGTGCCGAGGAATCATCGCTGTGAGTGGACGACGCAGGGCTGCAGAGCAGAGCAGCACAGGTAAGCACAGATCAGCAACACTAGAGGTGAAGATTTCAGGTCAGCCTTATACACCTGGTGGAGTGACCAGATCCGCCCAGGTGTGGCAAACCAACACCTACCAGCCTGCAAGGGAAGATGAACAGACAAGGCAACACAGAACACAGTAGGCCCTGGAGGCAGGAGGCCGTCACACTTCAAGCCTGCATACTTAGGGCGTTTTCACATCAGGCCCACTTGTTTCGAACTGTACTGCGGCGCTGTTCTTCCCCCTTCCCCTTTCCCACTGGCTTGCATTCACACTTGCAACATCGAACCGTGCCCGGGCCCACTTGTGTATTTACTCAGTTTGAAACTGCAGGGGGCGATATGCACATAACTGGTCACCAAACCTGCTACGGAGGAGAACGACGAAAAGGCTACCATGGTAACCATTTCCTACACCAGAACAACCAATGTTTACGTTTCGCTCTCTTCTATATTTACCTTCAAATGTGTTTTTTGTAACGTGTTTGAGACGGCATCAGCGACCTTCTGGACCCTCGTAATTCATCGTAATCCTCAACCAGAATAAACAATCGACAAATTGATTAAGCAAAAGATTCAACCGCGGGATAAACAGGAAGTAAATCATCAAAGTAGATCAGTTCGGACCACTTTGTTTCACACCAGTGAGTGGATCGAGACCACCCCTTCATGGAGGTCTCAGACCGGCTGATTTGGTGTGCACCAAAGTGCGGTGGTTGCATTCACATTGATACTAATGTATCAAACCCTGGGCCAAAACTTCTTTGGGGCGCACTAAATATGGTTGGTGTGAAAACGCCCTAAGTCACAGGGCAGCAGGTAGTCTTTAAATAAAAACAGTACAGCTCAGGCTCTTCTGTTCATTCACTGGAGAGCCACTTACTTCAAGGAAACTCCTGCCTCGCTCTTTAAAAGCATGACTTCATGTTGAGCCACAGCTCTTCAGTGTGCCACATGAACCATGACGACATGGACCTCTCAGCAGTGACCTCACACACGCACACACACACACACTGTAATCCTTCATGAGTGTTTATTCAGCCAGTCCTGGGCAGGAGAATACTCCACTCTTTAACATATTTCCATCTTAAACTCTCACACAGAGCCTCGTTACCCTCCACTGTGCTAAAAAGGTTCAAGTGAGTCATAATCTGCACTTTAAAGACCGTAACATTTGAAAGAATTTCTTTTTAAACACAAGCAGCTCCGTGTTTATCCAGACCAGGATCTCATACCAGCCTCACAGCCCCCCTCCTCCTCCCAGCAGGCTCGGAGGGCCCGGCCCCTCTTCCTGTCACAGGCTACAGGCTCTTACGAGGGGAGACGGAGACACAGCTGCTTTTATTTAGACAGCTCTTCAGCGGCATGAGAATGCAGTCTGCAGCTGCAGAGCATACACACGCTCTTGTTTGGTCCAGAGTATTTATCATGAAGGTTTTACGAAGTTTGACAACATGGGTAAACTTGTCAAAGAAACTCAGTGAACAACATTGGTGATCCACTTCCACTTATTGTGATGTTTTACTGTCAGTTCCTGCAAATCTTCCACTTTAAAGCTCACAAGTGAAATCAAGTCTGCAAGTACAGTTTATTCTCAGATTCACTTTGTCTGCAAAGGGTAAGAATCATAATCATGACTGGTTTGGCTGATACTCAGATCAGGGCTATTTAGACTGCTGAAAACTGCAAAAATCAAGTCTAAAGATCACCTTACAGGAACAAAAGAACAGGCAGCAGCTTCAAAGAGACTCTTGAGATTTCGGGAAGGTTGTTTTCACACCTCCAGCTCGGCTGCTCTGCACCTATTTGGTTGAAAAAAGCAACAACTTTGCATATTTCCTCTGGACCATTTCATGTTCACACAGCAGTATTCTGAAGGATCTTATGTTACTAAGGCACAGGCAGCGTTCATATGAGGGAAGAGAGCCAGAAGGTTAAGTAGCCCACTAAAGTATACCATGATAGTAATAAGAGTGGATATTAAATGTCTTATGTGAGATGAAACAGACAAGCGTATTCATCTTTGTGGGGCATGACTTGAAGTTAAATGTAAACAAGCACTGTGCATGAAGAGGAGGGGTTTAATGTTTGCCAGCGGGGACACCAGATATTATGGGGACATATTACACTGTGACACCTGTAAAAGTGCCAGCCTGGCATCTGTTAGACAACAATTATTATTATATAATTATACAATAATTATTATTCCAACTGCTGCAGTGTGATGAACAAATAACTCCAGAATCAGCTTTGTCAGTTTTGCAACATTTCCTACCTGTATATGACCCTTATTTTTATTCTTATTCTAATTATATGTTAATTGTTTTTGCACAAATTTACCAAGTCGACTTTCTTGTGAGTGCAAAGGCACAATAAATAAATTCTTGCTTTGAATGGGAAGATGCTGAGACCTGTCATGATCTCACTTTTTTTTCAACTTTGTTTCCATATTTGGTATTGTTTCCTGCTTCCTGTTTTGTGTTGAAAATTCTGTCCTTGTTTCCGTTGAATTGTTCTTCCTCTGCTCTGTCTAATCACCTCCAACCACCACTTGTGTTTAAACCTCATTTCTTTATTCTTCATCTCTGAACTAGCCTTTTGCCTCATGTCTCGGATACCTTAGCTTTCTCTGATTGATATTTTGTGTACAGCACATTGCCTGTTTCACCCAATAAACCGACCCATCATCAAACCAGTTAATAGTCTTTGTGTCCTTTCTTGAGTGTCTTTCTGGACAAGATCACTTTGTTTCAGGCGAGGTCTCGGCAGTTGAACTGTGTTTAGCAGCGAACACATCCAAACAATCCAGGTGCCAAACAAACCTAAAGCTAAAATGAGAGGTTAAATCAGAGGATGTAAGGCCGGCATTGCTTTGCCAATCCAGGAGACATCAGACCTCACATTCTGAAACACTATCGAGGTCTAAGTTTCTTTTTCTGCAGCCTGCCTTAAAAAGTTGAATGATAACTCAGCAATCAGTCAGTCCTGGGCACAAAAGACCAAACAACCTGGCTTCTAAAACTAACTCAAAAAGGACTTGAAAACATACAAGAGGATGAAAACGTGTCAAATAAAATAACAGTCCTAGTTTAGGCATTTGACTGCTCCAAAAACCAACACTGAAGGGGTTAAAGTGAGACAGCTGTGCTTGCTTACTATGCTTTCTTACTATGTGTGATCCATCCAAGTCGTTGGTATGTTCCTGGCAAATACTCACATAGTAGTGCCGACACACCTGGGATCTATTGCCCAGCCTTTGAATGAAGTTCAATCTGCCTCATACTCGAATAATCAAACGCTCTGATTAACCTGCTTACCCTGCTGAGAGTTAGTAGAGTTTAAATAGGATTGTCTTAAAGCTGTGCTAATCTGCAGGGCAAAGACTGCAAACTACAGCTGGGCAAGAAGTGACATTTCTGTCTGCAGTAGACAGCGTGTTTGCTGACGAGACTACACAAGTGAAACACATTGATGGAATATAAAGAAAAGCAATGAAGTGATATCAAGTCAGGCTTCTGCTGTTTCACAACTCAAAGCTGACTTTGACAGAAACAAGGAAGAATTATCTGAGTCTAAGGCAGAGTTTGTGGAGTTTAGAACAAAGCATCAACAGTGCTCTGGGTTTCTGAGGATGTTTTTGTCTGCCTGGGGAGTCCGGAGTTTGTTTACACGAGCAAAGTATGAGAAGAATGTTCTGCATTGAGATGTAGCGTGAACTGATGCAGATGGGAGCTGAAGAAAATGAAGAACGAGAGTTTCTTCTCCTGTAGATTATAAAAAATAAACTAATGATGAAAGGAAGGACACTGAGTGAACAAGAAACTCGTTCAATTTTGCAGATTTTAAGCTTTCAAAGCAGTCGGATTCACCAAATCTCACGTCTGTCACTGGGCAGAAGCATCTTTCTAGGCTCAAAGCTGATGCTGTAGGTCCATCCATCCATCCATTATCTATTCTTCTTATCCCTTTTTGGGTCATGAGGTGGAGCCTGTACCAGCTGACTTTGGGTGAGAGGTGGGGTGCAGCCAAGCACAGGACCACATAGAGAGACAGACAACCATTCATGCTCACACATGAGGCTCAGTATAGTAGTTTTTTCTGTGTGCAAAAAAGTGTTACACAAGCAAATGTGGTACATTGCTGCAAATGATGACAACATGGTTGCTTCATTAAAGAAACTGTGGGTGAAAACAAGCCACAAAAACAGTGTGGGATCATCAAATGCCATAAACAGATGATTTACAATGACTTATTTTTCCACTTTGAGGCTGCTTTGTTCAGGCACTGATGCAGGACGAGGCCTTACACGTCATGCTAATGCCATGAACCTCATATAACCCTACTTAAAAATCCTGAACTGTCCCTTCAACATGTTTTTGCCCAATGAAATAAAATAAATACAATGGTCACAACACAGTTTTGTGTTGGTCTGAAATGTCGGCTCTTTTTGAACCACAATGGCTGACCCCTCCGGCCAGTGTCCTCACAAAGAGTCCCACCTGGTGGACTCATCTTGACATTTTCCTGTTGGGGTTTAGAGCCAGCATGTTACCATTCTTACATCAGCCATCTCTCCACATTATAATGAAGGAGATCAATTTTTAAGTCTCTTAACAATCCACCTCCACACTCTGACATTTAGAGTCCTCAATAAAGGGCACCTCTGTGACACCGTGACCCACAGGGGAATCTTTGTGGAGGAGAAAAGCAACGCCAAGATAACAGTGAAAGTGCAACAACAGGATCGACCTTCTGACCCTTTGAAGGCCAGAACATTGACTCTGTCCAGAGGTGGAAAATCAGTCTGCAGCTGACATTTATGTTTGATTTTGTCCTGGTTTTAGAGGGCACGGTTTAGTTGGACCTTCTTTTGCCTTCAGAGCTCCTTAATTCATCAATGTGCTGGAAACATTCCCCAGAGACGTTGTCCATATCTCCATGACAGCATCACACAGCTGCTGCAGATGTGTCTGCTGCACATCCATGATGTCAATCTCTCATTCAAGCACGTACAAAAGGTGCTCCAGTGGACTGAGATTTGGTGACTGTAGAGGCCGCCACAGTCCAGAGAACTTAAGGTCATGTTCGAGAAACCATTTTGAAATTATCTACGTTTGTAACGTGGCATTATCCTGCTAACCTCACGGTACAGACAGACTAGACGATGACATCCTTCAGAAATTCCCATGGGTCACGTGATTCCCGCAGGAATCCAACGGGATGGGAATCATTTTTAATTAATCCCGTGATCGGGATGGAACAGGAAAAAAAAGCAACGGGAGCGGGCAGGAACAGGAACAACATTAATAGATGATCATTTTCAGCCGTGTTAAACAACCAGATGAACAGATGCGTCCGTTTTTGTAGTCATCTCTCTCTGAGAGTCAACACTTTTGACCGCGCTAGCAACACAAAAGAACTACAAAAGTGGTTTGACTTCCCGTCACCACCGGAAGTGATAAGCGACTTGGAGCAGCTGCCGGCGACACATAACTAAACAACGTGGAGGGAGAAGACAACACGTCGAAAAGAGAGCTGCAGCAAAAAGTTAAAAAAAACTTAAAGGCAAGACTTTTTACATGCACTGAACTTTTACCTCAAATAAATAATGCAACCTTTCTTCAACATGTTTGGTTTAATTCAAACGGGAGCGGGATGGGAGTGGGAGACATTCTGCGGGAGTGGGACAGGAAAGGATTAATTTTTTTACTCCGGCCCGGGATTGGGACGGAACGGGATTTTTTCTCTGGGAGTGGGATGGGACAGGAGTGAAAATCCGCTCCCGTGTCATGCTCTTAGACAGACCTGCCTGATTCACTGAAATCATGCAGATCAGTCTTGCCAAGCTCCAAAGACTTCATCGGCCAAAAGTTGGACAGCCCAATCAGGGAAGAGAGGCGGAAACTGCAGACGTGACGACAGCAGGAAGTGACTCCATGATTGAAAACAATGGCGGCTTCTGATGTGGTCCCAGTGGATGCAGCAATATCTATTTCTATCAGAAATGGACTCTATTTCTTCTTTAAAGCTTTTCTTACAGATGCTTTTGCTCTGCTCCCGACCGGAGATCACTGCTGGGAAACTGGGAGAGAATTTTGAAAATCATCTGTGGATTCCGGTTAGTCTATCGTTGTCATGGTTACTCAGTGATACCTTGTGCTCTCCTCAGAAGTTTACCAGGAGAGCTTGGCTGGGATTGTAGTTGATGGGGTTCATGTCACAGTTAAGTGGAAAATGACATATTTGTTTGGTATAATTTAATGCAAGGGGAGACATAGTTTAAGCTAACAGCTAACAACAACACAAGCTGCTACTTCAAACTGTTGCTTGATATGATTGGTCTGTGATGAGTGTGACTGGCAGACTGATCGTCCAATCACCAGCTGCAGTTGTTTTTGAAGGTTCTGCCCTCTGAAAACATTTTCTCTGGGCTCTTCTCCAGATGGACTAGTGAAATATTCCATGGTGGATGTATGGAGCTGTCTGTCTGGCGTGTCAGGTTATCATCCTGCTGGAAGTAAACATTAGAAATCTCTGGAGTCAAAACGATGCTCAGTTGGTACTACAGGGCCCAAAATGTGTGGAGAAAATGTCCCTCACACTGATTCATCACCACAGCCAGTCTCTGCTCCTCTGTCGTCCAACGTGGGTGAGCCTATGCAAGCTGCAGTCTCTGTTTCCCGCTGACAGGAGTGGCACCCAGTAGGGTCATTTGCTGCTTCAGCTCATCCTGATATTTGAGTTTCTGTTTCCATACGTTCATCTCCAACCACTCTGGTCATTCTGCTCTGAACTCTGGCATCAACACGGCATTTTCTCCAAGACAACAACTGCTCACTGGATATTTTCTCTTTCCCTGACCATTCCCTATGACCATTAGAGAAGACTGTGAATGTGAATCCCATTCCTTAAATCACCTTTCTTCCATTTTGATGCTCTAACTTCAGCAGATTACACAGATAATTTTCATGACTGCCTTCCCAGAGTTGCTGCCATGGGATTGGCTGGTTATCCTGCAGTACTGAGTTGATGTTTGCTCTCAAACACTTCAGACAGAATCCCTGTATAGAGCTTTGGAAGATAACGCTGGGATCTTCCTCTTGTTTTTGTCCTTGTCCTGTTTTGGTGCAGTGTTCAGTTTGATTCATCTCTGCAGTGGAGGAGTCATAACAGCCCAACGTCAGCCGGGGCTTTCTCATTCATTTGCTCTTCTAATTAGTCAACAAGTGCTTATTTTGCTCTGTTACAGGCCGTGGCTGCCAAATATCAGTGAATTAATAAAAGTCTCAGCTTCGGTGCTGTGAAGGCGAACAAACAACATTTAATTTAGGAAATAAAGACACAAACAATCAGCTGATAAATGATAAGGCTCACCACCAGGCAGGATTCAAATAAATAAAGGGTGAAGATGAAGACAAAGAGATTATCTGATCCACTTAGCATGAAAAAACAGTCTTATACAACAGCCTGAAACACTGGGAGTGTTTCAAGGAGGACGATGAGAAGCATCTTCACACAGGAAGAGGCTCCTGTCAGGAGGAGCTTTAAAAAGCCTCCATGTGTTTATTGATCCTTCACGGAGGAGCCAAAACCTGAACAATTCTGTGCCAGTGTCAGATCGAAGATATATCCTCATGGCCACATAACTATAGTCAATGCAAAAAATATTAATCAGCAAATCACATGGCAGCAAGTCAATGTATTTGAGGAGCAGACGCGGTCAAGAAGACCTGCTGAAGCTCAAACTGAGCGTCAGAACGAAGAAGAAAAAGGATTCACAAAACTTTGATTGCATGTGAGCGTTTCAGAATCTCCCCATACGGCCATAACAGTTTACAGAGAATGGTCCAAAAAAGAGAGCAGCAGGTCTTTGAGAGTGGTTCAAGAGGACAGAAAGGCAACAGCAACTCAGAGAACCACAAAACCTGAAGTAGATCAGCTAGGACCAAGAAACTGAAACAACTGAACGACAGACGACCGTAAAAGTGTCTCCTGGTCTGATGAGTCTGGATCTCTGCTCCACATTCAGACGTAGCCTCAGAGTTTGGTGTGAAAATCCTAAAGTGTGGATCCATCCTGCCTTGGATCAGTGGTTCAGGCTGCTGCTGGTGGGATGGTTATTTTCTTGGCTCACTTTGGGCTCCTTAGTACCACTTCGGTATTAATTAAGTATTAATCAAGAGTATTCATGTTGGCTGACAGAAGTCTTCATTGATTATTACCACACCCTGAAGACAGTGCACATTGTCTAGGATTCATGTGATCCACATACTTTAACCAGTAAAATTGTTTTTAAAAAGACTTTGAAGAAATACCTAATGTCATCAAGATTATCTTAATCAGGGCTCCACAGTGCAATTATTTTGGGCGCACATGCACCCAAAATTTGTGAGAGTGCACCTAACATCTTTTCTTGGGTGCACTGGTGCACCAAGAAAAAATGTTAGGTGCACTCTTACAAATTTAAATCGACAACAGTAACTGAGGTACTCAGACATCCTCCAATCAGCTCTTAGTATGCAAATGAGCCCAGACTGAGCCTGACTGTGGTGTCAGGTTTCAGCACAGAGCGTTAACTCTGAAGAACAAAAACAAGTGAAACAAAGTAACATTAACTATAACATCTACACTTGTTCAGTCCTTTTCCTGTTAAGGGGGGAGTTTCTCAGTCACACAGGCACAGATGGGAGTGTTCACCTGTCTGAGAGACCCCAACTGTTCATACAGCTGTAAAGAAAAAATAAAGAAAAAAGTTATGAATTGTTCTGTCCTATATTCTGTCTTTTTTGTAAATTAGTTTGAGAATTGTCTTTTTTATTATTTAGCTTAGTTTCAGTTTTGTAAATGTTCACTATAGTGTGTGAAGTCTTATTCTAGGTTCAAATTTATTGGAGAATAAGACCATCCAGTTAAGGTAAATGTTGTGTTGTTGGTTTTTCAAATCTGGATATTTATTTCATTTTTTAAGTTCAGTTATCACCTTAAACATTAGCTCTTCTTATTTTGAAAGATTTCAAAAGATGTGAAGCACTGTAAACGCCGTTTTTCTTTTAATATGTAATTCTGCTTTGAGTATAGACAAGTATTTCTTTACATCTTATTCTTGTTTAAAAATCATTTAATTTATATAAAAGTAAAGAAGAGTGAAGAAATGGTGACCTTATGGTCTTAAAGGTGCGCTATGAAAAATTTGAGTGCACCTATTTTTTGTGCTGGTGCACCTTGAAAAAAATATTAGGTGCACCATTGCAACCCATGCAAAAAGTTACTCTAGAGCCCTGTTCATAGTCTGTCATAACTTCAAGTAACATGCAGGATCTGTAATTATCTTTAGAAACATTTAAACCATAGTTCTGTTCAAATGTATTGTTTAAAGTGGAATCATTTATTTCTAGAATAGTTTAAAATGATCATTCATTAATTGATGTACAGACACCACGATCCTTGGGCATCTTAGAGCCTATCGCTATGACTGTCAGACGGTTGCTGTTTTAACTGTCTTTTATTTCCTATTTTAATTTTAGAGTATATTGAATGTTATTGATGTGATTTGTGGATTGTGTTTGAATGTGTGGACCCCAGGAAGAGTTGCTGTTGCTTCGGCAGTAGCTAATGGGGATCCAAAATAAAAAATATATAAATAAATTAAAATAAAGGTTATCCAAGAATCCAAGACTATGACTGATGCCAGAGGTGACTCAGAAGCAGACAGAAAGTTTGACCATTTAATGTTGCTAAATGCAGTGAAATATCAGTTAATATCTGCAACAAAGTCACTATCATGGATTCTGGTCATCTCATATTTTAAGGGACTATTTGCTGAATCCACCCCCCATCACCACCTCCAATCCTGAATTTCTGTCATCAGTGGGACATGTCTTAACCCCCAACCTGCTCTCATTTAGCATTTCCTACATCATGTTGAATGGTATGCTGGCTTTACTAGTTTACTACATCGACCTACTCACCCTCACTTTCTCTCACCGATGGTTTAAATCTATAAAAGTTTTCAAGAAGTATTTATCAACACATCTTTTCCCTTGCAAAGTGTCTTGCCCGAGGACACATCGACATGTGACAGCCACAGCTTGACTTTACTTCACAACCTTTGATTGCTGGTTGAGTCGATGAAACCTGAGTGTCAGCAGTATGAAACAAATTATTCCTCATCCTCAGGTAATGCAGGCAGATCAATGACAGCTTCCAAACAGATGACACTCTCATTACAAGCTCTAAATTTAACAGGTCATTACGGCTTTAAAATCACCAGAGGGGCCTCACCCAGCTATCTGATGTCCCACACAGGGACAGCCTGTAGCGTCGCAGCAGCTTCAGGAGCTGCAGTGTTTTTACCCTGAGACACTGCCATCATTTCTCAAAGCCAGCAAAAGAAAAACACACTTAAAAAGAACTAGCTTAAGAAGCCAAAGTGCAACAGCTGATTCATCATGAAGAAGAATAAAACAGAAAAATGCTTATCGTGTTGAAACACTGGAGAGTGAATGTTAGCCGTGCCTGTGATCAGGTGTCCTGTTAGCCTGCAGTAATAAACTGACAGCTGATATTAATGAGCCTGAGTGATAGATTATGAACATCACTCACTGGCTGTGACCTTCTAATGGAAACCAGCACAACTATTGATTTAATGGCACAAATTCTGAGCAACACCACAATCTGTACAGTTCACAGGGGGGCAGCGAGGCGTCTGCCCTCACCGCCTTCTTCCTCCTCTCCCTCTATCTTCAGGGCAGAGCTGCAGCCGCTCTGTACACAGAAGATCTTTACCTGCTGAGTTATGACTCCAGATTGAGCCCGGCACATCGATCTCTGATAACGTCCCTGCACTTCCTGGTTCTGCCTTAGGACATAAATTTAACCGGACGACGGATCGACCCTAATAAATAGAAAACACTGTGACACCATCGCAGAGGGAAAATGGGTTTTTATTGGCAGTGTTGTGGGATTTCATTACTTCCAAACGCCCACAGAATGCCTGAGAAAGCTTCATTTCTGTCAGCAGAGGCCAGGACTCAGAATAACTCAGGCGTGAAAGCAGAGCGGGCGAGTTTGGACTTCGTGACGGCAAATTTCAAAGTGCTGCTGATTAATTAGGCAGTGGCTGTAAAATTAGCTTTATTACTGACGCAGGAGCGGCTGAGTGAGGGCTTCTCTCTCTACACATAAACACTCTGCTGTTTTCCTGCAGAGTGTAATGTGCAGGAGGATTCCTCAGGAGCACAGAGGGTGTGTCTCTTTATTTCTGCATGCATGCACTCACTACAGTTTACCCAGGGTGTGTAACAACACCCCCACTACGCTGTGAGAGCAGGCATTCCCACCCATGAGACTGAGAGCCAGACAGCAGCAGAGACCAACATCCAACATCAGTCTGGACCAATAAACCAGAGTCGCAGAGGGACTTGGTCATACAAACACAGAAGAGAAGAAGCTAAGAAGCTGTTTCACAAAAGTTTGAGGCCGTTTTTGAATTTGCCTACTACACTAGCAGTGCGTACTGATTCGACCAAAATGTAGTAAGCTTCAACAACCGGAGCAGCACACGAAAACAAATATATGAGCCACTATTAGTTATCTTTACCTTTTCAACAGGTAAGAGTGTGTAATAAGTTGTAAAAAGGTCTGTTGTTGTTGTTTTCCGTTAACAGTTCGTAACGGTCTGATGGTGATGTTACATCCATCCTATACCTGCGGCATTATTAGTGTAAACCGCTGACAAGTCTGACATTTTACCGTTACGTTCTGTATTTTCCTCTGTATTTCCACCACCCTAAATGTTCCTGCTTCTCCTCATTCTTAATACTGTATTGTGCGTGTGATGTTTATTCTTGAACAGTTTTTTTCTTTTAAGTGGCCCTAATACGCCATCATACGCCATCACATAAAAATATAATTCCTCTCCGAAATAATACGTATTCTCCACCACTGACTGTTTCATATAAAATGCTGCTTCTGGCAATATCTTTGCAGATTAATAACTGAAATGTCAACATGTACTCATGGTTTGTTTGTTTTGTGCAATTAGAATTAAGTTGGGGAAATAAATAAGCTGTAGCCTACTTCCGCTTTGCTCAAACTGGAAACCAGCGTAGCATATTACAAAATAAACCTAACAGAGCAGTCACACTACATGCTACATTCCAGTGTAGTAGGCAGTGCCTACTACATACTACTATTATACTCAGTATGTCGCAGGCGAATTCAAAAACGGCCTAAATCTTTCCGTCCTCAAGGGGGGTCTGGCCCTGCAGGTTGAGATCACTGGATGGGGGGCCTTACTCAGCCTTATAAAAAGCTGTCAAACACAAGCTGGGAAAGTCAGAGTTTGTAATATGACAGTGGACAAACAACTGAAAGGCTAAGTCCAGTGGGACATGATTAAATTGTATCAGCAGCATCGACTACAGACCTGAGAGGAACATTGAAGCATCACGCCTGAGAAAGGAAGCTGCAGAGTTTGAGCTCTGTATCCATTTGACTTTGTGCTGTTTCCCTTATAATCAGATAAACTTTTTCAGCTGCAACACTTGCTTTTGTCCGTCCCGTAAAGTCTCCATTTTCGCTCAGGATGAAGTCATCACACAGAGGGAGTTAAACACTAAATAAACAGCACAGGCATCAAGTATGAGACAGAGGTTTATAAAGTCTAAACAAACAATGACACCGAGGTTCATGTAAGGTTCAAGAGGATCCTGCTCCAAAATAAGAATCAGACTTACACTATTACCAAAACTATTCGCTCACCTGCCGTGACTCACATATGAACTTAAGTGCCATCCCATTCCTAATCCATAGGGTTCAATATGACGTCGGTCCAGCCTTTGCAGCTAAAACAGCTCCAACTCTTCTGGGAAGGCTGTCCACAAGGTTTAGGAGTGTTTATGGGAATTTCTGACCATTCTTCCAGAAGAGCATTTGTGAGGTCACACACCGATGTTGGACGAGAAGGCCTGGCTCTCAGTCTCTGCTCTAATTCATGGTGTTCTATCGGGTTGAGATCAGAACTGTGTGCAGGCCAGTCAAGTTCATCCACACCAGACTCTGTCATCCATGTCTTTATGGACCTGCTTTGTGCTCTGGTGCACAGTCATGTTGGGAGAGGAAGGGGCCAGCTCCAAACTGTTCCCACAAAGTTGGAGCATGGAATTGTCCAAAATGTTTTGGTGTGCTGAAGCATTCAGAGTTCCTTTGACTGGAACTAAGGGGCCAAGCCCAGCTCCTGAAAAACACCCCCACACCATAATCCCCTTCCACCAAACTTTACACTTGGCACAATGCAGTCCCACAAGTATCGTTCTCCTGGCAACCTCCAAATCCAGACTGGTCCATCAGATTGTCAGATGGAGAAGCGTGATTGGTCACTCCAGAGAACACGTCTCCACTGCTCTAGAGTCCAGTGGTGGCGTGCTTTACACCACTGCATCGACGCTTTGCATTGCACTTGGTGATGTGAGGCTTGGATGCAGCTGCTCGGCCATGGAAACCCATCCATGAAGCTCTCTGCACTGTTCTTGAGCTAATCTGAAGGCCACATGAAGTTTGGAGGTCTGTTGCGATTGACTCTGCAGCTTTCAGAATCAAGTAGAAATATTTGGATAGTGTGAAAACTCTGGGTGTTAACGGTGGTTTGAATCACGTCTCTTCTTTAGGTGACTGCTTCGAATTTGGACTTTTTTTGGATGTTAAAAACAATGTAAATTTAATAAGACCTCTTTCTCTCTCTGGTTCCTCGCTGAGGTCTTTCCAAACAGTACAGTGTCACGGCGGGGACCATCAGCCATACTTTCAGAGGCCGAACAAGGCAAACTGCGCACGCGCGCCTGCGTCTGAGACACCTCTGCTGCTTTGTCAAGGAGCAAACACACAGTTCTGACTTTTTCAGGTAATGAGTAGCATCACCATGACTTACTGACAAAGAGGTAATCAAACACGGTTTATCGATAATTAAAAGACAGAAAGCATGATTAAAAGACAAAGAGCACATTTGTGGCTGAAATATCAGCCACAAATGTGCTTCATATCAGCAGAATGTAAGAAATGCACCCTCTTATTATAACTCAAAGTCTGCATGAAACAATCAACAGTATCATCTTTTGACAATGAAATTGTGTTTCTAACACAAATAAACCAATAAAATTTAAGTAATCAATCACTTCATCAGTTGTAATTTGGAGGAGGCAGCTTCATTTTGACCCAAAACATCAGTACAGTTGGCATCTGGGGTTAATGAGTCCAAATATCAGCATGTCAGATATCAGCTACCCTGCATGATGCTTCATTTGGACTATTTCCTGAGCCTTTCCTTGATTTACTTTTTAATTTAAAAGATCAGTCGTCTTGTACAAATGGGGCAGATCTTTGAGGTAAAGAGCAGAGCGAGCACATAAAGTAAAAGTATAAAAATGGAAACATGAAGAATAGAAGATAAAAATTTAATGCCCCCCGTAGTTACAACTCAGTGATAAACGGCATAGCCTTGAGAAAGAGGAAGTGAAGATGAAGTAAAACATTTCATCATGGCCAAACTCCAATCTCCTCTTTCTGCTGCTCGCCGGCTCGTCCCTGAGCTGCGGTCAGCGGGCCAGAGAAGCCGTTCATTGTGGTTCTTCAGGCTGCAGTCAGACAGGACTTTACTCTGCACAGCGTCCACTCGGAGGGTCCGCGTGGGTGGGTGTGTGTGAATGTGTGGGGAGGTGTTCACCACAGAGCTGGACGTGCTCCAACATTTCACTACAGCATTACTGCCCACTTATGCAACACAAGACTTTTCTGCCTTATTTCCTTTTCATGACTAAATCAGATTTTTCTCTCTTTCCTGTCTGCTCCTCTTACACAAACGCTGAGCCGACACGTCTTGAGCATCGAAAAAGACTTTGTGACCATAATGTCAACTGAGAGAGGCTCCACCCTCCATGACACTGAAGAGAACAACAGAAATACATGATGGATGGGTGGATGGATGGACAGATAAAGGGATAGATAGACAGATATATGAATAGATGGATTTATGGATTTATAGATGGATGGACAGATATATGGATAGATGGATTTATGGATTTATGGAGGGATGGATGAATGGATGGATAGTTGGATGGATCGATAGATATATACACAGATATATGGATGGATGGATGGATGGACAGATAGATGGCTGAATGGACAGAATTGATGGATGGATGGACAGATATATGGATAGATAGATTAATGGATGGATTGATGGATGGATAGATATATAGACATATATATGGATAGATGGATTTATGGGTGGATGGATGAATGGACAGATAGATGGACAGATGGATGACGGATGGATGGATGGATGGATGGATGGACGGACAGATATACGGATGGATGGATGGATGGATGGATGGATGGATGGATGGATGGATGGTTGGATGGATGGATGGATGGACGGATAGATATACGGATGGATGGATGGATGGATGGATGGATGGATGGATGGATGGATGGATAGATGGATGGATGATGGATGGATGGTTGGATGGATGGACAGATAGATGGCTGAAAGGATAGAATTGATGGATGGATGGACAGATATATGGATAGATAGATTAATGGATGGATTGATGGATGGATAGATATATAGACATATATATGGATAGATGGATTTATGGGTGGATGGATGGATGGATGGATGGATGGATGGACAGATGGATGATGGATGGATGGATGGATGGATGGATGGATGGACAGATGGATGGACGGACAGATATACGGATAGATGGATTTATGGATGGATGGATGGGTGGATGGGTGGATGGACGGATATATGGATAGATGGATTTGGATGGATGGATGCTGGATGGATGGATGGATGGATGGATGGATGGGTGGATGGAGGGATATATGGATAGATGAATTTATGGATTTAAGGATGGATGGATGGATGGATGGTTGGACGGATGGATGTATGGTTGGGATCTTGAACCCTTAACCACCGAGTCAGCGGTTCAACACCCACATGAGAGCTGCATTTTTTCCAGTTATGAGTGCAGCTTTTATTCATAGTTGCATCATTGTGCCTAAAATGGAGCCAGACTATCACATCAAATCTTTGTGGGGAGATCGTCAATCTCCTAAACTTGCAGTGCAGCTGGATCCACCTGACTCAATATCTTTAAGGAGGCAGATTTATGTTGCAGAGTTAAAAATCTGCAGTGATTGTCAGCCCAAAACAGGACAGTCCATTCAGCATTAGAACTACAAGATAGATGATTAGCATAGATGCTAACAGCTTTAGGAGCAAATCTATCAGATCAGGACCACATTTCTTTAATTAATGAAAAGCTACAACTCAAAGTATTTCTCGGCAGGAGTAGGGAAAAACAAATCAGAAAAAAAATTAGCTGATTATTACAGAGTCTCAGGGTCTGGAGGGAACCGATATGATTTTATTCATGCCATATCATTTCTATCGATCCTTTCAATTCTGTATCCATTCTTAAAGTAAAAAATGGGGACAACCACCCCGGTGGTACCGTCCCAGTGCTGCAGAGGCAGGGTACATCCTGAACTGGTCTCCAGCCAATCACAGGGCTGCCATAAAACCACCGGGTGCACTCAAGTTCACACCTAAACATGAAATTAGGTAGCACTAATTCACCTAGTGAGCCTGTTTATAGTCTGCTGTCTCCAGAGGATATCCATGCATGCACAGGGAGAACATGCAGACTCCACACAGAAAGGCCCTCCAATCATACTGCAACTTTGTTTAACGTGATACAGAGAAGTGTACTCAGAATACTTTGTTGAAAGTACTTGATTACATTTACTCGAGTAGTTTCCCCATCCCTGCCCCGTCAGCATGCAACACGTTCAAATGCAGGAAGAGCTCTGACGGTTAGCCTGTGGTTACAAGACATCACATTAACCCTCAGAGGAAAAAGGAGTGAGGCTGCGAGGCGGCTGTTTCAGCTGAAACCAAACCACATCCTTTAACAACGCTGCAAACAAAAGGTGGAAGAGGGAAGCCAGGTCTGCTGAGGCGAGAGAAAAACAAGCTCATACGGCTGCAGCAGAGCCGTGAATGCACACAGCCCTGCAGAATGTTTGCTTCTCCATGTCCTGTCTTACTTATTTACTTCACACGCCTGGAGACAATAACAGTGAAGGCTTAACTGTTTGCATTCCTTACCAGTTTCAGACTTTGTGAGTTAATGTCAGATCAAAACAACCTGTTTGTCCTTATTCTGTGTTCATACAGGTTTGAGACAGGATTTGAATTTCTTTAGAGTGATATGGACATTTCTCAACACCTCTGTTTGATACATGGTGACATACTAAAGGTCTTTTTAAGTAAACAATAAATGCGTAACCTGATTGAAAGATTCACTCCATGCAGAAAAGAATATATAACATTTAAAGTCTTTCCCATCATTTTCATTAAGTCATGCATTTAAAAAGACATCAGTTCAATACATACTTCTCCCCTCATCAGTGGTCTCTTGCACACTGATCTGAGGGGTGTGAGGTGAATAGTAGGGATGTCCCTATCATACTGATTATTATAATTTGGTGACAGGCACACATGTGCACACACGTCAACAAAGCCTCAGAGGCAGGTTTCCAGAGTGTCAGGCACATTTTAATGCAATAAACAATCACAGCAATCACTATTTAATGTAACGGTCTGAACCAGCATATACATTTGTATCTATATTAATTGTCCCGTCACATCTGATGTCGGACTAAAGCCGTTTGTCATAATGGAAACTTAACCTGACGGCAGCTGGAAGTTTGATGCACATCTTAAAACAATAAGTCAACAATAAACACCCTTAACATCTGACAGAGTATAAATCTGGTTTCTCTCATTTCATGAAATTCAAAGAAAAGGGATAAAAAAGACAGAGAAAAAAGAGAAAATAAAAGTATGTCACTCAGGATTTACCTGTGATTTCCCATATTTCTCTGTTTTAGTCTTTATTTTTAACGTGATCTAAAAAGAATTCCCAAACAGAATTTTAACAGAATTCCCCAAAACTGTATTTATTCTATATTATTACGAGAAGAAAAAGAATAAGGATGAGTTTTAAATGATTCTACAACTTAAGAAACGGAAATTCAGAGAAACGTGTTTCATCATGTATCTTGACTTCTACTTTGAACTGTGCCATTGTTAATAAGCACTCAAAGTGTATTGACAACAAGTGTCAAACCACTGGGATCGTATTTCATCCATAGAATATATATCAATGCACGTCCCCAAGGGGTGCATGACGGTATTTTACCATATCAACATTTTGAGCAATCCTTTGCAATCTTTTCAATCCAAAGAATGACCTTGCCAGATCAACCAATCTTTCCCGTAGTTTCAGTTTTAAAGGTGCAGGAGATAACTCACCAGACACACCAGATAGACAGTCTAGCACACCTGGACCGGGTTAAATTAGACCAGTCCAGCAACCAGCTCATAGAAAGTATTGGAATTCTTTATTTTGCATCCGTATCCGTCCAGATCCAGAGCCAGGCTCACAAATTTACTGGCATGACCATCCATTAAACCACACATCAAATTGACTCAAAGCAACCTTCTGTTTTCTTTGTGCCCAAATTTCATCACCAGAATCAATCATCAATCCCCGCCCTTTTTCCAAGCCCGAGCCCGAGGATCCGAGGAGGCTGCAAAACTGGAGCAGAGATTACAAACTGGGACTCTCTGAGCCTTGTGCCCAACAACAAAATGTGTGCATCTGCTTGTTAACATGTGATGCTGAAACACAGTTGTAGCCCTTTATATCACTGTAAAACTTCCTGTAGCAGAAAATAACAGCAGTGACAGCAGAGAGCAGGATGGAGGAAAAAGTTGTAAAGGAAGCGGAGAGTGATTAGACGTCAGGGAGAGGACGTGTTCCCGTTAATCTTCATAACAGCCGGCTGCAAAATGCCACAGTGCCTGGATAAGTGGCTGACATTAATGGCAGATCGATCATGGATTCAGTAGTGTGGTATCTGTTCAGTTAGTGAATGATGTGCATCACAGTTCATGTTACATTTACATTTAAGCAATGTTTCATTTAAAGCTGACAGCATTTATGTGAATGCTGACTTTTTCTTACAAAGGCTGAAAGTGAAGCCATCAAAACAGTATAAAAAATGCAGTTCCAGGAGTGGCCACTTGGGGCTGCCTCCAAAAGCGAATCAACCCCTACCAGACCCATTATTTGATTCCAAATTTACACAATAATGGAAAAAATAAAGACTATTAACAACCATGTTTGGGTTATTTAATGAATTCTTGCTGAAAGCTTGCTGGGGTTTCCATCCATCCATAATCTATGACCCTCACAGAGAGGGTGGAGCCTCCTTGTTTCTCCCCATAGGAGATGTGTTCATTTTCATGTGTAACTATTGAATGATTGTAATAATTAAACTTTCTTATTTTCAGTATTCTATTAAACCTATTTTATTTGGAATACAGTTAAACACAACATTACACTACCATGCTGGTAACATTGAGACCTTGACTTGGACTTATCTTTGTTGTGACAGATGTTTCATTGAGCAAATATGTGAAGAAATAAACAAATAAGTTACAATATACACAAAAGACCAACTTCCAGTTTAGACTCCAAGTATATACTTCATTAAATAAGTTGGGAAATAAAGAAATAAGTTCAGTGTAGTCATTTAAATGGGGACCATGTTTGTTAGCTTAGTTTTTGGAGGTATTTTCTCACATATAAACCACTCATTTAGAAAACCTACTCAAAATTTTGTTGGTGCATCGACTACGACATCTACTCACCAGTTAGCTAGGTCACCCATATGACTATAGCACAGAGGCTACACTGAGAGAATTTTGTAAAATATTGTAAAAACGATGTTGACGGTGAGGTCTAACGACTGCTCATAAGCTGCTAATAAATATTTGACAAGAATATTGATTATTGGTGTGTATTTTTTTACTTGTACTCTCAGAGTTATCACCGTGTTTGCAGTTTACATCTTACACAACAGGTAGCTGCACAAAGTCTAAAGTGGGAATATTTCTGCCATAACAGACAGAGAGAGAATACAGAAAGACCAGGGGTACTTAGTATGTGAAAACTATAGCTTTTTTTTTAACAGTTTTGATTCAAAAAGACAGTAAATGAGCCAGAGGTGAGGCCAATTGCAAGGTGGACCTTGATGTAACATCGAAGTTAATTTGATTTTGATTCAACCTGATTTGATAAGTTTATTTCAAAAATATAAAAAGGCAAAATCGTGGGGTGCTGGTTTGGCGTAGTGGTTAGCACCCCATGTACATGCTTCTGCCGGTCCAGGTTCGAATCCCGCCTGTGACCAGTTTGCAGAGTGTCTTCCCCTACTCTCTCTCCCCCTTTCACAAGCCTATCCACTGTCTCTCTCCTATCAATAAAGGCACAAAACGCCCAAAAATACACATTTAAAAAAAAAAAAAAGGCAAAATCGAAGACTAAAGACAAGAGGAAAAAGAAAATGATCACCTTCATAAATGTCTGAAAAGGAGTAAAAAGAAGTCAAAACATAATTACCCCCCCAATTCCAATAATAACCAATCATTAAAGGTGCTATGAAGAGAATCTATTACCGGCGAAATAAAGACTCTACTACCCATGAGCACGCGTGACGACTGTCGTAATGCTGAGTTCCAGTAGCCTCGGAACTGGGAGTGACATCATCTCCAACTTCGTTTGGCGTTCCAGTTGAAGTCTGAAAAAAACATGCCGATCTACCAGGCTATTGTTAGCTGTTGTTTGCACGCCCTGTGTTGTTGTTCACAAATATCACATGAAGAATGTGATTATCACTATGGCAGCATTTTTATAAGTATAAATAAGTCTAACAATACTATGTATACAGCTGATCTAGAGCGACACACCCCAGTCAGAAGTGCAAATAAATTGATTATTACAGGAGCTAAATAACTGTTCACACTGGGGGCATCCATCTTCTATTGTCAACTCGGGGGTGGTGAGGTTTCACCAAGTTCCCAGTAGGAAATTCTGACTAGGAGGACGTTCCAGTTGCAGTTTCCTACTCTGAACTCGGAAATTCCTACTTCTGACGACAACTGGAACGCACCATTAGTCTGTTTGTTTGTTTGTTTGTTAGCAAGATTATGCAGAACTAATGGACAGATTTTCCTAAAATTTCCAGGAGATGTTGGTAATAGCCCAATTTAGAAATGATTAGATTTGGTAGTGATACACATATTTGTCTGGACGCAAAAATTCCCACATTTACAAAAATATCCCAGAAGTTAATACTGGGTGGATTAAAAAAAAACAATAAAAAAAGTCATATATCTTTTTTCCACTTTGGCAGGATAATTCTGGGTCCATGTCTCCACCATCAAGGATAATTCAATCAGGACCTGATCCAGATTGACCTCATAAAAACACAATTGGAAATCCCATGGATGACATTCAATTATTAATATGAAATCAAAATATGAAGTGATGATCTAAAAACTTGTTGTGTTCATGCAGGATAAAAACCGTCATGTCTGGTCTGAGTTTGGTCTGGATCCTGGCTCTGTTCTGGATCTGGTGATTCAGATTGGATTTGGAAAAGCCACTGTTGAACTGAGCTGCTTGGTGGAGATCTGTGCTCTCTGAGTGCTTCATAGTTTGTTTTTTAATTTAATTTAATCTGTGACTGTTACATTGTGAATCAAGGCTGTGTTTAAAGGTGGGGTCTCTTCACTTTGCTCATGTGTGTTTTTCAGACTTTTTTCAAATTTGGAGGCCACGCATTGTGCCGTTTACCCAGCACTGTTATCATTCTGACACTGATGGAAGAATCAAACACCACGAATGTTGTTCACCTCGAGAGCATCATCATCAGCTGTCCATCAGAAACATCACAGAGCCTCACAAAGACCCTCATCAACACAACAGAGCGTGTGCAGGGCATCTGAGCTCCTTTCTGCTGATTCACGCCTGCGCCTCTCAACATAAAGTTCATAAAAAGCTGATGACGTGAGCCATGAAGCATGTAAACACTTCGGGCCACAATGGCCTCTCCTGCCATTCATGACTTCACGCCAAGCGCACACACTCTTTCTTCTTCTGACGGTCTCACAGGCAGTCGGCGCTGTCAGACCTGTCAGCCTCGTAACCACCAGCCAGTCACGGCTGACACAAAGGGAAGCAGGCGGCGGCTGCTGCTAAGTGGTGTGACACGGGGCGAGAGAAAGAGGAGAAAGACGGGGGTGATGATGCTAAAATTAGGCGTCTGCGAGCAAATGACGAATGACCTCATGCTGGCTGTCACCTCGCTCTGACGGAGGAATCAGGTCATCTGGTCTTCGCTCTTCTTTATGATGAGGTTTTGTCTTCTCCTGTCACATGTCTTCTGATTACAGTTTCAAACTCCTCTCTTTGTTCAGCCTCAGACATTGTCACACTCTGCAGCTGCACAGAAGTGTAAGGTTTAAGAATAATGACAGCTGGGACTCAATAATAATTCAGCTTTGGATCTGATTTGTAAAGAAGGGGCAGGACAGCTCTTTGCTTCTGTCTCAAACTGGCTCTTGTGTTGACATATATGTGTATGTGCTCAAATGTTTACAGTTGTTTGATGGACACGTTTAGTTGTTTAGTGTGCAAACATACTGTATGTATTACTTAGCATTGACTTAAAGTTTAGAAAGAAAGAAAGAAAGAAAGAAAGAAAGAAAGAAAGAAAGAAAGAAAGAAAGAAAGAAAGAAAGAAAGAAAGAAAGAAAGAAAGAAAGAAAGAAAGAAAGAAAGAAAGAAAGAAAGAAAGAAAGAAAGAAAGAAAGAATCTGCACGTTTCATGCCTACACTCACCAGCCACTTTATGAAGTGCATCTGTTCAACTTCTTGCTAATTGCAAATCAGCCAAGCACATGGCAACAAATGAGTGCTTTTTGGTGTGCTGACAAGGTCAAGACGGCCTGCTAGAGGTCAACTGAGCATCAGACTGGAGAGGAAAGACAATTTCGGCTGTTGTTGCCGGACAGGCTGATCTGATTCTACTGGGATTTCTACAAAAAAATCCTCTAGGACTGACAGAGAATGGTCTAAAAAAGAGAAAATATGGTGCACAGCACAGGATGGGTACCTTTCACATACCGATGCCCGGTACCTGGGAATCAGTATCAGTACTCAACGGTACCAATTTTCTGTACTTTTGCGTGTGTTTATGGGGTAATAAATATTAATTTGTTTAATATTAAGATCTCAACTTTTTTCAATGTAAATTTATTTCTCAATATATATAATTTGACAGATATATCTCAAAACAACATTCAACTGTTTGTATTGTAACATTGTAGTTGTTCCAAAAAGTTCTTCAACATGAAAACCAGAAACTAAAATGAACCACAACTTAATAAATTAACTGCAGCCCTCACTTTAACTTTAGGGCAGTTTAACAATGGGTCAGACAGAGCTGTAAATAAAAAAAGCATTTACATTAACGTTACAAAGTACGAGGAACCAACCTGATAATGATAACTGACGCACATTAAAATGCCAAGCTAATACCATCTTAAACACAAGGCTTATTTACCTGGACCAGGTATCCTCCTTGTCTCATTTGCTGCCATCACCAAATGTTAAAGCCATTTCTTTTCCTGTGTTTCTGGCTGACTAGTCTCCATTGGACACAGGCGTGCTAACAGTGCAGAATGAATCCTTTGTGGTCGTAGATCTGAGGCTATCAAAAATTGTGCACTCTTCAGCTTTAAGGAAAATTTTGTGCGTCACCAGGTGCTTCCTCAGATTTGAAGTATTTCCACCGCTGGCCTTACACTTGGTGTCACAAATACTGCAGCGAGCATAATCTCCATCACATTTAATAAAGTATTAATAAAGTGGAGCCATACTTTAGAGCACTTTCTTTCAGCCATGCTCGCTTTGTTGACTGAACCCGCTGCTGCTGACGTCATTACACTATTGCTGTGCTGCGTTCAAGTCCAGTATGGAAATTCACCTACTCTACCCAACAGTATGCCTGCTTCTTCCACTCCCTCACAGTCACAAGGATGCGTTTAGGTACCTAAACATGGCACCTTTTGATTTTACGTGAATCGGTACTTGGTAGTACCTACAGAATTCGGTCGGTACCTCTTAAAGTACAGAATTCGGTACCCATCCCTACACAGCATGAAGGCAGGTCAGAGCCTTTCTGTGTTGAGTTTGCATGTTCTCCCTGTACATGCATGGGCTCCATCCACTGACCAAAAATATGCTTGTTATGTTGCCCTCTGATGTATGTGTGTGAATGTGAGTGCCTGTCTGTCTCTCTATGTGGCCCTGCAGTTGGCTGGAGAGCTGTTCAGGGTGTAACCCAATGTCAGCTGAGATAGGCTCCTGCCTCTGTGCCACCGAAAGAGGTGCAGGTGGATGGATGGAGACCAAAACCTTTTTTTGCGTCATGGCATGAACTGTGATCACAATAAATTTTCTCATATTGATCAAAATTTAAATGTATCATTATATTTTTTACTGGTAGTGCCATTTCACTGAATATCTTGACTAAAGCCTTTGAAAACCAGACGTTTAAAAAGTCACACTTAATAATAAAGTTTATTAAATCAAATAAAATGTAGGGACACATGATATTGGATTGCTATGCTGATATTATTGCAGCTACCAAAATGGATATATCTGGTCAAGAGCACAAGCTCTGTACTTAACTAAAATGGGCTTGACTCTTGTACAAAAACAGCACTTAATCCTTGCAAAAAAAAAAACACTGATTTTTACATGTACCTGTGCAGCAATGAGAAGGTGCATCAATATTGTACATTTCTGTGATTGGCAGATATTCCACGTGAATAAATGGTTGATATGTGTGGCCGATATATTGGCTGTAAATATCTGCAAAAAATTCAATATCTGTTGATACTGAGCTTAAAGGTTGATATCGTCTGATACAGTTCACGTTGGTGTCAGCATCACACACCGTCGAACCTGAACATGAGGAGGGATGTTGTGTTCAGCCATGTTCAGATTTGTTTGCTAAATGAATAAACTGCTAAACTGTCCGTATCTCTTCTTTCTTCAGTCAACAATCATCCAATCCAACCAACAGCACCAAACAAGAGTCAACACTTGAATAAAAGCTGTTTGGCAGAGAAGAATTGGACAATTTTCATAGGTGCAACACGAATACTCAGATCTGCTCAACCAACAAACACCATTCCAAATGAAAAGAAACAGGTTTATTGGCCACAAACGGGTTTTTAAAAAGCCAAATATGATGTCTTTAATTTTTGTGCTATGTTAATGTGTCACACTGAGGGCAGGGATTAAAAACTAACTCCAGTTGGGGTCTTTAACAAACAGCTAAAGGAATCAGGTTGAATAGTCACCTCCTAAGCCCTTTCCTATCTACTTTTCCTTAACCCTGATGGAAAACATCATGAGGTTAAGGAAAGGAGAATTCAGAGGGACGTAGGAAAGGAAAACTGTCGTACAGGGAGAATCCGACTACACTTTCACTACACTACGTCATCATGTGACGGCGGATATTACTGCATGCATCATGACAATGTTGCTCCTTTCAGACAACACTGCACATAATAACCTGGTAAAAATTACATCTGCAAGTGAGGATTTAGATAAATCTGTCCTCTCATTATCAACATGAACACCAATCAGTGCAGGAAAATAAATGAACTGAATGAAAGAAAGGCACAAACTGTTAAGACCACAATCTAATAGAGTACAAATGATTAATATTGAACCATGTTTAAAACAAAATCAACATCAAATGTCTCATATCCTGCTCTCTTCAGAGAATCAGACTGCTGGAAAGTTAAGGCAGGTTTTGGTAAACAATACGATACGTCACGAGACAATATCAAAAAAGTAAAAAAGAAACAATGTTACTGTGTAATTACAACTTGTTTATTTTTGTTTGAGTTGCACACAGGAAAACACAAGGCCTAACAGGCCAGACACAAACAGTAACACTCTCTCTAACCCTAGAGAGGTTAGAGAGAGTGTATGCTAATGAGCGGTCAGCTCGTTCTCGCCGTCTTCGTCTTTTTTAATGAGAAAGCCAAAATACTGCCAGACAGATGACTTGTATCCAGGCGGAGTGTCCTCATTTTGGACCTCATTCGGCTCCATCATCTTTGGAGGCAAGGTTGTTGGTGCTAATGTTTGTTGTCGTCACTTCTGGTCACATGCGCTATTACCGGACGTGACGTCTTTATTTCGCGATCCATTTTTTTCAAACTTGATGCATTTCGTCACGTACTGTATCACGATATATTGCCAAATGATATTTCATCCCTATAACTCACATGGTCTGCGTGATTTGTTGTTATTATTCGATTGAAATTTGAAGCAGTCAGAATACTTGCTGTTAATAAATGCTGTTGCCGTGGAAAATTGTGGGACAGAATATTCTCCTCTCCTTTCGTAAAGGATGGTCTGGTGTATCCTAAGCTAAAGGAGATAATAAACGAAGCATTGAGCCACCTTTCCTAAGCATTTAAACTATTCAAACAGCTCTAATCACAAACTACTTCCAGTTCATTTTACGCGTTAGGAACCTTCCTAAGCAAAAAGGACTTTTCGACCGCAGCCTCTGTGTTCAACACTTCTCCTCAAAGACTGAATGTTTTCACACATCAAATAATTTGATAAACAAAGATGCCAGCTATCCAGCCATGCTTCTTTAATCATTTATTCAGCCAATCGTGTGCATCTTATCTGTGAAATGCATGACCTCCCTTTTCCCCTCAAATTAAAGTGCTTTAAAGCCGTCAGCAGGGTCACACATCTCACAGCACGGCTCTCGTGGTGCTCGTCCCTGATGGAGGCTGCAGCGTAAATATGAGAGAAGCTCAGACCGTCTGAGGTAAAAACCATTTCCTGTCAGAAGAAGATAAAACCTTAATGGAGTAGGAAAACGTCCACTGTCTGCAGAGTCAGCCGGAGAGAGGGTGACGGTAGTTTGTGGTGGGTTTAATGTCGGGATAAGAGAGTTAGGAAAGGAGGGTGACTCAAAGGTGAAATTTTGTCTGCATGTGTTTATGAAAAGCTCGCTCGCGCCTGTTTTGTATCTCCCCTCATGCATGCTGACTCTCCCCTGAAGCACTGGACGGGCAGCCTCGTCTCCCAACACCCCTCCTCTCTTCTTCCCTGCCCATCCATTTGCTGGCGGGCGGTCTGTCAGCTCCACTTAGTCGTCCTGTCAGTGATTTCTCTTCATGTAAACATGAACCCCACAAACGCTCCATCTCTGCTCCTCCTGCAGCTAACCACTTCTGATGCTACAATCACCAGCCAAAGGCCGCACATTGACAGCACCGTTGGTTCCTGCCCCTTAACAGGAAGATTGAACCGTTTTTCTGCCTCCAGGGACGCGTCTGATTGGCACATAATAGGCCGAGGAGAGGTGAAATGGGAGCAGGGATAAGGCAATCACACTGACCTGGCCGAGCTTTGGCCCGACCCGCTGCGGCATTGTGGGTCTTTTTATGGCGCTTCTTCCTTCAGGTATAGACTTTGTGCAGGGAGGCGCTGAGCGATAATGATGTGTGTTTGTGTGCCAACAGGAGAAGGTCAATGATCGCTGCCTGATGATCCTTTTAGTGGAACACTTCCTTATTGTGTTGGGATAGGATTATGAGATGAGAGAATCACAGTAGCATGAATATCTAATACTGCAAACCAAAATTCCAATGAAGTTGGGACATTGCCTAAAACATAAATTAAAGCAGAATGATGTGCAAATTCTTTCAGCATATATTCAATTAAAGGTGTAGTGTGTAGAAGTTGGCAGCATTTCGCTGAACAGAAAGGGTGAATAAAGGATATAATGTTTCTATTTATATTTAAAGTCCTTCCAAATAGTTATATGATTACCCCCATGAAACTTTTTCTTTTTATCAAGTTAAAAAAAAAATTATATCTATAAAAAACTCAAGACCTACCTTATTAATCTGGCATTTAGCTGATTGTATTTATTATTATTTTACGTTATATTTTAACTTATTTTAACCCTTTTATTCTGTTTTATTTCTACATTTCAGTTCAGATTTTTTTATTTGGAATTTTATTCTTTGTTAAATGCTTTTCCTTTAATTATCCTATTTTAGCTGATTTTATTATGCACCTGGTGTTACACTTTCTCATTTTACCATATTACTTATCCAACTTTTATTCTGTACTGTTAGATTATTTTATTTATTTATGTATTTACACATTTATTTATCTTACCCTCTAGTATTTTTGAGTATTTTTAACTATTATTTTAGTTTTAGCTCCTGTTTTCTCATTTTTAATTCAAGATGGTGTTTCCTCAGTCCTCTAATTTTGTTTTCTGTCAGAATTTCCTTTTTATGTCTTTGTGTGTTTGAGTGAGTAAGTGTGTGTATTGAATGTTGATGGGGAGGGGGATTGTGGGGGTCTTATGTTTTCATTTTATGCAATTTTCTGCTTTTTATTTCACTTCTTGTTATTTCATTCTATCTTTTTTTCCCATGTAAAGCACTTTGTATTCCAAAGTCCTGTATGAAAAGTACTATACAAATAAAGTTTGATTGATTGGCTGATTGATCTATGTACCGCTGGTCTCCCCTCTGTGGAGGCTGACGTAACGATCCGTCATGTTCTCTACTGGTGGGTTTGATGGTTTTTAAATCATTTATTTTCCTTATTTAAATACTTCATTTTAGTCTGGGTTAATAAGCCACTTTTACATGTATGTGTGTGTGTGTGGGGGGGGGGGGGGTACTACTCATGGCATGGGTAACCTGCACATCTGTGAAGGCCCTATTAATGCTGAAAGATACATACATGTTTGTCAAGTGCTGTCGTTCTCAGAGGCATTTCAGTGTCAGGACACATTCTGCTCGTGTTACAACAGCGAGGCTTCAGAGTTAAACTCTGCGGGTATGAGACTGACCTGCTGCAGTCCACGCCTGACTCCACTGAACATGTGTGGAGCATCATGAAGCCTGAAATACAGCAACAGAGACTCTGTTGGGGTGCTAAAGAGGTACATCAAGCAAGAATGAGAAAGAATTCCACCTATAAAGCTTCAACAATTCAGCGGTGTTGTCAAAAAAAAGGAGTCGTAACTCCATAACAAACAAGCCCCTGTCCCAGATTTTTGGAAATTGTTACATAGATCAAATTCAAAAGTTCTCGATTTAAATATTAAATACCCTCTCTTTGTAGTGTTTTCGATTTGATGTAAGTTGAAAAGGGGTTTAAAAACGGTTTTGTTCTGTTTTTATTCACGTTGGAATTGAGGTTTGTAAGTGAGAGAGTGACAGAAGATGACTAAAAACAAAAATGGAAAAGTGAGTTCAGATCTTTCTGCACTGTTACACCACTGCTACAGGTCAGCTGTGCCGTACAGCAGGAGGTCAAACCACATCTGTTTGTATAAACCCCTCTGCACATGCTTGTTTCTGACAAACCGTATTGGTTTCCTCGCCTCTGAAGGGAAGTGAAGGCTGGTGTGTGGAGATGCAGACAGATGACCGATGAGCCTGGAGATGACCTCCAGATGTTTCAGCCTAAACACTGTTTTTATAAAATGATCAGTATCAAGATCTGAGGGTCAAAAGCACAGTAACGGGGGAGGGGGGGCAGACACAGATATAGAGTCCAAACACTCATGATTACAGGTGTGAGAGAAAGGGCAGGTTGTTGTCATCACCTGTACGAGCTGAACTCAGACACATTATACAACAGGATCTTTTCAGCCCTCGAGGGAACGATTACCTCTGAGGAGGCGGCACAAACACACCACACACCGAGTGTCTTCACTCACATGACATATTACACCGGCTGACTGGAAGAGCTCTACGACAGTATTTACTATGTTTGATTAAAACACTTATGACTCTCTCAGGTTTGTTCTCAGACTTAGATCATTCAAAGTTATGAGGGAATAAGAATTTACAGCCTCATGATTCTGTTAATGTTTCTCCAAGTGTTTAAACCTCCTGTACGGCACTTTGCTTCCTGTTGGCACGACTGTCTCCTTTTGTCAGCCAGGAATCATTAAAGTACACCATAAAATCTGCATTCATCGACATATTAACACATTCAGAGTTATCATAGCTGGACTTTAGTGTGTGAGTGTTGTTTTCACTCTTGTTAGAAAGTTAGCACTTAAAGGGACTGTGAGGAGTCAATGTCAATGTCAATGTCAATTTTATTCATGTAGCACGTTTTATAGGACAAGCCAAACAAAGTGCTTTACATGAGAAAATATAATAAGGTAAAAACGACAAGTAAGACAACATTAAAAGACAAACATACACTTGCAACAGTATAAGAAAAGCATACACGAGTAAAGCAAGTTGCTAGCTCAACCAAAAGCTAGGGTAAACAGGTAGGTTTAAAGGTGCGCTTTGAAGGAGGTGAGGCTGGTTGCAGAACGCACAGACTGAGGCAGGGCATTTCACAGTGTGGGAGTAGCAACTGCGAATGTCCGATCCCCTCTGCTTTTAAGCTGGGTTCTCGGCACATCTAAGACCATCCGGTCAGCAGACCTCAAGCATCTGGCGGGTCGGTGCGCCTTGATATATGCCTGATCAAACACACACTTTAAGATGAGTTTTATAGCATCAAAATAGGTTATCTATAAATGCTATTCCTTAGCCTTCTGGTCGGGTCGGACAGGGCTGGACTGGCCTGGATACTCAACTTCAGGAACAAGAAAATTAAAACTAGAGCAAATTTATATTATTCAGACACGTCTTAGAGCACCGGGCTGTAAGCAGCAATATATAGCCGGCTACAAAACTACAAAAATAAGTTTTCCAAAATTGCTTGTTGTCACACATCAAAAACTACCGCTACGTAACTAGAAAGAGATACATTACCTCGTTGCTTTGCATCCTGTAAGTTGTTGAAAAAAGAAGTTGTAAAGCAATGCAGAGTTCTGAGGAAGGTCTGAGCTGCATGCTTTATTAGCATCACAACAAACACACGCTTTGGCTTGGGTCTTTTGGTGCGTTCCAGTTGTAGTCAGAAGTAGGAATTTCCGAGTTCCGGGTAGGAAACTGCAACTGGGACGTCCCTCGAAGTCTGAATTTCCTACTGGGAACTCGGTGAAACCTTGCCACTCCCAAGCTAACAACAGCTAACAATAGCCTGGTAGATCAGCATGTTTTTTTTCCAACTTCAACTGAAACGCCGATAACTCAGAGATGATGTCACTTCCAGTTCCGAGGTTAAAGGAACGCAGCATTACGACAGTCGCCGCGCGTGCTCATGGGTAGCAGAGTCCTAATGTCGCCGGTAATAGATTCTCCTCATATCACCTTTAAGACAGTGTTTATTCAATACTTTATGTCATGTTAGGTTTGTACTCTCAGGGTATTTATTTGAACTACTCAAGTGTTAACTCCAGTTCAACACTGCAAAGTGTAAACACTGCTGTATTTATTTACTGTACGGGAAAAGTTGGCTGAACCAAAAATACCATGATTTATTGGAGCACATGTAACAAATATAAAACAGAAAAAAACAATTAGCACAGCAGCTTTCATGACCAGGGGTGAATATTGTCAAGAACCTCACAATACGATACGTATCACGATACTAGGGTCACTATACAATAATATCACGATACATCACGATACATCACAATATGGCGATATATTGCGATTTTCTACAGATAGCTAGGAAAAATCTATAGATGGTGGATATGTAAATCACACAGTATCACGCAAAACTAAAGAACAAATCAAGTCAAAACTCTTTGACTGAAAAAAACTTTTCTATTTTATTGTTTTTGTTTTTTATATGTCAAATGCAGTGTTATATACATACTTAACCTGAAAACATAGAGCGCATCAAGTCTCTTAAACTAATGTTGCAACAAAATTGTTTTTGTTTTTCCTTTAACAATATATTTAAAGCTTCTTAACCTGCAGTGCAGCTCAAACTGTAGCTGAACACATGAAGAACAAAGTGCTTTGAGTTACTGACAGCAAAACAGTAAGTAAAAAAAAATACATATTTCTCTTGTCACTGTCTGAACTGAATAGGCTGCATAAAAACAAACCAGTGAATACATAAAAGTTGTATTTTATTTCCAATTTTGAGCAAATTTGAGTTTTTCCTTTTACAAAAAAATCGGTATTAAGATTTGAAATATCGATATTGTTTTGGAGGTCAGAATATCGCGATATATTACTGTATCGATATTTTTGCACAATATTGGATTTTTCTGATATAGTACGCAGGATTTATCTGTTATTCCGATACATCCATACTTACCAGCACCCATACCAAGCTTTTTAGCAAGAATACAAGGTTTTACAAAATTGACCCAGTCCTCTTGTTGTGTTAGCATTTTTTCAATTTTAACATTTAGCAACATAAGAGTGAAGTTCTGTGCTACATTCATACATTTTAAGGGTATTAACCCTTTCATGCATGAATTACTAAATCACAAAGGAATACTTTCTTCAGTACTTTGTTTTACTTTTAAACAGTTAAAAATCATGGTCATTTTTTTATGTTATATTTTGTAGTAGTTTTACATCTGCCATCATGCATCAACATAGTAAGTTAATGGAACTTAGTTAAGATCCACAAGCACATATTTGACAAACATTTATTAAGAGCAAATAAAAGAAAAAGCAAAATCTGAAGTATGTATACTATTTCTGTTTAATCAAACTATTTACTTGTGAGTTACAAGCAACGTTAAAATAAAAAAAACGTAAAATTATGTGAATAAATTCCAAATACCAAATTTGCCCTTCGCTGGATGTTTTGGATTTTGGATGCAAAACATAACTCGATAAGGTAAAAAAAAAAAAAATAAGTGCAAAGATAATAGACAAGGGTTTGGGATTTCACCAACTGGTAGTTGGACATGGTACTGCAACATGAATGTTATAAAATGTATTCCAAATGTCTGTCTACTGTAGTGGACACATGCATGAAAGGGTTAATGGCAATAAATGCAATATGCATGTCCAAAATGTCCATCCATCCATCACCCGTACTGTTCTATACTTTTTGAGTTTGGGATACTCCCTGATCTTCGCCAGCCAATCACTGGGCCACATGGAGAGACAAGCAACCATTCACACTTACACTCATATCTAAGTCATTTGAGTCACCAGTTAACCTAATGAGCATGCTTTTGGTTTGTGGGAGGAAGCTAGAGAAAACCCACAAATGCACAGGAAGAACATGCAAACTTCACACAGAGAGGCCCGGACTGACACGGGGATCAAACCAGCAAACATCTTACAGATGTTTTTATATCTGCTGATCCCAATTTTACATTTCTGCACTTGCTGTAAATTTTCCAATTCCAAATTTTAACTCCTTCTAATCCGCTGCATAGAGAGAGAGAGAGAACAGGGATAACAGGATAAAAATGTTCCTACAACTGATGGTTTGTTGAGCTTATGTCCACACATAAAGAAAAAGTGCCGAAGCTGTTGACCAACACATAAATCAAAAACCTTTTTATAAAAATCCCGACAAACTAGTGTGCAAACAATTCTTCCAGAATGCTTAACAGACTCAGATAAAGCTGGGACAGGGTGATGGTGATGCATGAGCTCCCATCCACCCCCTCTGCACACTCACAAAGTGGACAATGGAGTCTTTATCACCCGATTGGACTGACATGGCTGTGAATCTGTGTGGATACTTCAGTAAACCCTCAGGCTTAACCCAGGTCAATCTTTTGATCACAGAGGAGCTTATGACACCTCAAACAAAGCTGGTGGCTCAAATAAAATAGGACATCAAAGATGGACATTCCCACGGGATGGACGGACAGAGTGCAGACAGTCATGTGACTGCAGACCCGAGAAGAAATTGAATTATTTTTGCTTAAAATGAGATTCTGTACCTTATATTACCAAGGCAGGGGGCTTGGTTATTTATTTAAACTTTGACTGTTCTAAGTAAAAGATCATTAACTTCACCAAACTGTGTAGGTTCTGTGATAAATGTCTAAATCTTATTTATTGTCCTCTGCAGAAACATCACAGTGCCTCACTTGAATATCTGCACCTGAGCTCAACACCAGCTGATAAACCAGAAGATGCAACAGATAAAACACCAAGTGTAAAAAAACAAATGAGCTAATACTGCTCATAACAGTCATGATGATGAGCTGATGTTTGGATAATAATTCTGTTTCTATTCCGTCATGTGTGTCTCTCTTTTTTGTCTTTATTCAATGAGCAAAGGAAAAATTAAACCTCCACATCCTCAGCCACATCCAGCAGCTGTTTCCTCCTGACAGAGGAAGCATCCAGAGCAGAAAGCCAACCGTGGACTTGTTCCAACAATCATCTGAGGGCTCCTGCTTGGAATGTTTTTGCTGGCTGGATTAACTTCTGTTAAAAAAAAAATGGCCAGAGGGGGAGAGAAAATGATTACAATAATAACTTCTCTGTATTCAGAATATTGTGTGTTGTTATTCAAGTAGATTCAAACTAATCGAACATACACGGGACCATAAGTTCATCACAAACCAAATAAAAGAGCCGGGATGTCGGAATGTAAATTAAACAGAACACTGATGAAGAAATCTAGAAAACAAATATTCAAATGCATACAAGACCAGGCATTTAATCTTCAACTTGATATACGTATATCAGTGAGTACAAAAAAATCTGCTGAAGACATGTCCCAAAAACAGTAAGGATGCGGCAACAAAAGAGTTTAAACTGCTCAAAACCCAGAGAAAATGTCAAAGGAGAGTGGGGCAGCACTTCAGAAAGAGCAACGAGGCTTTACTCACAAAGTTCAACACTAAGATAAGAGTTTATTTATTTATTTATTTATTTTTTATTTTTATTTTTATTATTATTTTTTTTTCGAGATAAGAGTTTATTTAGACAGATTTAAATCTGTTTTCAGACACCAACCTGTGAGGCATGCAAGGAACTTACCTGCATGCCTCACAGGCCTCCAGCAATGCCAACATGGCAAAGAAAGCATCTACAAAAAGAAAAGCACTCAGAGAGCGCAGACCTCTGCCAGCACCACAGTCCTCTCCCATATTGTGATTTTCACCATAAATATTAGTCCTACCTTTATTTCATGTAAATATTTAGATTCCTTGACCATGAAAACATACCATTAGCAATTGGTTTCATAATGATATCTATTTCAGTTCAGTAGTTATTCACGAAAATCACATTTTCCATCATGGCGGCCAGACGGTGATCCAGATCAACACCAAAATTGAATCACTTCTTCCTTTTCCCATGCTGAACATTTTCTGAAAATTTCATTAAAAATCCATCCCTAACTTTTTGAGTTATTTTGTTCACAGACGTACAGACAAACAAACTCTCCCGAAAACATAACCTCCTTGGTGGAGGTAAAAACTGTGAGCAGCCCAAAGTGGGACGGCCCAATCAGAGTCCTTAAGAACAGGAGGAGGTGGAGCTACAAGAGCGACGACAGCAGGAAGTGACTGCATGCACAGACATTAGCATAGATGCTAACAGCTTTAGCAGCAGTGTAATCTTTTTTTTTAAAGAAAACCAAATACCAACAGGGGCAGATATCTTCACTTCATTTCAGACATGTGCCCGCCTACTTTATTATCTGATTGGCCCGTAATCGATGTGATTAATAGAACGATCGTCCAATCACCTGCTGATATGCTTCTGAAAGCTTCTGCTCTCTCCAAACACTTCCTTTGGTCTCTTTCCCACATGGACTAGTGAAATATATGAACCTGGTGTATCGGGTTATTTAAGGTGTCACCTGAATTTATTTTATTTTATTTCATTCATGTTCTTTTCCAGCAGGGCACACCCACATACCCTGACATTAATCAGCACTGTCATCCATGATACAGCTGAGTAAATCCAACAGCATCTGTGTGTGTAGTAACTCGGCTGTGTAAGAATTTCAGGCCTGCTAGGCCACATTTTTCCTCTAATGCCAACACTGATCTTAGAGCAAACAGGAGGAACTGGTTTTATGGACCAGGGCAACCTCGCTGAAGCAGTTGTAAAAGGTGAGGGAGACAAACTGAAGCCAGTACATTTATTGATTGAGGACAAACAATTGTAAAATTAGTCCAGCAAATGTTTCTCAGAGCTCAGCAGCAAACTCTCCCTCCACCTTCATCTCCACGAGAGCCTGATGGTTCCTCACATCACATGCAGATCAGGTTTAAGCCTCCTGAAGTGAGACGCTCATTGTCCACGCCGTGAGTCAGCGTTTAATACTTGGCCTTTCCAGAGTGAGTCATCGAGGATATTCTGTGTGCGGGAGAAAGGCGTTCAACGTGTTTATTTAGACATGAGAGGTGTTTCTGCCATAACACCGCTGAGGAATTGTCTGTGTGTGTGTGTGTGTGTGTGTGCTTTGTGTATATGAGTGTGTGTTTTTGCACACTGGGGTTCCACAACAACTTAAACAGTTGTGTTTCTTTTTGCTGGGTGTCATAAAATGCTGCTTTTTTGGATTTAAATGTCTGTTGAGGAAAAGTTTAATCACATTTTAATCATTTTTGCACTCTGATGTTGGAAATGAGAGAAACACAGAAACCATGTTTTAAAGGTGTAGTGTGTGGAAGTTGGCAGCAGAACAGAAACGATGAATATAGGATATAATGTTTCTATTTGTATGTAAAGTCAGTTGAGATAGGTGTACAATCATCCCAATAAAACTTTAGTTTTCTTTTTATTAAGTTAGAAAAAGCTTTTTATATGTATATACCGCGGGTCTCCCCTCTGTGGAGGCTGACATAACGATCTGCCATGTTGTCTACGGGTAAGTTTTAGGGACAAAAGAGTGAAACACAATTTTTTAATACAAGTCTGGCTGCCAGTCCTGAAATCTACTGGATGGCATGTGGCATAGGGCTGGGTATCAATTCAGATTTTCTGGATCAATTCGATTCACGATTCAATTCCATATTTATTCAGTCTGGGATATCTTAGTTAAGTGACCTTTTGACCTGGTACATCATAAAAATTGTTTAACATGAAGAACTAAACCCAAAGCAGTTACATTAATCATATTTTAATGATATGCATTAATGCATATTCTGTATTTTACTTGTTTTTTGTCCAACTCGTATTTTCCTTTGTACTTGTTAAATCTAAAATACTGTACATCCAAACATCAGCTTTTAAACTTGCCAGTGGTGCCCATATAGTGCTTCACCATGTTTGTTTGCAGTAACATCTCATGAGATCTTGTTCAGTAGAAAGCAGCGCTAAACGCTGATCACACCAGACTAGCAGGGTTGATACCACAGGCTGCTTCTCTGCACATCCAAAGAAGAAAAAAAATACCAAAGTTAAAAGATCAAACTTTGGATTTTATGGATCAATTATGAACCAGTTTAAGGAAAATCAATTTAAATCAATGAAATCGATTTTTTTAACCCAGCCCTAATGTGGCGTCTTACCTGACCTACCGCATAATCTATTGAAGTAATAGTTATAAATATGAATGAAAAGCCCTCACCTGGTAACTGTTGTAAATGACGCCCTGTTCATGAACCTTTTTGGTCTTCAGCAGCTCTCGTTGCTTAGTGAAGCGATATTTTAGAAACTGACGAGCTCATTCCAAAATCTGAACACTCGATGTCGCTTAAATATCAATTTCAACACCCAGCACCTTTCAGTGAAAAATATCATGAAATGTTCGTCTTTACTTGGTCAAAGCATCTGTCTTCTTTATTAATTTACTGGGTTTAACAGTATGAATTTGTAAAATTAATAAACTTGAATCTCTGCTGTTGCTCCAATAAAACAAATGACAACACAAACATGCTTCAAATTAATGGCACTTAATTGCAGTGGAGTATTTTCTCAGTGAGTAAACAGATGAACGGCTGCACACGTTACCACACTGATGCCATCCCGCAATCCAGGTTACAAACACATTTTTTCCTTTACACTCTGGAGCTCCTAACTGTGATGGTACAAAGTAAAAGACACTGCTGGACCGAAACTGCAGAAACAGACTGTCTGCTTGTTTGTCTTCCTTCCGTTAAAGAAGATGATTTGCTGTTTTGAGTTCCACATTTTCCCTTGGGTGAAGTTTGTGTCTTGAAACTTCAGCTCATGATGTTTTTCTAGTCCTTCTGACTTCTCAAGGTGCTTTTACACCGCAGCTCACATCTGCACATTCACTCACTGATGGTGATCAGCTGTAAAAGGAGGCTGTGCTCCGTCTGGACGAAAACCATCTGAACAGTTTCTCCCCCCTGTACCCCAACCTGACCCCCATAAAACTGACCGTCATCCAGCCAAATTGTAAGTATTTATATTTATATCAGATTTATACTGTTAAGAAATCCCTGCTCAGCTGTGCAGCTCTTTCACTGCACCTTCTCTGTTTTTTGTTCTACCTTGTGCCTGTTGTAAATATTTTTTTATATCTATTGATTTCTACCTATTTGTAAACTTTATTTTATCCCCCTGACTCTTAGTTTGTTCTACTTACATGTAGGGATGTAAATTTCATTTCATGGTTATTGTGACCAAAATGATCACGGTTATGATTATTACCATGGTATTGTTGCAGTGTGCTAAAATGTTCAAAAAGTACTTTAACAAAGTCTTGAAGTCATTTAACCCCCTTAGTATTATAATCATAACAGTTCTTTTGTATTAATAACTTTTTAATTTTACAAGGATGTTGAGGGAAACTGATAGACAACAGTCACCCTGTTTAAAACACCAAACTGTGAAAGACAAATGCTCGTGATTAAAACTGCTGTAACTCCTCGAGTAAACAAGCAGACATCAAGAGAGAGAGAGGATTTATAGGGCACTTATAGAATGTCCTATAAGTAAATTTGTTTACATTTTCTTACTGAGAAAACAAAGTAAACAATTCTAGCAAGCATTTGTCATTATTAGGCTCTGTCATACATGCTTTAAACATGTGTGTAATTACAAGAAAAGAACAAATGATTTGAACATTAAACAGGATTCTCTTCATAAGCAATTATAAATGAACATGTTCAAAGTTTTGAGATGACCAAAGATAAATTTAACCTATTTAAATATTATAGCTCGTTTTATTAGACCATGTCCAGGCCTTTTTTTATTTTATTTTATTTTTTTTGTTTTACTAACATTAGTCCCTGAAGCAGGTAGCCCCCTTCATGACTCTCCTCTGGTCTCCCCTTTCCATGGCAGATCTCCTCCACATCTCCTTCTTTAATATTTCCACATTATGATTGATGAAATCCATAAAACACAAACTATGACGAAAAAGACGATCTATTTCGAAATATGGCAACACGCGGCGAATAAACGACAAAAGAACGGCAAGAACACACTCCAGAATGATCCTAATGCTGTTATTTACAACCTTTCATACATTATTCACACAGAAAATTCTGATAAACCTCCTATAATTCACTCAGGTATGGCTCTCTGAATCCTCTCTCTCTCTGCTCGTTTACTGGAGGAGTTACAGCACTTTTAATCACACACATTTTCATCTTTTACCACAGCTTGGTGTTTTAGACAGGGTGACTGTCATCAATCAGTTTCCCCTTGACATCCTTGTAAAATCCAAACTTCAACCAGAGTTTAGACTCTGTCTTATTTGAGTAGCAAAACCTGTAAGTATGAGCGATGCTCCAACTGCTATACAGGACTTCTCAGAGGCCAAACATTACAAACTGCACATGCGTGTCATTGTCAGACCGTGAGTTACTGACACAGTGTGATGATTAAATACGGTGTAACGGTAATTTTAATAGGACACGGTCATGATTACTGTGGGAAATTTTACCAGTAACCGTTACATCCCTACTTACATGTTGATTGTTTTTCCTCCAATTTGCCAAAGTCAAATTCCTTGTATGTTTAAATGAACGAGTCAACAAATACAATTTCTGATTTTGACTTTATGATGGATGCTGTATAATGATCATTAAAGGTTTCTTGTGGGCACAAACATGGTTAAGGTGATGTGAGATCATGTTTTTTATGCATGTAACAATTCCAGAGCAGTAACAGACTCCCTCTGCAGAGGCCTTGAGCGTCTGCCTTGCGAATTTAAACAGTCAAATTCAAACAGAAAAAGGCCCACAGGGTCGCATGTGTGTGCTTATTGAAACCTTTTAGTCTGTTGACACATCACAGGATGATTATTCCCCACATTCCTTTTCTAAAAACTCCTCTCTTCAGTCATAAATCCTCGGCAGCATTTGAGCTGAATCTGTCAACAGGTCAAAGGGCACTAACAGCACATTTCTGCTCAGATAAAAATATTGTTTTTTTATCTGTTTACAATACCACATCAGCTTAAATACTGTCTTTGAACAAATGGATTATAAAGCACTTTGCAATTTGTGGCGGATTAGACACACCAGGGATCTGCAAGTGGAACAAATGGAACTTTTTAAAAGGATTGTGAAGGTTTTTTTTTTTTCCTGAGTAGGTCTGGATTAGCACTCAGATGACTTTGTCCACTGCGGGCTGCTGGCAGATCTCCATCCAGTCATCCTGCCCCTGCTGGTCTGATCTGAATTATCAGTGATTTATGGTCGACACTCCCACCTGGTACCTTCCCTTGTATCAGGTTAAAACAGAGATGTGGAAAGATCAACCCTGACTGGACGAACATGCTTCAGTATCAGATTTATGATTTATGTCACCATCACAAAGGTCATTAACTTGCTAGTAAATCATTTATTCAGCCTGCAGCATCAGAAATGGCTTGTTAATTTTTGAGGAAAAAAAAACGAGAGAACATACAACAACACTGATAAACGAGGCCGTCCGTTAAATTTCCTTCATAAACCAGGCAGTTAAAGAGGTCAAAACAATTTGTGATTGGAGTCTCAGTCTGGATGCATGATGGCTGAAACATGTCGATTAGAAATGGGAAATCAAAAAACAATTATAGTGGAGAACTGTTGAAAAATCCCCTCAGAGAATTGATATCATTAGTCTTTGTTTTTCTCTCATTCCTCCCACTTTGCTCTTTGTAAATCCAGGATGAACAGAAATTAAGACAAAGATGTAAAAAATAAAGGCAGTAAGTGAAAACAGCAGGAACTGTCCACACTGCAAAAAAGGATTTCTAAGAAAGAAAAAAAAGCTTGTTTCTAGAAATTTGTTCTTATATTTTACCTAAAAATAAAAATTATCTTGACAAGCAAGATGTGTGTTAGAAAAAAAATCTTATTTCAAGAGAATATGTCTAACAAAATCTTAATAAGAAAGTAAAATTAAGCAAGTATTGCTGGTAACAAGCCACAACAGTGGTTTGAATGAAGTCCCAACAGAAGAACAAGATTATTTCACTTATTTTAAGATTAAGATCAGTTACTCAATTTCTCAGTTTAAGAAATCACACAAATATCAGTTGAATCCATCTGACCGTAGAGTTTTCTGCTTTGCCTGAACCCAGAGGCCGGCTGGAGTGTACCCGTACACTCCTTGTGTGGAGCTAAGCTAAGCTAGCGGCTTTGGCTGGAAGTCTCTCAAAATAATTGGTACTGGACGTACAGTCAAGAGAATGGTCTCTACCTGCTTCTTATGGACTGGGGACTGAGGTAAGACACCGAAACAACGAAAATGTTGGAATATTCTTTTAAAAAAGCACAAAAGAAACTGCATTTTCTGAGGATGATGGCTGAGTTATTGCTTTTGGAACTGTATGTCAGCTGATTTTACTGTTTTAATAAAGGCAAGCAAACAGGATTGCTTCTGGTGCCTTGATTTTAGATAAAAACACTTACATTTGTGTTTTATTTTTAAGAAATTATGTCTTATTCTAAGTTAATTTTGCTTATTGTTTTTCTTGGAGTTGGGGTATAATTTCTACAAACCAGCTAAATCAGAAAGACATTGTCTTGTTTTAAGAAAATCTATCATATTCCAAGACTTTTTTATTAAATCAAAAACATGTTAATTCTTTAATTCAGTAAAAACATTCTTGAAATAAGCTAAATGAAAAACAGAAAACAAAACTTAAGTGAACTTTTGTTAGAAAATAACTTTACTATGCTTGTTATAAGCAAATTTTTCTCAAATTCAGGGCAATTTTATCTAATTTCAAGACAGATTCCATCTAGATTTATAAGCTAGTTTTAAGAATTCTAGCCAAGCAAAATTTGCTTTCCTCATTGGCAGATTTTTTTGCTCAAAACAAGAAAATTGTAACAAATTTAAGGATATTTTGCTTACCTTTAGTACGGCTGTTTTTGCAGTGCACACAGAAAATCAGCAGTTATAGATTAAGGAATCAGTGAAGAATAATAAAGCAGAATCGTTAATGACATTGTATCAATAAAGACAGAGTTGGGTTTACATGCACTCACTAAAACTGATCATCAGCATCGTGACGAAAGGTGATTTAAGTGACTTTGAATGTTGGGTGATTATTGGTGCCTGGTCTGAGCTGATCTAGTGGGAACTCCACAACCACAGACCTTACAGGGAATGGTCCAAGAAAAGAAACAACATCCAGAGAGTGGCAGCTCATGGCAGTATTAGGAGAGAGGCTACAGTGGTTTGGGATTATAAAAAGGCAACAGTAACACATCAAAATCCTTGTGACATCCAGGGTTAGCAAAGGGACATTTCTGATGGTGGATGGGCTACAGCAGCAGAACACCAACCCAGGTGCTACACCTGTCAACTAGAAACAGGAAACTGAGGCTACAGTTCTCAAAAATTGGACTATGGAAGATTGGAAAATGTTTGGAGTCAACACGATGAAAGCATGAATCCTGTTTTACTGTACAGGCTGCTGGTGTTGGAGATGCTTTCTTGGCACCACCTTAGCATCGTACTCCAATCCCAGCCTACATGAAGGTCACTGCAGACCATGTTCATCCCTTTAAGACCATGGTGGACCATCTTCTGATGGAGACTCCCCCAGGATAATGCACCAGATCATCTTAGTTTGGTTTCTTCAACATCATAGTGAGTTCACTGAGCTCCAGTGGCCTGATCTCAACTAATGGAGCACGTTTGGGATTTCAGCTTGGATGTTCAGCTGATAAATAGTAGTAGCTGTGTGATGCTAACATAGAGACATGGAGCAACATCTTAGAGGAGTGTTCCCAGAACCTTTTAAAAGTCACACAGAATGAAGGCAGAAAAGAGTCCAACTCAGTATTAGCAAGGCTCACCTATGAGTCTCAAATTTATGATTATTTGATTATAAACGTTTATTTAACTATATAAAAATGCATTGAGATCAAGATCTCTTTCACAAGAGATGTATGTACAGTAAGCTAAAACACATATTACCAATTAATGAACGACAAGCTGTGAAAGAAATTCAACTATTCACTCAGCTCCTCGATGCTTCAGGGAATGAGATAACTTCAAGGTTAGGGCTGCATTGTGACGACAGCCTGAGAACAAATCCATTGATAATGAAATACGTGAAGTGCTCCACTTGTTGAGTCTTACATTCCTGCCTTCAAATCTTAACCAGTCCGATTTCATTGAGACTGTGGGCATATCAATCCTGTCAATAATATTGACTCCTGTCAAGATGAATTAAAGCACAGAGACGTCCATGAGGAGGGGGCAGGTCTGAGAGCTGCAGCGAAGCCTCAGATAAAAGAGCTTGTTTCAGTTAGACAGTTAAATGTGTCTCTGCCTTTACAACACAAGAGAGTTTGGTTCAAGGCTCGTCCTTCAAGAAATCAACACCAAGACTGATGGTGAACACAGAGGACGTAACAAGTGTTGACCGTCCTGTCGCTAACAATCAGGAGGAGGATCCAGAAAATCAGTATTTGGTTTGACCCTCGAGAACAAGGGTGATGTCAAAAACATTAATTGACATATTAATTAACACTGAGGTGTGACATATAGATGTGCTGGGAAAAATAATTCCACATCAGATGTGCATATAATATATACTTTCTACAATTCTGGGTCATTTAAACCATCCACCCTAATAAAAACCTTCTATAAGAACTTTAGGAAGAAGCCTGATAGAGCTCCACACAAGAAACCTGATTCATGAATAACTGAGCTGGAAAATCTGCAGAAGGAGAGTTTCTCCACCAAGAAGGCAAACTGAGCTGTAACTCTGAGAGGCACGGACAGGAAGAGGAAGTGACATACTCCACACACAAACCTGCTCGATTAAAGTAAAAATGACTCTGCTTTAGCCAAGACACAAAATATTAGAGCCCCCTTTCCTTAAGTTTTTCTGTACGATTTTTCTGTTCCGTGTGAGACTAGCAGCTCTGACTGGAAGTCTGAAAGCTTTGACTTGATAACATGCTCACCAAAATGAAGGCACGCACCAATGCCATCACGCAACTAAAACACATCCAATGTGAAACTAGAAGGGATGTAACGTTACACAAAATGACGGTTCGGTACGTACCTCGGTTTTGGGGTCACGGTTCAGTACAGTATGGGGACAACGCAAAACCATTTGCTTGATTAGCACGTTTATTAAACGAAAAATTTGTCATCATACAAACTTAACAAAATATATTCAATGTGCTGCTTGGTTATACTAATAAGTTAAATAAAATAAATAAACAACAAATGTATGAAATTAAAAATAATACGTTTCTTTTTAATTTCTTGGTTTAAATGTGGACGACTGGGTACTTTATACCGAGGCTCAATCACCTTTAGCATGAGTTTAAAACCAGCATTTTTCACAGCTGAATATGGTCTTAGATCTAATGCTATAAAAACGCTGATGGATGCTGTTATCGCTTTGGCCCGATCTGAACTGTCTGGGAGAGGCTGCTTGAATGCAGACGGCAGTTGAATTTGCACTACAGTGTTTTTTTTTCTTACCAGGGAAATCTTTACACTTCAGTGGTGCCTTTTCAGGTGAGTTAGCCTTTCTGACGTGCCGTTAGAAAATACCTGACCTCAGTTGAACAGTATCGGCACACCACCTTTGTTTTATCTACCTGGCTTTCTCTGTTGCAATATTTCACAAGGCAGCCAAAGTGTTCCCAAACAAGAGATTTCAGCGACGGGGGAGGGTCTCCAAGCTCCGGTTGGTCGCTAGCAGTAGCTTTTATGCACATTTCAGACACAAGTTTTTGTGGTATGGAAGCTCTTTGATATTCGTCTTCTGATTGGCTCGCCGTGAGACGTCATGTCCACATGATATGCACATGATCGCAAGAGCATGAATCACAGACAGCTTTCCTCATGAATATTAAAAAGCCTTCCCTAACCACGCCAATCATAGATGAGTACCCAGAGAATGTTAAATAGCCATGTGCAACGGCTAACGTACCTTACTGTACTCGTTCGAGAACAGCGCTGTACCGAACCGAACGTCCTTTTCGAGCGGTTCGGTACGGATACATGTACGGTTACATCCCTAGGAACTAGCCTTGCAAAGCAGGGATTTCACCAATTCTTTGCCAGTTGTTAGGCAGATCTGTTTGGAAATCTTCAGATTGTTTTCAGGCTTTTCAGAGCCCTTTTAAAGACAAAGAGGCAGGAGGTACAAGTTTTGTTCTGTTGTGTTGAAGTGAAAAGTGACTGTAACCCCCATTAGTCCGTTCTGGCTGTGACGGTCAGTGGTAAGTGGGAACAGTGTGAAACGGCACTAGCTGCTAATGCTAGCCACACTCGCATCCCTCATGTATGTGTGCATTATCTATGCACTTTAAGCAGAAGCTAACCATGAATTACAGATGTTTCTTATATGAAACTTGCAGCAGCTGTGCAGGAACACCTCATGTTTATGTGCATCACATCCTCATACACATGACATTGAAATAAGTCATATCGAGTGAGTGTGTCATAAATTTGATTAAAACATGAAGAAAGAAAAACTCACTCTTTACATCCTTTACATGGCAAGAAATTGGCACCCTGAATCTCAAGGCCACAAGGTGATCTTGTTCACACTGCACTTTAGTAAGACCCAAGGAGATGTCAAAGCACTTTTCCATTATTTTAATTTACTTCACTTTAATATTTTTAGATGCTTCTACTACATTTACTTCCTTATTGTGTGATATTTTTGACAATACATGTTTGGTTGTTTTTTTATATTTTTTATTGCTGGTGCATTGCAATCTCAAATTTATCGCCTGGTACTAATAAAGAAACCTTGAACCATGAACTTTGAACATGCATCAATTATCTCCAAGGATACTGACCAATCATCTAAATACCAATAACCAGTGTTATGGTAAAAGAAGTAACTGTGTAAACTGGTGACTTTCAGCATTGTGTGTCTGTGGTGTAGCTCCAGTAGATGTAGACAGAACATTTCAATATAAATGCTTTGACTGGTTTATTTTCCATGTTGATGTTCTCTAAAAAATTATGAGAGTGGGAGAATTACCACAGGGCTGAATCAGCCAATATTGTTTATAGAATTTAACCCTGACCCATGGGACAGCTTCACATTCATGGGCTGGTTATTTGATTGTGAGACAGGAAAAGCCTGTAAGTCCTGACAATAGCTGGAAGGCCTCCAAATTACACACAAAGGCCTCTTCATGAAAAGAAGGTTGCATTTGCATGAAGCATGAGGCAAAACACTGAAACTCCATCAAACCCTTCTCTTTGCATTCTTGACAGTTTAACGCAACTGGGGCGTAATAAAAGACATTTTTGTGAAACGAGGGTAGAAAACGGCGTCTGACTTCGCCAACATGTGTATTTAGCCCAAAGTGAGTCTCACATCTGTAATTCTAACTCTGTCCGTCCCATTTCCAAGCTTTTATTCCCCATACCAACCCTTCCAGAGCTCTTCCATTAGATAATTCCATTATCAAAACAAAACTCAGGGCAATTAAATGCAGATTATGCTGTAATTCAGAGCCTGGTGCATTAGTCTGCACTCCATGGTGGAGCTATCTAATACAGCTATAATGCATTCAGACAGAAATATCCTCTGTAATCCGTGGTAATGTTCGCCGTGGTCCTCCCCATGGATTAGCCAAACGCTCTCAGTTTTAAAAGCATTCTGATCTGAACACAAAGTGGCATGTACCTCAGAGAGCTACACCTTTATTAAGTTGAAACCTTGCCCCTCAGAAAGCAGTTTTTAACAAATATATCCCCTCAGTGAGCTTAATTCATGTCAGTCTGAGTTTAGAGGGTTCATTTCCCACTGCAGCTCAAGTTCATCCATCATAATAAACAAAATCCTTGGCTTTAATACTGATGAGGTTCACAAACTTTATCGAGATACTACATTTCTATCCCACTAACCAACATGAAAAGTGACCTATAGCGCTGTTTAATTAAAAAAAATATATGTTTAAAATTGGAGATAAGAGGTCTGTGCCCATCAAAAACATGAACCATTCAGAGAATAATGAACCTACTGTTCATATCTGTAAACACAAATTCAAGACCTTCCTTTTTAACCTGGCTTTTAGCTGAATTTCGTTTTTCTCTTTTAATCGGCATCATATGGGGTTTACTCCATTTTAGTTTGAGAGTTGCTATTAATGTTTTACCACTTTTTATTTACTTGTTGTCTGGTTTTAAAAGAGTTCTATCTTAATCAACTTTTAGCATTTTATGACCTTTGTCATATCTTATCATGTTTTTTTATTTATTTATTTAGTCAGTTTAGTTTCAGCTCTTGTGTTTCCTCATTTTCGAATCAAGATAGCGTTTCCTCAGTCCTCTGTGGATTTCTGAAAAGTCCTGGCTTAGAGTCCTTGCGTGTGTTTGTGTGTTTGGGTACATGACTTTACGTGTGAGTGGCTGTCTGTGTTAAATGTGGGCTGGGTGGGTGGGATTTTGTATTTTATTCTGCATCCCTTTACTCTGATCTTCTTGTTTATTTTAATTTAAAGCACTTTGTGATTCATCTTATGTATGAAAGTGCTTTATAAATAAAGTTTGATGAATGGACTGATTGATTTTGTGTGAGTTTCACAAAAACAGTAGTTGGACTTAGTTACACATAAATAAATTAGGGCATCCTAATACTTTGTTCACTTAATTTGGTCAACAAATAAAAGAAAAGGTCTGATTGTGCCATCCCTCATCACAGGATGTTCAAAAACCTGATCCAGCTGTATTCTCTCTCAATCTGAACTACTCTGTTCGAGCTCCTGCAGATGTAAGGCTCCTTTCCTTCATGGGAAGGAGTCCTCATGCTGTGGACTTTTTGTCTTGTCTGTAGAAGTGCTCTTACATGTGTGGAGACATGTTGAGCATACCAAAGGTTATCGAAGTCTTGAACTTTAACCTTCAAAACGGAAACATTTTATCTCGTCAGAGTTGACAATATACAGCCTTGGCTCTGAATTTCAGCAGGTAAATACTGTGGCTCGGGCCGAGTCACCAAAACAGGGTAAACACCCCACATCCAGGGGGCGATCACACTCATGCGCAGATCAGACAGAGGGGGGAGGGGGAGTCGTAGGTTGCGTAGCGTGCGCAGTTAGCGTAAGAGAGAGATCCAATAGGTGCAGTAGCAATGGCTGAAAAACAGCCCAAAAGAAAAAGGTCAGAGGGGTGAAAAGTGAAACAGAGGGGCTATGACCATGAAAGAGTGAAGACCCGGGTCAACATTGATGTTGCTTTCCAACGGTGGAGGGAACTCAGGGAATTGAAATACCTGAAAACAGACACGGATGTCGCCGTCTGTCTGCTGGATAGGTAAGCAGCCTTGGCTTTTGGTGCTTCACATAACAGTAACAGCCATCAGGCATTCATCTTATTGTCTAATCTGACAGAATGTACTGTTGTCATGATTTTATCAATATTGTCAGTCGAGTTGTCTGACGAGTTGGGGTTACCTTAGCTACGTTGGTCAGCTACGCAGTTTCTACAGCCGTTTCCATGACGATGCACATCCATCAGCTTTCGGGGGTGGAGCCAGGGGTGAGGTATGAAGGGAGAGGCGGGTCTAAATACGTTTATCAACAACCTCTCTACTCTTCTCTCTTACATCGCTGACTACATCTTTAATGAACGATTATTTAATTCTAGCCAGAACAAATTGTTGGTGTTACAGATGGTCGTTGAAAGTCTTCCAGAAATATTTACACTTAGCTTCTTTCTGCTCAATGTCCTCTGCGGAGACAACATTTTTCTTGGCTACAAGGTTCTCTGTGAGATTGGCCCTTGTGTCCTCCATGCTTGCAGCGTTTCCTTTGCTCTTGGCAAATGTAAATGTAGACTGAATGGAGGGGGTGCGGTCACATGAAAATAATCAAAATACTCCACATGAAAAAATTACTTTGATTGGAGGGTCTAAATGACAATTTTGATTATTTTTTTATTAATTTCCCAGCCCTAGGTGCATATCAACAATCAGGGGGGTTTGTCCATTAAAAGCATTTTTAAGCTCACTGTCATTGGAGAGGTGTATGATATAAACATCTGCCTGGCCTTCAAACTCCATCACTATCGACCCAGAGTCGGAGTCGAGATCCGAGCAAAGTTTGAAAAAAATCCCTTGAAGTCTTCCTCAGAAACTGCTCTCTAAAGAACGGCCATGACCGACACTGAGACTGCAGAGCTGAGAGCATAATGCCTCTGCCCCGGCGACTGCTGCTGCAGAAGCTTAAAGAACACCAGACTAAAAGCCACAGCACAAAGTTATACCATAAAACAACAATAAGACAGCGTGCCATATGTCCCGCTGCGTATGGATTAAGATATAAGCCACTGTGGGCCATTTTCAGGGAGCAGATGTCACAGACCTCAGTGACACTTCGAGATCCTGATGTGTGTGTTTGTGAGTGCGACTTTAAGTGTGTCCATAAGTCTTAGTGCATTTGTTTGTGTAAACTGCAGCAAACTAATACAGCAGAACAGACAACAAGCTGCACATTTGGTCACAACAGCTTAGCAACTCCAACGCAGTGGCAGATACCAGCGATGAACAAGCCTGTTTGAACCATATCATCATGAGGATTATTGAGCTCTGTGTAATCCATGATTGACTGATGGCAGGGATGTGGGTCTTCTGATATGGTATAATGGGACGGGGGGGGGGGGGGGGGGGGGTCAAAGCATGTGGCTTGTTCAATCAAGAGAAGTGAGGGACAATATAAACATAAAGAGGCAGCATGTCAGTGGAGCTGTTTCATTTCAGGTTTCTCATTCACACTTCCCTCAGGACATGAAAAAAAGGGTTAATGATTTAATTAATGTTCAACTTCTCTGACTCATTAACATCAACAACTTCTAGAAACCATCATTAAACCGGCTTAAGCTGAAGCGTGGAGGGTGTTTCCTCTGGTATTAACTTAGGGAAGCAGTTAGAGAGACGATATTAGAGATGTATTTACTTTTTATATTTGCTGACAAAACAGTGTCACCATGATCCAGCAAAAAGATAGATGTCTTCATTTCATCTTCACATCTTAACATGTACGAACACATTTGTAGACCATCTCCTCTGTTCAGACATAGTTTCTTCAACTCTACGTGCATATCCGTGGTCAACCTTGGCTTTATATTCAAGCTCTAGGCCCTGCCGTCTATTAGAGATGAGGAAGTCTTTTACTGAATAGGCAAAACTTCTCTAGAAACCAAGAAGGTCCAAGTCTAGAAATACCTCCAATCACCCTGACCTGGGACCTGCGTGAAGCTGGCCCCCCACCCCATGCAAAATTTCGGGAAAATAGTCTTTTTCGTAAGGGTTTAGTTTGTGCTGGTTGGTGCCGTCAAAACTTTTGTTTGTGCTGCTATGGTTTTAGAGATATTACACACATTATTTTCTGCCGATGATGTCATCCAGCCCCCATTTGTTCCGATTAGACCCGAAATGGTGCCGTTTATTAGTGCTTCGTTTGTGCTGGTTTGTTTGTGCTGCCACGGTTTTATAGATATTGCACACTTTATTTTCCATCGATGACGTCACGACCAGAAATGCTCTCCTGCTGGTACTCTTCATTTGTTTTGGCTGCGGTCACATTAAGGATGTGTGAAGGTCTGTTATTAATGTTGATATGACTGTTTTGTTTTACCTTCGTGCCATATTCAATAATAAGATTTTGAAATACGGAGCCACATTCATGCTGTTTGGCTGTAGTCAAAAGACTTTTTTACGTGAAGTTCGTCCTGCAACAGTGCCATTCCAGGTGCTCTAAGTATGAGAAATGCACAGAAACATACAAAGGTACAATCACCTGGCGTGGCTGCACGAGCCGATCCTTGTGTGACTGCAGCCAAAGCAAATAAGGAGCACCGGCACAAGAGCATTTCCGGCCGTGACATCATCGATAGAAAATAAAGTGTGTGATGACTCTGGAACCGTAGCAGCACAAACAAAAGTTTTGACGGCACAAACTGGCACATATGAGGCACTAACGAACGGCACCATTTTGGGTCTATTTGGAGCAAATGGGGGGCTGGATGAACTCTGGGTGACCTATTAAATAATATGTAATAACTTAAAAACCATAGCAGCACAAACAACAATTTTTACGGCACAAACCAGCACAAACGAAGCTCTAATGAAATGGACTACGTTCCTGAAAGTTTGCGTGGGGTGGGGGGCCAGCTATAGTAGAAGCTTGGTCAGTTTGGTCTTCCTCCAGATATTTTAATAGTTGGTCAGTACAGGATTAGCTGCCTTCAGGTGAGAGCTAACTCTTAGCAGTGCGGGCAGGGTTTTAAACCACTGGCTTCAACACACTGAGTGTTCATGCCTCGGAAATTAAAGATGGCACCACCACCAATGGACTAGCCTAGGAGAAACACTGCTGTCCATGCTGCAGCTATAGATTCACATGTATATAAAGGACGGGCAGTAAATCCTGTGAGTGCCTGTTTGACCCTGATGTGTTAACCTGTGGGGATCTCTGAGGGTCTCCATCCATCAGTGTAAATCAGAAGCTCAAACTCAGGCTGTTACCCCTCTGCAGAGGCCTGCGTTAAAAGGGGAATAAAAAAACATTCAATCCAGCTTAGAAACACTGCAGCGGAGCCCATGCAGACAGATGTGGGATTTGTGACCTGTGGATGAAACGGCATCCATCCAGAAGAAAAGAGGAGGATTGTCCTGACTACCAAAGTTAATCCCAGTGAGCAGGGACAACACTTAAAATGAGCAAAAATAAAATAACAGGTGGGTCTTGCCCCAAAAACAAAAAACAGGCGGAAAGTAAAAGCTCCCATTAACTCCCATTAGGCACCTCTGATGCCATTCTGCTCCATTATCATCCAGCATTAGAGCGGATATAACCACAAAACCACTGATGCACCGTTCATCATCTGAGCCGATGATTTCAAAACGGGATAAAAAGGTCAAAACAATCCAAACACACGGGGCCGGCCAAATAAAACTCATCAAGCTGCTGAGCACTCCTCAAAGACTCTGGTCCACATCGACATGACAGCCTCACACAGCCGCTGCAGATTCATCAGGTATGATGATCTTCCACTCCACTGCATCAAAAAGACAGCCCACTGGATTGAGATTGGGCGACTGTGGAGGCATCTGAAGTAGGACTGGGTATTGTCAAGAACCTCAAAATCCGATTTCATATCAATTCTTTAGGTGGCCAGTCAATTCAGTAAGAAGCAGTAATAACAAAAGTACCTGTTGACAGTTTTTGATTTTTTTTGTTTGAATTTTGGTGCCGTTGTGGACAAATGTGGTATGTCATCTCATATTTTTGAGCAAACATCTGAAATAAAAGTTTGCACAGCAATAACTTATTTGTGCATATGGAGTAAAAAAGTAAGAACATGACAGTTAACACTATAATAATAAATGTCCACCTGGTCTGTTTTGTCAATAAGTGTGTCAGGAATTGTCCTTAGAATGCATTTTTCACCCTATTCGTAAGATATAAAAATAAAACAGTGTGTGATTACAGGAAAATAATAAAAATGACTTTGAATTTTCAACAGGATTCTCTTTATCAACAATTGTAAATGAAAATGTGGAAATTTGATCCGGATCAACACCAAAAATTAAATCACTTTCCCATGCTGAACATTTCCTGTAAATTTCATCAAAATCCATCCATAATTTTTTGAGTTATTTTGTTCACAGACAGACAGACAAACAAACTCTCCCGAAAACATAACCTCCTTGGCGGAGGTAATAAATTCAAATCAATCAATCATTTAATTTAGTTGAACCAGAGCGAACTGCAGCCTTGGTTTCCTGTTCTTGGCTGACAGGGGTGGCATCCGGTGTCAGTTCTCATCCTCTTTAAAACTACTAACTGGCAGGTAAGGTGCTATTTGCACAGGAGGCTTGATTATTGGGTTTAAACAATATCTTGGTGCTCAGATTGATGTTATATTTCACTGTATCATTCCCACAACATCAGAAAAATCTAAGGTTGTGCTCTGTTCTTCCCAATGATGGTTATGAATCTCCAACCATGCCGACAGGAAAGGGTTGAAAATAGAGTAGAACAATAGAAAGCTTTTTTTTCATCATACACAGTGTACAATGAAATTTGGAAGACAACTCTGATGGTGCAACAGACATAAGGTAAAAAAAACAAAAAAAAGAATAAAAAAGTAGGTTAAATAAAATATTTACAAGGGAGTAGTAAGAATGTAAGAGTGTGCAAGAGTGCAGTAGAGGGCATGATAGCAGCAAGAATGGAAATAAATACATATAATATTGCACATGCTGAAACACTTAAGCAGCATGTTGATGAGCTATTGAGTGTTCAGATTGCTATCTGCCGTACACCAAAATGCTGAGCACATATTAAACCACTAGGCCACATTACCCCGGTATCATTAACAACAGATTCTGATAAGAATGCTAAACATTGTGAAATAAGCCAACTCTGCCTGAGTCTTTGGATACAATCACGGCCTGAACGTCATATTTAATGTTTGTTTTAAAGAGGAAAATTATTTCCCATGAGTCACGTCCAATAAACCCAGAGAGCAACAATAAATATCACATGAATTCTCCCTCCTTAACGAGCCAATAGGGGAGATCCCTGTGAGCGCAGCCTCTTAGACTTTGGCTCACGGCGTCGTATCTGTGAGCTCTCAGCCTGAGCACATTACGAGGCAGCTGCCAAACACTTCCTGCTGCAGGGGCTGCAGTTCCTGAGCAGGAACACAAAGAGCAGAGAGCAGGACACGAAGCCCTTCTCCTTCACCTCACTACTCACATGGGTGCACTACTCATACACCAACCTGTTGGCTGAATACAGCAGCTCCAGCTCTCTGTTATAAAAACTGTTTTTCCTGGTGCCTTCACAGAAAAGAAGGGCTTACTCATCAGAGACTGAAATCCTTAGTGTCAAATTTAATTGCTACTTTGATCAAGCGTTGTAATAATGCCGAAGTAATAACTGCACTCTTGAGGTTGTGCTTACAGGAGGAACAGTTACTCCAAACAGCACAGAGAAGAACAATTGTTCGCCTCTCAAGACCCCGCCTGAGCGTGGTTATGTCTTCCTACATGGGAATGGCTTTAGCGCCGTTTCACAGTCAGAACAGTGGAGAACAGAAACATGACTGCAGCTCCACGGACCGTACAGCCGTCTGTCACAGGACTTTTTATTAAACAGGGAGGGACAGAGGATCTGACCACATGGGGAAAAGGATGGCATTGCTTTTGTTCTTTTCATTTTGTTTTCTTATTGCACATTTAAAATGAAACACAAGATGAAAAAGAAGAAGAAAAACATACTATAACTAGAAAAGAACTCAAAGAACGCAGACCAGAAGCAGCACAGTTCCCAGACGGTGATCCGGATCAACACTAAAATTGAATCACTTCTTCCTTTTCCCATGCTGAATATTCCTTAAAATTTCATCAAAATCCATCCATAACTTTGTTCACAGACAGACAGACAGACAGACAAACAAACTCTCCCGAACACATAACCCCCTTGGCGGAGGTAATAAAACATAACTAAAGAAAGCAACAACAAAAAGGAGATCTGCAGGAGGGGCCAAGGAAACCCATAATGGCTTATCGAGAAAGAAAAGAACAAACAAAGGAAAGATGGGAGAGGAGTAGAGGTGTGAAAAATATCAGTATCACAATATATCGCAATATCTTGAATATTATATAATATTGAATATAAGCAAATCTTAGTATCGACATTTTTGTAAAAAAATAAAAACTCATTTTTTATCAGAGTTGGAAATAAAATATAACTTATAAATATGTATTCACAGGTTTTGTTTCATGCAGTCTATTCAGTTCAGACAGTAACAAGAGAAATATGTGATTTTCTTTTAATTACTGTTGTACTGTCAGTAACTCAAAGCACTTTGTTCCTCATGTGTTCAGTTACAGTTTGAGCTGCACTGCAGGTTTGGATGCTTTCAATACTTTGTTAAAGGGAAAACAAGAATAATTTCTTTGCAACATTAGTTTAAGAGACTTGATGCACTCTGTGTTTTCTAGTTAAGTGTGTTTATGTAACACTGCATTTGACATATTTCAGTTACAATAAAATGGAAAAGTTACATATTCACTGTCTCTAGGTTTTCCGTAGTTTACTGTATAATATCACAATATCACACAATACTGTGATATGGTGATATTATCGTATCCTGACCAAAGTATCATGATACATATCGTATCATGAGGCTCTTGCCAATATTCACCTCTGGAGAAGAGTAGAAGAAAAAAAAGAAAAATGTCATAATGGCTATGATTGTGCACTGGATAACTGATCCAACAAAAACTGTATGGTGTGTTTCTTTAACAAGATCCTGACCTCAATGGGTTTTATCTGGTTAAATAAAGGTTAAATAAAAATAAATAAAATGTAATGACTTAAACTGGTGCTGTTCTGATGTGACTCTGTAAACTCTTCCAACAAAATCTAATTAAGAATTGAGAAAGTGTTGTCCTGAAAAAGGCTGGATGAAGATTATTGGCTGATCTTGTACTGTGATGACGGATTTGGAAATTAAACTGAAATAAATTTCAGAATCAGACAGGGAGTGAGTCGTTAACTGACTGGAAAATAAACAAACATAACTGCAGATGGTTCAGATCAAATATGGGAGAACTCAGAGAGATCAAACAGAGGAGTGGAGCTGCTCAGTCTGTGGTCATTTTAATGAAACGTTTTTGGAGAGAGAAGATGCAGTTCAGATTACTTTGGAAGGTGCTGGCCAAGACAATATTGTAGTTTTAAAACGTTCTCTGTAGGAGGGCAATATCATGATAACAGAGGACGAATGAGACAGACTCTGCAGACAGTAACAGTTGACAACAAGCTCTCCCTCCTGAACTTGACTCCATTCTTTTGTACCCCAGCACAGAAAACTAAGTACTCTGATCAGACCACATGCTGGAGGTCCAGTGGAAGTACTATGGCAAACCATTTTTTGGGTTTGTCTCCATTTTGGAGATGTGTCCTTGAAATTTGGTTAAAATGGCTCTCCTATGTTTTAACTGTAAGATCTGATTTTGTGTAGTATCAACACGCTCCATACTGGGGCATATCTTCACATCAAAAGTGTGGTCTAAATGTTACTTGAGAGATGGATCCTCCTCCTGCTGTTTGCTCTTTGTATCTGTAATGTTTTCTCCAAAACAAAGATAAAAAGTCATTTAAAAAACAAACATTTTCTGTAAAGAAATGTGTCTGTCCGCATGAAAACACTGAAGTACATCAGCCATAAAACAACAGACAGACACCAAAACCAGAGAAGAAGACATTGGCACGTGCAAGCAATATTAAATGTAGACAAACTGGTCCCTGCAGTTCTCCGTGTCCTTTTGCTGCTCACGCTGATCGTAGAGGAACAGAGGATTTCTATTTATTTGCAAAAATCTCAAAAAGCATAAAAACAATTGAAGTACAATAAGAACAAAACAAAAGAAATAACGAGAAATTTGACATACCGGATAAGATAACAAGACAATAACAAGAGAGAAAAAACAAAAGCAAACAAAAACAAGCCATAAAAAACTAAAGAAACTAAAAAATATTACAGCAATAGTTCGAAGAATTAAAAGGCAAACAGGACAGTAATAAAATGCAAATGAGATAGGAGGATCGGTCACAAATGTGTGCATGACAAAGAAAACTGTTGCTTTAGTGTGAAGCAGAATAATATGTCTGTGATTTAATGACAAAACTTTACATAGAATAATTAGGATAAAAAAATAAATATGAAATAAATAAATAACCCAAACAACAACAATAAACTAACTAATAAGCAATTGGAGAAAAAAGAAAAACAATTGTATTTTTTAGGCGTTAAATGCAGGGCTCTGAGAAGAGGGGGGTCCAGGTTGCTTCAAAATAATGACTTTGGTCTTGGAGAGCAGCTGAGAGCTTTTGTCGTCTATTCCATCAGGATATTTAACAAGTGTCAGGAGAAGAAGAGCTTACTGTAGAAGCCAAAACATTACGGCATGAATGTGACACATATTCCCCAGTGTTTATGGGTTTGTGGATGCGGTTCGAGGGCAAAGCTGGACTGTGACATCATTGTTTCTGAAAATATTCATTGTACACATGGAAATTTAAGGCTGGCATTTTGAAAACCGTCCACAAATATGCAATTTTGGGCTCCCAAAGCGTCTAATCCATGTGGATAAAGGGCCTATATGATTGAAAACTTGCACATTTATGCCTGAACTTTTGTGTGTGTGGTAGAATCAGGTAGAATGTAACCTGACATGCCAGATGGACAGTTCTATATTGGAAATATTTCACTAATCCACCTGGGGAGGAGCCCTACGAGAATGTTTGCAGGGGCAGAACCTTCAAAAACAACAGCAGCTTGTGATTGGGCTATCGTTTGGCTCATCACACTTATTACAGACCAATTCATATCAAGCAGCGCTGCTATGACGTAGCATATGTAGTGGCTAAATGTACCTAACGGCTTACAAGGGCAAACAACAGTTAATGGCCGTTAGCTGTAGCGGCTAACTGTTGTTAGCAGCTAACTGTCATTAGTTGCTACGGCTAAAGGCTGACGGCTGCTAGCCAATAGTTTAACTACCTTAAGACCATCGCTTCACATTAAATTATACCACACAGATGTATCATTTAACACTTTTATGTGACATGAACCTCGTCAAAGACAATTCCTATGAAGTAAATTTATGAGGAGAGCAGATTTCGCAAAGTATCACTAAGTAACCATGATGACCACAGGCTAACCAACACTAGCCGCCATTATTTGTACAACAGAAAGTGACTTAACCTCCTGTCAAGTCACTTTCTATTGTTGTCATGCCCGCAGCTCCTGCTGCTCCTGCTGCTCCCGCCTCCCTTCCCTGATTGGGCCATTAAGCATTTAGTCGGATGAAATCATTGAACATTGAAGGCCGGCAAGACGGAGATGCATGATTTCAAAATCAGGCAGGTACGTCAGCTCTGCAAGGCTAGATAGAATGAGCCCCATAGACAATCCTACGATCTCTCCTTTGGCTGATTTATCCAAGTTTGTCACATTCTGAGACCATCATAATGCCTGACCCTTTGATAGAGCGGACAAATGATTAATCAAACCCAGTTTTAAGGGAAAACTGGATTGGTTTATCGAACAGGAAGGACCATGTAATCCCTCTGATTTGGTGGATTTAGGTCCTGGTTTGGTTTTCACGATGAACAGTGTTTCCCTGAAAGCCTCTCCTCTCTCTTCCTGTTCTTCACCAATCAATCCAAAGCAGCTGCATTAAGATTAGACTAATCAATCAATTCCTTCTGCATTATTTAGCGCCAGAATTCCCACCATGCATTTGGGGGAGATGCCGCCCTGTGCTTCAGAGGGACGTCTGCAGAGGAGAGCGCTGCTGTTTGTCAGATAAAGTGCTGCTGGAATATGTAAATCCTGGTGCACACAGCCAGTATCCATCATAAATATTGGTTTTGAACTCATCAGACTCAGCACTCAGTCAAATATGTCAGAACTGGAAATGCTGCTGTTGGTGTTTTTTTGTTCCCTTGCTGCTGTTTTTTTTCTCACCAGCTCCTGAGTAAATTAGATTTCCTTCAGGGCCTCCATGGAGACCTGGATGGCACTCACACTGGTTCAAGTCTTTGCACAAAGCGGCTCCAGCGTGGAGGAAAGCACATCCTCTGACACCTGCGTGTCATGAGATAATGGAGCTGCGTTCACTTCCTGATTGCATGCTGTCACGGTGAGGCCCGGACCTGTTTCACAGATTGATAAGGGGATTTGAGTGCAGGAAGGGGTCTAACTGAGCGGGCCCAGGTGGGATGACGTCCGTCGCCCTGCTGTTAGACTGATGTCACTCTGAATCTGAAGAAGCAGGGTTTCTAAGTCTTTGTCTACACGGGGGTCTAAAACATGCCAACTCTCCTGAGCTCTTGGATCAGACCCTCAACAGCATGTGGATGAAGAGGACCAGATGAGTCTGGATCTGATAGTTAGGTTCTCTTTTGACTGTGTTCACAGACTGTCAGAGCTGCCCACGAGAAAAACATGACCGGAAATAAACAGCAAACAAAACAAAGCAAAGCAAAGATGGTTTGTTAGGACACACAGTATCATGTTTTATGGTATGATGTAGAAAAGAACGCAGAGCAGAGCAGCTGAGAAGCAGGGCAGGTATGTGCTGTCTGCTCCTCTGTTTGCATATGGGTTGTGTTTACTCTTGTTGTTTTGTTGTATTGATTGTAAATAACACTAAACGCAGCACTTAAAGTCTTCTGCATATTGCCAGAGGCAAACAGTGAGATGAAACTCCATATGAAGTCTGTTTAAGCAGTGGACAAACTCAGTCAGGCCTCAAACACAGAAGAAGAAAACAGCTGAGCGGCTCTGTTCTGAAGAAAGTCTTTTGACTTCACCAGTCTCACGGTCCTAAGCTTAAAATGACACCAGGACCAGCACCACTTTATCCTGCTACTCCAGCTTCTCTTTTAGCACTACCCACAAACTTGTTGCTCATTGAAGGAATATACTCTCCTTAAAAGTTGTACCTCACTTTAAAGAAGACGAATCAGGATTACAGACAGTATAAACTACAAAACCAATGTGCATGGTTAAAGAACTAAAACAAAGCTCCAAAACTAACACAAACTTATTCATGTCAGTTAAGCTCTTTGAATTGAATAAAAATAATTACATTCATTTTGTCTTCCACAACCTCATTTTGGTAGCAGCAGAGTTTTGCTGTTCCTCACCGAGATTTAAACCTCCAACATTGTTTCTACTTCACTAGTTTTTAACAAAAATATGAAAATTATTCATGTTGGTTATTGATTTGGTTTCGTCAAAACTAGGGATGTAATGGTTACCGGTAAAATGATAAACCGCCGTAACATTTTCCACTGTAATCATTACCCTGCCCTGTCAAAATTACCGTTAAACCGTGTTTGATCACCACACTGTGTCAATAACTCAAGGTGATGCTGTTCTTTGATTGGAAAAGCCTGAAGTATGTGTGTCTGCTCCTCGCTGAAGCAGCCGTCTCTCACAGACGAGCAGAGAGAGAGAGAGAGGATTCAGTGAGCCATACCTGAGTAAATTATAGGAGGTTTATCAGGATTTTCTATGTAAATAATGTGTAAAGGTTGGAAATAAAAGCATAAGTATCATTATGGATTGTGTTCTTGCCATTCTTCACCGTTTACTCACCGTGTTTCGCCATATTTTTGTCGTAATAGATTGTCTTCTTCCCTCATAGTTTGATTTTTATAGATTTAATCAATCCTAACTTGAAAATATTAAAGAAGGAGATGTCGAGGAGATCTGCCATGGAAAGGGGAGACCTAAGGACAGTCATGAAGGAGGCTAACTGCCTCAGGGACTATAGTTAGTAAACAGTGGCGGCTGGTGAAAAATATCCTTTGTGGGGCAGTACTGTGCAACACTCAGTTTTTAACAACCATCCCACTACGATTTGACACAAACTACAGGATACCAGTGCTTCATAAAAGTGTTATTATTGATTCCATAAAAAAATAACAGATTACAGAATGGTGCACACACATATCAGACACACACACGCATACATAAATATATAAATAGTCAACCATATACTGCCAAAAAGCTTACATTACCTATATACAAAGAAATAAGTAAGGTGATGAACATGTGTAAATTAAAAATAACTTTATACACAGAAATGAGTAAGGGGAAAATGTGTGTAATTTTCCACATTACTTTTCCTCCACATAAAAAACCTACTTCTCTTTACCTTTTTTAAAGTCCTCCCGTCTCTGTTATACGTTGAGCATGAACGAATTGTTTGTTGATACGCCGAAGTGACGGTAAAATGTGGGTTTCGGGGCTATCACAAGTTGACCCACTGTCGAAAGTTTGACATTTTGATCAGGCATCTAAGACAGTTACCTATATATTATCTTCCGTATATTTGCGCCGTCAAATAAGTCTGTAATTCTTCACAATTTTTCGTTGTCACGCTGCATGTTGTGAAGTCACTTTCACCACTAAGTAAGTAAAATGGTGAAAAGAGGTCAGTTTTGAGTATAATATGGATTCAGGAGATGTTTGGACAGAAGGGTCCTTCAAAGGTACGCCCCCTTGACATCTGCCTGGACTGTCACCAGTTAAAACATAACACCGGCACGCCGACACGAGCCGAACAAACCCGAGGGGCAAATTGAGAAGCACCCTTCGGAGATAATTTTCAACGACGCTGATTGGCCAAATTCACGTTGATATGCGCTTATCTTGCCCTAGTAACAGTCCCTTATTGGCTATTCGTCACTGTCTCAGGGGCACTTTTTCGAGCCCCCATCAGACACGGAGGCAGAGACGAGAAGGCTTACTTTTGTTTTACATTAATGAAAATTAATTACTTTATATCTTAATGGATATATATTATGTTATATTTATATTTATATTACACATATAAGTAATTTTTGGTAATATTCATTTTTTCAAAATAAAGTAAATACATTTAATATCACACTCTCCACTGGGGGGGCGGCGCCCTAGCGCCCTCTATTGGCCGGCCGCCACTGTTAGTAAAAGAAAAAATAAATAAATAAAGGCCTGGACATGGTCTAATATAACGAGCTGTAACATGGACACTAATGCTACAGGCAAACTAAAATGTGTTTGTGTTTGTAAAATAGGCTAAATTTATTATTGGCTGTCTCAAACTTTGAACATGTTCATTTACAATTGTTTATGAAGAGAAACTTGTTTAAAGTTCAAATCCATTTTTTTCTTTTCTTGTAATTACACACTGTTTAAGCATTTTTAACATAATAATGACAAATACTTGCCAGAATTGTTTACTTTTATTTTAAATGACAGACATTGAAAAAGTTTACTTATAGGACATTTCCTGACCCAGTTGTTGACAAAAAAGACAAAAGAACTGTTAAAATTATAATATTAAAGGGGTTGAATGATTTCAAGACTGTGTTAATTTACGTTTTGAACATTTTGAGCACACTGCAACAATACTGTGATAATAATGATAACCATGATAATTTAGGTCACAATAACCGTGAAATGAAATTTTCATACCGTTACATCCCTAGTCCAAACATGGAGTAAAAGTGGTAAAGTTTTTATTGTTTATTTTATGTTTTTAGAAGATGACTAGAGGATCTTTTGTATGAACATTTCAGACCTGGACCCTCTGGACAGATGTTTCGCTGCTCTAAACTCCTGGAGCCTCTAGAAAAGTGAAAGGTGAACTCTTGTAGTCAATGTAAGAGGGCAATTTATTCACCATCTTCAGGCACAACACGGGATACTATATGTTCCTTCATCATAACCATAATATCATGAAGAAAAGAAGTTTTCTGCATCCTCTGCAGCCGCTTCACTTCTGCAAACCTCCTGCTCCAGTCTCACCGTGAGGAGTCATAATGAAGAGATTCAGAGTCAAATCACCAGGGAGCGACAAGCAAGCCGAACAAACCTGCCCATGATCTGTAGCTGCCATCACAGTGTGAAAGGGATAAGGTAATAAATCAAAGTAGTTGTTTAGACTCCTCTCTGTGGTGAATATGAGTCCATGGCGATGACCCTCTTCCAGCTGCAGAGGCTTTAGGACTAAGAGGTTTTACTGCTGGGGATTTGCTGGAGTTATTACAGCGTATAGAGTTATTATGAAGGTCTCATATCACCGGGGTCATCGGGTCGGAGTTCTGATAACTGCGCACAGTTTAAAAGAGGTCAGGGAGGGAAGTAATACCAACGACTGCTGTTTCTACTCAAAGTCTCACTGTTATCCATCTTATGTTCTGAATGTGATCAAACTTTAGGGGCCACATGGGAGCCTAAAGGGGCCTCAGTTTATAAAAATACAATCATAGAGCATTATAAGCCTGTTTTAATGTCTCTTAAATAAACTTTAAACACATGTATAATGCATAACTAGGGATGCACAGAAATGAAAATTTGTGGTCGAAGCCGAATAAAATATAAACGCCTGGCCGAGTACCGAATACTGAATGTCCAATATGGAGGCTAAGCTGTTCACTATATTTTTTAATAGTGCATATATAGCTTAGAATACATTTTTAGATATGTTTTTAAAAGAAAGTAGTTTTTATTAAATATTATGACATTTTTTAATATTCCAGTAGCCTTTGCTTTTCAAAAAAAGCACAACAAAGTTTTTCATTCATATTAGGCCTTCAAACAAAACAAAACATGCATTAAAAAAAAAATAAAGTGCATTGAGGTGGATAAACCCGCAACAAATGAATTATTGTCCTTATGACACAAGTCTGCTTAGCCACAGTCACACACAATGACATATTTGATTTCGTCACACAGTACTATTCGGCCTTGCTATTACCTCACTCCACCGAATATGGCTGAATATGTTCTTTTTTTTTTTTTTGCAATTTTCAGCTGAATATATTCGGTCACTGAATATTTGGTGCATCTTTATGTATTACACATTAGAAAGTGATGATTGATTGTCTGACTGATTAAATATGGGAAGTGTACGATCAAAGACCAAGCATACACGACTATACTTTGACTCTCTAGCCCAGAATAAGGCGTAATACTGCTGTGATGTGGTCAGAGTTTTCCTTTAACATCTATATGTTACAGCACAGTATGATGTGTTTTTTAAGTGTAACTCCTGCTTATTCAAGGCCAGAGAGAGGGCTGTCATGAGTCATTTGGTCGTGTTTGAAACTAAAACAACACAGAGCTGTTAAAGTATAGAGAGCATGTCAGTCCACAGCAGGACAGGAGATCAACCGGAGTGTACCTTTCCATGGACTGTCGACAGAGTCCTTACAGAACAACACTGTGGCGGACGCACACGAGGATCTTCTGAGTAAACACTGAGCTGCACAGAGTAAACGTGCTGTCTGTATGTTTGTGGGATTTAGAGGCTGAAAATGTCTGTAAGTCCAACACTGTTAAAGTGTCAAAGAAGAGAACCAAAGAGGCTGAGCTGTGACGGACGGTTGGTTTGATTATCCTAATGCAAAGTGACAGGCTCGTGGATTCATCACGCAGGTTTACTCAGTCACACTAAAGCAGTACAGGTCAATAAAGGTCAAAACATTCATCACTTCAGACCTGATCATTTGCTGGACATTGAGTATTTTCGTCTCTCTTGGGAGGAAACAGCAAAACCTATTAGCTCCTGCTGTTGTGCGTCAGAGAACAAGGAGAGCCTCGGGGGGGATCAGTCGTCAGCATCCTGCTGATAAATGTCCAACCTGAGTGAGGGGCTCAGAGGAAACCATCAGGGGAACAAATCTGCTGTCTGTGTCAGAGCTACAGAGTAGTCTGCAGGTCGGAGACCCCAAACGGAGAAAAATAAACTCACACACTTCGGCAGGGTCACCAACATTTCTGAGCCAAAAAGATGAGGAGTATTAAGGAGGGCTTCTTATTATGTTGAAATGCTGAGTCAGCATTTCAACATATTGTTCTTCCTAAAATTTCTTCTTCTTCTTCTTCTTCTTATTCCTTGAGATTTTGGCACCTTTCACAGGCTTCAAATTTGCACAGATTTTCACAGAAAAAAAAATGACATATGCAGCATGTTCAGGAGAAGTGCGCTTGTATTTTTCACAGGTTTAACAGTTATACTTTTTACAGTGAAAAATAATTTCTGCATGTATTTTTACATTGAAATCAATGGGACATCTCTGCAGCTCTGCTGAAAACTTCAGCAACTTTGAAGCTCCACAGGTTGGGCATGCTTCCACCTACAGACTTCATTCATGCTTTAAAAGCTGCACTGACTTCTTAACTATTTTTACATATCAGGACAAGACAACCAAAGCATTTACAGGAGCTGGAGGCTTTTTGCCAAGAGGAATGGGCAGTTTTACCATCTGAGAAAATAAAGACCCTCATCCAAAACTACCACAAAAGACTTCAAGCTGTTGTTGATGTTAAAGGGGGAAATATAAAGTATTAAAAGCTGGGGGGTGTAAACTTTTGAACAGGGTCAATATTGAAGTTTCTGTTGTCATTATGATTGAAAAAGAGTAAACTAATCTTTTTTTCAATAAATGTCTTCACCCAACCACTAACCATGAGTGACAGAAAGGTTTTTGTGTTACCATTCATATTTTCTGAGAAAAGGCCAAATAATCAGAAATTCTGCTGGGGGGTGTAAACTTTTGGGCACAACTGTAAGTGGAGGATGAGTAACTAAACTGTATTTTACAGAAAATACAGCCTGGTCTTTGATTTTAATTTTGCCATCAACAGTGTAGAACCAAAACTACTTCCACACAGCTCTCCTCGGATGATTCAGAGCTGTTAATGTCTGCTCAGAGTGGAAACTCTTTGCTTACTGAGGTCAAGAGAGCAGCGGATGTGTCTGACGGTCAAGCTGCCCCCTGTTGGATGAAACGGTCCACTGCTCTAGAACTGATGTGCAGCCACACTCAATATTTTACATTCAAATATTTATTTACTATTCGGTTACGAATATTTATCCCCACATTCGAACGGTTATTCGAATATGGAATACAAAGTGACAGCCCTACTGCTCTGAGGGATGTGTAGCGTCTGATCCAGGATTGGTGGGAGTGTGACGTGAGGGGCTTCACTCCAAAAGGATCAGTTGTGGGTCACATGTTAATAAAAAAGTGCGCTTTGGGCCCCTTTGCCAGCAGTGTGGATGCACCCTTGTTTACTCTGCAGCAGATGACTGTGCTGCTCCACCTGTGTACACTGACTCCTCTCACTGAATCTCTTTCTGAAGAATTTCTTTAAAGATAATATCATAAAAGTAGGTCAATGGTCACTTTGGTTCAGCTTTAGTTTGCTCTGCCGTTGCTTCTTCATGAGTCCACAGAGTAACAGTTTAATCAGGGAAGACAGGCAGAAGCTGCAGAAGTGACGACAGCAGGAAGTGACTGCACTTTTGAAAATTGTGGTTTCTGAAGTGGGCTCTGTGGATGTGGCAGTATCTGCAGTTTTAGCATGAATGGGCTCAATTCCTTCTTTAAAAGAGTAGCAAAGAACATAATTTAGAGCTTTTCTTACAGGAAATCCTATTTTTGCTCTTTCAGAAGTTTACCAGAGGAACTTGGTGGGGATTGTTGTTGACGAGGTTCATGACTCATATAACTGGTAAATGATACATCTGGGTGGTTTCATTTAATGTACGTCTAAGGACTGAAATGTAGTCAAGCTAACGGCTAACAACTACTTCATACTGGGCTTGATATGACTGGTCTGTGTAGGCCTGTCACGATAACAAATTATACTGGACAATAAATGTCCTTCAAATTATTACTGATAAACGATATTGTAAACTTTATTTTGGGGGCATTTTTTAATGTAATGATAATTTATGGCATAACAATGTACTTTGCATCAAAAGCAATAAATATAATTTCTCAAGCGTATTAACATTGTGATTGGAATGTCATGAGCTTTTAAATCAAAATAAACAAAAACATAATAAATTAAATGTTGTTTGTTGTTCAGGAATTGTTGTTTGTGACGTGTGTTCCCAGGCAATTCATAGGCTACCCTCTGTCAAACTTTTGTAACATTTCCCGACATGCTGGCTTTTCAACCGTATTGAAGGGCTGCATTTCTTTTGTAATGTCACAAATGACACCGTCTGTGAGCGTGCAACATCTTGTGCTGTTTTATTTATATTCACTTTGCCAACCAAACACTTCAGTAAGCGTTGACTGTCAACTCCAGCAGTTTTTGTTTCCAGCTGTGAAAAATGGACAAGGTGGTTGTGTTTGAGGAGCGCATGCAAAAGTTGGCTGTATTCCCCTTCTTTGTTGCCGCTACTTTTGAGCAAATTCGACATATCAGCTCGTCGGTGTTCATGAGCTCACACCTTGTTCATTCTGATTAAAACCAATATATTCCCAAAACTGTACTGTGGCTTTTGCCTTAGGAACCATCGCTTTTTTTGGCCGCTTTTTTAGCTCGATAATGTGCAGTTAATCTTGCAGCACAGAGACTTTCATATAAAATTCTTCCATCGAGGATGAGATGAGTGAGCAGCATGAGCAATGCCCTTGTTTCCCAATTAACATTTGTTTTAAATTACTTTTATATTAAACCAACTCCTGAGTCAGTGACAGGCCTGTGTCCTGATTGAGGTTTTCTTCTTGAAAGCCCTTTGGTAAACCAACAACGCTAATGCTAACAAAACTACCATGTGTTTATCTTCTAAAGTGACCCCGCTTTACTGTATCTGTTTATGTCACAGTTTATATCAATAGACAACGTTCATATAAATGCTTCACGCTCACAAAAACTAAAATTATCCAGTTGTATTCCAACACAATAAGAGGAGCAGATTAAAATTTCGTAAAGGATAAACCTCGTTCTCGTGACGAGGATATCAGTTTTGGCAGTGATAAGTTCGTAAATATCAGCATGTCAGAAAAAATTCAAATCCCTAGGAGTTACAGTATTCTTGTTATGTTGAGGAAATAGTGGACTACATGTGGACTTTATTCCTATTTTGAATTTATTCTCCTTTTTGCTGTTTTGTACTGTCGTTGATATTTGTGTCTTCCTCATGGTTTTACTTTGGTCAGGATCTTTACCCCTGGACCACTTCACCTTATAAAATAAAATAAAATAATTAACAAAAAAAAACATAATGTGAGAAACAGAAACAAATGAAATATTGACCCATCCCGTTATGAATGTAAAATGGGGGAAAATGTTGAATAATATAAAAATAACCTTTAAATACCTGCTTGTGTTCATTGAAGTAAACCAGCATCAATAATCACAATCAGCTTTGGTGCATTAATATGATGGGATTTTATAAAAAAAAGTATTTTAGCAACTTCACTGAAAACATCTTTTCATCATAATGTCTGCCTTTTTCTTTTAAATGAAGAAATAACCAATAAATCATAAATTAAAAATACAGTTTTATTATTTATGTTTAAAGAAATTCAACCTGCAAATGGGTCTTAATGTAGCACTCCTGTGAGAGCAGCCAGCTGGACTAAACATCACATCTTCAAATCTTCACGCATGATGGAGTGTCGAGGCTGGCAGCTATTTCTAATCAATATGAGCATTGATGATGATCAAATGTTCTCAGCATGGCTGAATAAAGACCAAACTACACTCACGTCAGAGCCTTACCTTCACCAAACACAAGGAAAGACCAACAGATCTTAAAGCTGGACATATAACCCAGTGCTGATGCATCAGGGGGAATCATTTCTGGAAAAACATGACGAGAGAATTTCCTGCTTCCTCAGCTGTCACTAATGAAGTCTGATGTTCGATCAATACAATCTGACCGCATGCTTTTACCAATGTTGTTGTGTTTGAGGTTATATCGGAGTCATGAGTGAAGCGGCCATGTTTTTATCCTCCTCTGACCATCACACATGAAAAATGCCCTTTTCACAGACTAAGTGTAAAAAAAGAACTAAAGGAATAAACACAAATAGCAAATAAAAATCTCCCATAAAAGTGATAATATCAATATTTATATATTAGAGATGTAACGGTTACCAGTAAAATGGTAAACCGCGGTAAAATTTCCCAAGGTAATCATTACCGTGTCCTATTAAAATTACCGTTTTACCGTGTTTGGTTACCACACATGCACGTGCACAGCTTGCAGTTTGGCCTCAGAGCAAAAGTTAGACACAGCGGAGATTTCCAACGGACTCTGGAGTCTGGTTGAATGTTGGATTTTACAAGGATGCTGAGGGGAAACTGATAGAAGACAGTCTCCCTGTCTAAACATGAAGCTGCGGCGAAAGAAAAAGACATGCACAGTTAAAACAGCCGTAACTCCTCCAGTAAATAAGCTGACCGAGCCGTAGAGGTAGAGAGAGAGAGAGAGAGAAGATTCAATGAGTCATACCCGAGAGAATTACAGATTGTTTATCAGCATTCTCTGTCTGTCTGTATGTATAGATCTTGTAAACAATAGCATTAGTATCATTCTGGAGTGTGTTCTTGTCATTCTTTTGCCGTGTATTCGCTGTAATTTTGAAATTGATCGTCTTTTTCCGTCAAAGTTTGTGTGTTGTTGATTTAATCGATCGTAATTTGGAAATATCAAGGATATCTGCCAGGGAGAGGGAGACCAGAGGAGAGTCAAGAAGGGGGCTAACAGCTTCAGGGACTGTTGTCAGTAAAACAAACAAAAAAACCTGCACATGGTCTAAAATAATGAGCTGTGACATAGATACTAACGCTGCAGGCAAACTAAAAGTGTGAATGTTTGTAAAATAGGTTATTTGTTGTCCATTTTCAATTGTTTATAAAGAGAATCCTTTTTAAAGTTAAAGTCTTTTTTTTTCTTTTCTTGTAATCACACACTGTTTAAGCATTTATAACATAATAATGACAAATGCAATGCATACTTTTATTTCTCATGAAAGAAAGAAAAAAATGCACTATTATATATATATATAAATCCAGAGCTCATTTAAACAGCCTCCTGGTCCTCTTTGAATGCTTTGATTGTTTCCAAAGGGGAAGAAAAAGAGCTGCACCTGATCCTCTACAGTACTGATTACCAACTGGTGGATCATGACCCAAAAGTGGGTCACAGACCCTTTCTCAGAGGGTAGGGATGTATATCGTTGCGATTTTATCGATACTCTTTGTCGGTATCAATACTTATCGATACTACAACACCTAATTTTGTGTAAAAAATAAAGACTTTACAAGATATTAAGACTGAATCTTTTTTTATTACCAATGCATTGTTATGCGTTACTAACGCATTACAAATGCTTCTCAGAGGCAAAAAGAAAGCTAAGGAGTAGGCAAAACCCCTTCATGCCGCCCAACAGACTGCATGTACAGACAGACCCATAAATTAAACAGAACAGGGCAAACAGAGTAGAGGAGGCACTTCTCCTGCCTCCTGCTAAAGTCGATGCTGTAATGATGACTACAAACTAGACAAAAAACTTACCGTGACTTGACATAGCAGAAACAAAACCGGGTGCCGCCACCACAGTGCTGCAGTCTTTAGTGTTAGCCGGACTGCTAACTTTATTCGTGTTGCTATAGCAATCAAACAGCCCACACTCCCTTAGCTTTATACTATGCACTCCAAGTGTTTGGTGATGTTGGTAGTATTTCCCCCTTGGATGCAACTTCTCTCTGACTAAAACTGCATCAGGCCGAGTTTTCATTAACTTTGCTAAAGTGAGCTCAAACCTTCGAGCGCTTAGCCCTCACCGACATGTTTGAGCCAGCTGTGTCATCACCTGTCGATGGCGGTAGTGTCATAATTACGTGACAGTTGAAGAGACAACAACAGTACCATTTTTTCAGATTCTTAATGGTATTCGGATGCCGACCCAATTAGGGATCGGTACATTAAAGTACCGGTCCACAGCATTCATCCCTATCAGAGGGTCACAAGCCTTTGCCTGGGAGAAAAAATGTTACAAAAAATCCTGAGCTATTGTTCTGGAGGGGATTTCTGATTAGTTGCAGTGTGGTCTAGAACACTCCGTGACAACAGGCTGATAAAACCCTGTCATACTCAGTGACACACGTTTAATGAGTTATATATTATATATTCATTAAGTAGGTACTCAGCTAAAGCTACATGATTTTAAGATTTCTAAAACTAGTTTTTGTGTTGCCTATAATTCCCTGGTCTATGTCAGAGTCAAAGTGCAGCTTCTTTTTATCAAATACATTTGAAAAACTGAAATTGTCCTTGATTTTGGTTGCAGCTTCATATTAAAGGGTGATAGTGGGAGTTAAATAAAATCCTTACTTAATTGTCACCTAAGACACAATGAAAACTGTCAAACACACCAGGACATGGGACATTTAATGTCCGGGTTTGTACATCTTATCCAAGGTCAAATTCAAGCACTTTCAAGCTGCATTTATCCTACAGCTGTGGTTAATACAGATTTATACAAATCCTTTACACTCAGGAAGACAATCAATATAACATCCTTAAGAAATTCTAGCAGATGATTTTATGCTGGACATATTTTTTATAGAACACACCATGAACAAAAGGTAGCAAAAAGCAGCAAAGCCTCATCTGTGGTCTGATTCCGCTATCCAGCCTTGGTGCAAAGACAATATGGTAAATTATAAAAGCACCTTTAAGCACTTTCAAACCTTTAAAGCACAACATTCAACAGTTGAATCCTTTTGAAGCATTTCAAGCAACTGTCCAAACCTTAAAAAGAGAATTTGGAAGATTGAATCTGATTTGAGCTTCTTTTTAAAATGCCGTAAAATAAGTATGCAGCACTTTTGAGGAGCTAATATTCTACTTTAAGCATTTCTTTCTGAATATTGTTTTGACCTTTTAATTTTAATGCTTCAAAAAGAGAATTAGAGAAATAATTACAACAAATGTATTTCTTCAAGAGCAGAAGAAACCAGATTCCAGTAATCGAGGGTTTCACAGAGACTTGCTCTTGTCACAGTCAGTAATAACTCAGCCGAGCACAGAACACCTGGAGCCACACGTCTGACATTGAACATCATGAGATCACTTTTGCACATCAGACATTGCTCTCTGAAAGACTTTAAAAGGAGGACATGTTGAACTGTCACACACCAGAGGACTGCAGCCCCCCTTTATGCACGTGTGCAGCTAAATTAACGTGAAGAAGGTCAAAGAAAAGGTTCACACTAACCCCAGAGGACTAAAACAGAGACACCTAAACCCACAGTGTCAATCTGAGCGGTGAATCTGCTGAGTGACACAAATCACTCGTCTGCATCACAAAGTGGACTGAACGATGATCTGAGGCTGAACACAGCGGTGAAATTAGACACCAGAGGAAAGCTAACCTGAAGGCAGGAGATACTATCTCAGAGACTGACACTGTTGAGTCCAAAACATCATGTCCACACAAAGATAACTCTGCTCTCGTGTTTCACTGTGAGGCTCGTGCTGAATTTTCTAACATGCATGGAGGAAAATTCAATCAGCCAGAAAAGGCTCGCTTGTAAAAGTGTTTCAACTACTGAGATTTAAAACAGATCAGGTCTTAAAAACTATGGTTCTTAGGTGAAGACGACAACTCGGCCTGTCACGATAACAAATATAGCTGACGATAATTGTCCCAACCGATAAATAGTATCATTGTCAATGTTATTTTGAAACATCATTTTTTCATTAATGTAATTATATGTCATTAGAAAGTGAGTACACCATATCAAAAGCAATAAACTTTAATTTCTTGAGAGTATTTAACTGTAACTGGAAAGTCAAGAGCTTTTAAATAGAAAAAACAAACAGTTTAATAAAAAAGAGGAAAAAAACCCAATTAAAATGAAATGGACTCTCTTTTGGGAAAAACTGCAAGTAAAAAAAAATATAATAATCAAAAACAACCAAAAAGTAAACCCTGTCTCTGTAAAGAAAAAAAACAAAACTCCAATAAAAACACACACAACAATAAAAACAATAAATAAAATGTAGTTTATACAGTTCCATAACTGTTTGTGACATGTACTTTCTCCCAGTCAATTTGTACTGTCTGTCAAATGTTTGTAACATTTCTGGCTTTTTAACCGTATTGAAGGGTTGCATTTCTTTTGCAATGTAGTGAACAACACTGCCTGTGAGCGCACCATTTTGAGCTGTTTTATTTATATTTACTTTGCAGACCAAACGCCTCAGTAAGCCCTGACTGTCAGGACGAAGGCTCTGCTGCACCTCCCCTACTTCGTCGTCACTACTTTCAAACAAATACGACATATCGGCTCATCGGTGTTCATGAGCTCACACCTTGTTCATTCTGTTTAAAATCAAAATATTCCCACAATTGTACTGTGGCATTCAGCTTAGGAACCATAGATTTCCTGCCATCATCCATTTTAGCGTTTGATTCTTCGTTACTCCTCACGACGCTCTCTTCAGCTCTCTGTGTGTACAAGCAAGTGGCTCCGCCTCCCCCTCAAGGATTGAATGAATGACAGATGGATCACTAACCCGAACCCCACTCATTCCACTATAGAACCAACACGCCCAGGCGTTGGGAAAGATGGACGTAGTGCTTAGGAACCATCGCTTTTGTGGCCGCTTTTTTAGCTCGATAATGTGCAGTCAATCTTGAGACTTCCATATAAAATTCTTCCATCGAGGATGTACTATCATGTATTTAACGACATGCTGATGTTTCTGACTCATTCCAGACTAAAGAAGCTATGACCAAACCGGTCTGCTCTGGTTTTGGTGTATGTGCTACAGCGTTTGTCAGCATTTTTCAGTGTTTATGTTTATTCAAACGATGCCGTCTTCACAGAATACACTAAAACACTCAAATTATTCCTTTAATGTGGGCTGATTCTGTGCAATACAACACATTTATCCAAGGTGGAAAAATAAAACCATTAACTTAAGTGTCAGGATTTTTGTCTGAGGATTTTTGCATTGATTTTTTTTGTTCAACAATCATTTTTTTCCAAATTTAAATGCTTTTAGTCTGTGCTAATAAGCCACTTTTAAATGCAGTCCAGGCTTTTGAAGAGAGAGTATAAACAGCTGGTTAAAATATATTGCTGAATAAATCCCTAAACTAACTCACATGTGATGTGTATTTTTCCTGATATAGTCTGGAGGCATCATCATTGTAAATCTTTTTCACTGGCGTTAAAAAAGCTAACTAAAGATTGCAAAAATCGGCAATATTGTAGAATTGCAATTTAAATCAAAATCGGCACCTTAGAAAATCAAATTGGGAGAAAAGCGTATCATCCCAGCCCTAACATTCATACTTTTTTTTTTCAATACAGATATCTAAATATTTATTGTTTTCTATTTAATATCTAATATTCAAAATACTTATCCTTTTTACTATTTAAAAATGTATACAAAGTTGGATTTTACCTTGATTTTTTTTTTTTAATAATTATCTGTTCGCACTGAAAAAGGAGAAGCTCTCCAGTCTCATTGTACATTAAGTATAAAGACAATAAGCAGCATTTTATTCTATTCTATTCTTTTCTATAATGAAGGGCTGTTTGATTTCTATAAAACAGATTCTACATGAAGTTCTTCAAAATCAAAATTACTTTACTTCCAATTATTTTAGAGGTTGAAGTGCTTTGGAAAAAGACATTACAACCACATTTTCCTGAATTTGATCATTCATAGGTCGGACAGGAGGCTGTGGGGGACCTCATCTGGCCCCCAACCACCAGTTGATGCTCACAGTCACAGTGTGTGGGGACTGTTCATCTAAACGTACACAAACTGTTGCTCCTGTCTGCACGCTGACCCTCCTCTCGTCATAAATCAGCCTGAGGGGCTGCAGCACCGACAGCCACACGTTTGTCCGTATAAGCGCTGTGATCAGCAGCACGTCCCGCCACTCGTCATGGAGCTCTCGCCTCGGTGTCACGTCTGATTCAGGAGATGATAAACTCACTGATTTAAGGGGAGGCAGAGAAGCTCTGCAGGTTTTTCTGTCTGCATCAAACCCTGAAAACACTGAGACGGGCAGGATGGATGTGACCCGACCACTCACTCCTTCCATCATAAATCTGCGCCTGGATCTGCTGAATAAATGATGAGAGCCACGCCAGGATGAAGGTGATTGGTTACTGTGCAGCTATTCAGCCAGGGAAAGGTCCTCACTTTATGATATCTGTGTAGCCATCAATTATTAAGCTGGAGCGGCTATAAAACCAGGGTCGGGTGGTCCAGCAGAAGGTGGCAGAGTGATGAAGGGTTGACTGGCATTTCTGTAACTAGACTGACATTTAATGCTCACCCTGGAAAATGTCTCTTTCTCTAAGAATAGGTCGGGCTGCATGTGATTCGTGCTAAATATGATCTGTAAACTGCAATTTTAACCCCCTCTTTCTGCCCCCGCCATCAAGATCAATCAGTGCTGTGGGCAATAATGTAATATACTCAGTATACTCTATCCGTACCTGCTGCTAAAGTTATCATATCTACATTTTTAAATAGTTTTTTAATCGTGTGTGTTTCTTTTATTTCAGGGGTGTCCAGACTTTTTACATCTGGGGCCACATAATAGGAATACATGGACGACTGAGCCACTTGCTGCACCTCACTTTTAGTGTATTGAAGTTAAAGTTTTAGGGTTTGGGTGGGTTATCACCTGTCAAGGGGCCCTTGAAACCTCTGGATTCACACCTATTCAGACACAAAACAAGAGTAAAGTGCAAGAATGTTGCTTAAAGATAAAAATTGCAGCAGACTTTGTAAACGAGACATTGTGACAAAGTAATATGGTAGAAAATGTGCATGAGTAATGGTATTTGTTGCTATAATCAAAATGGCTCATGGTTTGTTTGTTTTGTACAATTAAAATTAAATTTGGAAAATAAATCAGCTGTAGCCTACTTCCTCTTTGCTCAAACTGGAAACCAGCGTAGCATACTACAAAATAAACCAACAGAACAGTCAGACTACATTTAAGTGTAGTAGGCAGTATGCAGTGCCTACTACATACTACTTTCATACTCGGTGTGTAGTAGGTGAATTCAAAACAGCCACTGTGTTGCTAGGGCCAATTCAAAATGGACCCCCATTTGGCCCCCGGGCCATAGTTTGGACACCTCTGTTTTATTTGTTCACTCATTGTAGACCATTCAAATTTAATTATGTGTAGGGGATGCAATCACAGTAAAGTCTCTTCTCTGTTCTCCTAGAAGAAAAGCCTGAAGACATGTAAGTGTTGAAATGTGTTGCAGGTGTAGATGATCACATAATCATGTTAAATAACCCTGATCTCAGTGTCAGCTGAACTGTTGCTTTGAAAAGCTGTTTAAACTTGTATTTACTCAGATATAAAAATATAAGCTGGGGTGATGCAGTGAACCTTTTAAATGAATGAATGTGATGAGTAATGAATCAGTTCAGAGCTCTTTGTGCTCGGTCTCTCAGGAGAGGAGACTCTGAATCACCGGGATCAAACGCTGTGGATTCTGATGTGTTTATGTCTGAACTCTAACAGAGAGGATTTTTACTGCTGTTTTAAAGACTCGGCCAGAAGAAACTCAGCAGACGCTTCAAACAAGTCCATCCATAGATTGTTACTTTTCTTACTCAAAGGCACAACCCAAAAGTTACAAGCACTTTTAACATTTATAGCAACAAAATCACTGATCAAAACCAGACTGGAAAGTGCTGAACTAAACAGACCAAACAATATGATCAAACAGAACAAGAAACTAATGAAACAATTAAAGAGACAGTGCAAAACATCCATCCATTATCTTCACCACTTATCCCCTTTTTGGACCGGTCGTCAGCCAATCACAGGGCCACATAGAGAAACAGACAACCATACTCACACCTAAGGCAAATTTAGAGTCACCAATAAGCCCAACAAGCATGTTTTTGGTTTGTAAGAGGAAGCTAGAGTACCTAGGGAGAACCCTCGCATGCACAGGGAGAACATAAACTTCCACACGGGCAGCAACCTTCTTGCTTTCAGGCACGTGCACGACCTGCTGTGCCACCGTGTCGCCCCAGTGCTCGGTTTTAAATGTATCAGAAAGAGCAGATAAATTATTATGAAATAAGACGTATGGAGCTAATAGGCACCAAAATAAGACAAAGACAAAATAACATTTCTAAGCATGTCCTTTATAAGTAGGGCTGGGACAATACGCTTTGCGAACTTATATTTGTAAGAGTCTGCTTAACATTTTTTCTTGGTGCACCAGTGCACCCAAGAAAAAATATTAGGTGCACTCTCACAAATTTTGTGTGCATGTGCGACCAAAATGGTTGCACTCTGGAGCCCTGATGAATATACTTCAGATTATGCTTTTTATTTATTTACTCGTAATAAATGACTGTCGAAGACATGTTTATTAATCTTTATGAAGTTCACTAAATTACTTCTACTGTTAATGCATGGTGTCCACTCTAGTAGAAAGATGAATAACTCCCTAAAGATATAACATTTTAAAAAAACTGAACATGATTTTTAACTTGTCTGAAAGTAAAAACAAACATTTTAAAAAGTATTCCTTGGTAATTTTATATCTCATGTATGAAAGGGTTAAAGTTTTGATCAGCTGACAAAAGCAGGTTTGAGATTAACTTCAGTTTTCAATAAAATGTCTACTCCATTTTTTTTGTCTCTTTGCTCTCTGCTTTTGTTCAGTGTCTGCTTGAATCCTGACGGGTGCTCAGTGATTACGCTGTTGGCACATGTTGAACATCTATGTGCTGGTTTTATGGGAAACCCACCATCAGGGAAGTTCAGGGATTTGGAGTCATAATGGACTTTTTTATCCTTCCTCTTTTCTGGTGTCATTTTCTGTCAGACAGCTTTCAACTCCATATCAGCCACAACACCAGACACGCCTCCATTAGTCCCTTAACTGTTCCACTAAAAGGCCTTTATTACTGAGCGAGAGCTTCTCCTCGGATGAGGCACTTACAGCAGTTATAACGCACATTGAACACCAATTATCACACAGCAAACAACTTCAACATCCATACCAGCGCCACATAATGAGAAGAGAATCCCTTTGTCAAAGTCACAGATCTGAAAAGCATCACAATATCAGACTGCAGATTCAAACCTCATTTTAGCTCCACGATGCTAACGCTGGTTTATTCCACGCAAACAGATAAACAAATAAACCTTCAGGCTACAGTATGGAAACACAAATCAGACTGTAGAGCAACAAACAAAGGCAGGGAATGATTCACATGATGACAATATTCATGCAACGCTTATCAAGCAAGATATAGAAGCTCTTCCACAGAAGCTGGGACGGTCTGGTTCATGGAGTCGGGATGCTGACCTCGATTTACTTCCAAAAAGTCTCATAATGGGAAAGTAGCCTCTCACTGTGGTCTCATTATACAGGAAAAAGCTGGCAGTCAGTAAAGTCTGTTCTTACCTTGGCACTGGAATCCTTGTTTTCCAAAGCCCCTGTGAAAACAGAGAGAAGAGTTTAGATGTATTCCTCTCAGTGAATCCTCTCTACCTGCTCAGTGTTGCATAATGTACATGATCACCAAACAACAGCACTGCAGAGCTCTCCAGTTTAGCCAGGAGCTTCTATCGCCATAATCCCAAACAAACAATGACATAAATATTTGAGGACATGGATGATGGAGAAAGACTGGACTCTGCAGAGCTGTTTTTAACGGGAATGCAGCCACCATAAATCTTCACAACTGTGAGCTATTCTGCTGTTTGGTCCACGTTTGGCTATGAAACCAAAACTCTTACAGGCATCTTTTTTAACCTGGACCATCAGGACACTGATGCTGTTTATGTCACAGAAAAGATTGTTGCTAATACATTTAAATTCTAATAGAATTTAAAAACCAAAAACAGATTTATTATGAACAAACGTTAGAATAAAGACAGCTCAAGCTCTGGTGATTATGGGAAAGAATAAAAGCTGCCTCACAGCAAAAGCTATTCACATACTTATCATTATTCTTTAAGACATTTCTGCCTCTCTGATGTTTCAAAAAGCTTTATCAAATTACTCTTTTATTATTCTTTTCTCTTGCTGACCTTTGGATGCTCATGATTGGTCAAGAAAACAAGAGAAGAAGAAAATGGATGCATCCAATTGGTCCATAAGACTGACATGAAGTTGCCACTTTCTCTAAAGGTCAACACAGAGGTTTAACAACATCGGTCACTTCAATCATTTCATTGTGGATCTACAAATACACGTCTAAAATCAAACACTGTACTTTTAGGCTGAAAGTAAAACTTATCGGACCTGAAACCACTTTTAAATTGACTGAAGAGTCTCAACTATTGGATCATGGGCCAATTGAGGCCCACAGGATGATGTTTTGAGGCCCCCTACTTGACGCCAAAGTTCTGTGTTAGTGCAGGTCACGTTGTTCTCAAACGAACCTTTGTTGTGTGCGCTGCGCTTACTCTTGGTTTTATTTTTTACAGCAGTGGTCTGCAATCCTCCAATCAAAAGAGCCCTTTTGTCCATACAAACACATTTGAACCTTAAATTCAGACAGCAACACCATTTAGGTTTAGAAGAAGATTCGTGTTAATAATTAAGACTGAGAAGACTGGATGAGTTTAAGGTTGTTTTGAATACTTTATGGCTACCTTCACACTGCAGCCCTTAATGCTCAATTCCAATTAAATGCTCAAATCCGATTTTTTTGTTTGTCTGTTCAGATCACTCCTGTAAATGTGGCCTGACTGCAGACTGTGATGTGAACAGCTCAGGCTTCAGAAGTGACACGCATGCTCAGTTTGACATTAACGACATCAGCACGGTGTGATGAGGGGCAACAAACACAGAGCAAAACTGTGCTTCACACTGAAGGAGAAGTTTGTTTCCATAACGCAAAACCTGATGTTACAGCAGCTCACCTTGAGTGAGCTCTTATTAAAGTAATTATAGGTATATTTCAGTTCTTATGAACCTAAAGGCAAACGCTCTTTCCCAGTGATGACAAATTGCTGCTGGAGAGCCAAACATCTCAGAGTCATAGCGCTGAACAGGTGAACAAAGAGGCGTAAACTTAGTTTTGTCATCTGTTCTGATGTTTCTTAGTTTGTCTGAGAGCAGATCAGACAGGAGCAGACTGCTCACTGACTGATGCTGTCTCGTAGGAAACATACAGCAGCACGCAAATACGCACAGATGAGATGGACAGCTGTGGATCATCTGTGTCTCTGCGTCCTGTAAACTGTTACCTAAGCCTGATAAAGCCATTAAAAAAGTTGGTGAAGTGTTAATAAACTAAGTTTATAAGATATCAAAATACAAACGTATGATTCATTCACATTTATCATTTACTGTGCGTGTAATGGAGACGCCAGTCGATCGCCCCAGCGCTCGCTCTCTTTTTATTGTCACTCCTCCCTTTTATGCATTGTTTAATCAAGCTTGTAGCTGGATTAACAACTAAAACCCTTTATTTTAGGAAAAAATGCATACACTTGTTAATAATCATGTCTATATTAACCTCTGATTATGTTCTGTCCATGAAGTGACTTTGAAATCATTTGTCCTGAGGTAAACTGCTGCTGAAATGACATCAAAGTCGCATTGAATGCGACCTGACTGTTCAGACCGCAGTCGGATTCAAGAAAATCTGATACGTATTAGGGATGTAACGGTTACCGGTGGTGATCAAGCTTGTTTTGACTGCAGTGTGGATGTAGCCTATGTGGCTCCGCCTCACCCAGTCTCCACCCTCAGGTAAGAAGAGTTTGAGAGCCCTGAAATAGAGTGTGAGATGCTGCTCAGGAGCTTTGGAGAGCCCACCGTTGGAGGGGTTTAAAGACAACAAAGAGGAGGGAGCGAGGCAGAACCACTTCATTTAATGAAACACTGGCAGATCAGACAGAGAGGGAATAGAGACGGCTCAGGGCATAGCCAGTAAGGCTGGGCAATTTATTGAAAAATAATCGAAATCAACATTTAGACCCTATAATTGAAGTAATTTTAATCACGACGATTACTTTGATAATTTTCCCTGTGTAAGTCATGTGACCACGCACCCTCCATATAGTCTACTTTCACTTTCACTAAGAGCGAGGGAAGTGCTGCCAACATGGAGGAGACAAGCGTCAATCTATCAGAGGACCGTGTAGCCTAGAAAAATACCATCTCCATTGTTTGAGCACATTTTGGACTCCATGCAGAGGACATCAAGCAGAAAGAAGTTAAGTGTAAATACTGCAGGAAGGCCGTGTCGATGACCGTTGGTATCACCACTACTTTGTTCCAGCATGGCATAAAATAATCGTTCATTAATCCTAATCGAAGTAAAACCTTCAATTAATCGTGATATTGAGATTAGGTAATATCGCTCAGCCCTAATACTCAGTATGTCATTAGTGACTGTGAACGTAGTCCTGCAGTCAACAGAAATGAATATGAACCAAAGGAAAGTCAAAATATGAGCAACAGATGATAAGTACTCCCGGGGACTCATTAAGTTCACATTATGACAACAGTTTAGCCTCCAGCAAATATAAAAACTAAATAATGAGCATGAGATGATCACAGCGCCACAGGCCGTCAGTCATATACTGAAAATATTAGCACTCCTCTCCTCACAGAGCACCAAAAACACACATTCATGTTTTTCTGAAATGTAAAATAAGCTTTTAAACAATCAACTCGTATAGGAAATGTCTCCAACAGCTGTGTATAAAACATTTAAGAAAAAGCTTTTCTCTCAGTCTGATTCAGACTGAATTTGTTTGTGTATTAATTTGATTTCAGGCACCTTGAACATCAAAGTTTGCAGGAAATTCAAGACCTGCAGCAAAGCAGCACATCCTTTTCTTCCCTTTCTTTGGCTCTGCTGGGACAGTTTGTTTGGTAAAGGTTAAAGGTCAGACTGTAAAACTGTCAAGGTTACAGGCTGCAAACAATAAAGAGCCTGAGACATGAAACTCCCAGCATGCACTGCAGCAGTAAAAGAGAGTAAATGAGGGTAAATCTTATCTAAACTTCTGTCAGCAGGTGTTTACTACATACCTGTACAGAATCTAAACACTGACTGACCCACAGGTAGGGCTGGGCAGCAGTGGCATTTATCAATATAGTTTAAATGAGGTGAAACATTGTTGTGATTATAACTGCAGAGGTTTTTTTTACAGTAATGTGACTTCATAGTTTATTTCTTCATGAGAACGTCGGTGAGTTTGATGATGAGCATGTCATCAGGTCGTTATTTAAAAAGGATTTTTGGATCTAATTTACAGGGGTGGGAGAAAAAATCGATTAACATAACTGTCAGGATTTTTTGCTTGAGGATTTTTAAATTGATTTTTTGTTTGAAAATCTTGGTTCTTTTAGAAATTTAAATGCTTCATTTTTAGTCTGTGTTAATAAGACACTTTTAAATGCAGTCCAGTCTTTTGAAGAGAGAGTATAAACAGCTGGATAAAATATATTGCTGAATAAATCCTACAAACAGACTCACATGTGATGTGTATTTTTCCTGATATAGTCTGGAGGCATCGTCATTGTTCATCTTTTTTGTGGGTGTTAAAAAAGTTAGCTAAAGATTGCAATATCGTAGAATCGCAATTTAAATCGAATCGGCACCTGAAAAATCATAAAGAATCGAATCGAGAGAAAAGGGCATCGTCACAGCCCTACTGATTTACGTATTTAATACAAGGTAATCTATTCAAAATGTTTGGCATAAATATGAAATCACTGAATACATGATAATTTTATTTAAAGAGCATTAATAAAGTAACAGTAATAATTAAATAATATTAGTACCTGTACGACATTGGTATCAGCACTTAATTGCTGTTGATATTTTGGCTGTAAAAATAAGATTTTTTTTTATTTTTATATTTAAATGTGGAAAAAATAAGCCTTAAATTTAGGGTTGATTCTCTGTGAGATTATTAGGGCAGCAAGGTTTGATTTTACTACGCTGTACATAAATACATTTCGGAAATAAAGTAGTACAAATAACTTCTTTAAGTTGATACCAATGGCAAAAAAAATAATATTCCTCAATATAAATGTTTGTTTACCACATCAGGAAAACTACATCCGAAATAACATTTCTTTTTTTTTGTTTGTTTTAAATGGTCATTAGTTGCAGAAACCCCATCTGCACAAATATTAAGGCAGTATTCAAAAAAGAGGGAGGACCTGGTGAGGAGCAAAGAAAGTTTCTTGCTGCTTGTTTCCACCAAACCAACTGTTTCTAATCTTTGTGTCATTAAGGCCATGTTCTGTCTCCAGATCAAACATATGACTAGGTCATGGTGAAAACAAAAGTTAGGAGGTCACTGGTCCAGGACTATTTTTCCAATAGCATCACTAAGCTAACTGAAACAAAGACGTGATTTCCATATTGCCCGGCCCTACCCTTCAGCTCAACAAATGTCTGAATGTGAACAATAAGAGTATCTGATGAACCGCAGGCAGAGGAAGCAGGAAAAGGCTGGTCATGTTCAGTCATTATTTCCATAAACGTGTCCTCGTCCGAGCAGCAGATGGAAGAACAGCAGAATTAGAGCTGATCTTTTTATTTCTGCACCGCTCTGCACACCCCTACACCAGGTGTTTTCAAACTGAAGAGTAGGTCCACATGTGGAGACGATTATCTGCAGAGCTGCTGCTCCATATGGGCTCAGCTCAGGGCCAAAAATGCAGATTCTCACTAAGGTTGAGATAAAGCCAAAGCACAGACAGTGGGAAAGAGCAGATGAGCACAGAGGCTGTTTGACATCTGGACTTAGACCTTGTCTCAGGTGGGGGCTCCCTAACTTTGCCCTAAGGAGCCCAGAGAGTCACAAACACAAGTATGTTGAATAAAACAGTGAGGGTCATATCAAACAGCCTCAGAAGAGTTTAGACCAGGGGTGGGCAACTGGCAACCCGGGGTCCACATACGGCGCTTCGCATCACTGAATGTGGCCTGTCAGCCATTTTCAAAAATCAGCGATTGTAAATATAAAGAAAATTCAAATATGTAATCATAAAAATTCTATGTAACATTGACTGATATTTTTATTGGCTTTTGTAAGTTACTTACAACCTAACTTTGCTATGATACTGTCTCTAAGCAGAAAACTCTTTGAGCTTTAAAAATTTGGAAAAATTCATAATTTCATTGATTTGAGAATAGCTTCATCTGCTTTAATTCCATGTATATGAGCTAAATTTGTTTGAAATCTGTGTCCAGTTCATTTAATTATGCATAATAACTTGTATTTGTGTTGTAATATATAAATATTGGTATACTAATTTTAGGATAAATTAATATTCTCTAATGTATTCATCCAAAGTCCTTTTTCTCCTGGAAGAATTTCCAAAAATTTGTAACAATGTGGCCCTCAGGCTGTGAAAAATAGTGTTATGTGGCCCTCTTGGTAATGAAAGCTGCTCACCCTTGGTTTAGATGCTGTTTCATATTCCCGCTCTGAGCTTAAACCAACACTATGTAGCTTTTCAAACATAATATAATCCTTCGATATTCATTGTGATGGTCCACCACTTTACAATGAGTTCAATGACACCTCTGTCGTGTTCTGGAGGGGTGTGTATCCCTTTAACTGGCGCTATGTAACTTCGAGGTGGATGGTGGGAACACTGCCACACTAAAAAACTACACGTTTAGACTGCTTTATGGCATACGTCACTTCCCCCGATTCTCGATTCGTTTACCATACGGAAGTCTCAGCAAAAGCCAATCGCGGAGCTTTAACCATGGCAGAGGCAACAACGTCAGGAAGAGAAAAGTTTTGTCGGAGGATACAAAACAAAGAAAGCGAGAGAAAAACAAGCTGAATGCTCGGACCAGAATAAACATCGGTTCAGCGTTCACTCGCTGGCGTGAAATAAAAGACGAGGAGGGATGTCTGACTACTATCAGGTATGTTAGCGGCTAATTTATGACGAAGTTCCTCAAAAAAACTTGACAGGAAAAAAGTACAGCACAACAAATCCAGAACGTACCAGTATGTAGTTTTGTTTAGACCTATTTCAAGTGTGTGATATCACCAGCTCGACGTTGTCTTTACTTTTGTTCACTTTATCACTTCAACAGGACAGGGGCGACTTCATAGTAATAAAACCAAGTAGAACTTAGCGATTTTTAACATCGTCATTTCGTCAAAAATAAATACATTACCTCGTCGCTATCCATCCTGCAAACAGCCGCCGAAGACAGAAGAATACTTTTAGTTAAGTCCCGGCTTCTGTGATTCGCCTACAAAATAAATGCACGCGACCGGCAGATCTGTATCCTTACGACAGTATGCGCGCGCTAGAGCTCATGGGTAGTTGAGTTCTCGCTCCGGTCAAGCGGAGATCTTCCGTAGTGCTGCTTTAACAAATGACAAATGTGGACTATTTCAGTAAGATATTGATTTAAGGCTTTTTTTTTTTTTTGATAATTGTACTTTCTATTGTTTTTATCTAGAGCCCAGCAACTGCATAAAGCAGCGATAAAACACGCAAATTAGGGCGTGACTTGTCCAGGAAGGCGGGGCCAGGACCCTCGAGAACTTTGATCAGCCAACCCATGTATCAATAACAAATTCTGTCCTGTGATTGGCTATTTCCCATTTCAGCGATGGTATTTATGTTTTGTTAATGCTGTTTAATGTGGATTTTTTTATTTTGTTGGTGCATTAAATTATTAATCTGAACTGAAAGATCTCAACTCCCAGTGTGTCTATCAAGCAGGAATGTGATATAAAAGAATAAAACATAATACATTTCATCTCTGTTGAGGATCAGATGAAGTTTTTTCCCTCCCCTTTGGAAACGCTGGCTACAGGAGGATGTGAAAATGAACTCTGCGCAAATTGGATACCCAATCAATGTCTGATGGGATGAAGGAGGAGGCTGAACTTTTTAAAACAGTTATGGCGTCTGCCTGTGATGAACTTCATGGGTAAGCATTGAAAAGCTGCCAAGAGAAACTTAAATCTGCCTTTTATACCGGGCTGAACGATTTTAGGAAAAGATGCAATTGTGATTTTTTCAGGCAGATTTTCACTATGTACACAGTATAGACAACAGTAAGGAAATCAATGATCAAAAGCACACAACACATTATTCATTATCTGATCATCAATATTTTGTTTCATTATTTAAAGGTAGAGCTGGGCAAAAAATAGATTAAATCGAATAATTCGAATTATTTTCTGCAGAAGATTTAAAAAATTAAAATCAAGATTTTTTTTCTTGCCTGAGTCCAATTATAAGTAGTTGCAATTTTTGAAAAAAAAAATTTATGATGGTCAGCCTTGTAGTTTTTGCACAAGCCCTTTTGTAGGCTTGTATTTGTTATTTAAGTAGAACAAATATTGATCAGAGAGTTTCATGCTAATACTGTAAAAATACCTCAGCCTTTTAGTGTTTATGTAGACAAACCTGCCTACATTTATACTACATAATCAACTTTTTATGATCCAGACTTTGACTTTAAGAGGGACACATTTACACACCATAAAGGCAAAACTTGATTTGTTTCATTTTTTTATGTCACTGGGAGTTTTGTTTCTTTTAGGGAGGGAAAATCGATTAAAATTGTAAATCGAGTGTTGTGGAAAAAAATCAGGGATTTTATTTCTAGGCCATATCGCCTAGCCCTATTTAAGAGATACTCCAACTTTCATTGTTTTCAGACCACGAGAAGCAAACAGACTCCGTTCTTTCAATTCTGTGTGCAATGACAAAGAAGAGATGGGAAGTGTTAACGCTAACTAGTTCAGCTCAAACACTGGGTGTCATTGGGTAGTGTTAGCTTGCCTCTGCCTACAATCATCAGAAAATCTCTTCAGTGACTCTAAACGGCCCTGTGTGCTTGCTATGAGTTGTATTTTTTTGTGCAACGTAATCTTCTACTGTTGTCTTGTGATCTTTCTGCTCCTAAACGGAGGTTTGTGCTGTTCACCTGCTTATCAGCATTTTCACGGTGGAGATGTGACGTTCGCAAACGAGTCGACTTTTAAATGAACAATTAGAACTGATTCACAGTTGGGAGTAAGCTGTCCATTTGTGAGGCCTTCTTAAAAGCAAATTGTCTGTAAATTTGTAAAATAGAATGAGTAAAATAACAGATCCTGGGTCAGTCAGGAGTGCTGCAAAAAACTGCAGCTTTGGCTCGCATGACTGTTTTGTCTGACATTGCAATTTCTATCTGACTTTGATAAATCGTTCAGCCCTACTTGATATTTTTCCTGATAAAGAAATATATGACTGTTTTGGTATCATAATAATAAACTCTGGCATGACTCTATAAAAATGCCAACTGACTGATAACATGACGATTAAAAAAAGATCCTTAACACCCAACACTGAGGACTCTGAAGACCCAACAGCTTCGAATATTTGTGATAAATGTGGACAAGTTGGAAATGTGATTCTGATGTTACGGCTCTGCCTGCAGTCAGAGTATTTTGAACAGAAGTCTGTAAGTTGATTTCAGGACAGCTGTTTAAGCCTTTAGGCTGCTAAAGAACGATTCTATCAAACTGAAAAAGTCACAAACTAAAATGTTTCCCCGAATAAACATGGATATCTGATTTTTTTTTTTTTAATATTCTAGGTATGGAGCAAATAACAGAAACATTAAATGACACTCAGTGGTACATCTGGTCAGTATGAGAAATGTTATTTCTGTTATTGAATATTGAATATTTATTTAAGCATGAACATGCACTGATCTCCCTTCTATGTGATGTTGTTGTGTACATGTTAATGTCTGTTTGTTTTTGTCAAGGTCTGGACTTGTGTTTATCAGTGTAACATAGAAATTTTAAAAGTATGAATAAAAAAACACTGAAGACTTTGCGATTTATAGTTATCAAAAAGCACAGATAATTGACTTGTAACCTCTTTAAAGAAACACTGGCAGCATTACTAACGTAAAAGTCTACATTGTCTTTACTTTAAAAAAAAAAAACATGTTAGTCTAAATGATTTAAAGAGGTTGAAATACGACATCTTCATACAAAATAAGCAGCGTGTCAGGTAAGTTCTGTTTCCTTGGCTGTGATATTATACCAGCATCAATATCATTAGATTTCAGACATTTCTGGTAGGGCTGGGTATCGATTCAGATTTTCTGGATCGATTCGATATTACCAGGTCTCAAATCGTTTGATTCACGATACAATAACATATTTATTCAGTCTGGGATATCTCAGTTAAAATAATACTGTAAACTTAAAAAGTGAATTTTGACTTGGTGCATTATTAAAATTGTTTTTACAGTAAGAAATGAACCCAAAGCAGTTACATTCGTCTTATATTAATTAGATACAGTAATGCATATTCTGCATATTACTTGTTATCTGTCAATTCCTCTTTTCCTTCGTGCTTGTAAAATCTGAAATACTTCCATACGTCAGCCTTTAAACTCGCCACTGATGCCCATATAGTGCTATTTGCTTCTGCCGTGTTTGTTTGATTACTTGCAGTAAGATTTCATGAGATCTTGTTCAGTAGAAAGCAGCGCTAAACGCAGATCACGCAATAAAAGCTGGGTTGATACCACAGGCTGCTTCTCTGCACAGCCAATGAAGAAAAAACTACCCACGTTAAAAGACTGATCTTTGGATTTTATGGATCGATTATGAGCCACTTAAAGGGAAATTGATCAAAATTGATTACATTGATTTTTTAAACCCAGCCCTAATTTCTGGTAGGTCTGCATGACTACAAGTGGTGGACCTGCTTTGCAAGATTAGGCATACTGGCCTAATTTACTCACATTTGTAAAAATAGTATGTGTAAAAAAGCTGACCCAAAAGATCATGGTGCTACAGAAATCTGCAGCTTTGGCGATAACATGATTGTTTTGTCTGAAATTGTGATTTTGATCCAAAAACGCTAAAATTCCGGCCCTATGATATATTCTTGGCATACTAGTTGACAGTTATTTACAGGTATTTTCCTTTAGCAAAATATCACAGTGCTTTGTTTCTCCATAAATGAAAACAAGCTGTTCTGTTTTTATTTCTGTTGTTGTATTTTTGTGCCACAGTTGCCCAGCCATACCGGAGCGCACCGTATTAGCTCCTCTGCTTCACTAATTACATAAACAGCAGCATAACTCCACCCATACGGGACTGGCACGGGGGAAAACTCGACCTACTCAGACTCCTGGAGTCCAAACCCCCAGGACCCGGCCTCGGCACAGACCTGGTCTCGGCACAGACCTGGTTCCTGGCTCTAAAGTCCTTCTCTGTGAGCGCAGGAAAAGTTGTGACAAAGTTACATCATCACAGCCCTGAAGTTCAGCCCGGTGCTCAACAGGCAGCAGAGAGGGGGGCGGAGGTGGGACAGGGAGGGACTCACCAGATGAAGTCGGTGCAGTGGCTGCAGAAGGTCGGCTGCTTGAAGAACCGGGCCGTGAATTTGTGGTTCTTCACCTCGTGGACGTTCTTCTGCCTCAGCGCACCTTTACGCGCAAACCTGTTCGCTACGTCCGCGGTGGACGACTCGTTAGAAGTCACATCAGCCATGTCCCCCTCCGAAATCAAACCACCCGAGCTGATCACGGCCGGAAAGGTGCGACAGGACGACGGGGAGAGTGTGCAGAGTCCGTGTTTGGAGCTGGGCTTCACTCACTGTCCGCGCTGTGAGGGCTTCCCTGCTGCTGCCGAGACTGCTGGGCTGCTCCTCTGACAGCTCCGGAGAGGGGCTGCCAGATCTCGCGAGAGAAACAAGCACGCAGAGGGAGTCTCTGCTATTCCTGATTTTCTTCCTCCAGATCTTTGAGCTTCCTCTAATTGAGCCTGAACGAAGCAGCCTAACTCAATTTGAGCACAGAACATGGAGCTGATGTGCTGCAGAGACATTTAAGGAACCACTAAGTCAAAGATCACACACAATGATATTTAGACCTCAAAATATCACTTTAGTTTACTGTGAACCTGACAGCATGAGCTCAGGACTTCTTTTATCAGACACCACACAAATCAGCAGATAAATAACCAAACGACCAAGATCATACATTAATATTATTATTTTTATTTCTGCTTTGATTTTTAGGATGTGTTACTATTATTTTATATCATCAATAACATACGGGAACACTCTATTTTCTCTTTACTTAAATATATTATTTTTCTATCTTTACATGGTGTATGATCTGTAGAGAAACATTATCACATGTTTGACTTTATGACGTCATCTGTTATCATATCCTCAGAGATGACCTGAAGTCTTTTGGGAGGCCTCCTGTATTCCCAGTGTCTCCATAAGTGGAGCGGCAAACACCTGAGCAGCATCCCAAGACGACTAACATCCAACCTGGCAGGACCAGAGGCAGCCCTCCTGGGGCACCTCAGCCACAGTTTTACGGTTGTGACCAGAAGCTGAAGACCTGCAAGTCCAGCTCCTCGAATCAAGTCTCTAAAACCACAATCCAGCAGTCCTGGACTGTGAGCAAAGTCGAGGAGCATCCACGAGCTTTCATCCCGACATGTCTCATAGCTCTTCATGTCTGTCCGTCATTGTATTTAAGTCACCAAGGACGCCCAAGGCATCTCTGAACCTACTACAGGATCAAGCTAGGCCTAGAACATCCAGCTCGAGAGCTCACTCACTTCAATCGGAGAATAGGCTTCACCGAACAAGACCGAGTCCAAGGACCAAGTCCAGGCACCGTGTCAGTCTGACATGCAGTTAAAGCTGGTGTAACCCCCAATATCAAGTGGACCAGGCTCGATCCTCTGAGCATGGCGTCCATCTTCATAGTCAGATCAGTAACTTGTGTATCCTCCTGCACCTTAGACATGGGACAGCAAACCCCCATGCTCTCCTGACGGTGCAGTCGTCCTGAAGAGAAGGATCGACCGTCTCAGGCTGAGCTGAAACACTTCATCAGAATGAGAAAAACTTTTTAAAAGCTCCAAGGAGAAATTTGATCATTCCAGCTGTTCTTACACACAGTATAGCAGTAGGAAATATCAAATAAAGTCATTAAAATAGATAAGAGAATAAAATGTAAACACACTGAAATGAAAAATTAAGAAGGCAGGTTCCAACGTGCAGAATCTTTAAGCAGTATCAACGTCCATATGAAGGGAAAAAAAGTACATTAAGAAGAAGTCAGACTATAAATAAGGCAGATGAAGTCACACTATCAACATTATCAATATTTACAATGTAAATGTACAGCTTTGTTTGTCCAAAAGGCAAAGTTTGACAGCAAGGATGTTAAACCAGTGAAAATGTTCATTCTCCAAGACCTAACCTGTTTGTCGACGACACCTTTGCACTGTCAACCTTACCTGATCATTGCTTCTTACCTGCCATCTAACAGCTGCAGCGTGGGTCTTTTATTCACAAGTGTGTTTGTGTGATGTGATTTAAGGCTGCAGAGGTGCGAACCAAACCGCCCGAGGTTTTGGAAGCACGGGACGCCAACCCTTTAGCTGTGATATCAACTACTGTAAGGAAAAATATAAATCTACAGAGACTTGGTTCATTTTACTTCATTATTAATGTAGCAGAGTTAATGCTGAGGCTGATGATGCTAAGGCTGTTGCTATGTGACGCTTTTTCTTCCACTGGGCTGTTGGTGCTTTGCATTGTGGGAGATAGACTGGTCCAGAATAGTTTGACATCTTTCTGGTATACTGTGAATTTCAAAACTGAATCAAGTTCTACATTTTGGCAAAACTAGATCAAACAGCTGGTTGAATATCCAGCTTGGAAAACAGATCCCATCCAGTTAAAAGACAGTTTTGATAATACTATATATACTATATTGGGTAAGATACTATATAGTAACAATACTATAATACACATTTTTTTGGATCATCACATGCACTTTAAAAGATTTTTGCACTTTCACATTTTGTCAGAAAAAAACTCTTAATCATACGGAGACCACAGTGCAGGCTGTGGCCTGTTAGCTCGGTCTGCCACCAGCTCTAACATGCAGCAGGACTCCTCTAGTCCATGTTTGTTAAAAGCTATCCAGCTCCGGCCTGCCATGAGACGCTGGTTAGGATCAGATGTACCTTCTTTTAAGGAAATACGGTCAACGAGCAAACTCTTGCCAAGTGGTGCGGGGATGTCACATGAGCTCTGCGGTGAAAAAAGTTATAAAACATAAACGTATGGTTTGATGGGATCATCTCTGAGTGCATTACTGTATTTCAGAGCAGCAGCTACTGCGTGTGGTTGCTGGTTTAACTCCCCAGTTGGCTGAAGCTTTACTCTGGTTTCCTCCTACAGACTTAAACCATGTTATTAGTGGCTCTAAATTATTCTTAGAGACTGTGTTTGAATGGTTGTCTGTCTCGATGTGACTACCCTGTGATTGGCTGAAGACCTGTAAGCTAATTTTAGGCTCTAGTGAGGAGGAGGAGGAGAGGAGGGGGTTTGCTGAGCTGCCCATCCCACGAACATTTGATACGTTAGAGTGATGTCTTGTTGACGAATCAGGCTTTCAACAAAATAAAAAAACAACAGCAATCTGTTTTATTAAAGGGGAGAAATAATCAACACGAATATTGCTTCCAAACTTTTCTGAGTTTAGATGAACAGTATTAAAAAAGGACTTTAAACCTTTACCTACTACTGTAAACATTTAAGGGAAGAAAGAAAACCAAAAACAAGCCAAAGAACAGATATTTTCTTGATGTGGGATTTAAATGTTTTAAAAGGTAAAGCTGATTTCTTGATGGCATAAACATGCACAAATATTTGGGACAAAATCAATCACAAAAGGCAGAAATATACGTAAATACAATATCAAAAAATAGTTCAAAATAGATGATATTGAGTTTTACATGCTTACAAAAATGTTTTGATGAATAAGACATTAGACATATATTTATGGTTAAGTTTTTAAAATAATAATGTTGGTCTTAATAATTACTTTTAGCTTTTTAAATCCTACACAAAAAAATATCAGTTATTTTGGTTTGTTTGCAGTTTTTAGGGTTTTTTTTTGTGTCAACACATTTACAGAAACATTTTTTTTTACCCCCTGGATTTATCGACCTCTGCCAAACAGTTGAGCTGGAAGTTAAAGGGTTAACGAAGGATCAAGTACCATGCTTGGAGTTCGCTGCTCATGCTGCTGAGCGGGGCAGGTGTCCCTCACCTGGGCCTCGGGTTTTGAGGTCTCCACTCTAAACTTTTCAGTGGTCCCATACCTGACCTGGCCACTCGTTCCTGTGCTGTGCTCTAATGTTTACTCATTAGCTATACACTTGGTTGGACTTGGTTCTGCCACTGAAGCTGCCTGTGTGTTTCACCATGTGAGGAGTAGGATTATCACCAAATGACATCATAAACTTTAAAGTGATTTAGTATTTCCTACACAGTGGAGCGAGTTAAAGAGAGAGAGATGTGTGATGTTTTTCTCCTGGTTGACTTTGTATCTTTGACCTTACAACAGGTCTTTAAAACTGTGCTTCCAAACACAAACACATCCAACATCCTCTATGAGGGGATCTTTAGGTCAATATGCCTCTTTCAGAATGATTTAAATCCAGGTATGAGCTGTAGAGTTTTACTGAAAATGCTGTTTGTCCAAATCCATTGACCAAAGCATCCAGTTTGTTCATCTCTTGTTTTCTTTATGATAGTGAAGGGTCATCACAAGACAACATCACCAACATTTGAGACGGCAGAAGCTTCCCATAGGGCCCAAATGTCAAAATGGAATAAAACTGAACCACATTCAGGCACCAAATGCTTTGTCACTGTTTATCTGTTTGGGATTTGTATAATGTTCTGTGGGATTCAAATATTGTTTTCACTTTTTGTTTTGTCTCTATGATCATACAACTTTAACTTCACTTAACCCTATAAAGCCATCATATTTGATACCTTCTTTTACAATACCTCTTTCTACTCAATATGATGAACAAATTACCAAAACCCATCTGAATACAATCAGATAAATGATAAAAATGTCCTCAAATGGATTATCAGTTGCCAAAAACAGCTAATGTATTAAATGAGATATGAAAAGTCTATATGTTGAATTTTATGGACATTTTGATTTTTATGGATTTTAGCAGAAAGTGAAACAAACATTTCAGCATCAAAAATTAGAATTTTATGGCTATGATCTGTGGTCTTGGGCCTTAAAGGGTTAAAAATACCTTCATGTATGTTTTTTAAGTCAGAGCTGTCTAGTAAAAAAAAGAAAAACATCCTCAGCTTGATTGTGATGGAAAGGGTTGATACTGTATTAAATATTATACAGAAATCCAGAAGTATGAGGCTGTAAGGATTAAACAAGCCATGGATGCTTATATTTGACATCTAAGTGTTTTAACATAATGTGCGGCTTTAATTATTGATTATGTAACATAGAAATCCTGTTTCACCCTGTTAGTGTCTGACTTTCTTTGATACAAATATAAATTTGAAAACCTTCAATTTTATTTCTTCATAAAAATGGTCTCCAAAGTTATTTTTGAAAATCAGTGTTGATCATGTAATGATGTTGTTAATGCTGTTGATTCTTTATCTTTGGTTTTTGGTAGCTTATTTTTGTTAAATATAAGAGCTCAGTTCAGATAAGCATTTTGCTTCTGCCTTTTCAGTCACTACTTGATATAAGAATTCTAGTTTGTTTAAAATGTCTATTTTGTTACAAATATTGTACAATGTGTGCTGACTGAATAAAAATCCTACCTAACTACCTACAAAAATTAGAAGGAGCATTTTAACACCTCTCAGACTTCCTTTTAGTGACGGATCACATCTGTTAGAAATATTATAAGACCTGATAATACATCACAAGGCCACCATGGACTGGAGTGTCACGGAAATAATCCAAGGGAGGCATCTCCACCTCTGAATAGATGAGTAAAAGATGAACTGATGTTTAAATAAACTGACAAATGAAAAACTAAAACAGAAAACTGTCCTTATCCAAGTGTAAGAGAGAGGCCAGCAGGTCACACGTAAACTCATTTTTACAGAAGAATCCCTGATGTACATGTAATCTGACATTTTCACTTTTAACTCAAGTTACCCAATAGAAACTTTTACCATATAATTCAGACTTCACAAACTGTACAAGCCACTCTCTGTAATAAGAGATTTACATTCTTCTCAAAGCCCAAAAGAAGCAGCTGTCATCTGATCAGCAGCTTCATTTTGCTTGCATTTGGCAAACTTGGCAACACCGCTCCTCTGACAGCTACGAGTGCCTATCAAGCTCTACACTGCGGGGACGAGCTGCATCCGGCTACACTTTCAAAATAAAAGTCTTTTGGGAAATCAAACGCGGTTGAAATCGAGGGTGATCAACACAGGGAGCTTCATGGTTGCCTTTCATTTTATTTTTCTGAAAAACGTTTCCTTAAATAAGCATCAGAAAATTACAAAAGTTCCCTTAAACAGCCCCATGCAGTTAAAGAGGAAGGACATCAATCAGTCATTCTTTTTCCAACTGAGCATGGTACAAAATTAAAAGGAAATGAACATAATTCTGTCAAAAATACCCTCTTTTAAAATTAAGTTAAACTTCAAACCTGCAGCAGCATCATCTGAACCTGTCTGTCTGTGTGGAGCTGGAGGAGAAACTTTCTTCATGAAGTTAAAAACATCAAATCCTGATAAAGTAAATAAATATGGACATTTACTATGAGTAATGGCGCTTATCATAAACTAAGAGGACCGGTTAAAATGAATCATACAAAGAACAAAACAGAAATAAAGCTATCAAATTGAAAAAGTCCATGATAAAAGAGCGTACACTCGACACAGACGGGTCAGTAAAGAGAGTAAAAAGAAAACAGATTGAGCTGCTTGCACAGTGAATATGAAGGATCTGACAGTTGATTTTTCTGGAGATCAGGTCCTGCACCTGTGGCTCCTCTCTTATTTTACCCTCCCTGGGACGTCCTGTCTGTCTCTGCCTGTTTTCTGCACCTTGACGCTCCTTCGCTCCTCATTTCACTCCTGCTGATGTCACAGACCTGGACCCTCCACAGGGGAGGGAGGAGGCCCGGCCTGGTCTGGAAACCAGGGAGGAGGCGTCACCGTGTGGAATGAAGAAGCATTACATATTTAATCCAGAGATGAAGATTACCTCTGTCAGCAGGGTCAGATTCAGACCAATCAACAACAAGTTTATGATCTGAAGACAGATTTGGGAGAAGGGCTATCAGAGGATGCCTGTCAGAGAAGTCAAACCTGGATACATACTTCCTCTCCATGAGGGCTGATTCAGTTTAACCCTTTCACGCATGGTGTCCACTACAGTAGACAGATATTTGGAATAAATTTTATACCCTTAAGGTTGCAGCACCATGTGCAACTACCCACTGGTGAACCCCCAAACCCTTGTCCCAAGTTTTACATATATCTGTATATAAAATGTCTTCTATCTTTGCACTTTTTTTTATCATATTGAGATATTGCATTCAAAATCCAAAACAGCAACCGAAGGGCAACTTTGGTATCCTGTAGTTAGATTTCACAAAATTTTATATTTCTTATTTTAAATGGACTGTGAGGAGTTTCTAAGTAACTAAAAAAAAGTCTCACTTTTAGATATACGCCTGATGTTATTAAAACTGTCTTTTGTGGTGCTGGAATGGCGGATCTGCGGATGTGCTTTGGGTTGGCCTTGTTGCTGGGGGTGGGGCCGGGTTTGGCCGTCCTTTGCGGGGCGCCGTTGTTAAACTACAGGTGTGGGTGGTTTGCAATGAATAAGCTGATAGGGCATGGGAGGGGGAAAAAAAGAAAAAAAAGAGAGGGGGGGGTGGTTAACAAGAAAATGTCTTTCTGGTTGAAAAAAACAAAACACACACACACAGACACATATACACACAAACACAGCTCACTCCTTTTTTGTATTTTGTACTTTTGTACTTTACTTATTTTCTGTTATGCAACTTGTCCTGTTATATGTCTTAGTCTCTGTCAGTATTGTTTGTATGTTTTTGCAATAAAAAAAAAAAATAAATAATAAAAAGATAAATGCCTGATGGAAATACACACTTTAAGATGAGTTTTATAGCATCAAAATAGGTTATCTATAAATGCTGGACTGGGCTGGACTGGCCTGGATACTCAACTTCAGGAACAAGACAATTAAAACTAGAGCAAATTTATATTATTCAGACACGTCTTAGAGCACCGGGTTGTAAGTAGTGATATATAGCCAGCTACAAAACTAAAATAGTAAGTTTTCCAAAAATTGCTTGTTGTCACACATCAAAAACTACCGCTACGTAACTAGAAAGAGATACATTACCTCGTGGCTTTGCATCCTGTAAGTTGTTGAAAAAAGAAGTTGTAAAGCAATACAGAGTTCTGAGGAAGGTCCGAGCTGCATTTTTATTAGCATCACAACAAACACACGCTTTGGCTTGGGTCACATCTTTTGGTGCGTTCCAGTTGTAGTCAGAAGTAGAAATTTCCGAGTTCCAAGTAGGAAACTGCAACTGGAACATCCCCTGAAGTCGAAATTTCCTCCTGGGAACTCGGTGAAACCTTGTCACCACCGTTGGTGGCGCATTTGGATAGTGTGCTTGGTCAGTGATCAGGAGGTTGCAGGTTCAAGCCCAGCTCCGGGCGACACATGGTGATGTGTCCTTGGGCAAGACACATAACCCCAAGTTGCTCCCACTGCTGCGTCAGTGGCGTGTAAGTGGGCATGAAAGGGTGTGAATGTGTTAGAGATACTGATGGATAACTAACAAAGAAACTCAAAAAAACATCAGAGAGCGAATGGGTGTGAATGGGTAAGTGTGACCTGCGGTGTAAAGCAGCTTTGAGAGGTCCAAGACTAGAAAAATGCTATATAAGCTCAAGTCCATTTACCCCCGAGTTGACAATGGAAGATGGATGCCCCCAGTGTGAACAGTTATTTAGCTCCTGTAATAATCCATTTATTTGCACTTCTGACTGGGGTGTGTCGCTCTAGATCAGCTGTATACATAGTATTGTTAGACTTATATTTACAAAAATGCTGCCATAGTGATAATAACATTCTTCATGTGATATTTGTGAACAACAACGCAGGGCGTGCTAACAACAGCTAACAATAGCCTGGTAGATCGGCATGTTTTTTTCCGACTTCAACTGGAATGCAGATAAGTCGGAGATGATTTCACTCCCAGTTCCGAGGTTACTGGAACGCAGCATTAGCGGAGTCTTTATGTTGCCGGTAATAGATTCTCCTCATAGCACCTTTAAATATTGGGGCAATTCCCAAGTGAATGGTTTGAATAAACAGTAATAATACACACACTTCAGTGTGCTTATACTTTCTTTTTTAACTGACAAGTAAGGTTTTTAGTTCATACCTTTAATTTACTTGCTATCCATTAAAAAAAGGAAGCATATTATCTACGTACACATATTGAACTTTTGTCAGACTATTACGTGAAAAATAAAGACATATACTTTAGATTGTGCTTTTTCTTGTATTTACTCTTCATAAGAGTTTGTCAAAGACGTGTTTGGGGATCTTTATTGAGTTTCACTAGATAAAAACTATTTATATCGTTGATGCACGCGGACAAATTTAACACTCCCTCAAAATATAACATTAAAAAAATGACCAGGACTTTTAACTTGTTTGAAAGTTAAAAAGAAGCATTGAAAAATTATTTCTTTGTGATTTAATAATTTATGCATGAAAGGGTTAAGGTACTTCATGCTCAGTCTTTCTCACACTGGTTGAAGGAGGTGCTTTCCTTTAACCCATCAGAGCTTTATCCTGACCTGCAGTCCCTTTATGGATCATGCAGAGGGCTTTTCTGTTGGTTGTAATTGATGATCACCTGACTGTAACACAAACCTTGACTCTGTTGATAAACTAACTGTGGGTAAATTTGTCATTTATTTGGTATATGCTTGATATGAAGACACTGTCAAGAGTGTTTTTTTTTTTTGGAGCTTTGGGGTGGAAGAAAAAAAAGTTTGTTTCAAATTTTTTCAGCACCAAACCTGAAAAAAGAGAAGACAGACAGAAGTAAAGTTATAGTTACCAACAGTGCTATCAATCAGTAAAATAAATATCTCTCCATATATCTGATATTAAAGAAATAGATATATATCTGTATATATAGAAATACATACAGATATAAATGTCGGCCAAGGCCATTCTGTGGGGTTTGCATGTTCTCCTGTGCATGCATGGCTCTCTTTGGTCACTCCAGCTTCCTCCCACAGACCTAAAACATGCTCATTGTTGAGTGTGAGTGTGAATGGTCTGTCTGTCTCTCTGTGGCAGACAATTGCCCAAGCAAGCAAGTCCCAAGCTTTTTCTGTTGTGGGCAAGTCGAGTAGAGTCAAGTCACAGGCTATGACGGGTCCAGTCCCTCACCATTGTTCTCCAGTCCACCCAAAAAGCACTCAGATTTTTATCTTGAAGGGAGAAACTTTATCTTCCCACACATACAACACACGTACACCCTCTCTACTAATGTTAGCTTTGCTAGCTTCATATTGACCACAGGTCGGGCTAACGTTCCTGCCATATTGACCTATGGCAGGAACGTTAACTACCTCACTAGCGTTTGCAGGTGTCACTTACTTGGCCTCATGCGTCCTCACGTACGCAGGAACACAGGAACACAGGAACGTATGTGTGTAGTACTGTGTCGTGTGGGGGACAATAATAGGTGACGGACAAGTGTACTGTGAATGGAGCATCAATAAAGTGAAGCTAAAAGGAAAGAGCGGTGTATATCTCCTGTCTGGCTCTTCGTATAAAGCCTGAGTGCGTGAATTTTTCGTATCATGTTGTCTCAAGTCAGGTCGAGTCTGGAGACATTTTCTGCCGAGTCCGAGTCGAGTCTCGAGATTTTACCTCCAGAGTCTGAGTCGAGTTACAAGTCGTCTCATTAGCAGGTCAAGTCGCCCTGAGTCCGAATCCCTATGACTCGAGTCCAATTGTCTGCTATGCGGCCCTGTGATTGGCTAGCAGCTGGCTCAGGGAGTACCCTCTTACCCAATGTCATCTGGGATAGGCTCCAACCCTGTTCATTAAAAATGTGTCATTTATCATCCACACAGATGGACAGAAGAACTGAAATAAAAAGTGTAATTATATTTGCCCTCTTGACCCACGAACACTTTGCACATTTCCAAACTCAGACTCAACTTCTGTCTTTTCTGATCTCCAACAGTGCAAACTCATTTCCTCACATTTATATTCTTCTAATTTGTATATTTGTGAAACAATATTTCTTGAATTTGCCTTTTCCCTTTTTCTTGTTTGGCCAGAAATTTGGCTTCAATGACAGAGGACATTAGTGAGTGCCCCAAATTATACTTGAATTTCAGGTAAAAACTATTTAAATAATTCCCTGGATAAAGCTGTCTTTGTATTTAAGTGATGATTTATTTATTTTTGATCTTCAGCTTTACTGATCAGCAGGTTTCCTCTCCTCTCTCACAGCTCTGCTCTTCATTTTCAGCAGCTCCTTCAGGTCCACTGACCAAAGACAAATATTTGCAAATGAAATCAGATCAGATAAACCAGTGCTTCTGTTCGCTGAGACCATGTGACTCTGAGTCAGGCTCAGCTGAAGGAGACAAACAGAGACAGAGAGACGGACACCAGAGGCAGAGCTTTAACTCCAGAAGTCATCAGAGCCTCTGAGGCTCCTGTTGTCTTTGACTGGATGATCGGAGACTCCAGAGACCAGAAACAAGGCAAACTCTGATCAGTACAGCAAAGCTTTTCATTTTGATTTGACTTTGACCAGAATCTCAGGGTCTCATGGTCACCTCCGACCCTTTCTTACTGTTTTTGTATGACACAAAGTGAAGCTGCTTTTTCACTCTACAGGTCATGAAGACTTAAAACTGTAACTCCAGCAAGCAGGAGAATTTTCTCTGTTCATCTTCAGTCAAGTCAACAAAACCCACATGATCAAGGTCCTGCTGTTCACAAGGGCACGACACTAGTGAGCAAGAGAACAAGAGAACAAGTGAGCAAGTCAACAAGTGAACAAATGAGCAAGTGAGCAAGTGAACAAATCAACAAGAAAACCATAAAACAAGTGAGCAAGTGAACAAGTGAACATGTGAGAAAATGGGCAAGTGAACAAATGAGCAAGTGGACAAGTCAACAAGGACCAAGTCAGCAAGTCAACAAGTGAACAAATGAGTAAGTAAGCAAGTGAACAAGTGAACAAATAAGGAAAGCCAACAAGTCAACTAATGAACAAATGAGCAAGTGAACAAGTAAACAAGTGAACAAATCAACAAGAGAACCAAAAAGCAAGTGAGCAAGTTAACAAGTGAGCAAGTGAACAAAAGAGCAAGTGGAGAAGTCAACAAGTGAACAAATGGGTAAGTAAGCAAGTGAGCAAGTGAACAAGTGAGCAAGTGAACAAGTGTACAATCGAACAAATCATCGAGTCAACAAGTGAATAAGTCAACAAGTGAACAAATAAAGAGTGAAAGTGAACAAGTGAGCAAGTTGAGAAGTCAACAAATGAACAAGTGAAAAAGTCAACAACTCAACAATTGAACGATTGGGCAAGTGAACAAGTCAACAAATGAAAAAAATGAGCAAGTGAACAAGTTGACAAGTTAACAAATGAGCAAGTGAACAAGTGAGAAAATTGGCAAGTGAACAAATGAGCAAGTGGACAAGTCAACAAGTGAACAAGGAGCAAGTCAACAAGTAAGCAAGTGACAAATAAGGAAAGTCAACAAGTCAACATGTGAACAAATAAGGAAAGTCAACAAGTCAACTAGTGAACAAGTGAGCAAGTTAACAATTCAAAAAGTGAACAAGTGAGCAAGTGAACAAGTAAGCAAGTGAACATGTAAATAAGTGAGCAAGTAAGCAAGTTAACAAGTCAACAAATGAGCAAGTGAGCAAGTGAGCAAGTGAACAAGTCAACAAGTTAACAAGTAAAGTAAAAAGGTCAACAAGTGAGCAAGTGAGAAAGTGAACAAGGAGCAAGCCAACAAGTAAGCAAGTGAACAAATAAGGAAAGTCAACAAGTCAACATGTGAACAAGTGAGCAAGTTAACAATTCAAAAAGTGAACAAGTGAGCAAGTCAACAAATGAGCAAGTCAACAAGTCAACAAGCAAGAAAGTAAAAAAGTCAACAAGTGAGCAAGTGAGAAAGTGAACAAGTGAGCAATTAAATGATGCATTGGTTTTTTATCCAAATATTTGAACCTCTTAAATGCCATGATTTGTCATGATGCCACCATGTTTGTTCAAGAAAAATATGAATTATTTCATTTTAGGAAATGCAAAGACAGTTTTGTGCTGTTTTAGATAACAACATTCTACGATATTAAAATGATTATGACAATTGTTTAAATACATTTTAATTTTTGCAACGTGTAAAAACTCAGTCATTGCAAAAAATGTGCAAGTGTTTAACATTAAAGAGATTATTATTATTATTATTATTATTATTATTATTATTATTATTATTATTGTTATTATTATTGTTATTATTATTGTTATTAATATTATTATTATTATTATTATTTATTTATTTTAATTACAGTAACTGTTATTTTCATTAAACTACATGTACAGTAGATGTTTTGTGTTATGAATTAGTGTGGTGGAGTGAGTCAGTGATCAGTGGTAACATTTATTTTTATCATTTCTCATTAACTCTCACTCATTTTCATGTGGTTGGAATGGCACCACCTGGTGTAGAGTGGTTAAAATGATCAAATCAAGACCAAGGCCCACACTCAATCAACAATTTAATTAAAAAAACACTTTAAGCTTCAGTGGAAGGGAGTAAAAGACTGCAGTTTGAATGGGTTTCAATTGGGCATTTTTTGTTCCCAGGAGTCTGAGTGTAACACTTGTTTGTTTCAGCGTATTTCAGACACACCACAGGAGCTGAGCTGGAAATAAAATCAAAATAAAAACTCACAGTCTTTCTAAAATTGATCTCACATTCATAAGCACCGACAAAATGATAAGTAAGTGCAGGTAAAGTGCTCTCTTTCATTTTTTATGGATTTGTTCTCTCAAAGTTTCAGTCAATCATGAGTAAATATTCAAGAGTCCAGACCTTGGTGCCTGATCAATAGGGCCCCACAGCAGCAGCTGATTGGCTGAGGCAGTGAGGCCCGTTTACCCAGCAGCCCTCATGTTAACCCCGTCTATAACCACAGAGAGCTCTCCTCTGTGAAGATGGCTCCCAGCTTTGTTCTGCTGCTTCTTTGTCAGGTCGCTCTGTACACAGCTGTGACATCCAAGAAAGGTAAAAGAAAGAAAACATGTTTCTGTTTTGAGCTTTTCAGTGAAGTGCTGCAAATATTTCTGTTTGATTTAGATTTTTTGTGAAAGAAGAGAAAAGTAAGAAGCATTTTGTAGCTGGCGGGCACAGACCTCCAAAATACTCCACTGAGGGACAGTTTGTTGTTTTTCCTGATAAGAAAAGTATTTTGTCATTAAATTTGGTAAAAAATAGTTTCTAAAAACTCACTCACCAACATGGACGGAAACCAACAGCACTGTTATATGAAAGAAGGAAAATCTTATTTAAAATTGCTCTTTTTTTCAGCGGATTTTAAAATATGTTTAAACTGGATGAAGGAGGGGCTCAAATATATCAAACTTTTATTTTATGAAGAAACATATAGTTTCACCTTATCAGAAAACCGAGTTTTTTGCTGATCTTGAGTAATTCTTGATGTTATTGCAAAACCATGACAAATGGTGCTTTCCACCAGGCAGTTTGGTTGGGTTTGGCTTGGTGCAGAATAAGGTTACAGCCACATTTTGGCACCCGTGTGAAGGGGAGCCCAGATTCAGATTCAGATTCAGAATATTTATTGTACCCTTGGGTAAATTCAGTTTACAGTGAGTGAGTTCTCTCATATTAAAGACACACAAAACAAGACAAAACAAGACAAAGTGACAACAGTGCTTAGGCTAGAAGAACAAGAATAAGGAGGACAGCCCTGAGATAAGAAGCAAATACATTAAAACATCAGTAGGTAAAAAGGTCTAAAAATATGTCAAACCAAGCTAAAAGATAAATATGTGCCATTCATAAAAACAAGATAAAAGAAACAGTACAAGGAATAAATAAATCAGTGAGGTGATGTTGCAATTTCTCTCATTTGTTAATAGCACGGATGGCTGCTGGTACAAAGCTGTTTTGTAGCGTCTGGTTTTACAAGCAGGAGCCATGAACCTCCAACCTGATGGGAGCAGCTGAAACTCACCATTAAATGATAAGTTTGGTTTCTACAGCTTTCACATTGTTTATAGAATGAAGTAGAACAATACACTCACCCAGAAGGCTTTCCTGATCCAAACAGTGCTTCAGGAGATATTTAGATCCAAAATCGAGCTGCGGATATCCGTATAATGGTAGCACATAGGGCATACAGTGCCGCTCCTAAAACTGCATTAAGTCCAAAAACGTATCAGTTTCACCAATATTTCATCATGGTCCGCTCGGGCTACTCCTCCATTACAGTCTGTGTTGCCCCAGGCATGTTTTTGTGGCTGTACCGACCTCTGAACTGAAGAAGAAGAAGGTTTGCCTCCGCGCCTGCGCAGTACTCTCTGGAGTGCTGCCTCTGCGTCCTCCTTTCTATGAGCTCCTCATCTGTAAACTCTGGCTCGAAACTGTAAAGACACCCATCATATTCAAAGTTCTCCTCCACAACATCTTCCGATAGATATTCGTCAATTTTGCACAAAACTGGAAGAAGAAAGTCGTCGTGTAGCCGGCTGTCTTCCCCCGAATCAATGAGCCGCACTGCGCAGGCGTGGAGCAAGCGTTCTTCTTCTTCAGCTCAGAGGTCAGCACAGTCACATAACATGTCTGGAGCAACACGGACTGTCGTGGAGGAGTAGCCTGAGCGGACCATGATGAAATATTGGCTGCCATTATATGGATGTCCGCCGCTCGATTTTGGATCTAAATATCTCCCAAAGCACTGTTTGGATCAGGAAAGCCTTCTGGGTGAGTATATTGTTCTACTTCATTCTATAAACAATGTGAAAGCTGCAGAAACCAAACTTATCCTTTAAGAGGGTGACAGTCATCTCTTACAATAGAGTTACCAGTCCTCTGTAGCTGTTTGGCATACAGGGATTCTGGGTAAAGCTGAGACTCTCCAATCACTTTACAAGACCATTTCACGATTTGGTTTAAACAGTTTCTGTTTTTTCAGGACACGTTTCCAAACCATGAAACAAGACAGAAAGTTAAAACTGATTCGATAAAAGCACGATGAAACAAGGTCAGCATGGTCCGGTCAATGTTAATAGTGGACAATTCTCAAACAGAAGAGGCGCTGGCGTCCTTTTCTACACACAGCTTCACAGTTTTCCTCAAAGTTCAGTTTGTTGCCCTTTAGCATACCAAACTACCCTAAAGGGCGGAGCTAAAAGCCCTGCAGTCTGCTGATCGGTCATAAAAATAATTTATTCTCGTGTGACAGCAGGTAAGACAACAAAGCAAAGCAATGTTACAATAACCCGAGGATTTGGAAAGATAAAAAACTGTTCCTGTGTTCAACCAAACCAGACCACTTGGTGGAAATGCACCTCAGTATTCCTCCACCCAATCAGGGACACCAGACATTTTGTTTTTCAAGGCTTTCAATTTTTTAAGTGGGGCAGATTCAGATGCATTTTATGTTGACAAAAGAAATCTTCAAATCTCCTATACATACATGCATTCATACTGGTGCTGATTTCAGGCATTCATTCAGGCCCCATTCACACAAAGACAAACCGAGGTCTAAACGCATAAGTTTGTTGCCGAATCTGAATATCATCCCTACAAAGATGTCGTTTTGGGGTTCTGTAAACATTTTTGAAACCAGGTTCCAGAGTGGAAAGATTTTGAAAAGCTGTATACGCAGCTCCGTGATTACTGGCTCTCTGCAAGTTTATGCTTACGTCATAGTTTCATATCTTCATTGACATGCATGCACCACACACGGCAACGACAACAACTTTTGCCATAAGTGTGCATGCCCACTGTTTTATCATCTGTTTCCGCTTGTTTCCGTCATATCGTTACAGCGGCCCAAGAGGTCTGACATGTGTTTTACAGCGTTTTCATGCATATCGAGTGCATTCATGTAGATGCACACATTTACTGAGATGCCTTTGTCTTTATGACGATTGTTTTTGAAACTGTTAAGTGTTTTGTCCTTGTGTGGATGGGGCCTCAGCGAACTCATACAAAAACCCCAAAGACCTGGAGTGAGGGAATAAGTGCTAAAGTCTTAATTCACTTCAATCAATCAATCAGTCAATAAATCAAACTTTATTTGTACACACCTTTCATGTGGAATTACATCACACAAAGAGCTTCACTTAGAAATGAAGAAAGAAAATTAATTTAAATAATGAAAAGTAGAAAATTGAATACGTTGAAAAGTACAACCCATACCCCCACTCTCACAATCCACCCACAGCACAAACACACACTTACACACACACACAAAGACATGAGGAAGAGACTCAGACAGAATACAGAATAACAGAAATGCCAAATTTCATTAAAAATGAGGGAACACTGGAGCTAAGACTAAAAGAACAATGAAAAAAATCCTGATCAGGAATTGTATTGAAAACAATGAATGAGCATACTATAGGAATATAAATAGGTCATTAAAACACAAACTTAAATAATAATATGGAAAAATGAGATAAAATGTACTGAAGTAATATAGTGGTAAGAAAATCAATAAACAGATAATAAAACTCAGAACAGTAAGTTTGAGCTGAAATAGAAAAATAAAAAATATTAACAGGGTTACAATGAATACATAGATAAGATTACATAATAATAAATATAATCAGATAAAAGTCTGATTAAAAAGGTAGGTCTTGAGTTTGCTTTTAAAAATATGAACAGTCGGTGCTCTCAGGTCTTCAGGTCGACTGTTCCACAGACAAGGGCCGTAATAATGAAATGATGCTTCACGTATGTTTTAGTTCTGACTTTGGGTACCATCAAAACATACATTGTGACAGACATATTTATTTAGGATGGATTTTAATACCCAGTAGTGTGGTGACACTTTCACTTTTACTTTTACTCTATTTTACTTTATTTTATTGTATTTTATTGCTTTCGTTGTCTTCATTGCTTATATTGCTGTTATTGCTTTTATTTTCTTTCAATTGTTTTTATTTATTGCTTTTTACTTACTGCCTATTGTAAAGCACTTTGGTTCAGCGAAAGGGTTCTTGTAAAGGGCTCCTTATCAGTATTGATACTTATCGATACTGTTATTGAAACATAATTTTTTGTAAAAATAAAGACTTTACAAGATATTCAAAGATTCAACCTTTTTTTGTTACCACAAGGTAATAATAAAGCTTCAACAGAATAGAAGTAATGCATTAGAAATGCTTCTCAGAGGCAAAAAGAAAGCTAAGGAGATGGCAAAACCCAACATAGCAGAAACAAAACCGGGTGCCGCCGCCACAGTGCTGCAGTCTTTAGTGTTAGCCGGGCTGCTAACTTTACACGTGTTGCTATTGCAATCAAACAGCCCGTACTCCTTTAGCTTTATACTATGCGCGCGCGCTCGAAGTGTTTGGTGATGTTGTTAGTATTTCTCCCCTTGGATGCAACTTCTCTCTGACAAAGATTGCATCAGGCCGAGTTTTCATTAACTTTGCTAAAGTGAGCCTAAACCCTCAAGCGCTTAGCCCTCATTGACATGCTTGAGCCAGCTGCGTCACCCCCTTTTGAAGAGACGTTCAAGTACCGATAACAGTACCGTTTTTCCAGATTCTTAACGTATTGGGATGCCCACATTAGGGTACCGGTCCGCAGTATACATCCCTAGTTACACTGTTGCTCATGGTTACCTGCAGACTGATGAAACGTTTGAGGGGTTATTCATTCTGTGTGAATCCTCCCTCATGTGGTTTCTTATCTTTCCCCAGTATGTGGCCGCCCTCTTGTCACCGATGGGATCAACGAGCTGACTCTGAAACGCGTGTACGAAATCGGCGAAGAGGTGACCCTTGCCTGTGAGCCGGGGTACCTGCCTTCAACGGCCACCCCTCGTAGGATGACCTGCGGCCCCACAGGAGAGTGGACACAGTCGGACCTGACCTGCACCCGTGAGTTTACAGATGATTGGACTTTAACTCTTCCTCTGGGACAGGGTGTGCTCAGGCCTGAGGACAGAAGAGCAGGGACTGTCCTACAGACATGAAGCAGCTCAGTGAAGGTCTATGGCTGAATTCAAAGACCCAGGAGTTTAGTTAGGAGATAAACCAAACAAAGCCAAAAAGTAAGAGTATGAGTAACTTGTAGACCTTGTTTATCTGATAGAGGTGAAGCACTGGCTTCAGGAAGACACCTCTGGTCAAACCGCTCAGGACAGTAGAATTAACCAGTATAGCTATTTTTTTTCCCAAAGTTATTGTTTATTTGATGTGATGATAAAGGGACGTCACACTGAATATTGTTTGATTTGGTTCTTCCTGCCATTGGCTCACTTTGCATTTTGTAAATTGTAAAAAATAAATTGTCATTATTTTCTAATTTTGAGATGAATGTCCCTTTACTTCCTCTTTTGCAGCTGTCTAAAACTTAGACGTTTTGTACTTCCTATTTTTTTTACTATTGAGTAGTTAGCACAATGCTAACTGTTTCTCCTCAGCGCAGAAGTTTGCTCACAAAGTTTCAGGAGCCAATGGCCCCGTTTACATGGGTCAAAAAATCCTATTTACAATCGGATTGAAAGGTCAATCAGATTAGAAATGTCTCATGTAAACACTTTAGCAAATCTGATTCACTTGGATCTGATTGTATTTCGGCTCGGATTGTAAGAGGTAGTCTACGCCGACTAATAATCCGCTCCATGCTTCATGTAAACGGCTGAGTGGAGTGGATTGGGTTGATAGAGAGGATTGTTCGGTCTGTGCAGGTGCTCTGTAGTATGTAAGAGGCACGTAGTGACGTACGCAGAGCGTGTCCAAACAAACATTACGAACAAACAGAAGAACTGGACGGTGGAGGAAACAAACTTGCAACAAAACACAACATGGATCCATTTTTCTAGAGGTAAACAGGAAGCAGGAAGTGCACCTCTTCCTCTCTTATACATTTGCAGGTAGTGGCAGAGTGACCTTCTACACATGTCAAAAAACTCCAATACAATCGGATTCAGCCGGGGCCATGCAAACGCGAATTGAACGTGGATCTCTTTACTCAAAGTTCATGTATACAGATCGAATCAGATTCACTTAATCCGATCGATTTCTATCAGATTGAGGAAAACTACCCATGTAAACGGGCAGTGAGTTCTCTGCTGTTGTCTTTTTTCAACTTGCACAAGACTTTTAATTTTGTTATACTTTTTATTCAATGATTATTCTCATGTTTTTGTGTCTTTTAGCTAAGATGTGTCCAATCCCTGTCCCTCTGCGGCCGTTAGCAATGGGACGATCAGAAGCCCCTTACAAGAGCGTGCTGAACTTCTCCTGTGATGACGGGTAACAGACTGAACCACAGCTGCACCGTGCATTAACAGAAACACAGAAACTCTGTTACATGTTGATGTTACAGGTACGTCCTGATTGGAGCCAATGAGAGCAGCTGCTTACAGGACGGGACCTGGAGCAGCGCACCTCCTCTCTGCAAAGGTAAAACCCGTAATCAGATTACATCTTAATGACAGTGAACATGAAGCTGCTGTTTAATGACCTCTAATGACCTCCAATGACCTCTAATGACCTTCATACTGAGATGTTTCATCTTTCGTCTCCCCCCAGCTGTGAACTGTCCGCTCCCTCAGCCGCCCAGAGACGGGACTGTGGTCCACGATAAGCCGATCACCGGGACCACCACCATGTACGGGCGCGGCTGGACGTACGAGTGTAACCCCCCAAAGGCGCCCAGCCACGAGAGGGGGTCCTGCAGGGCTGACGGGACGGCCACGGAGCCCCCGGTGTGTCGAGGTGAGCTGGAGGTCTGATTATTCCATCTGTCCACTGAAGGTTTGGTGACCCCCTCGTCTTCCCCCTCCAGAGGTGAGCTGCTCCATCCCCACCGGCATCCCAAACGGCTTCATCACCTTCGCCGTGATGAGGCCTCATGGCTACAAGGAGAAGGTCAGGTACGCCTGTAACCAGCACTACGTCCTGGACGGCGAGGCCGAGATGCAGTGCAGGAACACGGGGAACTGGTCTGAGCAGCCGGTCTGCAGAGGTGAATCATGGGAAATCCACTGAGATGATAAAATTCCGAATTTTAAGTTGATTTGGGATTTGATTACGAATGTTTTTAACCCTTACTGGGGGGATCAAAATACCCCATATTTCTAAATGACTGGCTTTTAAAAACATTTGTCTTATCCAGAAATGGAAACACTGGAGTAATCATCAGATTTTCAAGTTACTGAGGGTACCTGAATGTATCACAAGTAACGTCGGCAACATATTGAAAAAACGGGAGAAACATATGTAGAAAATTAAACGTTTTCTCTTGCTAAATTCTGTAAAAGTAAAAAAAACTAAGCTTCCTACTGCATTAAACAAGACCTGAATGATTCAAATTCTTCCTGAATTTGCTGTTCAAAAAAATCTTTGAATTTTCAAAGATGTTGACGCGTTGCAGGGCAATTTTATCCAGCAAACTGTCATTTTACAAAGGAAAGAGTGCTTTTCAGATTGCCTCTGCAATGTAGACTGTAAATTTAAAAAATATATATTTGATTGATATGAATAGTATGATGAATATTAATAAATATTTAAATTTTTATGTTTGTTTTTCTTTTTTCTAATGATTTTCAGCTTTTAAATGTTGTTACACACATAATTGAATATCATCAGCTTATAGCCATAGTTGTTCTGGATCTATAGAGGTGCTGGACTTCATATTACAGAGAAAAATGAGACCACAGTGAGTTAAAATGTTTGATTGTTAATGTCCTTTAGTTAATTTCATTTTCATTAGATTTCGAGTGCAGTTTGAATTTATTTGATTTATTGTGGCAGGAGTCAACTTTGTTTGAGTATATTTTGGAGTATATTCAACAGGATGGACAGTATTGTTTATTGGACTGACTGGATTATGTTTTGATTTTGTTTTATTTAGATTTGACTATTAAATATAATTAATGGCAGTTAAATTTGCTTTTGACTGGATTCGATTATGAATTATTTTGGTTTTTAATTTGTTATTTCAGTTGTTTTAGGATCCTTTTATCAAGATTAATTTTCATTTTAGGTTTTGTCTTTTGTTTTTGGTGTGTTTGATGTTCTCATTTGCCTTTGTGTTTGAAATAATGTAAGACTTGGTTTGATTATTCTCAAGTGACTGCATTTTATTTAGGAAATGTTCATTACGTTAAATATTATTAATATTCTGATGTAAGTTAATTTTGAAATGGTTACATTTTTTAAGGATTTGAAGTATTTTGCTGAAAATCAGACTTTCCAGTGAAGCTGATTTAATGTGGTGCAGTAATGATTTGATTTAAAATCAATTGGTTTAAGCTTGATTTTGAATTAAATTTATCTGATCAATTTGATTTTGGATTAATTTGCAGCTGGACATACATTTGGATTTGAGTCAGTCTTGTCTGAATTAAAGAAGCATTTGTTTGCTCTGGGTTCTTTTTGTTTCTCGATCAGCTCCGTGCACAGTCGACATCAAAAGAGGTCGTATCCTCTACAACTCCAGGAAGCTTTGGATCGCAGACCTGAAGCCTAACAGAGTCCTCCATGGAGAGAGCGTGTCCTTCTACTGCCTGAACAAGGCCGACCGCTGCGGCTACCCTGTGGCGAGCACCTGTAACGATGGGACCCTCGCCATCCCAGAATGCTTTGAGGGTGAGTCTGTGTGGATCCTCCAGGTTTCATGTCTGCCACTGGAAAATCAAACTGTAAAAGGCATGAGACTTCTTTTCTTCACACTGAGCAATCATGTTTACTTTAGGTCAAATGAATAACAGATTTTAAGGTCAAGGTCGAAGGGCTTTATGTGCATCATCAGATCCTGATTGAGTGGATGAAAATTAATCTGCATTTGATTTTCTTTTTCTTTTCAGTGCCTGGTAAAATGGATTATACTTTAAGAGCCAAAAGTCTTCCATCAGAGATCCAACCGTGTGCCACTGCAGCCCCAGCAGCTCCGACCAACACAACCACACCTGCCTAACGCAACAGGAAGTCAACAACATGAACTCTCAGCAGAATGAAAGTTAGAGGAGGACGCACTTGAGGACAACGTTCCTCTCCATGATTCGACAAGATGTTGGGGAAATTTGTCAGTGTGCATGGTTGTAACCTTAAAAAATGAAATAAAGTGATAAAAAGGGCAAAAGCCAGTGTTGCTGTTGTCATGTTTTATTATTTAAATTATTTTATACTCATCCTTGGCTATCTCAAATCAATAACAGTAGCCGTTTGTCCTCCTTTCCATTTGTCTAATCTTGTCCTGTCTTTCACTGTTTCCCCTTCTTTCACACTGTGGTGTGGCACGGCCCTCCCCTTCAGCTCTCATCAGGGGTTAAATAAAGTTTGATTTGATGGAGTAGCCTACAGGGAGGGCTGGTGATGGTCACTGTAGCAGTGAATCATATTCACATATCTCTGACTGCTAGAAAAAAAATGCATTGGTCTTTCTAACGCTGTCATCGGACACAGTGCTCAGCAGAGAAGATCATGCAGACAAGGGGAAAAGAGAGAAAAAAATTATTCATCCTTGGCTCTACTATCTGTTGTGAGCACAAGTCACACCACACAGTCTGATTTATTGTTATTATCTCTGAGAGTAATTTAGTGAGACAAAGCTCTGTGATTTGTGAACATCTTTAATTCTGTGTGTGTGTGTTTTTTCTCACTTCTTGGAGTATTATCCTCCCTGGACAAGTGCACCGTACAGCACTGCTAAAATATTACACAGCCCCTCAGGTCTGCATCAAGTCATGAACTTTAAACTGAATTTTTCAACAACTGTTTTGATTTTAACAATAGACAAGAGCTGCTGTGCACCCTGTGAGTGAAACAACCTTACCAACCTTATTGTGTTTGATACCGTTGATGTTTGCTAATCTCCAATATGGTCCAAAATAGAAAAAACACTCTGCACCATTGACTCTAGACTTTGGACCAGCTAACGGGAGGTTTGTAGCATTTCCTGCATTTCTACAAAAGTTTTGGGGGTTTGAACCTAACCACTCCTAGCTTTCAGACTAACCCCTGGACACATGATCATTAACTACAAGGTTTGTAGAATGAACTTTAATCTGCAGTAATATCATAGAAAGATAAAAATGTTCCCTTTTTTCATGAATGCCTCCTTGTTTATTTAATGTCATGATAAATCAGAATTTAAAAAATATCCTTAGATGCAAGCTTCAATTTTATACCATTAACCACTGTAAAAAAAACAAAACAAAACAAACACCATAATTAAAAATTCTAATAAAAAAAATATCCCTTTTTTTTTTGGTATTACCGTCTAACCCAAATGTATATAAAGGTTTGGAAATTATGCAGTAACATAGCATTTCTCATTAGTCGTACTTGATGATTCTGGTGCAGCATTACTATCTATATGAACTCACCTTGAACAAAAAAGTTACATTGGGGGTGTTTGTGTCAAGATTTGTGCCATAGACTTCCACTTAAACCACACTTTGAACCCTAATCTAAAATAAAAGCGCAAAAAAATTGATGCTCTTTCTCTTTTCTGAAGCAAACTTAATGCAGTTTTGGGAAATTATGGGAATTATAAAATTGACCCAATTTTAGCCCCTTCCTCACTGACCTCTACGGTGACTCTTTTTCAACAAATTGGCATCACTGAGTTATTCATGGCTGCAGTCAAGTTCAAAAACTTTTTTTTTTAGCTGGAATAGATTTGATGTGAGGTTAACAATCATGAAAATATGCAATTTTATGAACAATAGGAAGCCATAAATCCTGTTTTTAAATATATATATATATGTATATATATATATATATATATATATATATATATATATACATATATACAGTCATGGAAAAAATTAGACCACCCTTGTTTTCTTCAATTTCTTGTTCATTCTAATATCTGGTACCACTAAACGTATAATACAATGAACACAACAAAAAATGCAGCTGGTCACATAATACTTTATGTCCTATTTGACATTCTTAAGCAATTGATTCCCAGGATATATAAGAGGCCATTTCATGTCACAAGCAGCACTGCACATGCAAAGGCCTAGAGTGGTTTCCTGCTTACATTCAAGCCGTAGCACAACTCAGAAGTTGTCAGCTCTCACATAATGCCTAAAACAAAACAATTATGTGAAGCCACAAAGGCAGCCATCTTGGCACTGCTGGAAATTGGCATGAGTGAGAGACAGGTAGCGAAAAAAACTGAAGATCTCCAAGACAGCCGTTCATTACAACAAAAAAGACAAGCTGAACATGGCACTACCAAATTGCTACCTGGCCGTGGCAGGAAGCGTCTTTCTACCCCACGAGATGACCGTGCACTCATCCGTTCCTGTGTCAGGAATCGTCGTCAGACCTCCAGGGACCTTAAAAATGAGTGGGCACTGTCGAGAAATGTGACTTGTTCAGCAAGGACAGTTGAAACCGACTTGTTGAAGCTGGTTTGAAGTCACACAGAACGCATAAAGCCCTTCATCAATGAAAGGCAGAGGAAGGCCGGTTACTCTTTGCTCGAGACCACAAGGATTGGACTGTTGATGATTGGGCTAAGGTTCTCTTCAGTGATGAATCAATTTTGAATTGATGCCCTCCAGCCAACTTACTGGTTAGGAGGAAGCCTGGAGAAGCTTACAACCCAGACTGTCTTGCCCTACAGTAAAACATGGGGGTGGATCAGTCATGATCTGGGGTTGTTTCAGTCTGAGTGGAACAGGGCAAATGCAATTGTGTGAAGGCCGAATGAACCAGGTCATGTACAGGACTACCCTTGAAAACAGTCTTCTTCCATCAGCTGGAAAACTCTTTCCTGCCTCGAATGACTGGATTTTCCAACAAGACAATGCCCCTTGCCACCACGGCAAGGTCAGTTAAAACCTGGATGGAGAACCACAACATTAGCACCATGCCTTGGCCTGCTCAATCACCAGATCTTAATCCAATTGAAAACCTGTGGAAAATCATCAAACTCAAAATGGAGAACCACAAGCCCAAAAACAAAAGAAAATTTGTTTGAATTTGTCCAACAGGAATGGGCTGCTGTGACAGCAGAACAATGTCAGAAGCTGGTGGAGAGCATGCCAAGGCATGGCTGCAGTCATCAAAAACAATGGTTATGCAATCAAGTATTAACTCTTGTGTGTATCATGTGTTTAAAGCAAACAGAAAAAACATGGAATGCTTAAAAGTAGTGTTTTTGGCGGTACAATGCCATAGCTATTGATGTAGAATTTAAGTAATTTTGGTTATTATCAAGAAAACCATGGAAAATGAATAGTTCTTAGTTCTTAAATTAAACTCTCATGAGCTATTTTTGTTGTTATCATTATAATTGTCCAAACAAATGTACCTTTAGATCGATAAAGCCTCCGGATCAGTCCAGAACAACTGAATGTAAAACTTAGAAGATACCCCGGTGAAGGGTGAGCCTTCAAGATCGCTGATTGGCTCATTTCACTATCAATCAAAAAAGGATTCGGCCTCAGACAGATCATCCAATCATCATGCAGAAGCTCAGCGTCCAGGCCAGCCCACTGCCTCATAGACCCCCAGAGACGCTGAGCGTCCGATGGGCGGGACAAAGCCCAGCGTTTATCCAATGACCGTCCAGTTTCCACAGTGGAACAACCCACTCTATATTTAAGCGCTGAAGTCTGAAGACGCTCAGCGTCCGGCTGTGTTGAAGCACTGAGTTGCAGCGGGGATGAATGAGAAGGAAGTCCCGCCAGTTACCTGTGATAAGTAGCTGATTCTGAACAAAAGAAGAAGGTATTCTAGCGCATATTTAGTCAATGAAATGTACACACAGCAGGACATATCACCACTTTTTTGGGGGACATTTTAGGGGAAGCTGAGCTTCCCTTGCAGTCTTAGAGCAATCGCCACTGATATATATATATATAGATATATATATATATAGTTCTAGTTTATTTGTGTATTTCATAGGGTCTCTCACAGAGGAACAATTATGCCTCATGACACATCCCTACTAGTTATACCAATTTTCAGGACCAGGGAGCAATGAGAGCCAACATAATCTAAATTAATGTACCCACATTACACAAATCTAAGATTACATCAATCAATCAATCAATCAATCAATCAATCAATCAATCAATCAATCAATCAATCAATCAATCTTCATTTGTATAGCGCCAATTCATAACAAGTGTTATCTAAAGAAACTTTACAATAGAGCATAAAGCTCTTCATTTATGGATACACATATATGCATAGATACATATACACACATAAAGATACACATATACATATACATACAAATATATACATCCAACACCAACATGAATCCATATAGCCAATCATGAATCCCTCCATCATGGCTCAAGAAAAAACCTTCTGTTAAGCAGCAGGAAATCTTGAATGTGGATCCCAGTCTCATGATGAACAGCAAATCCACACGATGCTGTGTTGGTGTGAGGGTGAAGGAAGGGAGGTAAGAGGAGACAAGTGGACTAAAGTAAGAACTAAAGTTAAGGACAGGTCCATGAACCATAGACCTGTCGTCTGATTTATTAGAGGTTAGCCTCTTGAGATGCTACATCTGGTTTTCAAGAGGGTCCTCATGTCTGAATGGTTGTGGTGATCATTTTATAGAAGTATAATCTTAGACAGTCTTACTGAAAATAAGAATTTATGGTAGTGATGAACTCATGGGTGCCCAGACCACAAGTGTATCCCAACCATATTTGTCTCTGTTATGTATAAATTTGTTAAAGGCCTCTTGAGATGTGACATCCCATTTTCAGAGGGACCTCATGCCTATGTGGTAATTAAAAAGTAGATACTGTACATGTATTGATCATGGATATGGAGATCATGCTAATATCTACATGAACAGCTATAATGATAATGGGAATGGAGTGTTCCTAAAAAAATGGCCAACTATGTGTCATGTTTATAATTGTAGTTTTGAAGCTTCATGACTCCACAGCAGCAGGCAGTCATGCCACATGTTAAATGGAATTAGGGATGACTTGTTTGATGGGATGATGGAAAACTAAAAAAAACATTAAATACTCACCATAAACTCTCCTTAATGTGTTTGTGGCATGGCTAACAGGTGAATTCCTGTAAAACATAAAAAAAAAACAGTCCCAGTTGTTTTGATGGCAGCAGCCATGCTTTCAAGGCCTATTGAACAGATTAGTCCCATTGAGATCAGCAGATCTCTTTTCTAAGGGAGACCTGATCAAGAATGGCAGGAAAACACGGTTTAAACAAACAATCAAACAGAATCAATATATGGTACAAAGAAGTGAGGAAAATAAAAGTCATCAATTAAAACAGTGTTCCATGCAGAAGGTGCAGAGAACCTAAGGCTTTCTTTTCCAATTCTGTTCAGACTCTGGGAACAACAAACTATATAAAGATCATTGATCTCAGGTTATGTAATCCATCCTTCAAGATTTATAAGGTAGAAAGATAGTTGGGAATTTTACCAATAATGGTTTGTAAATGAACACATACACACACCAATCTGATGAACAGTTAAAGAAGTCCATCTGACTTTAGAGTATAAAGTGCAGTGATGAGTCAGAAATCCATAGTTTGTGATAAATCTCAGAGCTCTACGGTAAACACTGTCCAACATCTGCAGACTCTGAGCAGAGGCATTCATGTATAAAACATCACCATAATTAAGAAGAGGTAAAAATGTGGACTACTTTAGTCTCTTTTGTTACATTTAAAGAGAAAGAGGACTTGTTTCTGTAATAAAATCCAAGTAAAACCTTCAGCTTTCTAGCAGCATGCTGAATATGCTCTTTAAAAGACAAGTTATCATCAAGTAAGAACCCCAAATACTTTTCAAGAAGATACAAGCTCAGTGTCTTGACTGTCAATATTAACAATTTTCTCAGTGTACCCTTTGTTGCTCTTGAAGATGAAAACAACATGAGTTCAGTTTTCTCTACATTGAGAACAAGTTGCAGCTGCCTGAGCTGATCTTGGACTTGATCAAAAGCATGCTGAAGATTTACAAAAGCTAGAGCAGGTGTAGGTGCACAGCAGTGAATAACAGTATCATCAGCATAGAAATGAAAAATTAACATTTGGAACATTTTGATCCAGGCAGTTGATATAAATAATAAACAGGGGCTGTCCCAGAACTGAACCTTGAGGTACACATTTATGTGTTTGTAGTGCCTCAGCTGGGACACCCTCTGACTGAACAGCCTGGGTTCTGCAAGTAATGTAATTTTCAGACCATCTGGTTGCTCAAAGAACCCAAAAGCCTTTAAGCGGTCTAAAAGGACACTATGATCCACAGTGTCAAAAACCTGGCGTCTATCTTAACATTGCAGCAATGAGGGAAAGTCCACAGCAGCGGCTTCACTTCCAGTAAATGTCTCACAGGTTACCCTGATGTTGCAAACAACAAGCAGAAAAATGTGGAAACAAAACAAAGCAGAGCAGCGAGCGGTTACTTCATGCTGCTCTTATCTGTTGACTTTGGGGCAAACACAAACAGCAGTGAGAGAGAGAAGCAGATTCAGCTTTTAATCCTGAAACACGTTGAAGAAGAAGCTGTAAACTTTAGTGTTTCTGTCCAGGATGAAGCCCTTTCTGCCTCTGATCCTGCTCTGCCTGTTTGTGATGTTCATCACTTGGACATCTGCTGATGAGAATGGTAGGTGTTACTTTTACAGACGTGTACGTCGCAGTGATTTTAGGCTCTTACTGCATGTTTGTAAATCTGTAAATCTAAATGCATTGTAACGCATGAATAAGTAATTAATTAGATTACCCGTTACTGGGTAAACATAGCGATGTTAGTGACGCTGTTATTTCTAACGCCATTACTCCCAACACTGAAGGCTGCACACTCATACCAGGAACAACAACAGCTTCAGCTGTCTACAGAGTTACATTTGTGTTACTGTTTGTGAATAGTTTTTCTTCTTCATACACTGTAGCAGCTCTGCCTCTTTGCAAACCTACACCGCCATCTACTGAACTGGCATGCATACTACAAAATTTCCATTCGTCTCCAGCATCCTCGCCTGAACGCTGATCGACTTTGAATACACAAAGGAAAAATCTTTGCGTTCTAAGTCACAGAGTCTCCATGTAAACATAGTCTAAAACAGCCAGCCCACCCCCACCCACACACACACACACACACACAGGCCTCTATGACCAAGTCTAAGGCAGAGGGAGAATACAGCTGGATCAGGGGGATTCAGAAATTACTGAGTTGAGGTGAAATTTGTCTCTTTAAATGTTAAAGGGTTGTTGTCCTTCATGCTGATGCACATGTTCTCCCTGTGCCTGTGTGGGTTCCCTCCAGGTGCTCTGGTTTCCAAACACTCATTAGGTTCATTGGTAATTGGCCATAGCAGTGTGTGTTTCTGATCATAACAGTCTGTGCAGAGCGGATGGATGAACGGATGAAAATAGGTACAGTACTGAGAGATGTACAGCAGGATCTAAAAACCATGTCTGACATATAAAGCTGACATGTATGACAAATATAATATTCTCCATTATTAGCTTTATGTGCTTGTTAGAGTATCTGTATTCAATGTTTTTTTATTCATTCAATTATTATATTTATTTCAACAAATTGAATTGAATCCGATGGTCTCTTCAGGCTGTCTCAGGCCTCAGCTGGCGGACAACATTCAGGTGGACGGACTCCAGATGTACTTTGGACCCGGAGCAGAGGTGGTGCTGTCCTGTAAACAAGGCTACACCCCCATCTCAGGCCCCCGGAGGATCGTCTGCGCCGCCAGTGGGGAGTGGACCAGCACCAGACTGAAGTGCATACGTGGGTCTCCATGTTACTAGTGAGAGAGCTCGAGATATTTAGCTGCATTTATACCAGCTGCGTTTTTTTCTTGTTTAGTAAGAGTTTATTTTTAAACCAGGATTAAACCGAAATGAACCCGCCACTTCAAATTTAGACACCTACATCAGTGCTGACACGGCTCAGGACAAAAATTATAAGGATAAAATATAAAAATAAAACAAAGATGGCAGCACATTGGGGCAACAGGCAGTGCCAGTGCCACACAGCAGAAAGTTTGCTGGTTCAATCCCCAAATCTTTCTATGTGTGGTTTACATGTTCACCCCATGTATGTGTGGGTCACTCCAGCTTCCTCCCACAGGACAAAAACATGCTAACTACATTGACTGGTGACTCCAAATTGCCTTGAGGAATGAATGTGAGCTCAGTGTCAGATGGGAAGGGTAGGGAGAAGCTAAATAGAAAAAAGGATGGATAGATGCTCTCCTCAGGTACCATTACCAGACACTTTAATACAGGAGTTCCACAAGGCTGTGTGCTTTAACCAATCCTTTTTACAATTTATACCAATGACTGCAGGAAAGTGCATCCTAATAATTTGATTTTTAAAGTTGTAGATGACACAGAAACTGTGAGCCTTCTGCATAAGAACACAGACCTTTTTGTTTACAACGAGACTGACACCTTCACAAAGTGGTGTGATAAAAACCATCTGATTTTAAAACTGACAAAACACAGGAGATGGTTTTTGACCCGAGGCAAGCAGCTTTACATAAGCCAGTGGTCATTAAAAGACTAGGCTATCAATCAGGTGACAACATACACTGCAACAAAAAAGGCTAGCTGTTTTAACTTTAAAAAGTTGGTGTCAGAGCTGCCTTAAAATTTTGAGTTTTCTGAATTTAGAAATTTAAGTTCAGTTGAATTAAGAACGGTTCAGATCAAGTGAACTTCTTAAGTTCAATTAACTTGCTATTAAGTCAGCTCTACTTGAATGGTTTAGTTTAACAAACTTCTAAAAGCAATCCAACTCCAATAGTATTTTTTTATGCCAACACAGTAATTAAACTTCTTTAAACTTCAGTTTTAAAGGTAAAACAACTTGATCTAAAGTTCAGCTCACTGATGATTTTGAGCTAAATTGACTTATTGCAACTCAATATTTCTCTTTAACTTTACTCATTTTGTTCTGCTTTGACACAAGTTTATAAAATAAAGTTAACATTTGCTTTAAGAAAAACAATCTCAAAAGCAGAAAAAAGGTCTAGTATTTAAAGGGTATTATTACCAGACAAACCAAAACAACTTCTGTTCGTCATGCTTTAATAACACAACTGGCAATTTTTATCACATGTTCAATGTGGAGAGCAAAACAACTCTGAACAGATTCAAGATACATTTGACACAAAGAAGTGCTTGTGGGAAAAATGCATCCTCGTCCACAAATGTTCTTTAACTTTTACTAAAACTCGTCTGGCTTACATGACGGCTCGTTTGGTGAAAAACGAACTTATAGCTCACATCTTTTACTTTTTTTTAAAAAAGAAGTTTAATTACTGTGTTGGCAAAAAAATACTATTGGAATTGGATTATTTTGAGAAGTTTGTTAGATTAAACCATTCAAGTAGAGCTGACTTAATAGCAAGTTTATGAACTTAAGAAGTTCACTTGATCTGAACCGTTCTTAATTCAACTGAACTTAAATTTCTAAATTCAGAAAACTTAAAATTTTAAGGCAGCCCTGACACTAATTTTTTTAAGTTAAAACAACTAGCCTTTTTTACAGTGTACAGATATTTGGGTTCTATGATGACGATCTGCTCATCTGGAAATCACACAGTGTTAAGTTGTGTAACAAGCTGCAGCACAGACTGTATTTTTGGAGACGACTGAGGCTGTATGGTGTGACCAATTGCAAAGCTATCTTGGAGAGCCTAATCAGATATGGAATCACTGCCTGGATTGGCAGCCTAACAGTACAGCTGAAAAGCAGATTGGCTGACATGAAGAAAACAACAATGAAGATAGTTGGTATGAAACAATAGGAGTCCATAGAGAATTTGTATAACCAGTCAGTTATGACACAGCAACAAAAATCTCCTCAGACTCCACTCACCCACTGTCCTCAGAATACCAACTTCTCCCTTCAAGAAGATTTTGTATACCAAACTAATCAACATTAATTATAATGTGTTCCAGCCTCCATCAAGCTGTTAAACAATGTAAAAAACTAGTGGAATAGAGCAATGTGCAATGAACACAAGCACTTTTTCTAGCACTTTAACTTGTCCAATGTCTCTGTACGTCTCTGTGTTGGCATTGCAACACATGTCCTGTTTTTAGTCCTGGTTTAGTCAATTCTGTTTTCTTTTAGGTGATTTTTATTTTATTTATTTATTTTTGTCATCTCTCTGCCCTGTGAAGCAATAATGTAGCACAATGCCCAAGACAAATTCCCCTTAAGGGACAATAAAGTTCATATCTTACATTCTTATTTATCTGCTTTTATGTGATTGTTTGGTTTTGACTGTAAAATCTGTAGTTTGGCCATGGCACTGTTGTTTAAAATCTGGGTTTTATGTTTACAGTTTGGAGAAACGGGACACACCAAAATAAGTACCCCAGTAATTTCCATACATTATTGATATTAAGAGATAATTGCTGCAGCCCAAACGCCTGCACAGGAGGACATAGTAATCTGTCGTTAATGTTGCTTACCATCAAAATTAGAGGATGTAAATCATGCTTCTGCAAAATAACATCCATCTGGTAGGACTACCAAATGTGTAATTTATTTGTTTGTTGTGATCTGAGAATCTAGTTATGCTTTAATATAATTTTTCAGAGGCCCTTTTCACACATGCATCCCTAATATTATCAGGATAAACTTCCCAGCACGGTTGTTGCTCCTCTCAGCAGGAAGTATGCAGTCTTACTTTAGTGGAACATGCTAAAAAATGAATGAGCAGCATCGACTGAAGAGTTGAACTGCAGCTAACAGATGTGAATATGAAGCAGTGTCACTATGCACATGATGATTACAGTAAAGAGATGGAAAGCTGCAGAGTTTCAGCTCCGTATCCAACAGCAGTGGTGTTTTAAAATCAACTGTATGTGATGTCAGACTGTCTTTTTTTTTTAATTCAAGTCGGTGGGGTGACAAAAATAAGAAACAATTTCTGCTCCTTTCCAATCATGGAAGTGTTGATTTGAAATGTAGCGTGCACTTATGTACAAATTATGTTGTCCACTTTCATATAAGGAACAAGAAAATTAAGACTTAGACTAAGACCAACACTTCAGCAGTTGTTTTATTCCATCCTGTCAAACTTTTCTTTTCCTGGATGGTGCTGGTCACACAGGATGATTTCATGCTTTGACACGCCTACTGTAGCCAAGTTGGACTTTACGTGGGTAAATACTAGAGGGGCTCGCCAGTGAAAAAGTTGCTGTTTGCGTCCACACATGATGCTTGTCTGGGTAATGTCTGGGTAATGTCAGGAGGTTCTGAAAGTGTGAACAGGTTAAATGTTGTAAAAATTCTCTCTTTCTATGTTTGTTTAAGTAAACCTGATGTGAAGTCCTTCTCTCCTTACAGCAAAGCGCTGCCCGTATCCTAACGATGTGTCTAATGGAGAGATACTCTATGAGGATATTATCTACCAGAGCACCATCAACTTTACATGCTATGAAGGGTAAACACACAACTCATGGTTTGCTCTATTCCCGATCTTTAAATCCAAAAGTCTACATGAGACTGACAGATATTTGAAAATACTTAACTGACCTTTTGAACACATGGCTAATTGTCATTACAACCTTTAATAAGCTCCAAATTCTCCATTCAAAAGGCTTCAAACTGCAAAATCATGGCATTAATCAAGTCAGTGAAGATTTATAATGTTTTTAAGCTCTCACCTGGTGTTGGATTACCAGCCTGCTGCCCATTTTCCACATCCTTTTCTGCTCTGTCCCTGTCTGACTCCATTCACTCTCCATCATTGAGAAATGCAAACATATCCCTAAAAACATGCTGATTATTTAATATAATTGATAGTCATAAACTTTGTAAGTAGACTCACATGCAGAGCTGGAGATTAGTCAGAATATCAGCTCTGTGTACAGTCTTCAGTCCGATTTAAGTTATCCAAAACACAACTTTGTTAGAGCGAGCATTTCTGATAAAAATATCTATCAGAAGAGAAAATTCTAAAGAGCTAAGAGAGGACAAGAGGTGCATAGCTGAAGGTACCTGGATCAGGGCTCTTACTTTCTTGGTCTTTCATTTCATCCCCAGTCTGGCATCATTTCTCTGCATTCAAATCCTCTGAATTTATTTATCTGCTGATCGTGCTCAGTTCATCCAACTTCTACTGGACACACCTCAACAATCATTCCCTTTGACATCTTTTGCATGTCTAATTTTTTATTATTAACTGAATGACATGTCTGCTTTGCACAGGTACACTTTAATTGGAGCTAGCTCTGCTGTGTGCCTTGCCAATGGGACGTGGAGCGCACTAGTCCCAGAGTGTGCTGGTATGTATCACACCATTTAATAACACTTTAACAACACTAGAAAGCACTCAGAGAGCGCAGACCTCCGCCAGCGCCGCAGTCCTCAGCCATATTGTCATTTTGAGCATAAATATTAGTCCTACCTTTATTTCAAGTATTTAGATTCCTTGACCATGAAATCATAGCATTAGCAACCTGATTCAAAATGATATGTACTCTGGTTCAGTAGTTATTCACAGAATTCACATTTTTCGGCATGGCGGCCAGACGCTGATCTGGATCAACACCAAAATCGAATCAGTTCTTCCTTTTCCCATGCTGAACATTTCCTGAAAATTTCATCAAAATCCATCCATAACTTTTTGAGTTATTTTGTTCACAGACGGACAGACAGACGGACGGACAGATGGACAGACGGACAAACTCTCCCGAAAACATAACCTCCTTGGCGAGGTAACAAGAGTGAAGATCTTTGCACAGGAACCGACATTTCCAGGTTCATTTTCTGGATTCGTTATCTAACAAAGGAATGCAAAACCTTGCAAACTTTGTGATGCTTAGATCTTTTTGTTCATTGTTAAAATTAAAAGCACAAAGTAAACTTTTGCAGAACTTTTTAGCAGTGACTATGTTTCATTCCCCTCTTTTGATGTGTCAGGCACATGCAAAACCACGTTGGGCCAAAACTATTTGAAAACTAACTGGAGAGGCAGATCTTATTTACCATGGTCTGTGAGAGTGAGAACAAACCTTGTCCTTTATACTTATCATGTCACTTGTTGGAAACCCACAGAAAATGCACAGTCTGTGATCAAAGTGAGGTTTTTGTGCAAGAGAAAGAGAAAAGGGGAGAAAAAAGGAGCTTCAGCTGCTGCTCTGATCGTCCAAATATTCATATTTCACATTTTAAAAAACATTTGCTGACCAACCAGCTGCACAACCACAAAGAGACAAACAAGATAGAATAACAGCAATGAGAAGGCTGAGGGGAATTAAGATAAAACCATCAAAACTAGAGTCTAGTGGGAACAGGGCAGGAGTTGATGGACACAGGTGTGATCTGGTGGCTGATGCTCTTTTCTTTGTCTCTGCGTTAGCATGCTGGTCCTGCAGAAACACACACACCCAGAGGAGAGCTCTTGCACAGAGCAGCTTTGGGTTTGGTCAAACAGGAGTAAACTGAGTTAAGGGGCATTCACACATTGATAAATGGGGACGTCATCTCCCAGTTATCAATGTTTCAGTTACAAAGTCGGAAAAAAACATGCCAATCTACCAGGCTATTGCTAGCTGTTGTTAGCACGCACTGCGTTTTTGTTCACAAATGTCACATGAAGAATGTAATTATCACTATGGCAGCATTTTTGTAAATATAAATCTAACAATACTATGTAAACAGCTGATTTAGAGTGACACACCCCAGTCAGAAATCCTAATAAATTGATTATTACAGGAGCTTAATAACTGTTCACACTGGGGGCATCCATGTTTGATTGTCAACTTGGGGGTGGCGAGGTTTCCCCGAGTTCCCAGTAGGAAATTCCAACCTCGGGGGGCGTTCTAGTTGCAGTTTCCTACTCGGAACTCGGAAATTCCGACTTCCCACTACAACTGGAACGCACCATGGACCAGCATGTTACTGCACAGACAAAGAAAAGAGCATCATGCCACCAGATCACACCTGTGTTCCCACTAGCCACCCCCACACATCTCTCCCCTGCAGCTGAGCTGAACCACACCCCACTGCCACAGTGTATAAAATGATAAACAGAGCTTGGGTTAGTTTAAGAAGGGGCTGCAGAGAAGAGCTGGGTCTTTAGCAGTGACCTGAATGTGATGAGGGAATGAGCGGATCTTCTGCAGAGAGGGAGTGAGCTCTAAAGCCTGAAGCAGAAGATCCACCTCCTCTGGTTCTCAGGTTTGACTTCAGAACTTCCCAAAACAGTTGAATAGTCAAAAATCCCTCTGAAATGAATGTAAAAACCAACACAGACAATAAACCTGTTTAGTTAAGAACAAAAAAAATACTAAAAAAGTTTCTGAAGATGGCATGCAAACGTAAATGACTTAATAAATTGTTGTCTATAAGGAAAAACATACATAAGAGTTCTGGCTTGGTAAGTGTGATAGAGATGAACAATTTGTCATAAACTCTGCTGTCTGTCGTTTTCTGTACTGGAAACCAAACCATGCACAACCACAAGGAAACTAACTGCGTATGTAAATGTTCCGTCTCTTGCCCTGTAGCTGTTACCTGCAGCCTGGCTCCGATCCCTCCAAACGGCAAGTTCATTTACGACAACAGGGTCAGAGGGAACGTCACCCAGTTTGGAGCTCGAGGGACGTACCAGTGTCGGCCTCCTTTTGCTCTGATCGGGGAGGCCAGAGCTGAGTGCACAGTCAGTGGCAACTGGACCAAGACACCTGAATGTCGAGGTATGGAAGTCTGAGAAAGAAGAAACCAATGATAGTCGCTGTCTCCTTCTGTATTACAACTATCACTCTTAATTTTAACAAAAAGCGAGGTTTAGTTTGTCTTTTAAGAACTAGAAACAAAACTGTAAATCTACAAAACAGATGCAGTTAGTACTTCAGTAATATGTGTTAAAGGAGCAGTGCGTAGAAATTTGCATTTTAGCGACATCTAGTCTTCAGATTTTGGAATGAGCCCGTCTGTTTCTAAAACATCACATCAGTAAGTGATGGGAGCCAGTGAAGACCAAAAAGGATCATGAACAGGTCATCATTTACAACAGTTACAGGTGAGGGTTTTTCATTCATATTTGTAACTGTTTTTATGAATTGTAGGTCAGTTAAAATTGCATTTTTGCTCTTTTTTCCCCCCAAAACCCACCTGTAGACAACATGGTGGATCGTTATGTCAGCCTGCACAGAGGGGAGACTCATGAATATAAAAAGCTTTTTCTAAGTTAGTACAAGAAAATGAAAGTTTTATGTGGATGATTGTACACCTATTTCAATGGACTTCATATACAAATCGAAACATTATATCCTTTATTCACCATTTGTTTGGCGAAATGCTGCCAACATCTACACAATACACACTGTAAATAATTTTCCTGTAAAATAACAGTAAAGTGCTGGCAGCAGAGACGCCAGCACTTTACTGTTATATTACAGTGGTCATACTGTGAAATGACTTTACAGCCTTTTGCTGTAAAAATAAAATACAGCATATTTCTGTATTTTGTTTTATTTACAGTAAAATGCTGGCAGCATAGACGCCAGCACTTTACTGTTATTTTACGGTGGTCATACTGTGAAATAACTTTACAGCCTATTACTGTAAAAATATAACACAGCATATTTCTGTATGTTTTTATAATTTACATTACAATACTGGCAGCAGACATACAAGCTTTTTGTACTTCTACAGTATATATACAGTTTTCACAGACTGCATTAACGTAAGGTTGCTTGTAGATTCCTTTAAATTCCCACTTTTTAATGCAGACAGGCATAATTGATAAGAAAAAAAAACTCAATAAGGAAGTTTGCAATTTCTAAAATATCAGTCTTAAATTCAGTTAAAATTAGAATCTTATTGTTCTGTGAGCTGTAGAAATTTGTGCAAAAATGTGCATTGCAGTGATTATGAAAAACAACAGAGAAAGGATATAATTCAAACACACCTTTATTTATAAGGAAAGTGTCAACATAAATAAATTTACTGTGAAAACAATGGCAACATACATGTGTGACCCAGAGTAACAAACCAAAAGAGATTTGGAAAACAAACTGTACTGTTAAGAACATTTTGAAAATGTGTAATAAGACTTATCTGAAGACAAACATCAGAAATAACTTCTTGAACATTTGCATCAATAGCAACACTTGGTATGGTTTTTTACCTTGTAAAATAGTCCTGTGAGGTGTACTTGTAGACCTCAAAAAAGTCATGTGAAGGGGGCATGTGGACCCCTAAAAGAGTCCTGTGAGGGAGGCATGTTGGCCTATAAAAGAGTCCTGGAGATAGGTTCATGCTTTACTTAACTTGAGAGTCTGGGTGGGAATGGACAGTCCTGATATAAAGAGAAAGAGTCTGGTTTGGGTAGAGATGATCTTCCCTTGTCCAGTTGTTTATCTCGCTGAATTTATGGCTGCCACTGTAAAACAGCAACAAGCAAAATTTAATAAAAAAAAATGTCAAGATGCTATTGTACATTACAATGCCCTATCAAAGTTTATTAAGCTGATAACACAAAAATCTATTGTGGCCTTATGTGTCAAGGCCAGTGTGGAAAACATGAAGTAAAAGAAAGATGTGAGAGTGCCCACTGACCTATATGAAGTCCCATTCACAGTCAAGGAGTTTCTTCAGCAGTGTGGAGACGCGTGTATTCACTGTCACATTCTTCTTCTGGACCATCCCACCAGTCTTCTTAGAGACAACCTTGCCCCGGATGGCCTTTGATCCTCTCTCTGGATTGATACCAATAAAGCGCCTGAAATCACAATAGTCTGAGTTCAGAGACTAAACGGAAACCTATTTGGAACACTTAGTAGTCTTAAAGGGAAAGTTTGGGTTTTATAACATAAGGTAAAATCAGCTACTAACCAGTACTGATATCATGAGGTGATATGATAATCAGCTCTACTGCATACAGTAGAAAATATTTTAAAAAGAGATCAGTCAAGATTATCAAAAGCAGAATAAATCAATTTATATTGTACTTTTGAGTGACTGGTTCATGTTCTTTATGTGCCATAGCTTGAAATGTTTTTGTTACCTAAACCCATGTTCTGCTGCCAACTTGTTTAACAACGGAACAGCTGGCTGGGAGATTCCTGAAAAATCCCAGGACTGCCTCCTTGAGTTAATGTCTGTGTCAATACCAGTAAGTTACTAATACCATCTTATGTTAAAAATCCAAAAAATATCTTCAAGTGTGTAGTAATGATTTGTGGTTATCAGGTTTCAAGAATTGAAACTGCAAAAATAAAAACCTATAATCAAACCAGTAAATAAAAAGAGTCTTGCCTCTGAATAAATTCCAGAGTGCAGGCCCCTCTTCTTGATACTGAAGGTTGAAGATGTCTGTATGTGTGAGACTTAAGAGTTGAAAAGTTTTAAAAATCCGACCACAATCTGGCAAAACACACTTAAAGGTTAAATTAGGTGTATTTTTATGAATTCTCATGTGCCTCACATGAGCCAAAACCGTGGCAGAGTTATGACCACAGACCTGACAGGGAAACATTTTTGCTGCCAATGCTGGAAAAACTTAGTTGTCAGACTTTGGCTTTGACTTTGGACATTTGCCAGTGTTCACATGGGCGAAAACAATTGGCTAACATTAGCTAACACTAGTTAGCACATAGCTAGCTAGCTAACTGCAACGGCTAATACAGCTTACAGATTACCCAAAGCAGTTCACATTTGATAAAACACAGATGACAAGGCCCGCAAATACTGAGCTAACTTTATTTAAATTTCAACCTTAATGAAAGTGAAATTTCAAAATCACACACATATTTGGTAATCATCTTGCTGGACATCAGGTTTTTTTTCGAACATTATTTTTGGTCAGTCAAACTTCCTGGATAAAATAACATTACAGACAGGAAAAATCATTAATAAATTTTACCTTATATTTTGTAGATGCGATGCCCGATTGATGCTGATGCCATGTCTTCCAAAGTGTGTCCTCTGAAGGGCCTCCTCCTATAATGTCTCCACCACATGGAAAAACACCCGTTTTTTCCACAAATACTGTAGTGTACTGCAATTTAATACAGTAGTACACTGTTATAGGTCTTTGTGCTGTTGCTTCAAATTGACCAGACCACAATGCATTGCGATATACAGTACAAAACCATATTACAAAAAAACAGTAGATTAGTGCTGAAAATTGGCTGTAAATTAACAGCAATTGCTTACAGTGCACCTTTAAACCACTACTGAGTCCTTGTTTAATTTGACTTAACTAATTTTTGTAACTTATAAATAGCCTTGTCTTCACCAGGCTGATCTTAGCATCATACGTCAACCAGCATTGAGTGACTTCATTATCTTAAGTTAGATAGGAAGTTAGTTACAGGCTTGCTTCCCTGTTAATCAGTTGGTAAATTGTAAGTTACTTAATATTATGACAGTTTTAGTTAAGATTTATACCCTTCTAAACTAAAGGGAAAGTTTCCCATTAGATAAGAAAGTTATGTTCCCAATTTAAGTGTGAATTAATTTGCAGTCATCTTTAAATTTATCGCCTGCTGAACTCCAACTTAGTCACTCATTAGTTAAACTGTAAAGCTAAAGTTTTAGTACAGATTAGACCCTCAGGCAGAAGCCTGATTTTCTTGCATTTACTCCTCGAGACATTCACATTCAATCTGTGAGGCCAAAGGCAGAGAACCTCACTCGCGGTGCTCCTGTCTCCTGCTGAGTCTGAAAGCTTACCTCTCTCCAGCATCACACCTCTGTTCCTACCTCTGGAGACAGAACAAAGACATATCAACTTGCTCCTCCTGTTTTGTTGCTGCGATGTTTAAAGTGGAGGTGGGGCGTCACAGAGGGGGTTGTTGACATTATGTGTGGAAATTCAAGTGTGAATTTGGCCAGTTACTCGACCTTTGGATTAATGGGATAGTTTTCTACCCAAACAAGCTGCCAAAACCTCATTAAGCCATGGATGCATGGATGGATGGATGGATAGATGTATTGATGGATGGGGATGGATGGATTGATGAATGGATGCATGGATGGAGGGATGGATGGATGGACTGATGTATGGATGGATGAATTGATGGATGGATAACTGGATTGATGGATGGATGGATTGATGAATGGATGTATGGATAGATGGATGGATGTATTGATGGATGGGTTGATTGTTGGATAAATGGATTAATGGATTGATGGATGATGGGATAGATGGATGGATAAATGGATGTATTGATGGAGGGATGGATGGTTTGATGGATGGAAGGATGAATGAATTGATGGGTGGAGGGATGGATCGATTGATGAATGGATGTATGGATAGATGGATGTATTGATGGATGGATTGATGAATGGATGTATGGATAGATGGATGTATTGATGGATGGATTGATGAATGGATAAATGGATTTATAAATTGATGAATGATGAACAGAAGGATGGATAAATGGATGTATTGATGGATGGTTTGATGAATAGATAGATGGACTGACAAGCATTTCCTTCAATCAGAATTTACCTTTTTCTCTGTATTTAGTTGCTGTCAGTAACTTCTTTGTTTACTTCTTATATTTTGCCCGTTCTGGAGCGGACTAACCTGAACTCTGTTTCCTGACCGTGTGCAGTGGTGACCTGCCCTCCACCAGAGAACATCGACAGAGGATACTTATCAGTGAATGACCAGAGAGACTTCGACTACAAGGAAACGGTCAAATATGGCTGCCATGGAGACTACGCCCTTGAGGGAAGCCAGGAGATCGTTTGTGAGCGGAATGGGGACTGGTCTGAAAAGCCATCATGCAAGGGTGGGACTAAAAAACAATAAAGTTATTTTACATTCAGGAAGATGTAGGTTGTGTTGCGTGGCTTTGGAGCTGAAGGCCTAAAGTTTGTGTGTCCTCTTGTTTGTGACCTCCAGCCCCCTGCAGCGTTGGCATAGAGAGAGGGAGGATACTTTACAAAGGGCGGAAAATATGGATCGGGGATCTGACTCCAAAGAGAGTCTTGCACAAAGAAATCATCTCAGTTTTCTGCTTGGAACAGGCCAGAAAGTGTGGCTACGCGGTGTCGGCCCAGTGCATCGATGGGAGACTGAAGATCCCGGACTGCTTTGAAGGTAAGAAGGAGTAAACGCAGAGCACGAGTCAGGACACTGAGATGGTTTTATTCAAGTGGTTCATGATTGTCTTGATTTGTCTCTTTATTGTTGATCTTGAGTCTCACATTTGAAGAAATGATGAACAAGGCTTACATACCATGTATGTGTTTGTGTTGTTGCAGAGCCCAGTGGGATCGATTACAACCTTTACTCCAAATCACTTCCATCAGAGATCCAACAGTGCTGAGACAGCAGAAGATTCAGCCTCTGACTATCATCCAATTTCTGCTGTGTTCTGCTCACTCAATTAAAAGATGATTTGTCCCTTAAGTCAGTTTTCTGTCTTCTTACCAACATTTATAGGACAAACAGAACATTGTGCAGCCTTTTTGACTTTGATACAGAGCCAGCCCTACCTGATGTGGCGCTCCCCCTCCGTCTGCAAGCTGCATAACCTTACAAAATAAAATAGCATTGTTTTTACCAGTTTATAAGATAACATTTCACCCAATTTACATGCTCAACAAATTCCAAATGAATACAAAAAATCTTAGATACGACAGAATTACCCTTGCTACAAAATAAAAATCCTCTATATAAGTGAATAAATAATAACTTATCTGGTATTATCATTTGTAGGATTATAAATTGGGCATCATATTTGAATGAATGTGAGCTTTTCCGTTGATTAGATTAGACAGAATTTAAATCAACCCTCGTGTCGCGTGTAGTAACCAGAATTGTCCGTTGGACCCAAAAGCTCAAGAAAGGAGTAAGCCAAAGAAGGTTTAACAGGTTTGATAAATAAAATAAACACAAAAAAACAGGAACATATGTACAGGGTGGTGGAGGCTTGGGGTAGGCACCTGGAAGGAGAGCAGAGCGAAACAAATAGTCCATGAGTCCTCAAAAACACAGAGAAGCAAAGGCCACAAAAACCATGAGAACGCCCCTGCTAAGGGGAAAGGCTTAGAGCCAAAATACAAAAGGCAGGAAAGACTCAGACGGGCACAAACCAAGGTAAATAACTCAGGCTACGTTTACACGTAGTCGGGTATTTTGAGAAATGAATATTTCCCTCCCTCCGTTTTCCAAAATAACATCGTGCACACGGCATCGTTTTCAAAAAAGTTTCCGTTTACATCAACCCGCATAAATACGCCGTCAAGCGCCGTCATAACTACGCCAAGCCTATGGGTGGCAGTGTAGGAAGAAGGAGAAAGCCATGCAAGCCAATCAGAAGCCTCATATCGACGACAACAAATAACAAGTGACTTCCTGTTCCTTTTGAGGGCTCAGGGTTCAGGGAGGAGATTGAGATTCAGCCTGTATTTCTCCGTTTTTCTCAGTTTAGATGCATACGCAAAACCGGAGTTTTCCTAAATCTCCACTTTGGCCGGAGTTTTTAGAAAGATTCGATTTCCGAGGCGAATTCGCCGTTTGAGTGTAAATGAAAGGCACAAATGAGGGGAAATGTCTCCGTTTTTAAAAATACCCGTGTATGTGTAAACGTAGCCTCAATACTCCCGCGCTGAATCCTCCACCAGCACCAGCTTAAAGGGAAACTCCGTTTTTTTGACACCTGGATCTTATTTTTAGGTTTGTGCATGCTCATATACTCACTCAGACAAACATCGTGCAGCTCGGAGTCCTTCAGAAGTTATTTAGATCCAACCGATGTAGCCGCACTTAGCGGGGGCCACGGCAACGGAGCTTCAGCGCGGGACGTAATCTCTGCAAAATCGCTCGTCTCTACCACAGCCCGGTTTGTCATTGCAGAGAAATCCTCCAGAGTAGTCAGATATATATTCCTGGATAGATCCATACGCGTGACAGCCGGTTTCAAGTCCCACTCTGAGCAGCTAACACACTCCTCTTCTGTTGCTATAGGCGAACACTGTCCACAAGCGCACACCAGTTAGCATTGAGTCGTGGACGTGCTCCTGTTTGTTGTTCTCGAGCCAGCTGTTCGTCTCTCTCCCTCCACATTCTTCTTTCATGGAGCTCCTCGTCCGTGTACTCAGACTCAAACAGGTCGTCGTAGTCTGACTCTTCGACATCAGATAAATATTCTGCCATGTTGCTGAGCACTGCCGGCTAAAAGTAGGTCAGCTGTACCTTTGTGTCGCGCGGCTATGACGTCATCAAAAGTTTGTTTACCAGGTCAGCTGACCCACCTGAAGAGGGTAGATGAGCTGACTTTATGATAACACTGGTGATGGATGAAAAAATATAACCGAAATAAGCGATTTTGCAGAGATTATGTTCCGCGCTGAAGCTCCTTATAGGGCAAAATCGCTCATTCCAGCTATATTTTTTCATCCATCACCAGTGTTATCAGGCTCATCCTGCAGGTGTGCCAGGAGCAGAGCAGGAGACTCCGCCCACGAGACAGGAGCAGGAAGGGAAAGTGAGGGAGATGGGAGAGAGGCGACTGTGAGGAATCATTGACTCCTCACACCTTGGAAAGACTCCTTTAGAAAAATAAGGATTCCAGTACCACTGAACCGTGTTAAACAGGTAAAAAAAAAAATATATATATATATATATATATATATATATATATATATATATATATATATGTATATATATATAGCTATATATAATAATAATAATAATAATAATAATAATAATAATAATAATAATAATAATAATAATAATAATAATAATAGTTGGCATGGTGGCACAGCAAGTAGTGCACGTGCCTTACAGCAAGAAGGTTCCCAGTTCGATCCCTGTGTCGGGCAGGGCCTTTCTGTGTTACGGTCGGATGTTCTTCCTGTGCATGCTTGGGTTTTCTCCAGGCTCTCCGGCTTCCTCCCACAGACCAAAAACATGCTTATGACAGCTGGGATAGGCTCCTGCTCCCCTGCAACCCTTGAAAGGGATAAGCAGAATAGAAATAAATGATTCATAAATATAATAATAATAAGTAGTTTTAATATGATTATATCAATTGTGTTTTTCCCAGTTTTGTGGCGCCTCCTGGAGGTCAGTGCACCTGGAGCATTTCCCTTTATTACCTCTCAAGGAGGTTATGTTTTCAGGAGAGTTTGTCTGTCCGTGAACAAAATAACTCAAAAAGTTATGAATGGATTTGGATGAAATTTTCAGGAAATGTTCAGCATGGGAAAAGGAAGAACTGATTCAATTTGGGTGTTGATCTGGATCAACATAACTACATAACAATAACTACTGAACTAAAATAGATATCATTATGAATCCAATCACTCTTGGGATGTTTTCATGGTCAAGGAATCTAAATATTTAGATGAAATAAAGGTAGGAGTAATATTTATGGTCAAAATGACGATATGGCGGAGGTCTGCGCTCTCCGAGTGCTTTCTAGTTGCCTAATAGGTCAGTCAGCTCTGCTTTAATACAGTCGACTGCACCATTTTGAAAAGGAACTGCACAATACTATATCATCGGAAATGTTTGTCTCTGGGTTTGTTCTGATCAGACAGATTTCAGTGTGATGTCCTTGAAATACTCAGAGGTAATGATCAGGACTCAGTCCTGGGGTCACTACTGTTTACACTTTAAATCAATTTTCAGAGATTTTTACTTCTCTGCTCTAACACACCATCAGGCTTCACACCTTTGAGCACAGGGGGACGTGTGTGAGCTCAGCTAATGTTGAATCCTGATAAAACAGAACTCATGACGTTCACAAACATGAACCAGCCGTCCATTGTCACACGTCAGGATGGTGGGACTGAATCTGTGCCATCTTATAAATAAATTTGTATATGATTGATTATTTTTTTGTCTCTTACGCTTTAGTTGAGCAACTTTTAAGGAAGTTAAAGCTGCTGAAGACACTGAGCTTTAACTTCAGATATGCCTTGTTTTCCCTTTTACTTCTACTTTTATGTCTCTGATTATGAAAATGTTGGTGTTGCATATATGCATGCATCTTCTCAAAGCCTTAAATCTTTGGATACTCTTCTCAGATGAAGCTGGTGTTGTTTATATTTAGCTTTATATCTTTGCATGGTAGAGTTAACTTAGTTTTGCGATTAACTGTGTTACTGGTAGTTTCCTGAAGTGTTCCTGAGCCCATATACTTCACAGAGTGATGTCTGAGGGATCAAAGGTCACAGGCATTCAGTGTTGGCTGCTTACATGCAGATTTCTCTGGGTTTTCTTAATCTATGAATATTATTATTTGCTGTACATAATGAAATACAAAACCCTAACATTTTTTGACTTGGTTGAGCATAAAGCAGCTCAACTATTATACAAAGCAAGGAAAAATATGCTCCCAAAAACATTCAGAGAATATTTTATGGAAGAGAGAGGGGTTACAATTTTAGAGAAAACCAAATCTGAAGGTTAGATGTGTGTGGAACGCATTTAAAAGTTTCTGTTTCACTGTTAGTGGAGTCAAACTGTGATTGAGTGCAGAACTAAAGCAAATTTTGAGCGTAATTCTGTTTTAAAAGAGTCATAAAGAAATTATTATCCAGGTACATTGATGAATAAATACCACAAGGTGCTTGCTTATAATTAGGATGAAAAAAATCCAGAGTATGATGAATACATTTATAAAGACGGTAAAGGTGTGATTGTACTTTTATTGGTAATTTTTAGACAGTGTTTTCAGTTTGGAAGCTTAGTCAATGTTAAGGCGGTAGGATAAGATGAGTTTTTACTTATTCCTACTCCTTTCTGCTCATGTATACTGAGAAGCTTAAAAAAATGTCATGTCAAGTTACTGTGTTGTTTTCATTTTGATCACTTATTTTGAATTTTCAAATATTTTTAAGTTGTCATTTACATGAACAAACTTAAAGATGCTATGAAGAGTTTCTAAGTAATTACAAAAAAGTCTCACTTTTAGATGTATGCCTGATGGAAATACACACTTTAAGATGAGTTTTATAGCATCAAAATAGGTTATCTATAAATGCTATTCCTTAGCTAAGTGGTTGGGTCGGACAGAGCTGGACTGGCCTGGATACTCAACTTCAGGAACACGACAATTAAAACTAGAGCAAATTTATATTATCCGGACACGTCTTAGAGCACCGGGCTGTAAGTAGTGATATATAGCCGGCTATAAAACTACGATACTAAGTTTTCCAAAAATTGCTAGTTGTCACACATCAAAAACTACCGCTACGTAACTAGAAAGAGATACATTACCTCGTCACTTTGCATCCTGTAAGTTCTTGAAAAAAGAAGTTGTAAAGCAATGCAGAGTTCTGAGGAAGGTCTGAGCTGCATTCATTAGCATCTCAACAAACACACGCTTTGGCTTGGGTCACGTCTTCATGACAGTCGCCACGCATGCTCATGGGTAGCAGAGTCTTTATGTTGCCGGAAATAGATTCTCCTCATAGCACCTTTGATGGTGCGTTCCAGTTGTAGTTGGAAGTCGGAATTTCCCAGTTCCGAGTAGGAAATGTTATCTGGAACGCCCCCTGAGGTCGGAATATCCTACTAGGAACACGGGAGAACCTCACCATCCCTGAGTTGACAATGTGAGATGGATGCCCCCAGTGTAAACATTTATTTAGCTCCTATAAAAATCAATTTATTTGCACTTCTGACTAGTGTGTGTCGCTCAAAATCAGCTGTATAGTATTGGTAGACTTATACTTACAAAATGCTGCTGTAGTAATATTCACATTCTTCATGTGATATTTGTGAACAACAACGCAGGACGTGCTAACAACGGCTAACAATAGCCTGGTAGATCGGCATGTTTTTTTTCCCAACTTCAACTGGAACGCCGATAAGTCGGAGATGACCTCACTCCCATTTCCCAGTTCCCAGTTCCGAGGTTAATGGAACGCAGCATAAGATATGAATCAATCAATCAATTCACCAAATTACTTGCAATTATATGTTGAGAAGTGTTCCTAAACTGTAGGACTATTTCTCGCACATTTGTTCACAAAGTAGTGAAACTCGCCACATCTTTGTTTGTACCATTGACTGTAAAAAACATGGTTTGTAGTTATTGTCCCTGTCCCAGCTTCTTTGGAACGGTAACAGGCACCAAATTAAAAAGCTTATCAGTTTTGATATTAAATAACACTAAATATCTCGTCTCTGCAGTGTGCTCGAATGAATATTTGTCAAAACTCATTTACAAAAGCTTAAATTCTCTTTCTTATTTACGCTTCACACAACCTCATCAGACCAGTTCTCATGTATCGACCCCACAGCCCCTTCCGCATTGACCTCGCGTTTTCTCGCGAGATCTCGCGGTGCCTGCCTCCTTCTCGTCCAGCATGGCGGCGCTGTATGAGGGATACACGTTGTGCGGGCTTGTTCCAGCCCAAAATCAGACAAATTCAGGCATTCAGGGAGTCGAAGAGGAGAGAGACAGCGACCATGTGGTTGTCACAGACTCGGCGAGATCCGTGACGCTGTTTAAGGTAAAGTTTTACTTTTTATTCGAGCGTTAAGCTAGCTGACCTGATAGACTCGTGTTGGGATGCTCACCTCAGGGACATAAAAACACAAACAGGGGACCTATTGAATGATATGTAAGCTCGTGTTACCTTTAAATTAAAATTAAAATAAGTGTCATATTCGTGCTGTAAACATGGCTGCAGATTTTACCTGAAAGTCTCTCCGACATCAAGACGCGATTCTCCTGCAGCGTTGCCAGATCTGGGAAGAAAACAAGTAAACAGGTCTGAGGAAACAGCCTTAAATTAACCGACTTTGTTTTTGGATAAAATAAATAATGAAAGACCAAAACAAACAGGACTACCAGGAACTCAGGTTATTGTTTTTGTGCCAATTATTGAAAAGCTACTCTTAATGTGCTTGTTTGTTGAAGTCATGCTCTAAGTTGGTCCAAATGTGTTTGTAAATCATCAAAATCAATCTTTGTTAACCTTTCCAAGTCTTAAAACCATCAGCTTATGGTTGTATTGATTATTCATCCGTAGTTACTGTCCTTACAACCATATAAACATGAAGACCATTTTCATGTCACATCTGAAGGAGCTTAACCTTTTATTGACTCCATAGAGACAAATGTGATGAGGACAGATTTAGGATGGGGTGTCCATAGGGTTTGTCTCCATCATTAATAAAAATTAATTCTAAATTTTAGTCCCTTCATCTCTGCCTGTGTGGATGCATATGTGTTTCTGTAAAGACAGAGTTTGTCTTCAGCCTACTTTGTTGTGAAGTATCTAGAGATTAGACTGTTCTGAACTTTACAAATAAAGTTTGATTCACTAACAAACAAAAGCTGAAGCAATCTCAAAGTAAACAGACTGGTTTAACTTAGGTGACTAAATGTTTCAGAAACAGGAAGTTAGCATTAGTGCAGTATTTAACTGTATATAGCAGAGAGTCAATTGATGGTGTCTAAAATAATTGCTTTACATTTGATTTATTTTGTTGTTATTAAGTGATCGTTGTGTTTCTGCTCCTCACAGGTTTCTGACCAGAAGCCGCTGAGCAGCTGGACAGTGAAACAGGGACAGACGCTGACCTGTCCGGCCGTCTTCAACCAACAGACCAAAGAGTATGTGGCAGTGACAGACAGCAAGGTGGGCCCATGTCTGACCTGTGAAGTCCCTCTGTTATGTGTTAAAGGTGTCCTTATCTCTGCTTTACAGTCAGAAACTGTCTGCTTCAGATGAGCAAATCTAACCATTAATGCACTAATGTCCATCTGTGCAGCGGCCTGTCGGTCTTCAGTCAGTCTGTTTCCACAGCCTGTGCGTCACTCTGTCTGCAGACGGTGTCTTCAGCACAGAAAACTAGTGCTCAGAATTTTAGGCCATTTCAAAACACAGTGGAAAGAAAGTGGACATCAGGCAGGAAGTAAAAGCTGTTGTTTCCATGTTCCTCTTCCTGTAACCTCGTGCAGCTGTGGTCCTTTTGGCATCTTTCTGATTATTTGTTTCAAGCTGTTCGGCCAGGGCAGCACCTTTAAAATGCTCTCAGTGGATGAGGATGTGAACCGTCGGTCAGAGCAAAGTGGCTGCGCACAGGCGACGCTCCACAGTCAAGCTGCATTCACACCAAAAACTACTCTGTGATCAAAATCGTGTCACCCACTGAAGTGTAATCGCGTGTCCATAAATACCTCCTTTTGGTCACCGTTGCCGTTGGCTGTCGCTCGGTGACGTCACGTCCGCTCGAGTTTCAGCGCGATCATATATATCTCATAATAGGATGTATTAGTGGACATTATTCCAACTGTATCCTTTTCATTCACTTATCAAACACAAAACACTGCAGCTGATGATGTAGCAGCATCATCTGTGAGTTTTCTGCAGTCTGTCAAGGTGGAACTAATGTCCTCACTGACTAATGTTTCCCACACAGACATAAGTTGTTCCTCTGTAGTCTGGATGAAAACTGTCCGTCACTCCTGCACACACAGCTGATTGGCTGTTGCCGCAAAGCCACACACGACATTGCCTGAAAAGATCAACTTTTTTTTAACTTTGACCGTGCGATGTGTGAAGTGATTGTCCTGTACGCAGCACTCGTACCGCGGGAGGGTTAGCCCCGCCCCATCGTGGCTGTACATTGACTTTGCATGGAGAGTGATTGCAGAGGTAGCTCAAGTTGCTTTTGATGTGTAGGCACCTTCAGACTGTGTGGAAACTCCAGGTTCCTGCTCGGTGTATGAAAACTCTTCAGGCCTTCAGTTCCCATTCCCTCACAGCTCAGTATAAACATACAATTAAGGTAGTTTTCTATCTGTAGAGCAGTGATTTCCAAACTGGGGTACCCACAGTGACGTAGGGGTTACTCAAATAAAAATAAACAGCAAATAGCTGTTTCCGTAGTTCAAGCTCAAACTGTCAAATATTTGTATTGTGAGTTTTGATAAAGGCCTGAAGTGTTGGAAGAGAGGCTGGAGGATGGATTTTGTGAGGCATCTTGGGGAAGAAAATCTGTCCTGAATTATCTTAGATTCTAATAGTAACATGAGTTCAGACATCCTTCTCATTAAAGCTGTGTAGAATTTGTAACAGCTTCAAGTTCATTAATGAATATGTTCCATAAATGTACATTTCTTTTTCAAAAGTGAACTGGTGTTGACCACTGACATTGCTGGTAAATAAATCTATTTAGTGAGAAATATTTTTCTTAAAGAGATTTTATTTGTATGTTAAATTTGGAAGGTGGGAGTGGCAGCAGGCTTACAGACACATTTGTTTTTCTAGCTGCAATAAGCGTGAGAGCAGAGGGTACATGGCTGGAGGTCAAGAGTCTGATGGGGTGCAGGCTTTAAAAAAGTTTGTGAAGCACTGCTGTAGAGGAAGGACAGTCAGATATCTGTCCTTCCTCTGTAAACCTGCACGGTGGTGGGCAGTTTACCTAAATATTTGGGACAGATATGAACTCACCACTACATGTTAGACTGTTGACTTTTTGCTTCATGATTCTGATCGACTTCTTATTTCTCTTCTGATTGTTTTCGTTTTACATCCAACTTTTTCAAATGCTCTTCTTATTGCTGACCGCGGATGAGGTCTTGAACTGAGTGTAACCTGTACATGCACAGATTTGATATTTGGTATTTCATATTTTGTTCTGGACATTCAAACTACACTTGGACAGTAAGATATATCCTGTGTGTCATGTATTAGGGATCCTTGTTTGTGTGTTCAAAATTTAAAAGTTAATAAGTTTATTGTATAAAATGTTCTGCTGCCTGTCTTGGCCAGGACTCCCTTATACACAAAGTTATTCAACAAAACCAAGTGCTTTTGGTCAGAAGTTTACAAAACTAAAATCTCTTCCACTGTTTTTGTCCCATCTTTCCATGTTAAGACATCTGAGTTTGGATCCCGAGAAAAGTCAAATTACATGCTTGTGCCACGACCAACTTTCCCTGGAAATCTATTCATAACTTTTCAACTTATCCAGTTCCCAAACTGTGAAAGTCTTGCAAAAACATGACTTTTGTGAACTAAATGAATCTGTAAGATGTTAGTTTGAGCAAAAACTGCCTCAGCAATGAGTCACAGCTCCAGGAAAATATGAATATGAAATATTTCTGCTCATGTTTAGCTTATGCATCTGAATATGTCTGGATTTCCCATTGAATTTGACTTTATACATTTTTGCTTGAGGCTTTTTTTTAACATCTGTGTGTTTTGTATGTTTTAAGGTGATCAGAATTTGGAAGGAAGAAGATTTACTCTTGGAGAAGACCTTCAAAGCGACCGTGAGTGTGAACTGAACGTGTGCCTCTTCTATCTGCAGCCTCTGTGAGCACGAAAAGGCTGAAATGATTTCTGTTCTGAACTTAGAGAAAGACACTGAAGGGCAGGTGGAAACCTGTGTTTTCAAGAAATGAATAAGATATGATGGAGCAAATGTAAAAGTTTTTAAAGTTTTCCTACGCCACAGTGAAACAGGAAGAGCTCTGTTTGAACATGGTGAGGACAGCTGAGCTGATATTCACTTTGTTCTCAGACTTTTGTAGTAAAAAGTTTTTTGCTGCAGATCCAGAGTTCCCACATGTCCTGAAAAACCTTAAAAATGATTGCCAGATTTTCCAGTCATGGAAAATGAGAAAAAAAATTCAAATGTCCTGGAAAAGCTTGAATTGCTCTGGAAAATGATTTACCGTTCTTCTGTGTTGTTAGTGAATGAAAATCAAACAAAAGAAATGAAGTAAAATGTACTTGGTAACTCATACAAACATACTAATAAAATATGGGTAGATAAAATTTAAGTTTAGGAATAGAACATAGAAACTCAAAAAAAATGGTGAGAACAAGAATTAATAAAAAATGGCAAAATAGACTTAAGGCCACTAAAACAGTAAAGGAACAAATATATTTATGAAAAAGCAGAGTAAAAAAAGATTAATAAAAAGTAAAATCATAAATTAATTAATGATAGTGAGACACTACATAAAAACCGGACAAAAAAGATAGTCGATGTTCATGCTGAAGAGTTGGAAATTATACATGTTAAGGTCAACATGATGTGGTGGAGATGTTGGTCATCAACTGTTAATCTTGTTTTTTAGAAGGCTTCACTGACCTGAGAATGTCGACACAGTATTGTAACTTCAGTTTGTTATGGGGGGACAAACGGTTCCTTACATAGGAAAAATAATCATTCGTGTAGGACAGTAATGCTGGTGGTGCTGTGCTCTTTGAGATGATTTATGTACATGGCCTTCAACTGCACCCAAAGATAGATTTCATTTTGTTGCTCTTTTGTCAAACACATCTCCTCGGGTGTTTGAAACGTTAAAAAATTACATTCTACATTTTCCTATGTACTGAAGCCCATGGCCCACCCTGCAGATTTTCTTGAAACTTCACAGACTGACCTTAAATCTGACTTCACTGATTGTCTCCGTTCCTCTGCAGGTGTCCTCCGAGGTGTGCAGGGTCCACTGCTCACCTGGAGCCGAGCCCGTGGTTCTGTTTCAGAGAGGAGCTGTGAGACTCCTGGACTCTCTGCTGGCTGCTCCTCAGCAGCCCATCGAGGACGTTCTTCATCAGGAGGAGACCATCAGGTGAGGATCAGCTCTGAGACCACAGCACAGCGGATAGGTCTGTCATGATAACAAATTTTGCTGGACGATAATTGTCCCATAATTATTGCCGATAAATGATATTATTGTCAATGTTACTTTGAGACATCATTTTTTTCACTAATGCAATTATATGTCGTAATAAAGTGAGTACACCATATCAAAAGCAATGCACTTTAATTTCTTAAGCATATTTAAATGTAATTGGAAGGTGAAGGGAAGAGCTTTTAAATGAAAAAAAAACCCCAATATAATAAAACAAACAAAAAACAGGGAAAAAAACAATGAAAATGAAATGGATTCTCTTTTGGGAAAAACTGCATGTAATAAATAATTATAATAATCAAAAACAACAAAAAATAGACCCTGTCTCTGTAAAGAAAAGAAACCAAAACTCCAATAAAAACACACAACACTGTCTGTCAAACATTTGTGACATTCTGGCTTTTCCACCGTATTAAAGGGCTGCATTTATTTTGCAATGTAGCGCACGACACTGTCTGTGAGTGTGCACCATTTTGCTCTGTTTTATTTATATTTACTTTGCAGACCAAACACCTCAGTAAGCGCTGTCAGGAAGAAGGCTCTGCTGCACCTCCCCTACCTATTTGCTGCTATTTTCAAACAAATGCGACACATCAGCTTGTCGGTGTTCGTGAGCTCACACCTTGTTCTTCTGTTTAAAACCAAAATATTCAGATACTGGGGCTGTGGCAATCAGCTTAGGGACCGTGGTTTTCATGCCATCATTCATATTAGTGTTTGTTTCCTTGTTACTCCTCATGATGCTCACTTCAGCTCTGTGTGTGTACATGCGAGTGGCTCCACCTCCCCCTCAAAGATTGAATGAATGACAGATGCATCACTAACCCTAACCCCGCTCATTCCACGATAGAACCCAAGCGCCAAGGCGTTGAGAAAGATGGACGTAGTGAACCATCTTCTCATCCAGCCTGTTTGGTAGAACGAGAAGAGGGAAACAAACACACATGCATGCACGTGTCAATTTATCGAGGCCGGCAAACTTACCGAGGATGTTTTTATTTATCGTTCGGTTAATTGATTTATTGATTAACGCGACAGGCCTAACAGTGGATCTGATGATGTGATGAGGCTTCACGTCCCTGCAGCTCTCAGTCACATCTATCACCAGTGCAGTGATGAAATAATGTTTAACTTTGTCTTCAGGTGGAGCGCACACATCACAGTAGAGTCACAGCAGCTCGTCATCTTCATCACTGAACAGGTAAGAACACCTGACTAAACCAAAACAGCAGATCAGCGCGGAAAAAGCTCAATTTAAAAACAAATGTCAAGACTCAGGGGAAAAATGGGAACTGTTTATTTACCGTTAAAGACCCTTTTTGTGCAAGTTCATATTTATTTTACTGACAGCTGTTTGAAAAGACTCTTTCCTATCTTATTAGATAAGAGATTGTGAGATCGTGAAGTGTAATTTTGTGCTTTATTTTCCTCTTCTTGCTTTTTTGTAGCTCATATCATTGAGATATGATTGGAAATGATGTTTAAAAATACTTCAAACTGGGATCATGCTGGAAGTTTGTCAGTCATTGTACCATTTTCTATAATGCACGTTTTCAAATACAGCCAATAAATAAAAGCTTAACTAAAGCTGATGCTCATCACTTTCAGAAGGTTAATAAGGGAGCAGTAAAGGTAATAAAAGTGCAGCTCGATGGCTGCATGTGGGTGTTTTTGAGGTGAGGTGTTGCCATGTGTGGTTGATTGGCAGAGTATCCAGAACAACCTGTTTCAGTTGAAGTTTTGCTTTTTATAAATTGCGTCTTCAGTGGTTTTGTCTCACTCCCATTTCTTCTTTTTGCTTTTTGGAGCTCCACTTCAAACTTTCTTAAGATCCAAAATGCAAATTCTGGCAGTTTTCTGGCTGGTCTTAAGATATTCATTGGGTTTATATGTGAGATGAACAAAAACAAAGACACATGTGCCACATCTTTTATCAGCTCTTTCTGTCTTTCCACAGAAAGGTGAAAGTTTCCTGAACGTGCAGAGACTGAATCCAAACTCCCTTCAGAGGCATCGTCTGGAGAGGGAGGAGCCCGGTCTGTCCCCGTCCAGCTTCTCTGTAACATACGGAGACAAACACGTCCGCCTGCTCTATCTCTGTAAGCTGATGCATTTATTTATCTCCAGTTTAAAACACAAACTACCGTACTCAAAGTGAAACAACTGAGAGCCAGCAGTCACCCAAGAACCATGTTTGGCACTAACATGGACACTAATGTAATAGTTAGGACTGGGTAATATTTCAGTTAAATGATTAAATCAAATTATTTTCTACTGGCAATTTTAAAATTAAAAATCAGGACTTTTTTTCTTGACTTAGTCCCATCATAAATGTTGCCATGTTTGAAAATAAAAAAGCTGAAAATGTATAGTTTTCATGATGGACGGCCTTGTGAGGTTTTGCTCAAGCGCATGTTTTGGCTTTTATTTTTTTTTCTTAAATTATTTGAATATTGATCAGATGTTTCCGTGTCGATAATCAGTGAAAGTAGCTCATCCTTCAGTGCTTATAGACGCTTCCCTACAGGAAAAAAACACATGAACTTTTGAGTCAAGTTTTGCTGAAAAATCTGGCCTTTTTAATAGTGTTAAGTTAAACTTTATCACCATTGTTCATCTTCACTAAGTAGTTTGGTTGATCCTAACCACACAGATTCAGTTGTAGAAACTGGATTTTCTCCATATTAGGATAGTTATCATGCAAAATGAAAACACCTTTGTTAATTTTAAAAAAGGATTGGACTATAATTGATCATAAATAGCACTAAATTTTAATTAACATAGGCTTTTTTTGATTAATTACACTCTAATGTCATTATTCGTCCTCCCAAACTTCCTGAGTTGATCCTATTCTCCTCACTTTTTAATGGAGATTGTGAGGTTCATGATCCTTTGTGTTGTTTTAATGCAGAGCGCTGTTCTCCTGTTGGCCACACGGGGGCGTTATTTAACTCTTTCCCTTCTCCTTCAGATCCCAATGGTCACGTCTACCAGAGCGTGGTCTCAGTGAGGGGTCACGGGGCTGAGGAGGGGGCCCAGGCCCTCCCTTTGCCTCGCAGCCTCCTCCTGGTCCTCCCTGTGGGAGAGGGTCTGCTGGAGGCGGCCTCGGCGGTGGTCCTGGATGAAGCCCACGTGGCTGTGGTGGGAGTCCCACACCCGTCTGCAGGAGCCGGGAAAGGTGAGAGAAGAGAGAAACGTGATTAACATGGAGGAAGTAATCAGTAAATCTGTAGATGTTTCAGCTTAAGTGTTTGGTCTTCTTTTAGGACATTAATGTGAGACTGATTAACATTTAGAAGAGTTTTTCTTTAATGGAAACAACACAGGAGAAAATATTTCCACTTCATAAGCTAAACACAGATTCTTCATCCTTTAGTGTTCTTGTTATTAAGTCTTCCAGTTTCATTTGTACCCTCCAGTTTTCCATTTGTTTTGTTTGTTGCTGTCATATTGTATGAGTCAGTTTTCCCATCACAAACATTTCCTCAGTAATTATCTGTTCATGAACAGTTTGGAAATCGTCAATATGCCACTTCCTTGTTATTAGCAGCTGTTTATTATTATCGTGCAACTGGCATAAAGCTAAATTAGGGAAACCTCCCATGCAGAATAAAAACTCTTCTTGATTTTAATAAATGAAATAAGTGGAGTAAAAATTAAAAATATATACAGCTATAAAATTTCTCTCTCTCTCTATATATACATATATTTACATACACAACTTGGCAGTGGATTGGTAGAATATGTTCAGACATAAACTTGGTGTTCATGCATATAGAACTTAGTTGGATTGTTTTCAATATAATTTAATATTGTTTTATATATATATATATATATTTTTTTTACAAGCCACTGTAAGAATGGGAAGTTTTTGTTTTTTATCCGGGTAAAGTATGGATGCTCATATAGACAAATTATACCCATATATTTTCTTATTTCTGTATTTATTTTTAACACAAAGTCAAGACTTCAGAACGTTTCCAAAATGCATGGCTGTGCTAAACATTTATTGATTTATTATATTTTTATATTTATAACTCCAGCCATGTCTCTTCTGTCAGGATGTTTCTTTACCCAGAGTTTTGTTACTGAATCACTCACAGCTTCACGTTTATCCTCTAACACTCTGAATCTGTTAACACAGGACAGAGACACATGAGCGTGGAGCGTTTTTAGCAGATGATTATTAAATGATATTTTCTGTGTGTCTGGCCTTTTCCTGTTCTCTGTCAGACTTCCTCTGCATCTGGAACACCAACTTTCAGACACTCCAGGCCGGGAAAGAGATGGCGGGTAAAATCTACGGACAGGTAAGACATCCGCTCCATCATGACGTAAAGACAAAGTCAGGCTGGTGTCTTCCACAGTCTGGTCTCTTTCTTCTCATCATCTCTTTTTTTGTTTTGTGTTTTAGTTCAATTTTTAGTCACATTAGCAGCAGCATCAGAAGTTCATGTGGCGGTGACTCAGAGCTGCAAAGACATGAAAACTTTACAGAAACTTTGTTGGACTATGTCTGTATCATATTCAAACATAAATACAAACATTTTCTTGTCATACATGCAAAGTAATACAATTACAAACCTTTTAGCAGATTTATTAGTGAGTAGAACTTTATCAAGCTTTAATTATTTTATTAAACTATGAATTTCTGCTTCACTTTGTGTCCACGGGCTCAAATGTGAGGCTTCGGGGTCTATCCATCATCAATCCCTCTTATCCATCCTGGGGCCTGGGGGCGCAGCAGCCTGTCCCAGCTGGCTTTGGGCAAGAGGCTGGTGCACCCTTGATCAGTTGACAGCCAATCTCAAGGCCACATAGAGAGACAGAGAAAGATTTATGCTCGCGCCCACATCTAAGGGCAAGTTGGAGTCAGGGGCTGTATTTGAAAAGTCCTTTCCTTTCCTCTTATTCCCTTCTTTCCTGTCCTCTTATTCCCTTCTTTCCTGTCCTCTCTTTCCCTCCTTTCATTTCCTCTTATTCCCTCCTTTCCTTTCTTCTTTTTCCCTCCTTTCCTTTCCTCTTATTCCCTTCTTTCCTTTCCTCTTAATCTCTCCTTCCCTTCCCTCTTCTCTTCTTTCCTCTCCTCTTATTCCCTCCTTCCTTTCCTCTTATTCCCTCTTTCCTTTTCTCTTATTTCCTCCTGTCCTTTCCTCTTATTTCCCTTCTTTACATTCCTCTTATTTCCTTATTTTTTCTCCTCTTTTTCCCTCCTTTCCTTTTCTTTCTTTACTCTTTTCTTTCCACTCCTTTATTCCCTCCTTACATCTTATTTCCACCTTTCTTTTCCTCTTATTCCCTACTGTCCTCTTCTCTTACTCCCCCCTTTCCTTCCTTATTATTCCATCCTTTCCTTTCCACTTATTCCCTCATTTCCTCTCCTCTTATTCCCTCCTCTCCTTTCCTCTTATTCCCTCCTTTCCTTTCCTCTTATGCCCTCCTTTCCTTTCCTCTTAATTTCTCCCTTCCTGCCTCTTATTTCCTCCTTTCCTCTCCTCTTAGTCCCTTCTTTCATTTCCTATTATTCCCTCCTTTCCTTTCTTCATATTCCCTCCTTTCCTCTCCTCTTTCCCCTCCTTTCATTTCCTCTTATTCCTTCCTTTTCTCTTATTCCCTCCTTTCCTTTCCTCTTAATTTCTCCTTTCCTTTCCTCGTATTTCCTCCTTTCCTTTCCTCTTATTCCCTTCTTTTCTGCCCTCTTATTCCTTTTTTTCCTCTCCTCTTATCCTCTCCTTTCTTTTCCTCTTATTCCCTCCTTTCTTGTCATCTTATCCCCTCCTTTCCTTTCCTCTTATTCCCTCCTTTCCTTGACCCTGTGATGTTTTCCATCATGCTTAAGGTGAAGTGGATAGGAAAGGACTTAGGATAGAGTTTTTCTTGACTTTTTCATCCCAGTTATGTTTTAACCTCATGAGAACATGTAAACCTGCTGCTGCCTCCTCTTACTAGTCCAGGGGTGTAGAAATCATCTGTGCACGTGACAGATGGATGCACCGTGGCGTAGGGGGCGTGGCTTCACTGCCCCTGCTGTAAGCATTGAGCTGTGTGATTGAGGACCAGCGGAGATCTTCTAAAGTGTTCCTGCTTTAAGTCTGTTGGTTTTAGTCCAGATTTTGCTCCAGTAGATTTTCCACGACTACCTTTACAGTAAATCAGTTTTGTAATTTCCCTTAAATTCCCATAAAAGTTTCTGTCTTGTAAGTTTCCAGTTTGTTCGCAGCCCTGCAGTCTCTGGTCTTCCCTGTTGAGTTTATAAAACTTTCTGGACCCCCACAGGCCAAGGTTCCCTGTCCTCCCAGCTGCTGGGTGCTGATGGAGGACTGTATGACTTTGGTAGATCATCTTTTCTGCTCTCCACTGTGACGGGGCCGACTGTCCCTGCTCACAACTTCACTGCAGTTTACAGTCAATCAAACAGCAAGGGCGTGGACCAGTCTGCTTTTTAGACCCCCGCTGTGAGCAAGAGACCCCGAACATGTTTGGAGTTTAAAGTGTTTTGAAGAAAGTGTTTGGAAATTATGAAAATGATATTTAGAGCTGCATTCACCAGATCAGATCTACCTTTTGTCTTTTCATTAATGTTCAAGGTAAATGAAGATAATATAAATGATAATAACTTTATTCATGCAGCACCTTTAAAAACAGACGTTTACATAATGCTTTAACAGAAAAATAAAGACATTAAATAGATTATGGATTTAAAGATACAGGGTGGATAGAGGATCAAAAAAGCGAGTATATTAAAACATGAAAAGATGGTAAAACAGGACTAAAACTTCGAGAAGTGACCCATGTGGACTTCTGGTTTGTTCTGGGTCACTTCACTCACATTCAGAAAGAATTAGTTGTGAGTTAAGATGTGTGATGAGACATAAATAATGATTTTCATGTGAGAAATAACTAATATTGTATTTTTATCTCTTCAGGTCAGGCAGCGTTTTTTAAAAATGAATCTGAAATCATTTAAAGCCAATATTCTGATAACCCTGGAGGACTAGATGTCTTTAACTTGGTTGGGTTTACCAATGTTTATGAACCTGAGAGCGAAGAAGAGTATCATGTTTGATTGAATGTTTCTGAATAAAGCAAATGTGTTTATTTTACCTTTAAAATAATTAATATAATGTTTTTCACATTTCATGCCCGATGCTCCATCTTCACCTTTTACTTTGAGTGACTCTTCACAACAGTTCATACTAAAAATTAAAACATAATGTAACAACATTATACGTATATACATCTTTAATAAAGTCTTCATCTGTTAAACTCTCTGACAGCATATCAACATAAACTCTGACCACATGCAGGTCAGAGTTTTTAAAGAAAGTTAACAGTTTAAAATATAACGCACAGGTTAATTTTTTGTTTTTATTGATGCTTGTTTGATTTCTTGGTAAAGCATAAGAATACAAATGGCTTTCCATTTTAAGCTCTATGGTGGTAGTCTGTATTAGTTTTAGTGTCCCTGTGGGCTGACAGGCCCTTGTGGGCCCCCTGTTGGCCACCCCTGGCCTAAAAGGTTGGAGTTTTACTCCCGTTATTACAAAAACTGACCCTAGAGGACTGAAAATGGCAGGAAATGTCTTTGGGTTTCAGGGTTTGAGCTGCTGGACAGACTCATATTTCTCTGCCTTTGTTTCTCTGATCCAGCTGTGGAGTTATTCCAACAAGCTGTTTATTCCTCATGGAAAAACCCTCTCTGTGATCCCATACGAGTGCCCCAGATCCTCCCTGGCTTCTGCACTGGGGAAGCTGCGGCAGGCCAAGAGTGAAGGTGAGAGACGAGTTTTGACTCTTTACGTTTACTGCTGTGTGTGTGATAAAAGGACGTAAATACAAGTGATCTAATGTACCTGGTGATGGACTAACACAGATGAATGGTGTGTGACGTGTTTGTCCTGATGTTTGTGAGTTTCATCGTCACTAAAGTGTTTTTCTCTGCTGCAGAGTCCAAAGCTCCGACGTCTGTGCCGTCGTGGAACAACCTGCTGCACGGAGAGAAAGCTCAGCCGTCCAGGACCACGGACGCCAGGAAAACAGTACGATGCCTTCAGTTTGCTCAAATGTTGGGGGCACACACGCGACCCTCCACCTCACTCAGTGTGACCCAGTTTTCGTTTCCAGAAACAAAAAGCAAATTGTAAATATGAAGATAAATCATCTAAAGTTAAATATGATTCATCAGGAGTGATAATTTGGAAATGTACAGATTTCAAGGACATGTTTCATCTTAAAAAACAAGTGTTAAAGGTAAAACTACATTTTAAAAAACTGGTTTATATGAGCTTTAAAACATAGTAAACATTTGTTCTTTTTTTAACCGAGAAGCCTGAAGTGGCTTCAGCTTTGTTTCATAAAATCATGAATGTTGTGTTTGATTTAAAATATATCAGTGTTGGTATAGTGAGTTTTTGAAGCTTTATTAGTGCTGTTTTGTGTTTATTTATAAATTTTCCTGACAATATTTAACAGAGTGGGAATGTTTTTTATGTGACCCTCTTGGTAATTGAAGTTTCCCACCCCTAAACAAGAAGATTTTTCCACAAACAAAAGCATAAAAATGAAAATTCTAAGTCATAATATTGTTTCAGCCCACTCACAAAATTCCCACAAAATCAGAATAATTCTGTTTATTTGTTTTCTGTATTTATTGACTTTCAAAAGAGCTGAGAAATTAAATATTACCTGCATTTAGACTGATGATGATCTAAAAATTCCCATCACCGGTGCTGAAGGCCTACCCCCCTGTGGACATGGTGTATCGGTCATCTGTGACGTGGTCTTTAAGTAAAAATGACCGAATCTTCTTTTTTATCCAGAGAACAACTCGTAAAAGCCAGCCAGCACCTTGTCTTGCACTCGATCAAGTCCTGGAGCTCATCAAGGTAAAACAAACTCCCTTCTTTTGTTCTCTGTTAGGTATTGAAAGTGTTTATAACATAGATCTTTGTGTTTCTGTGTTCTTACTTGGCGTCTTGGTGTAGACTGCATCAGTAGAGGAGGCTCAGAAAGAGGTGGACGGACTCCTCTCCAGGTCAGACATGCAGGAGCTGCAGCCTTCGGTTGGTCAGCTGGCCTCGGCCCTCGTGTCCCGCAGTCTGGACGACCCTAACTTTTACAGCCCGAGTGCTCTGACGCAGCTGGTGCACACTCGCTCCCTCTGCCACAGGTCAGTGCAGCCCCGCTGTAAGCATCATCTCCTGAAGTAAAAAGGCCAAAGCGTTTATGAGTCGGTGTAATAATGCTGGAGCTTCGTTCCTCTTCCTCAGTGTGTGTCCTGACCTGGTGCTCCTGGCCCTGGAGAGGAAGGACTTCTTCCTGGTTCAGCTCTGCCTGCAGTTCTTCCCTGACATCCCAGAGGCCGTCACCTGTGCCTGCCTGAAGGCTTTTGTCAGGTAACGCTGGAGGATTTAAGGTTGATGAACAATAAAGAAATGCTGTTGGCTAGTCTGCAAACGTGTGATGAACAGAGCTGGGTATCCTTTCAGATTGATGATCATCAAATTGGTTCAATTTGATTTTTGTCAGGATGGAAATCAAAAACCAGTTCCAGTTGAGAATCATTAACAGCTCCATCAAAGAATCGATATCATGAGTCTTTTTGCTCATTGATTCCCTTATCAATTCCTTCCACTGACAGGGTTCAGAAGTGTCAGAATTGTGGTTTAATTTTTTACAAAATGCTCCTACTGCACAACCTTAAAAGAGTGGAAACACCAGCGACTTGCAGAAGCAGTTATCTATGCTGTGACGTGTTTGACATTGTTGACACTGAAAATCTACTGACCAACATTTACCCACGTGGAATGACTGCAGGAATCAATAAGGGAATTGTTAAAGATCGATTAGCAGGATCATAAAAAGGACTGTTATACATTAAATCTTGTCAATTCCCATCCCTAGATTTGTGATTCAATTTGATTTGATTGATGTTGTGTCAGTTAGGGATACTTCAGTCAGTGTACCAATATAACTTGAATGTGAAAGATTCTCAGATAACTGATGCTGTAAATAGTAGAAACTAACTCTAAACATTATAAAAAATACTGTTTACATAAACAGTTGATCCTGTAGCTGTTACAGTAATCATGTTTTTTTTATTAAACATGACTTCACCAAAACTAAAATGTAATCCTTTAAATCAAAGTGAGATTAGAGCCAACAGAACAAACCAAGAAAAACAAAGTGTTTATTTTAGATTTCTTGTACACCTGTCTTAAAATGTGAGGGATACTGGAGCTTGGTTGGGGTTGTTGGACAGCTCGTAGCGGGCTTCCCTTATTTTCAAAACCTAAACTTGACATTAAGCATTCTCCAGTGGACTCTGATCCCTCTCAGCTCGGCTACACGCACTGAATCAGAGTCTGTGCACTCCGGCAAAATGTGCGAGCACAACGTGGGCAGATGAGCAGTTAAGGAATTTGATTGGTTAAATAAATTCCACTGAGTCTCTGTGATTGGTTGGTGTTTTCCCTGTTTTACTCCTGCTGTAGACACAACGATCATTTTAACCAGTATAAAAAAGTATCTTAAATCAGATCACCAACCCTATCTGTAAAGCTCTGGTCCATGAATTAATTGATATGTTTATTAACCCATGAATCAACTTCACAGTCTCCCAGACGTGGATGCAGAGAAGCTGACCCTGGAGCCAGACAGCGTCTCCTTCATGGAGACCCTGATGGCGAGCCAGCATGGCCCCGCCGGTGTGCAGAACGGCTTCAGTCCCCCCCTCTTTAGCGAGGACCCCCTCAGTGGAGGAGGCACCAGAGCAGAGGACCAGGAGAAGGACTCCAGTCCACCAGAGCAGACCTGTCCTGTGGGACTACACAAAGCCGTCCTACTGTATCCTTCCAGTCCGAGTCAGACAGCCAGGTTTTTTGCTATACTCCAAAATCTGACCAAGAACAGGGTAACTGTTTATTCACCGTGTCCTCAGGCTGCTTTTCATCGGCCTCAACACAGACTCCATACTCTAATAATTCAGTTAGTGGTTTCTAAGTAACTGAATTATCCGTAAGAAGTCTGTGTCGAGAAATACGGACAAATAGATTTTAGCATTAAGCAGCAGCACATGCTGTTTATCCACTGTCTCATGGTCTGATTTAAGAGTTTGGCCCATCAGAGTTTACACTGTGTTGATGGTTTGACATTGTCTCTGTGTATCTGCTTTCTCCTGAATGGAGCATCATTCTCATCCTAAGGGCGTCCGCAGTCTCAAACCAGACCTTTGAAATTTGATTGCCATCCAAAAATCCTTCAGGATGACTTTCTGTTGCTTTGTGAAGCCATTAGGCCTGTTACGGTAACAAAATTTGCTTGATGATAATTGTCAAAAAAAATTATTGCAGATAAACACTATCATTGTCAATATTATTTTGAAACAATTTTTTCATTAATGTAATTATAACATATGTCACACTATATCAAAAGCAATAAACTTTAATTTCTTAAGAGTATTTAACTGTAATTGGAAGGTCAAGAGCTTTTAAATAAAATAAATTAATATAATAAATTTAACAAACCAAAAAAAAAAAAAAAAATGAAATTGACTCTTTTTTGGGGGTAAAATTGCATCTAAATAAAATCATTATATTAATCAAAAACAATAAAAATAATAAATAAAATGTAGTTTATACAGTTCAGGATTGTTAGTGCCATGTAATTTCTTCCAGTCAGTTTGTTCTGTCTGTCAAATGTTGGTAACGTTTCTGGCTTTTTAACCGTATTTAAGGGCTGCATTTCTTTTGCAGTGTAGCAAACGACACTGTCTGTGAGCGCTCCATTTTGTGCTTTTATTTATATTTACTTTGCCAACCAAACGCCTCAGTAAGCGCTGACTGTCAGGACGAAGGCTCCGCTGCACCTCCCCTTCATCATCATCACTACTTTCAAACAAATGCGACATATCAGCTCGACGGTGTTCATTCTAAAGAACCAATGTGCCCCGGTGTTAAGATGGACAGAGTGAGCCATCTTCTCATCCAGCCTGTTTGATAGAGAGGAGGAAAACAAAATGCATGCACGTGTCAATTTATCGAGGACGGGAAACGTTTTTATTTATCGTGCGGTTAATTGATTTATTGATTATCGTGACAGGCCTAGAAGCCATCAAGACAAAAGGTCACTTTCTGTCTGAAAACGATGGGTTCAAGGTCAAATAGTGAAGTTACTTTCAACAGAGAGGACAGTGCCCATCCCATGTCCACAAAACCCTCGTTAGCGGCTTGTTTTGCCGTGGAACTTGGCAGCAGGACACATTTATCTTATAATAAGAATATGATAATTATTAAACAGCAGCATTCAGGTAAAGCATCACCTCATTAAGGTAAAGGAACTGTCCACTGATTTTAAAGTTTTGTATGTTTCACTGTCTTTCCTGCAAATGTGAACGAGGTTGATAAAAACACTGAATTTTGAGGTCTTAACTCTGCTGCACAGAAACGAGATCCTGCTGACGCCGTACAGTGACAGCTTCCTTCTCCCTCACCTCAAAGACCTCTCCTCCCAGCATGTTGTTGTGAGTATGTTCTCTAAGAGCGGGTTGGACCGATGAGGATTCAGGAAACAGCTTTAGTTTAGTTTGATGTGACACTGTATATGAAATCACAGCAGTAGTTGATGCTGACAGACTGTGGTGGGCACATTGTTCACTAAAGTCCCTGCCAGTTAAATCAGTCAACATGTTTTTATTCAGTAAGAAGTAGGGAGTGTAACGGTCCAAAAAATGACGGTTCGGTACGTACCTAGGTTTTGGGGTCATGGTTCGGTACATTTTCGGTACAGTATGGGAACAACGCAAAACCATTTGCTTGTTGAGCACGTTTATTAAACCAAAAATTTGTAATTATACAAACAACCAAAATATTTTCAGTGTGCTGCTTAGTAATACTAATAAGTTAAATAAAATAAATAAACAACAAATATATTAAATTAAAAACAATGAGTTCCTTTTTAAATTCCTGGTTTAAATGTGGATGACTGGGTACTTTACACCGGGGCTCAATCACCTTTAGCATGTGTTTAAAACCAGCATTTTCCACAGCTGAATATGGTCTTAGATCTAATGCTATAAAAACGCTGATGGATGCTGTTATCGCTTTGGCCCGATCTGAACTGTCCTGGAGAGGCTGCTTGAATGCAGACGGCAGTTGAATTTGCACTACAGTGTTTTTTTTTTCCTTACCGTGGAAATCTTTACACTTGAGTGGTGCAGATTCAGGTGAGTTAGCATGTTTGACGTGCTGTTGGAAAATACCCGACCTCAGTTGAACAGTATCGGCACACCGCCTTCGTTTTATCCACCTGTCTTTCTCTGTTGCAATATTTCACCAGGAAGCCAAAGTGTTCCCAAACAGGAGATTTCAGCGACGGGGGAGGGTCTCCAAGCTCCGGTTGGTCGATAGCAGTAGCCATGATGCACAATTCAGACACAAGCTCCTGTGGTTATGGAAGCTCTTTGATATTCGTCTTCTGATTGGCTCGCCGTGAGACGTCATGTCCACATGATATGTACGAGATCACAAGGGAACGAATCACAGACGAGTTTCCTCATGATCATTAAAAAGCCTTCCCTAACCACACCAATCGTAGACGAGTACCCCCGTGAATATTAAAGAGACATGTGCCGCGGCTAATGTAAACTTACTGTACTCGTTTGAGTACAGCACTGTACCGAACCGAATGTCCTTTTCACATGTACACCCCTAGTAAGAAGTCTAGTTCATCTTCATCAGACAAAAGGAGCAGGCTCATCGATGGATGATGCTTGTGTGCTGGGATGTCAGGAGAAGACTGGTTGAAATACTCCTGTTGTTTTTTCACCCAAAGAGGAGAAGTCCCAGAAAACATGGAAGAATTAAATGAACCAAACTCTTGTAGACCTGGACTTTGTCCCCATGAGAAGATCAATTTCTCTTCTCTGTTATCAGAGAAGAAGCTTGAGCTGTTCCAAAGTTGAGCTGATGTCAAGACTCCGAACAGACGAATTTAAACTGGAATAATTTTTAACTCAACCAGAAGCAGTTATAAAGATCTGTAGTCATTCACAATAATATGCTTCGTGTTTTAGCTGTTTTTTGTGTTGTGTTTGTTTGTGTTTGTTTGATTTTTTTCTTCAACATTATTTATTGTTGTTTCTATGTCTTTAAATGCCCAACTAAAGATGAACTTTCCAAGTTAGCTCAGGCTTTAGATGCTGTATTGTGTGGCAACATTCTCTTTTATTCCTGATACAGACTAACAGCAAGTTTTCACCCGCATGTTGAGCAAAACGAGGCCTCGTTTTGTACATTTGTTCAGTTAATCAGCTCCTCAGTCACTGGCAAGAATCCATTTTTACCATGTTTGTGTTTTCACCCCTCAGCTCTTCCTCCAGTACCTGCAGTACCTCTACCTCAAATATTCCCAGGATGCTTTTCCACAGAGGCATGGGTTGAGATCTCCAAGTCTTTCTCAGGTTTGTCAGTGCCTAAACAGATCATCATGGTCACTTATTGACAGTGTTTGTTTTGTTTTTTAAGGGTTGTTTTTTTTGTCACACTCCTTGTTACAAACACTAAGTCTTCTAAACAACTGAAAACCCGAGTTCTTGTATTTGAAGTAAATGAATTCGATTCTCTGAAGAGCTTGTCCAAGGTGAAATAATGAAGCCAGTGAGGTGGTTACATTGATCAGAATATCACTTAATAAGGTTTATTTAAGACTTAAAACCTGTGGCACCCTGATGTCCCCTCTCTTTGTGTTTACAGCACCAGTAGCTGCCTGAAAGTGTATTTACCTCTTACTGTGCAACATAACTGAGCCGTTCTTTGTCTTCACCCTGGTCGTAGATCATGGACTGGGTCTGCCTGCTGCTGGACGCACACTTCACCGTGCTCGTGATGACCCCAGAGGCCAAAGGCTTACTGCTCAACCTCCATCGATTTGTCAAGTCACAGGTAAAATCAGGCTTCACCTAAACCGTTACAGGCAGATTTTTCTACTCACTGCATCAATACTTTAACTAAGAAAATGGTGATAATCATCTTAAACCATCTGTATGACAGTTTCTGCAGATTAAACCCCACAATCACGGGAATAAAATTATGTCCAGGTTACAAAATGCTGGATAAGTCATTTTGTGTAGAGGAGGGTCTTCAATTAAAACAAAGGCCACAATTTTGTGATGTTTTTAATTCTGAATTAAATAATTTAGAATTAAAGTATTTTCATTTGTGTTAACATGGAAATACTACTTCTGAATTTAGGTTTATGTTGTAAACAGGTTTATCATCTTTATTCAATTCTGCTTAAGGTTTGTGGGGGATGGGAATGGTTCTGATTGGACAGAAGACGGACGTGATGTAGTGACGTATTTACCAGAAGAAAACAAACTCTAGTTCAGCGTCTCCCTAGCCTTGCAGAACAGACGGACCTGCCTGATTCTGAAATCATGCATCTCCGTCTTGCCAGCCTTCAATGTCCAACAGTTTCACTCGGCTAAATGCTAAACAGCCCAATCAGGGAAGAGAGGCGGGAGCTGCAGGCATGACGACAGGAAGTGACTTAACAGGAAGGGAAGTCACCTCCTGCTAATGTTGGTTAGCCTGTGGTCATCATGGTTTCTCAGTTATTCATAAGTTTACTTTGTAGGGATTGTCTTTGACGAGGTTCATGTCACATAGAAGTGTTAAATGATGCATCTGTGTGGTATAATTTAATGTGAAACTTTAGTCTTTAGGTAGTTAAGCTATCAGCTAACAGTCGTTAGCTGCCACGGCTAACAGCTAACAAGTATAAACAACAGTTAATGGTCGTTAGCCAATAGCGGTTAGCCACTACAGCTAACTACAGCCATTAACTGTTGTTTGCCCTTGTAAGCCGTTTGGCCATTACATATATGCTACATCATAGCAGCGTTGCTTGATATGGATTGATCGGTGATGAGTGTGATGTGCCAAACGATTGTCCAATCACAAGCTGCTGTTGTTTTTGAAGGTTCTGCCCCAGAAAACATTTTTCGTAGGGCTCCTCCCCAGATGGATTTGTGAAATATTTCCAATATGGAGCTGTCCATCAGGTTAGCATCTCCCTTGCTCTGTCAGGGAAACCTCGTCCAATGTGGAAGCTACAGCTTTAAAAATACCCATATCTTTATGCTCACATCACTCCACTCTGCTCATTATTTCAAAATCGTCATCGTGGCAGGACAAGAGAGCGAGCATGTGCAGAATGACCAGAATTAATTTAAAGTGGAATGAGTGTGAACAAGCTCGAGGAATTATTGAATTCAGATTTAAAATCAGAATAAACCAGCCACCTGCCTCAGAATTAAGTTTAATTCAGAATGTTCATTTATAGTCAGAGTTAGGTGTTGACAAGGTCATTTTGAATCTTTTTAAAGAGGATTTGAGTTTTATTCTGAATTAAAGGACAATTAAAGCTCTGATGTAAACGTAGTAATTGTTTGAGATTTCTTTTCTCTGTTCATCAGCTTAGTCGGAAATTATATTTTAAACCAGCTCATAATTAAAGTTGAGCAGCTTTGGCGTTTTCTTTTTCTCGCTGAGATAAGCCTTGGCCCTGTTATGACTTTAAATCTGAGCTCTGCTGACATTCCTGCAACATTAAGGAATAACAGATTGATTTCTGGACTCTGGATTGATTTCCTAACACAAGGAGAAAGATTTAAGTCAGTGTAACTCCTGTGATTTATCTCATCGACTATAGGTAATTATCTGTGCTGTGGTTCAGAAACATATCAATTCTCAATTAAAAACTTTGTCTTATTAAAATTTCTTTCTTATTCGTCTTTTCTCTCCCCTCACACACACTCACACACGTTTGGACAAATTCATTGGTCAGTGATCCTGCAGAGTAAATTATTTTCACAACATTATTTTATTTGTAATACAGCACAACAGGTAGGTAAACATATTCAGAAAAAATTAAGCCATTTTTACTTTGAAATCAGCAAAATTTAAAGCAGGATTTGTCATCTTTTTTCCATTTATTAAGGAAGGAACTGGTTTCTTCTGCATCCTGTCCAGAATTATTGTTCAGACTTTAGTTTTTTGCTTTCTAAAATAACAAACTTAGAGCTTTACAGTTTTTCCTCATCTAAAACGATCGGGTGGGGAAAATGTTTTTCTTTTAGGGGAGCTATAATGAAACTCGAAGAGTTGAGAACTACCATTTTCTAGTGGCCCTTTTCCATTAGCACGCCTCGGCCCTACTCGATTTGCGGCGTGTTTCCACTAGCCTGGTACCTCCTAAAACAAGCTAGTTTTAGTACCTACTCCACTCTGGTTCCAAGTGAGCTGAGTCGATACTAAAAGATGACATCACCGACTGCCGGCTACTGATTGGTCAGACAATGTCGTCATTGATGAGTCATGAGCGCGACGACCTAGCGTCCTAGCGGTAGCTACCATTAGCTTACCCTCATACGTCTTTTCTTTGTAGCTGGATTGCTCTCGTCCTCGGCTTCATTCTGTTGTATAGCTTCCAAAACTCTCCTGTGCTTCTCAAGGGGTATTTCTTCTTACCACCTGCAGCCTTCTTCTGCTTTCCTTTTTAACTCGGTTTGTGACAAAAGGCCACAGATTGTTGTGTCGCGCTCAAAATGACGTCACCGCAGAGCCGCTCTCTGTTTACAGCGACACTGCACCCCGTTGGGCAGGCGACTGGGGCTAATGGAAAAGCAGCACAAGGCGAGTACAGTAGAGCCGGGTAGAGTCGGGTAGAGTAGATTAGAGCTAGTGGAAAAAGGCTATAGGTGTTATTGTTTCAATTAAAAAACAAAATGTCTTTGTCTGTCCTCAGGTGAGACTGGTGTCTGAGCTCGGGAAGATCGAGGGCAGCCTGCAGCAGCTCAACAAGATGAAGGGGAAGACGGATGTGGGACAATACTCCATCGAAGTCATCGAGCTGTTTTAGAATATCTTTAATGTGTGGACTTTTAATAAATCATTTAGCTCCAGCTGTACAGTGTTTGTCATAAAATGGTCATCGTCACCTTTCTCCCCCAAAAGAGAAAATAAACGTCCTCAGATGGAATAATGTGTACTTTTGTTGGGAGTGGGCTGAGACAAAACAAACCTGATGTTTCAGTTTTATATGAACAGACGTCTTTACAGCTCTGTGGGGAGCACACTGTCTCATCTTTTCACCACTCAGGAGAAATGATGGTCAAAAAAATGTATGCAAATGGAGCATCAGAAAGAGTATTTGTATAATAATAATTAACCTTTAAAGAAAACCACTATATCTAGGCTATATTTTATTTAGTGACATGAATCCACTGGTTTAAGTGTTAACATGGACATTTGATTGCTGTGTTTGAAATCGCTCACTATCACGGATGTAGTGCACTATACAGTGTGTTCGCCATTTTGTAGTGTTTGAATTTTCAGCAGTTAATTTCATCCATTATATAGTGCACTACAAAATACCCACAATGCACAGCAAAAGTGAGTGTATATACGATGTACCCTATATTGTACTCCCGTATACCACAATGCAATGCGGTCGTGTTTTTTCATAGAAGAAGAAGAGAAGGAAGGCTGTTAGGAACTACTTTTATTCATAAATGTAAAAAAACGTTAAAGTATCTTCAACTCGTAGCGTAGCTCTTTTACGTCTTTTAGCGGTAGTAAACAGCTACGAAATTTGCTACGTATCCTCTCGACTGCCTGGTTTGTTAACATGAATTTTAGCAGGGTCCACTTCCGTCACAGGAATATCTGGCTCATCTGCTCACGCTACGACATTTAGAAAATTTCAGTGTAGTGTCCAAAATGTCATTTGGTCATTCCCTATGTAGTCCACTATTTAATTTACACTACAGAGAAGATAGTGAGTGAGTGAATGACTGGACGATTTCGAACACAGCTATTGTGAGATGGAGCTCTGATCAGTTTAGTTTTCATTTCCTGATGTTTAGATTTGATTTTCTTTACTTCAAACATGCAAAGAAAGCATCACATTATCTCAAGGGATTATTTAAGCCCTTAATAAGACACAGACAAATGTAAGGAAGTACAAGACTTCACACAGAAATCACTTAAATTCTGATTTTTTTTTTAACAAAAAAAACTCAGTCATAACAAGTGCATAAGCAGCCGTTTGTCTCCACCAGCCTGGTTAAGTGTAATTAGTTAGCTTCCTTTCTTTGCAACTACACTGGAGAAACAAGACTACAGCCGGGCATCCACTGTACGACTTTTTCGATCGCGGCGTTCAGCTGCTGCTCATACTGTACGAGTGAACCGCAGCTGTTAGCAGTTCACAACTTACGATACTTCTTCTCACACTATACGACCCGATGCTCAGATGCGATCTGACTGTTAACACTGTTCATCCATGTACGACACACACAAGTTTTTTAAAAGAACTTATAATATAAAAAAGTCTTATAATACACGACACACGTCGGACTCTTGTATCCAGAAATGCAACATTAAAAGTAGTCGTAGAAGAAGTGGAAAGTGGTCGGATGCTCACAGATGCCAATGAATAACAAACAAAAACGCATTGCCGGTGTTCTGCCATATTCTGCACCCCTTGCGTGAAATGCACCCCCTCTAGCGGAAGCCTAACAATAAACCTAACCCTAACCCTAACCTTAACCCTTCCCTAACGGTTCTGCTAAAGGGGGTGCATTTCACGCGAGGGGTGCAGACTATGGCACAACACCGGCATAGGCTCCGCTGTGCCCGCCACAGCTCAACAAGTCGACCCTCCAGTGCTTGGGTCCAGGTCCACTGTGATGCCATGCTGCTCCGTCTTGTGTATTTGTTTTCTCTTCCGTATCTACGTTTGCACGTGTAGTGTGACATAACCTCACGAGGGGCGACCAGGATTTCAAACAGGTTTCGTATTCATCCGATCGATCGGGAGGTGGTCGTGAGGTGTTAATTGCTTCTCGTTACCTTGTGTGTACTGCACAATGTGAGACGCACGATTGAGCCAAAACTCGGCCCGATCCCCAAAATAGTCACACGGGTGAAAAATCGTGTGAAAAAGGGCCAAAAATCACACAGTGTATGCCCGGCTTTAAGTACACCAGGGACGGCCAGGACTTCAAGCAATTAATAACCCAAGATGCTGATAATCAGATGACCTGGCAACACCAGTAGCTTTTAAGGTGGACACAAGTTCCTTTAATATTCAAACCTATTTGTGCCGAATGAGAAAAATCCCAGTTTTCCAAAAACTGCTCTAAAAGGATTGTTTTTCCACTTCAAACAAGTCAGTCTTTTTAAACTACACAGCCTGAAAATAAACATTTAATATTATAGGTGCAGTGTGTTTACGTACTTGACAATTTTTGTTTGGACAAAAACAAAGGTACAAGAAAGGTCAAACAATTTCCATACAATACTTTTGGCCTGTGTCAGCTGGAATAGGCTCCAACCCCCTGTGATTATTATTGTGATCTTAAGAGACTGTGATGCGTCAATCATTGGCAGTAACATAATGCACATTTTTGTTCAGAAAACAGGACAGTCTGATATTTTGAGGCTTGCTTTGGATGAAGAATAGTGCTATCTGGTGGCCAAATATAAAAATAAAAAAGAAGCTGTTTGTCAAAAATGAAATATTACCATGGAGGGCATTGTTTATGTTAAGATTTCAAAAAAAGAGTTTCGATGTTTTCTGTCATTTTGAACCAAGGTGTTGGTCTTGTGTTGCTCAGCCATCTGAGGTTAATTATGGAACCGAGACAAAATTACAAGAAAAAATAGAAATGACTTGAAAAGAAATCTGAGAGACTCATTTCTGATCAACTTTGAAGACTTTTAAAAACTCAAAACTGAAAAGCTTCGTTGTCGGCAGGATTCGAACCTGCGCGGGGAGACCCCAATGGATTTCTAGTCCATCGCCTTAACCACTCGGCCACGACAACGCGGCACTATAGGTGATGACGTCACTTTTTAAACGTAGTACTACGTCTTAAAGTCGCACTGTTATGTATGTCAGCAGGTTATGCATTATTGTTGGTACGAACACTGTGTTACTGCACACCTGCTGGCTCAGTCAGCCAAAGGGGAGCTTGTATTTTTGACATGAAGCATTTCTCCGATTACACTCACACAGACGGAGGAAACTTACAAACATCAATTCACAACCCGAACTTCTCAAAATCTTCCACGCAAACCTATAGTGACGCAGGAAGAAATAAGAGCAGTGCTGCTCGGGCCACATGGTTTCAGTCCATCCTCACTGCCTGTTTGCTCTAAAAGTAATATCAGACTAAATTTCATCAGGGCACTCGGGGCACAGCGTTGGAGCTTTATTATCATCCGCCCTTTAAGGACAAATAAAACTACGTTTTTCATAGTAATGCTATTCTGCACGTGTTTCTCAGACTGACTCCGTTTCTGCCTCAGCTGTGGGAGCATCTTATCTGCGCTGTAAACTTTTGCACTGACTCCTGTAGGTGTTCGTCTGAGCTCAGTGCCTCGGTGTCGGAGCTTATCTTCTCGCTCCGTTCGCCGTGACGACGCAGACAACATGGCCGCAAGCGAGCAGCGACGTTTGGCTGTTTTCGTTCGTCCTACCTGCGGTTTCATTCGTCCACACCGAGCGGCCGACGATAACGAAGCGCTACACGCGGAAAGAGTTTGCATGGATGTCTAATTTTATGAACTAGCACGGCAATTGCGTCTGTTGTAGAAAAGTGGGTCACGTGACCCCACATTCACTCAGGCCTGCTGGGGTCAAGTTAGAGAGTGTGACACGCACTTCCGGTTTGGGGGAAAGCTCGAGATGTGCCTCCAGAGCATAATACATCCATGCTCCAGAGCTGTATTTGTTACAGTCACTGAATCAAGGGATTTTCTTTTGGCTCTGCTTGTTAACTTTTATAATTTTGTTTTTTTAAGGTGCCCACCACCTCGAGCAAACACTGTTATTGTTGAAATTGTGAACCTGTTGTAAGTTGTGTTGTATAAATAATAATAATAATAATAAAAAAAAAAACTGTGTCTAATCAAATGGCATTGCGAACAAAACAGTTATATTTGGAACTTTTTGGTTTGGTTTGCAATCAGCCTTCTCATATTTATAGCCACATTTCATAATCACTGTTCCATTTTTTTTTTAAACCAATGACTGAATATTCTTGTTTACAAGAACATATTTAATAATATGTCATAGTTATGAAATACTTAAAAAAGTTTATACCCCTAGTTGACCAAAACAAGAAGTTTGTGTGAAAAATAAAATATTGCCTGAACTTTTATCAACCTATTATTTTGCTTTTAGCTATTTATTGTATTTTTGTTATATTTCTGTAACTGAATGTTTTTGTATGGTTTCTACATGTATTTTGTCAATAATTTTATTGATTAAAAAAAAGACTTTCTTTTGGTTTGTCTGCATCAGCATGCACAGATTTATGGGGAAAAGTTCTTTCTTTTACAGTGTTTTATTTTAGATAATATATATAATACATATTTGTACTTAAGGTAAAAGTTCCTCACATTATTTTTATAAATATAATGTTAAAACATGCATTTGAAATTAATTTGTTTTAGTCAACTTGAGGTTAAAACATATCAGTCAAATAGTTTTTTTGATAATGAAAACTAATAAAAACTGTATTACTATAACATATCCATTTATCTATCTCATTTATTGATTAAACTAACATACTTTTAATTTAGGCATACAAAAAAGAGGTGTTTTTTTTAAATCAAGATTCTTAATTTTGATATTTGTGTATGTCCTAACTGTTCTTTGATTTTATTGAACCTTTTTCGGTTGTTCTTTTTTCCTTGTGTTTAAACTCTTGTGCTTTGTTATCTTATGTTCCTGACTGCTGTCAAAGCACTTTGTAAACCAATGTTTTTAAAGGTGCTATACAAATAAAGTTTATTATTATTATTATTCCTTTTGTAGGACAAGTTTTATTAACATAGGGGCCTGAATCAACCCTAAATTTAATCTTAGCCCCATAACATAATCTTGGCATGTGCAGCCAGTCCCCCTCTACATATGTTTAATTAAAGATAGATTGACAGATAGATACTTTATTGATCCGAGGGAAAATTCAAAGCATCCAGTAGCAAGTTACAAGACGAACATGACATGAAACAACTCTACAGATTGATTCCAGGAAACAGAAATAATATATCCCTTCCAAACATAATATATAAACCCCAAGAAGAATTAAAGAATACCCTCAGTGAATAAAAACCTTGTGCAGTACAAGCACTGTGGAAAATTATAGTATTTATGTAAGAAATAAATGTGATTTGACTGCAAATGTCTGTTTGTAGTGTAACAAGCAAAACACTAAATTCTGAATATTTATTCAATGTCAGGGTTTAGTTCAAATCAATATGACACACTTATAACTAAAAATGTAATGGCCTAAAGCTTAGATTAGATAAAACTTTATTAATCCCTTTGGAAAAGCTCCCACATGGAAATTAATAATCACTAAAAGTTGATAATTACAGATATAACGATATATGAAAAGAAAAGATAGATATAAATACAACTTTTAATAATAATAAATTAAGTATAAATGAAACAAAAATATTGGAGATTTGATACGTTTGGTGAGACTTTACAGTGATGAACCACAAATTTGTTACAAAAAAAGATAAAAAATGAGTACGTAAATAAGTTTATGAGAGGAAAGGAGTGGCAAAAACACCAACCAATATGATTTATGTTGTGTGAGAGATGAATATGCATCACACATTTGAAAAGATTCGTATGAAAATTTTCAAGCTACATTAATTGTAATTTAATTTTTAGTTTGGCCTGATGGTGGCGCTACAGGTCATGTCAACTCACTGGTTTCATTATCAAGGGTTATTTATTTATTTATTTATTTATTTAACAAATACACAAATTGCTTATTTTTCAGGGTAAATATCTCTGGGGTAAACTGACACCAAGGGTAAAATGTGTCAGTATAATTTGAGAATAATAGGAGGGCTAAATGTTGTTTAAACACTTTCCTTTGCTAAGAACATAAAGTTCCTTCCGCCGCTCTTGAATAAACTGGTTTCTCTTTCTGTTTAATCCACTCTGCCCGGCTTTGCTTTATTTTGAAAGGCAGGTGTCTTGACTTCCGGTGCTTCCACGAATGTGCGCTGTTAGCTTGACGCAGCTCTGAGGCCTGCTGTGTTTTCAACGGAGGGAGAGCCGAGAAGAAAAATGGCGTCTGCAGGCGACCCAGAGCGGGACACCGGCCATTCAGTTTGAGCTTTCCCCCCTGAACCTGAGAGCGGGGGTCGGTGGGGAGTCTTCGGGAACCCTCACCGAAACTGTAGGCTTGTTTGTGCCCCGCTTTTCTCCGGCGTGCGTGGCTCACTCAGGCTCCGAGATTGAATCGGAACAGCAGAGGCTCTCTCCTGCGATGAGAGGGAGAAGAGGAAGGCCGCCCAAACAAGCTGCCGTGATGCGGGAGGGTTCACCCGGGCCAGTCCGCGGCTCTCGGGGCGGCAGGAGCAGAGGGATGCGTGGACGCGGGAGAGGCAGGGGACGGGGCAGGGGACGCGGAGGGACTATCGGCGTGATCGGGAGCGGCTCCGCGGAGGTGGATACTGAAATCTCCGGCCGGGAGAACTTTCATTCGGCCCGGGGCCGCAGGAAAGTTGGAGCCTCCAGCTCGGCGGCGGCCGCGGCATCGCGGGGCAGAGGCGGCAGAGGGAGAGGCAAGGGGTCGAGAGGCGGCCGCGGCGGCAGAGGCGGGGTGAGGCGGCCTCAGACCAAGGTGGTCTACGACGACAACAGCGACGAGGAGGAGGATAATGTGAGCTACAGGTCCGAGGAAGACGAACTCCTGAACGACAACCCGTCGGATCTGGAGGAGGAGGAGGCCTTGGGAAACGACTCGGACTACCTGGAGGAGCTCCCGGAGGAGGATGATGCCAGCTACTGCACGGAGAGCAGCTTCAGGAGCCACAGCACGCTCGGCAGCACCCCAGGTACGTGTGTGTGCACGAGCTCGGCGTGCAGCAGCGCAGGTGTGCAGCGGTGCAGGAGGGAAAGAAGCCGCATTGTTCAAAATGGAGCTTCAGTGAGAAACAGGCCTTTGTTTACCGTGAGCAGGCTGCTCCACGCTGCAGCCCGCTGCATCTGTGCACTTCTGTCCCATCAGCACATTTCTGCTGCCAGTGTCAAATCAAAGATTGGGGCTCGTTTTTACTCTGTTTTTCCCAGAATTCTGTGGATTTCAGGTGTTTTTATTCCTGCAGAGCTGCTCTGCGGAGCGCTGCTGCTCTCATTTCACTGTTTCAGTCATTCACCATATTTACACACTGGTCTCTAATTCAATGTAAGCACATTATTTTACACTCTTTCCAGCGTTTATGTTCTTTTTCCTGCAGGCCTCATGATAATATCTGATGCATTTGCATAAAATCAAATGATGCACGTGAGAAAACTCTAAAATGTATCCTTAAAGCAGCAGAGTAATTTTCTGTTAAAGTGACGACCCGGCCATCAGGACACAAACTAAACTGTCACCATGTCACTGCGAGACTTTGACAGGCCTCTTGGACTCTTGTTCACCTGTTGAGAGCATCATCTCATCTCAATATTGCATGGTGCGCCGTTACCATAGCAACCACGGATGTGCTACCAGGTGAGCACGTGCGAGCCTCCCTTCTGGTCACGGCCATGCTAATGAAGGTGTCCTCACGTCAGGTTAATTCACACACACGTGTGACCATGAATTACTGAAAACAAAAGGAAACAGTTGGTTTGTTTTGGTAAATTAACATTTAAAGGTGATTATTATTTAATGATTGTGTTAATTATACCCTGACACCTGATCAGGACTCCTGCTGATCCTTTAAAACAAGGATGCAACATATGGATTAGTTCTGAATATCTCAAATGCTGATATTCTAATCCTATTTAGGCCGATACTGATGTACTTACAGAACTATAATAAGCTTATTAATCCAACATTATATGGAAAATGTTTCTCTAACAGTGTAATCAGGTTTTATTTCACCTTCAGAAAGCCACAAACACTGATTTATCAAACTGCTGACAGGAAGTCAGCCTATTTAGTTTGGAACATTTACCTAATAATAATAATAAAAAATGCTGTTTTAAATAAAGCTGAAATTAGGGATGCATGATATTTTTTAAATTTAGTTTAGTTTATTTTTGTCACTTGTAACATGAAACCTCACTTATAAACACTGTGGGAAATTGCAAAACAAAAAAGTGTTAAATTATTGCCCCAAACAATCAACAAATAACAAAACAAGAGCCAAAGAGGTGTTGAAGCCTAAAGCCTTAGCTCATTTGCCTACCCTTTTCTAATTCATATTTTACTCAGCTTCCCTTGGATTGATATGAAACAGTAATAAACTCATGTTTCCAAAAGCTGGGACATTTTATGCTCCACAGTTCTGTACTTTACAATCATCTTTTTTGAAGAAATTTGGATTTTTGATATGCTGACATTTATAAACTTATTACCACTCAGACTGACATCAGTATTTTGTGTGATGAGCACAAAGCCCCGACTTAACCCACACTGACCTGCTCACTTTATGGTTTAAACCATTTGTGTTAAAAAAAGAAAAACATTTTATCATTTAATTAATTAAACTATTTATTTAAGTGATCACTGCATCATGATACTGATATGTGGGATGTTTACAGCCAGTTTGTATTGTCCAAAAAGATAATATATACATATATATTTTGCATCTGTAGCTGAACAATTGGTGGAAAATGTTGGTTTAATTTTTCAGACCTGCTGATGCAGATATTTAGATTTAATATCTCTTATGCTGATACAGACATCGTACAGATAATGACAAGAATCTGTCAACACACTGTGGACCACAATACACGAGTGATGCTGTGAATAATCCAAATCCATCGTTATTAGGAAAAACAATATTGAATATTTTACTGATGCTGAAAGCTCTGAAGTCATTATCGTCAATGTTAATTCAGTACTGGTATTTTATGTCAAGAGAAAAAAGCTGCAAACTAAAACTGATCAGTCCTTTTATGTTCAAACTTCATGTAAGTAACAGATGCAAAACGTCATTTTATTTTTCAGGATGCATGTTTTTAATATCTGCTTCTGTTTTCATCTGTCAGGGTCAGCTGTTGCAAATGAGCGATCTGCTCACTCTGGTGCAATTAATCAGAAAAAATAAACAATAAGACTAAACAATATTTGCCTGCAGTGATGATTATCATTGTTTAGTTACAGCCACAGAGAATGGCAGAATGTCGAAATGAAACATGATGAAACTTTGGTGTCGTTCACTGAAGTATGATTTTTTTTCACATTTGTTTTTAACAAAAGTGGACTCTTTAAAATCAGAATCTTTGTGCTCTTAAAAAATGATTTTGGAAATATCACACATCAGATATCTGCAAATATCCAATATTAATTATGCTTCCCTATTTTACCCTTTTAATAAATATTTTTGTATATTAAGAGAACGTTCAGTGAAGGTGTAATACAGTGTTATTACAGCCAATATATAAATATTTATGACCAGTTTTACATAAAAAATGTGTCAATATCAACAAAACTTTTCAGATCTGTTGATATGGATGATCAACTTCAGGCAAATGTTTGCAATTCTGATTTAGTTCTGGTGATCTCGTGCATCCCTAATCACAGTGCTACGGACAGGTTAATACTAAATGAGTTTTTAAAACAAAAAAGTCCTTCCAGTTTTTTGTATTGTTCCAAAAAGCACAATATTGGATTTGTAAAAATACATTTTTATTAGATGAAGCATGTCCCTGAAGCATGGATAAGAGAAATATTACAAATAAATGTCACAGAGAGGCGGATAATCAAATAACTGAATATCTGCAGCAGCAAGAAAAAACAAAAGTCCAGAAATAAGAAGAATCCTTAAGTAATGTATAAAAATACTGATGCTGTTTTGAGCCACAGAATATCACATCATAGTTATGTATGGATACTTTCTTACAATCCCATCCAATTTAATTTTGTTTTTAAATATTTTAATGAAAGGCCATATGAAGTTAAAAAGTCTGGACTTAAATTGTTGATGCTGTGCTTGTGTTAGCTTGATTTCTTTAGCTGCACAGTGATTAATGAAGCTCTGAAGACTTTGGCTACGACATCTATCAGCACAATCGGCGGCATGGCATCCGTTAACACGGTAACTCTTTACACCCTAACACCGGGACAGCTCCAACGAAAAACAGATTCAGACGAGGCTGACGGAGAGCAGCATCACCTGTCAACATTTATTTGATGATTTTTTGTGTTTATTTGGTGACTTTTACTGTCAGAATTAACGCCACGTTTGCAGTTTACTCTGTACACAGCAGGGACAGTGCCAAGTACACTCTGGTCTAACCGCGTGAGGAGCAGACATGAGGCAAAGAATATCATTTTATTCTTTAATAGAAGACACTTTTCATTTATAGAAATGGACATTCAGTGGTGAGGTGTGGAATATTTTGTACAATAAAGGAGATTTGTAGCAGATTTAAGGCCAAACATTGTCCGTAAATATCAGTGAAAATAATATAAATATAAAATAATTTCCCTTCTTCTTGTTCTCAAGTTTATTCGTGCTGCAGGAATCATGCTTTACATTAAAAAACAGTCTAGTCACTGTGTTTGTGAGCTCATGATTTTAGATTGTAGCAGAAAAACAAAGACTACTCAGGAAAATATGACAGTAGGTTTGTATGTTTGTATCATCACTCAGGATTACAATACAAGCATGGAGCTACAATCTTCCTGAAACACACTTAAAACATGATGTAGTTTTTATCTTTGGGATGCATGGTATTATCAGCACAGCTCTGTGAAGCATCCTAAAAAGCTGATGGTCAGTAAAGGCAGGTACACTCCCTTTAATCAGGCCAATCCTTCGAGCCTGGAGGTCCAAGTTCAGAGCTAACGGGGCTAAAGTTTTGGCTAATTTAACTCCATCTCTGTGATACAGCTCCTGTCTTCACTCAGCCACTTCTATCAAACTTGTACAAAGGTTTTATTTTGGTGTTTATTTATCAGCCTTTCAGTGTTAAAGTCTGTCAGGGCTGCATGAGCGCTAAAGGAGACGTGATCCTGAACATCACGTTTACAAATAATCAACAACAAAAGTCAAAGTTAAAACCATGCAGTGTTTTTCCTTCTCTTACATTTTAGTCTTTCGCTCCAGCACTTCCTCTTGTCTTATTCTTAAAGCAGTAAACAGTAAAACAAAGTCTGAATCTGTTGATATTCTCTCTGCGGTCACCAGCCATCCTGTTAAAAATCATCCATGTGGAGTCATCAGTGGTTATGCCGACAGCAGGAGAAATGTATGGCTATAGTTAAAATCAACACTTCACACTTTTAGTTGAATAATATAAATAAAACAATGTAGGAGTGGGCGATATGGCAAAAATATCATATCACGATTTTTTAAAAATAAAGTCATGATCACGATTTTATCACAATTCTTTTTTTTGTTGATTTTTCTAGACTAATTTGCATGTTGACCGTCTTTCCCTCTGTTTAACATAAAAAACTTGTAAAACCCTAAAAGGGAAAAAAAAGACAATTTAAGCCAAAGAAACCTTCTGAACAGGTTTTAATTTAAATAGTGCAGTTTTTTAAGAAATGTGCAGCAAATGTAAACATAAAAGGTAATGAACAACAATAAAGTGCACTTTTGTAACATAATAACTAAGCTCACCAAATAGCTTAGTGAAAAGGGTCAAATATAAATGCAAACTTAAGTAACTGGTTATCTCTTAAAATGCAACACTTTAGGACAAATGTTATCTGACTTCAATGTCTATAATCTGAGTGAATAATACAGCTGCTTTAGAACAGATTTTTGTTCAGACATCTTCAAGCTTTTATCTCCTTTTCTCTTTCTGCCGTGGCTTCATGCTACATAACCAAACAGCAGATCCCACCATGCACTGTAATGTGCTACGATTGGCTAGTTGGGTGAGCGTCAAAGTCTCTGCACCCACACAGACGATCTGACGATCTTTCTGCTTTATGAGATCATCCCCATGTTATAATCCTTAATGATTTAATATCTTCATATCGCACACCCCTAAAACAATCATATCCATTCGTGGTCACGATGAGGTGGAGCCTGTTCCAGCTGTTATTGGGCGAGAGACGAGTTCACCTGAACTGCTCTGCAGCCGATCACAGAGCAAAAAAAAAAAAAACAATAGTAATTATTCTTCTCGTGGAGCATCATTATTTCATTTAATGCAATACTAACAGCACAAAGTGACAGTAAGATTTATCAGAGAATTTTTGGGTGAAAAGCAAATCAAAAGCCCAGACTGGTAGATAAAACAGTCGTTGGCTGCATCCCTAACAGAAGGGCTGAAAGATTTATCATGTTCGGATTGAAATCACAGTTTCAGACGACGGGATCATGTGATCTCCAAAGCTGCAGTTTTTTACAGCACTCCTGACTGACCCAGGATCTGTTCTGTTTTACAAATTTGCATTTGTGGAAGTGCTGGTGAGCAGGTGAACAACGCAAAGCCTCTGTTAAGGAGGAGACATTGGATTATCCCTTAAATAATAAAAAAAGATCATTTATCCTCAGTATTGGATTATAAATGATGTGTTATGTCCTTTAAGCTTTGATTTCTTTACTGTTTTCTATACAGTAAACACAGTGAGCTTTTACAATGAAGCTTAATTTGAAGAAAACTGAATTTAAATCACTATATCTGCCAGAAAATCACTATTACATCTTTCCCTAACATCATTCAGCCCTACCTGTGGGCTGTGTTTGTGTAGTTTGGGAAGTTTGTGGAGCTTTTGTAGTTTCTGTAGTTGTCCCGCTCACTCATGCCTAGGGCTGGGCAATATATATCGATTTAATCTATAAATTTGTATTATTTTCTGCAGAAGATTTTAATAATCAAGATTTTTTCCATTCACCTGCTTTAGTTGTAAATAGTTGCAAAGTTTGAAAAAATACATTGAAATTTTACAGTTTTCATGAGGATTTGCCCAAGCACTTTTATAAGCTTGTATTTTTTTTTATTTCAAATTATTGATCAGAGAAAAACATGTTAACAAGCTTTAAAAAATTCCTCAGCTTTCAGTGTTTATGTAGGCAAACCTGCCTGCGTTAGGACTACATAATCAACTTTTTATGACACACTTTAATTTTAAGATGGAAATTCTGATTGATTTTTGAGTATATTTTAACAACTTAAAGGTAGAACTTGATTCATGACATTTTTGTGTCACTCTGAGTTTTTTTGCTTTGAGAGGGAAAAATTGATTAAAATTGTAAATCGAGTTTTTTGTGGGATTTTATTTTTTTGGGCCACTTCACACAGCCCTACTCATGCCTCTTCTCTCCTTCCACCCTCAGGCCGGAGGAGGAGCCGGGCCCTGCGTCCACGCTCCCCCGTGTTTGAGTCCAAAGACATTCCCCCTCTGGAGCTTCCCAAATCCTCAGAGGACCTCCTGGTTTCCACGTCGCAGCTCCTCAACGTGTCCGCCGTCTACGAAGTCCTCCGCAACTTCGGCACGGTCCTGCGGCTCTCACCGTTTCGCTTCGAGGACTTCTGCGCGGCGCTGGCCAGCCAGGAGCAGTGCACGCTGCTGGCCGAGACCCACATCTCGCTGCTCAAAGCCATCCTCAGAGAGGAGGACACCTCCAACACCACGTTTGGTCCCACTGACGTGAAGGACTCGGTCAACTCCACGCTTTACTTTGTGGACGGCATGACGTGGCCGGAGGTGGTGCGCGCGTACTGTGAGAGCGACCCCGAGTATCGGCACATCCTGCCCTTCCAGGAGAGCGAGGATTACCCCTACGAACCTTTGGAGAGCAAAGTCAAAGTGCTCCAGTTTTTGGTGGACCAGTTCTTGGCGACCAACATCGCCCGAGAGGAGCTCATGTCGGAGGGTGTGGTTGCCTACGACGACCACTGCAGGGTGTGCCACCGCCTGGGCGACCTGCTGTGCTGTGAGACATGCTCGGCCGTGTACCACCTGGAGTGCGTGAAGCCGCCTCTGCAGGAAGTGCCCGAGGACGAGTGGCAGTGCGAAGTGTGTGTGGCACACAAAGTTCCCGGGGTGGCCGACTGCGTCCCAGAAGTGCAGAAGAGTAAACCGTTCCTGCGACAGCTGCCAGTGGGCTACGACCGGCATCACAGGAAGTACTGGTTCCTCAACCGGCGCATTGTTGTGTAAGTGAAAACATTTAAAGTACGACTGTCCAGATATGAGCGGTCAACACTTTAATGTTGATCAGACACAATCACGAACATCTGTCAACAGCCTCCTGTGTGTACTGAACCTCCCGTCCATCAGCTGTGTTAGGGTCACTGAAGGTCTGAAAATGTCTTTACCTGAACGTAAACGCAGCACAAGATTTAACTATTCAGGCTGCCAGTGAACCTGAAGTCTGTTAGAGCTGTGCATCGGCTGCTGTTTACCCCAGTAAGAGCCTTCGCAGTAATCACAGGAGCTCAATTTGTAATATTAAAAATAACTTTAAATGTGGACAAGCAATATTTTTGGTTGCCTTAGATTTATGTGTGACACTACAAGCACAAGTTTCTTCATTTTTCAGGATGTGTTTTGGTTTGATGAGAATTGCAGGTAAAGTCTTGATGCTCTTGGTAAAAATAATATATTTGCTTGAATGAGTACGGGAATATCAGGAGATCTGCAAAAGTCCAGTATGGTGCATCTCTAATGAGGATGTTGGCAGAGTTCCTGTGAATCCTTAAAAAAAATAAAAATTGATCTTAGAAATTAAATAATAAGTCCCTCCACAGTTCTGTGGAATATTTTAGTGATTATTACAGCAGAAAAACACTGATTTTAAGGCAGGCTTTACAAAACGTTGAGAGAGAAGTTGTGATTTATAAAAAAATATTTTATTAAAAATATTAACTCTTCATTTTTTTTTTTATCTTTGCTGCAAAAATTGACAGATACTGTGGCAGGGATTTTTTAAGAGTTGAAGCAAAAGCTGCTTATTTCTGGCTTATTTCTTTTCTATTAATTTCTATTATATTATCTAATAATTGTCAGTGTTGAGCACATTACTTTAAAAAAGTAATTATTTATAGTTACTAGTTACTTTTCAAAAAAAGTAATTGATTTACTGAAGGAATTACGGCTTCATAAATGTAATTAGTTACCAGGTAAAGAAATTGATGCGTTACTTTTTTGAAAAAGCTTTATCTGCTTGAACTGTGTCTCCGTCTCTGTTTCCTTCCTTGTTGTTACCTGCTGCAGCAGCTCTGACATCATCAGTTCCCCAATGCGGTGCCGATGCGCCACAGCGCATGCAGGGGAATTTGCATGATAGACCAGAATGTGAGCGAAGTGCTCTGTAGTACATTTCAAGGTGTACTAAAAAATCTCCGGCGCGCGCCAAGGTGCTGGAGATTTTCTGTGCAGCCACTTCCAAACCTCGTAAATTCACTGTCATTAATTAAGAAAGCACCACACAGGAAGTCATTGGTGGAGTATGCAGAAGTTTCAAAATAAAACACAATGCGCGGACTCTCGAACGTAAATTTCCTCAATTCTTTGTCACTATGACAAAACCGGAGGCACGAGCATCAGGTCAGCAGCCGGTCAGAGGGTCCCAGAGGCAACACGACACCATGAACAAAGAAAAGTGAATCGTAGAGGTACAGAAATATATAATTTTGTGTACATGACACCAAACAAAGATACATGAATATAGGATGTAGGCGGATAGAAGCTGAATAAATCACAAGGCTGTTTAGTGGAGACCAGCAAAAGGACCTTAGAGAAGCGAAGTGAGGTGTTCTTTATTTCTTATCTCAGTCTATAACATGTTTTATGGCCGTGTGACATCGCTATGAGCCTGTGGCTCTCTGGGGATCAGCCCTCTCCCTACGGGGCTGCACGCTGCGGCACTCCTCTGTGTGCCACTTTCAGTGGGGTTTGTCTGTCGGAGCAAGACCGCGGCGCTTCCGTGTGCCGTGGAATTTGGGGATGAGGCAGGTCAGATAACAGCTGCTAGACATCAGTGAAAAGTCACGTGCCACATTTCACTGTCAGTAACTGTAACAGCGTTGTAACGCATGAAAAAGTCATTCTTTAGATTACCCGTTACTGGGAAAACACAAGCGTTATTTCTAACGCCGTTACTCCCAACACTGATTATTATATACATTTTGGCATATCAGATATCAGCAAAAATCCTGTTTTGTGCATCCCTTACACATATATATGTGGTACAGCATGCAGGCATTCACCCAAACTCGTCTATAATCAGGGGTGGACCCAAACCTGAGAGGTGGGGTCCACACCGGCCTGTTGGGCTGAAGGTTCACTGATGGACAGACGGTTTTCATCCTCAGAGCCTGACACTGCTGCTGCTGACACTACAAACACGCCTGTAAAGCCCTCTCATCATTCCCTGATTGTTGCACTCGCTCCTCCCTTCACACGTGCAGCAGGTAGAAGATCTGAAGTGCTGAATGTCACTCGTGTTGTGACACAGTGACCCCCTGCTGGTGAGGAAGACCCCAGTCAGCTGCTGTAGTGCTGATTTCAGCCTCTGTGATGTTGATTGGCCACAGTTTGGGTAAATTGGCGTTGATTTTACAAAGATGAATTGAATTTGCGTTGATTGTTACAATCATGAAAGCGAGATCTTCTGGAGGGACTCGTGGCTTTACAAAGACATTTTGATGGCACTTTGTAAAAGCAGAAATAACTGATCAGATCTTCACTGATCAGCTGATGTTATAAAGAATATTTGCCTTTCAGGTGGAAACAATCACAACATTTCTCTTAAGTAGGGATGCTCGATGCTTGATTTTTGCTGATATCCAATATGCAGACATTTTTTAATTCATTATCACATGAACTGATATTTCTGGTCAAGAGAACAAACTCTGTGCTTAACAAAAACTGACTTGTTTCTTCAGTGTTACAGTATCTTTTGGAGCAGATGTAAAAGAAGACAAAGCATTTCACTCCTGCAGAAATGAAACCCGGTGAATTAATATTGTACATTTGTGTAATTCAGGGATATTCCTGTTGAAATATGGCAAATATATCAACTGTAAAATATAGGCCTGTCCCGATAATCAATAAATCAATTAACCGAACGATAAATAAAAACATCCTTGGTAAGTTTGCCGGCCTCGATGAATTGACATGTGTATGCATGTTTGTTTCCCTCCTCTCTTTCTACCAAACAGGCTGGATGAGAAGATGGTTCACTCCGTCCATCTTTCTCAACGCCTGGGCGTGTTGGTTCTATGGCGGAATGAGTGGGGTTAGGGTTAGTGATGCATCTGTCATTCATTCAATCTTTGAGGGGGAGGCGGGGCTGCTCACGCGTACACAATGTGAGCTGAAGCGAGCGTCATGAGGAGTAACAAGGAAACAAACACTAATATGAATGATGGCACCAAAGCTACGGTTCCTAAACCGAATGCCACAGTACAAGTGTGGGATTAGTTAGATTTTAAACAGAATGAACAAGGTGTGAGCCGGTGAACACCGACGAGTTGATATGTCGCATTTGTTTGAAAGTAGTGACGACAGAGAAGGGGAGGTGCAGCGGAGCCTTCATCCTGACAGTCAGCACTTACTGAGACGTTTGATCCACAGAGTAAATATAAATAAAGCAGCGCAAAATGGTGCGCTAACGGACAGTGTCGTTCACTACACTGCAAAAGAAATGCAGCCTTTCAATAAGGTTGAAAAGCCAGAAATGTTACAAAAGTTTGACAGACAGTACAAATTGACCGAGAGAAAGTACATGTCACAAAGAATTCAGGAACTGCAATAAACTCCACTTTATTTATTGTTTTTTTATTGTTGCGTGTGTTTTTATTGGAATTTCTATTTTTTTTTTTTTTTTTTACAGAGACAGGGTCTATTTTTTTTATATTTATATATATATATATATATTATATAGACCATATATTTCTTGTTATTTTAATGCCTGGCTATATATATTTGTTTGGACATGAGTTTATACAACAATAGCTTTTGTTTGTTTAATTTATTATATTGTTTAATTAATTTTACTTTTAAAGCTCATGAGAGTTTAATTTAAGAACTAAGAACTATTCATTTTCCATGGTTTTCTTGATAATAACCAAAATTACTTAAATTCTTACATCAATAGCTATGGCATTGTACCGCCAAAAACACTACTTTTAAGCATTCCATGTTTTCTTTTCTGTTTGCTTTAAACACATGATACACACAAGAGTTAATACTTGATTGCATAACCATTGTTTTTGATGACTGCAGCCATGCATCTTGGCATGCTCTCCACCAGCTTCTGACATTGTTCTGCTGTCACAGCAGCCCATTCCTGTTGGACAAATTCAAACAAATTTTCTTTGTTTTTGGGCTTGTGGTTCTCCATTTTGAGTTTGATGATTTTCCACAGGTTTTCAATTGGATTAAGATCTGGTGATTGAGCAGGCCAAGGCATGGTGCGAATGTTGTGGTTCTCCATCCAGGCTTTAACTGACCTTGTCGTGGTGGCAAGGGGCATTGTCTTGTTGGAAAATCCAGTCATTCGAGGCAGGAAAGAGTTTTCCAGCTGATGGAAGAAGACTGTTTTCAAGGGTAGTCCTGTACATGACCTGGTTCATTCGGCCTTCACACAATTGCATTTGCCCTGTTCCACTCAGATTGAAACAACCCCAGATCATGACTGATCCACCCCCATGTTTTACTGTAGGGCAAGACAGTCTGGGTTGTAAGCTTCTCCAGGCTTCCTCCTAACCAGTAAGTTGGCTGGAGGGCATCAATTCAAAATTGATTCATCACTGAAGAGAACCTTAGCCCAATCATCAACAGTCCAATCCTTGTGGTCTCGAGCAAAGAGTAACCGGCCTTCCTCTGCCTTTCATTGATGAAGGGCTTCTTGCGTGCTCTGTGTGACTTCAAACCAGCTTCAACAAGTCGGTTTCAACTGTCCTTGCTGAACAAGTCACATTTCTCGACAGTGCCCACTCATTTTAAGGTCCCTGGAGGTCTGACGACGATTCCTGACACAGGAACGGATGAGTGCACGGTCATCTCGTGGGGTAGAAAGACGCTTCTGCCACGGCCAGGTAGCAATTTGGTAGTGCCATGTTCAGCTTGTTTTCTTTTTTGTAATGAACGGCTGTCTTGGAGATCTTCAGTTTTTTCGCTACCTGTCTCTCACTCATGCCAATTTCCAGCAGTGCCAAGATGGCTGCCTTTGTGGCTTCACATAATTCTTTTGTTTTAGGCATTATGTGAGAGCTGACAACTTCTGAGTTGTGCTACGGCTTGAATGTAAGCAGGAAACCACTCTAGGCCTTTGCATGTGCAGTGCTGCTTGTGACATGAAATGGCCTCTTATATACCCTGGGAATCAATTAAGCTTAAGAATGTCAAATAGGACATAAAGTATTATGTGACCAGCTGCATTTTTTGTTGTGTTCATTGTATTATACGTTTAGTGGTACCAGATATTAGAATGAACAAGAAATTGAAGAAAACAAGGGTGGTCTAATAATTTTTTCCATGACTGTATATTTATATATATATATATATATTTTTTTTTTTTTTTTTTTTTACATGAGTTTATACCAATAGAGAGTCCATTTCATTTTCATTGGGTTTTTTTCTCTTTTTTTGTTTGTTTAATTTATTATATTGTTTAATTAATTTTACTTTAAAGCTCTTGACCTTCCAGTTACAGTTAAATACACTTAAAAAATTGAAATTCATTGCTTTTGATATGATGTACTCACTTTATTACGATATATAATCGCATTAATGAAAAAAATGATGTTTCAAAATAATATTGACAATAAAATCATTTATCGGCAATAATTTTTGGGACAATTATCTTCCAGCAAAATTTGTTATCATGACAGACCTAGTAAAATATCTGCAAAAATGTCAATATCAGCCAATATGATATTTAACTTTTTAGGCTGATATCAGCTGATACCGATAACAAACTGGTGATATTGTTCATCCTGACTCCTGAGCTGTTTACAGCCTGAACAGATTTATTCAGATGTGATGAGCTTCACATGAAATCAACAGAAACTATGAAACAAAAACTGTCCTGATATTTCTCCAACAAATGGTCTGTCAGCCCATCTGGTCTGCAGTGATCCTGGTGTGGGTCAGTCCTAGGTGGAGCACGGCCAGGTGGAGCATGGACCCCTTCAGTCCAGCTGGATTTGGGGGCCTGGTGGTCCAGTCTCTGTCACAGCTGCATCAGTGTCCTCGGCTGCAGGTGCAGCCGACACTCCCCCACACACACAGACTGGGTGTGTGTTTGTGCACAAAGGAAAGTTTGTGTGTGTGGATGTGAGCGGTTACGTGCTGGGAATGATGTGCACTGTGTGTTTGTACATGAGCACGTGTGCCTCGACTGCAGGACGCTGAATAGACGGGACTGTTTGGGGGGGCTTCGGTCCCCCTGCAGGACGACGCAGCTTTAAAAAGAGACAAACATCCACCAGGGATTAAAGCTAAGATATCAACCAACATCATACCACAAAGACCAGGGCCCTCAGTCATTACACACAGACCAGGGCCTCCAGTCATTGCACACAGACCAGGGCCCTCGGCCATAACACACAGACCAGGGCCCTCAGTCATTACACACAGACGAGGGCCTCCAGTCATTGCACACAGACCAGGGCCCTCGGCCATAACACACAGACCAGGGCCCTCAGTCATTACACACAGACCAGGGCCTCCAGTCATTGCACACAGACCAGGGCCCTCGGCCATAACACACAGACCAGGGCCCTCAGTCATTACACACAGACCAGGGCCCTCAGTCATTACAAACAGACCAGGGCCCTCAGTCATTACACACAGACCAGAGCCCTCAGTCATTGCACACAGACCAGAGCCCTCGGTCATAACACACAGACCAGGGCCCTCAGTCATTACACAAAGACCAGGGCCCTCGGTCATTACACACAGACCAGGGCCCTCGGTCATTACACACAGACCAGGGCCCTCGGTTATTACAAACAGACCAGAGCCCTCAGTCATTACCACACAGACCAGGGCCCTCAGTCATTACCACACAGACCAGAGCCCTCAGTCATTACCACACAGACCAGGCCCCTCAGTCATTACCACACAGACCAGGGCCCTCAGCCATTGCACACAGACCAGGGCCCTCAGTCATTACACACAGACCAGGGCCCTCAGCCATTACCACACAGACCAGGGCCCTCAGCCATTGCACACAGACCAGGGCCCTCAGCCATTACCACACAGACCAGGGCCCTCAGCCATTGCACACAGACCAGGGCCCTCAGTCATTGCACACAGACCAGGGCCCTCAGTCATTGCACACAGACCAGGGCCCTCAGTCATTACCACACAGACCAGGGCCCTCAGTCATTACACACAGACCAGGGCCCTCAGCCATTACCACACAGACCAGGGCCCTCAGCCATTACCACACAGACCAGGGCCCTCAGCCATTGCACACAGACCAGGGCCCTCAGTCATTGCACACAGACCAGGGCCCTCAGTCATTGCACACAGACCAGGGCCCTCAGTCATTACCACACAGACCAGGGCCCTCGGTCATTACACAAAGACCAGGGCCCTCGGTCATTACACAAAGACCAGGGCCCTCGGTCATTACACAAAGACCAGGGCCCTCGGTCATTACACAAAGACCAGGGCCCTCGGTCATTACACAAAGACCAGGGCCCTCAGTCATCACCACACAGACCAGGGCCCTCAGTCATCACCACACAGACCAGGGCCCTCAGTCATTACCACACAGGCCAGGGCCCTCGGTGATGTAGCACTGTTGTTTCCATGTTTTCTCTCTCTCAGTCTGATGGTGTTGAAGGAGACGTGTCCTCTGAAGAAGTGTTAATTTCTTAAGCCCCTCCCTCTGCTGCTTCCTGATGGTTACTGGCTGCAGTCAGCAGCAGTATGTACCTTATTCAGAGTTTAGGGTGGTACCGTGTCGTGAAACGCGTAGATGAAAACAATCAGCTTGTTCTGTGTTGGTGGTTCATCCACAAACAGCTGAAATGATTTTTCTGCTCTGAAGTTTGAAGACAGGAAGACACACAGCAGCACACAGGAAGTGAACAAATGTACAGCAGGTTTCTGTTCTGTCCCCTTCGTTTTCCTGTTTGTTCCTTGCTCACAGATGTGTGTCCTAATATCTTTTCCTCCTGTCTCCCCTACAGCGAGGAGGATGGAGAGCAGGAGGACAAAGCCATCTGGTACTACAGCACCAAGGTAAACCTGCTCATACTTTCCTCTAACTGGGATGATCCTCTCTGTGCAGCTTTATTTTAAAAGGATTTTTATCCTCTGTGATTCCTTCAGATCCAGAAAAGAGGTTTAAGATTTAAGGTGGCACTGCGACCAGGCTCAAATTCATCTAGAATTATTCAGGGCTTTTTAAAGAATAGAATAATGGAAGATTTAAAGTGACACTGGGTTCCTGTTAGACCGACATTAGGAAATATCACGACAATCTACCATCTCATGGTTGTTTGCTTTTCTAATTTGTCTGTTTAATTATTTTTGAGTTAATTTAGTCATGCTTCTGTGTTTGTTTGTTGCCTTTGTTATTTAATTTGTGCTGTTTTGCTATCACATTCATCTAGATATATCAGAATGTACTCACTTTTTATTACCTATCATCCTGCAAAGACATGTTTATTTCTGTATTTACGAATGTACCTAAGCTATTAAGTTGTAGGTTGTCATTTTTATTTATATGTGTGATTATCATTGTTAAAAATTAGTGTTAATTTTGACAGCACTTTTTAGTTTAGTTTTAGTGTTTTGCCTGAAATATATAGTTTTGCTCATAATTAAGTCTTCTAAATTGTTAAAATGTTAGTCTAGTTTTAGTCGATGAAATCTGCTGTAAATTTAGTCGACTAAAATATGAAGTTTAAAGGGTAAGGCATCTTTTTGTTTCCTTGAATTTCTGAATTCATGTTTTCCTCTTGGATAAAATCAAACCTCTACTAAGCCTTTATTGAATGTTAGTAAAGTCTGAATGTCTAAATGAACAGAAACAAATGTTCCTTTGTGTGAAATGCAGTCACCTTTATTTAGACTACCTGGCAGAGCATCTCAGTTACAATACCAGAACTGACAACAAACAGTGAACCTGCTCTACATGAATATATCAATTCATAAAGAGAGCAGCTCTGATTGGATCGCTCCACAACTTATCCCACCACCACCAATATATATAAAAAAAAAAAAAAAAGAACATTACCAGAGTGACTGAAAAGAAAATAATGATAAAAATGTAAAAGACTAAAAAACACAGACCTCCGCTGAGGCAGTTTAATTTAGATAACCTTCAAAAACAAAGCTTCTTGTATTAATGTGTGTTGAACCTTTGTTTTATCTGTTAAAGCACTTTATAAACTTCTGTTTTTATAGGTGCTATATAAATAAAACTATTATAAAGTGTTCATCAGCCCTGAGCCTGTCTGTCACTGCTCTCTCTTCAGGTCCAGCTGGCTGAGCTCATAGACTGTTTGGATAAGGAGTACTGGGAAGTGGACCTGTACGCTGCGCTGGAGGAGATAAGGGACGAGGTCCACGCACATATGGACATCAGCGAGGACTTAACCAACAAGGCCCGGGGTAGCAACAAGTGTTACCTCACTGCTGCCAACGGTAAGAGACGCTCTGATTTCCTCTGTTTTATTAGCTAAACCAGACTCTGACGGTGCAGATGAGATCTTTCCTCCCGTGAGCCTTCACTGCTTCACAACTAAATCCTCTGTTTGGTCTCTACCTGTTAAAGTATCAGCTCAAAAAATAACCAAAGCATGAATTAGATTTGATGTTAAGGGTGTAGCAACCCCGTCACAGACGAGTCAAGTCCCTGCAGGCTGAGAGCTCCAGTACCGTAATGTGTCTAAAAGAGGCTCATGAGCCCCATGGGAAAAGCCAATGGCACTAAAGAGGCGACGCAGTTGCATGGAAACAGACTTTTCTCAACACAATGCAGGAAAGCTTCTCCTCTGGGAGAGCCCTAGAGCAGGCTGCAGCTCATACATCAGCGTGACTTATATTCCAGATTTTACAGCATATTAATCTGCACTGGCTATGAGGGAATTTCTCTGCACTCCTCTGTCCATCTCTGTCCGACTGCTCTCACACTCATGAATGCCGCCCAGTCATGGACGACTGAGGCCATAGGAACCAACCCAGCTATTATGTAACCTTACTCTGGTCCCAGTCAGGCCCCAGTCCAGCACATGAGTTTGTCTTCAGCACCTCACCCCATCCCTTCTGTCGGAGGACGCCTGCCAAATCGTTTTGCTTTAGGTGTGTGTGAGAATGTAGCGCTGGCATTAGGGTTGGGTATTAGTTTGTTTCTCTAAACTTTGTGCTTTCAAAATGGTGCTGAAACAGCTCATAAACCAGCTCTTTAAGGTGAATCAGGACTGGGCAATGCATCGATTGCATCAAATTATTTTCTGCAGGATATTTAAGAATTAAAAATGGAGATATATTTTCTTGGCTTACTCCAAATGTAAGTTTGTAATGTAAATGTAATGTAAGCCTTCAGTGTTTTGGAGGACAGACCTGCCTATGCAGATGCCTGTGGAGTAGGAGTAGGAAGAAGTAAATACTTTTTGAATTTGTGCCCCATTATAACTGTTGCTCATGGGTTGTAAAAAATAAAGTCTGCTTTAAGATCTACGCCAATATACTAACGAATGTACACTATAAAACATATCCTATTTATGTATGTATGTATGTATGTATATCATATATCTATCTATCTATCTATCTATCTATCTATCTATCTATCTATCTATCTATCTATTTATCTATCTATCTATTTATCTATCTATCTATCTATCTATCTATCTATCTATCTATCTATCTATCTATCTATCTATCTATCTATCTATCTATCTATCTATCTATCTATCTGATACAGATATAGAAAGATAGATAGATATATATAAAGGGTGGGAGAAAAAATCAATTCACATAAGTATTGTGATTTTTTGTTTGACGATTTTTAAGTCATTTTTTTTGGGTTCAAAAATCATTTTTTTCCCCCAAATTTAAATGCTTCATTTTAGTCTTTGTTAATAAGCAACTTTTAAATGCAACTCAGGCTTTTGAAGAGAGAGTATAAACAGCTGGTTAAAATATATTGCTGAATAAATCCTCAAAACAGACTCACATGTGATGGGTATTTTCCCGATATAGTCTGTAGGCATCATCATTGTTTATGTTTTTTGCTGGTGTTAAAAAAGCTAACTAAAGATTGCAAAAATCAGCAGTATTGTAGAATTGGAATTTTAATTGAATCGGCACCTAAAAATTCTTAAAAAATCGAATCGGGAGAAAAGCTTATTGTCTTTGCCCTAATATATACATATTTTTACATATACTTCATCAACATGTATTTGATTGTAATTTGTATCTATGCACACATACACACATGCTTACATCTATATAATAGTAAATCAATATCCATATAAATATATCTATATCCAATACTACACATTATATAGCACATGCTAAACCATTTCAACAGTAATTTTTATGATTTATTTATTTATTTCCCCATCACTCATAGATAACACATCCATATGCTTGTTTTTAAACGTTTTTTTTTTTTACTTCATTTTAAACAGATTTATGTTTGTTCCTTTTTTTATCTCCATATCCAAATTTTTCCATAAACTCAGCCCACAGCTCCATGTGCACAAACTTGTCATTGTTGTTCAATTTTATATCAGATCTGTTTTACAAATATCCTCCTTTCAGGCAGTTAAGCTAACGGCCTGGTCTCACTTTTGAAGGTTAAGAAACACAAATCATTTAGATAAAATAAAGATGCTGAACTGTTGTGTTAATTAGACCAAACTGTGTATTTAAATGGCCCACATGTAGTATGCCAAGAAAAATCTGTTCACTGCAGAAGTGCTGTTTAGGGCCCCTGCTCTGTAGTGCAGCTCAGTCAGCAGAGAGGGCACAGAAGCTCCGGCATCTTTGGCTCAGACGGGCGTGAATTCAACAGGCATCTGCCATCTTCCTAACCAGCATTAAAGGTGTGGTCAGCAATGTGAGAGAAAACAAACGGAGAAGTTGTTGATAAACAAATTTAGACCCACCTCTCCCTTCATACCTCACCCTTGGCTCCACCCCCGAAAGCTGATGGACGTACATCGTCATGGAAACGGCTGTAGAAACTGCGTAGCTGACCAAAGTAGCTAAGGTAACCCGACTCGTCAGACAACTCGACTGCCATTATTGATAACATCACAACAACAGTACATTCTGGCAGATTAGACAATAAGATGAATGCCTGACGGCTGTTACTGTTATGTGAAGCACCACCAAGTTAATGTAGCTTACCTATCCAGCAGACAGACGGCGACATCCGTGTCAATTTTCAGGTCTTTCAATTGGCGGAGCTCCCTCCACCGTCAGAAAGCAACACCAATGTTGACTCGGGTCTTCGCTCTTTCATGGTCATAGCCCTTCTTTTTCACTTTCTGCTCCTCTGACCTTTTTCTTTTGGGCTGTTTTTCAGCCATTGCTACTGCACCTATTGTATCTCTCTCTTTCGCTAACTGCACACGCTACGTAACTTACGACTCCCCCTCCCCCCTCTGTCTGATCTGCGCATGAGTATGATCGCCCCCTGTATGTGGGGGGGTGTACCCTGTTTTGGTGACTCGGCCCGAGCCACAGTATTTACCTGCTGAAATTCAGAGCCAAGGCTGTGTATTGAAACCGGACTTTTTTTTCAACATGCTGTCAGTGGTGACATCTTGTGGATGGAGAGGAGAAATACGGTGATTTTGACAAACAGTACATTAGATTAGAAGATTAGAAGATCGCTGACTACACCTTTAAGCCTTGCAGGGTTTGGGAGTTGTAAAAAAAGGCTTAAAAGTGTAGCTGTAGGTGGTGCAATGCAAAAATCTGATATAATAAAGTGTCTCTGAAGCATCAGGCAGTTGATAATCAACCCAAAACAATAAAGCAGAGAAAAACAAAGCAGCTTTTGTTGAACCCTCACAGCCTGGCAGCAGCACTTTCATTCCTTTGCCTTGACTCTATTTATCCTTTTAGCTCCTGCGTACATTACAGCTCTCCAAGCAGCCTCTCATGAGTGTAGGCATATTTCAGTGGCACACTTCTTACTGATCATGCAGAGATGATAAACTGGTCAGGAAGTGCCAAACGTTAAAGCTCGGACAAACCGTTTCATCTGCAGAGAGTGCAGCCTCAATTATCTGCTGAGGTCTGTCAGCTCTGGAGTAGATTCAGGCCGATACAGCTGCACTGAAACTCTGTGATAGACTGTGTGTGTGTGGATGTAAACAGTCTCTGGCCACTTTATTAGGAACATGTGTCCAACTGCTGTGCAGAATCAGTGGTAAATCAGCCAATGACATGGCAGCTATGCGTTTAGGCATGTAGACAAGATCAAGATGACCTGAGTGACTTTAAATGTTTGATTTTTTTCCCTGTGTTAAAACTTCAGTACTCAACACCAATAACGACACAGATCCTTTCCCTTCAGTCTTTTAGTGTTAGAGGCCGATGTGAGGACAGAAAAACATTTTATTCTTAAAAAGATTAGACTCGTAACAGCAGACACTGACTGATGATGAGGTAAACAATCATGGAGCATTTTGCTCATATTACAGCCAATATAAAGACACAGTCAATAGGGTTGGGAGAAAAAATCAATTTGCATCAGTATTAGGGCTGAACGATTTGAGAAAAGAATCCAATTGCGATTTTTTTTCCCAATATTGCAGTTTACTCTGCAATTGTTTAAATGTTCCTCATCTTATGTATTCTTAAACAAACATAAGAAGTAGATCTTTTTATAGTAAAACCAATATGACATTAAATTAATCTAAGGATAAATGATTTGAGAAAAAGTGGAGAAGTGAAGAACAGAAGCAAAATAGGTATGAAATTGTAAAAATTGGGTAAAAATGGTATGAAAGTGGAAAAAGGTTAATAAATAGGTGCAAAATAGGTATGAAATTGCAAAAAAAATGGGAAAAATTGTAAAAAAAATTCCAAAAGTGGCTTAGGAAAATTGATTATGGCAGCAAAGTTGGGTATTAAATTTGAAATTAAATTTCAAGAACCATGTAAAAATTCTAAAAATGGTTCTGACAGTGACCAAAAAAAGATGAATGGGGGCAAAATAGGCATAAAGTTGAAAAAACAGGGTTAGAAAAAGGTAAAAGTTGTCCAAAAGTGGGAAAAAGTGTATGCAGAGAGGTACAAATAGGTATGAAATTGCAAAAAACTACATCACAATGCCAAAATGTTCAACACATTTTGGGCTAAAAATATTGAACCTTCTGCGATTTGAAAATTGCAACAAGCCAAATTGTGATTTAATCTTATTTGCAATTTATTGTTCCACCCTAATCAGTATTGAGATTTTTGTTTGAGGATTTTTAAATTAATTTTTTTGTTCAGAAATCTTTCTTTCTTTTTTTTTTTTCAAAATTTAAATGTTTCAGTTAAGTCTGTGTTAGAGCGGGGCAAAAAATTGATTAAATTGATTAATTCAAATTATTTTCTGCAGAAGATTAAAAAGTTAAAAATCAAGATTTTTTTTCTTGCCTTAGTCCAATTGTAATTAGTTGCAGTTTTTGAGTTGGGAGTTTTGTTTCTTTTAGGGAGGGAAAAATCGATTAAAATCGTGTTGTGGAAAAAAATCGGGGATTTTATTTCTAGGCCATCTCGCTAGGGATGCACCGATCCAGGTTTTTTCACTTCCGATCCGATACCGATACCTGAATTTGGGTATCGACCGATACCGATAGTATTCCAATACCAGGGCTATTATTGCTGGAATATTAATTTTATCAATATTGTTGAAATTATGTGTAAAATTTGATTATGAGGCTGTAATTAACCACAGAACAGTTATTTACATAGAAGATAAACAAAAAACATACACCTGTCAGAGCTTTAAACTGAATAGCAACATTTATTGAATGAAGTGCAGAACACTGTAAGGATACAGTCAATCTCCATGGAGACGAGGGCTGCTTGATATGAACAGCAGAGTATGGGTCTTGTTGCAGGTCTGTTTCCAATTGTCTCACTTTTGATATAAAATGTGTATCAAGAAAACAGTGTCTGTTGTTCTAAACCAGGGGTGGGCAAATAGCGGCCCGGGGGCCAAATGCGGCCCTCCACATCACTAAATGTGGCCCGCCATTCATTCCCAAGAATCAGCAGCTGTAAATATGAAGAAAACTCAGATGTCCAATAGAAATAATTCTATATAATTTAGACTGATATTTTTATTGGCTTATGTAAGTTATATACGACCTTACTTTGCTTTAATATTGTCTTTAAATCTCTTCATGAAGCCTTTAATATTATATCAAGTATCATTCAATACTATATTTAGAAAATGGCAGCAGCAAAATATATGAGCTTTAAAAATTTGAAAAACATATTTTTATTGAATTGAAAATAGCTTCATCGGCTTTAATTCCATGTATATTACTTAAATTTGCTTGAATTCTGTATAAGGTTCATTTGATTATGCATAATAACTTGTATTTTTGTTGTAATATATGAATATTGGTATTCTAGGTTTATGATAAATTTATATTCTCATATGTTGTTTATCCAACATTCTTTTTCCTCATCGAGAATTTCTGAAAATTTGTAACAATGTGGCCCTCAGGCTGGGAAAAATGGTTTTATGTGGCCCTCTTGGTAATTAAAGTTGCCCACCCCTGTTCTAAACTATTTACACTACCAAAAAAATAATAACACCATACGGGCTAGTGCTTCTGAACAGCAAACAAATCAAGTATAGTGCAGCAGCTTTCATCAGTGACATATGAAATAATTGTAAACATCTCTACCCCCCGAAATAAAATATAATAAAATTAAAATAATCCTGGTGTTCGCTCACGTGGTGCCTTTTCAGATGTTTGATTAATTTTTAACTTTGATACTCGAATAGCTGATCGAATATGGGGATAAATATCTAACCAAATAGTATATAAATATTTGAATGTAAAATATTGAGTGTAGCAGCACATCAGAGCGCCTGGAGCAGTGGACCGTTTCACCAAACAGTGGGTGCTGTGAGCGCAGCCTCCTCAGACACGTCCGCTACTCTGTTGATCTCAGTAAAGAGTTTCCACTGCGAACGGAGCGGACTAAACAGCTCTGTATGTCCTGAGGAGAGCTTTGTGGAAGCAGTTTTGGCTCTACACCGTTGATGTCAAACTTAAAATCAAAGACCAGGCTGTGTGTTCTGTGAAATGCAGTTTAGTCACTCGTCCTCCACATCAAATTTGCGGGCTCAGCCGTCGGCTTTTCATCCAAGTAATATGGCCTAGTGCAGAGGCGCGTCGTTATTCCAGGGGGCATGTCCGAAAGCCGTTCGGCTTTGATTTTGAGGAGAACTGACGGCCTACTCCACACAGCAGATATGTTGTTGTTAGCGCTCGACTGTTAGCTCAGGTGGCTAACAGATGGCGACACACTCACAGGGGCACTATGCTCCGCACACACTGGCTGGCTGCAAGCTGTGGAATGGATTTCTTGACATGAGGGGTGGCGTCACATGTCTCGTGTGTGTTGTGTGTTGGATCGGGCGCCCCGTGGCACGCGGATCGGAAAATTCCGATCCGTGAATTAGGCCTGGATTGGACGCCGATACTGATACTGGATCGGATCGGTCCCATCCCTACATATCGCCCAGCCCTAGCCTGTGTTAATAATCCACTTTTCAATGCAGTCCAGGCTTTTGAAGAGAGAGTATAAACAACTGGTTAAAATATATTGCTGAATAAATCCTAAAAACTGACTCATATGTGATCTGTATTTTTCCTGATATATTCTGTAGGCTTGGTCCAGATTGGCTGGTCTGTTTTTTCAGGGACTGATGAACTCCTGGGACTTTACTCAGATGTTTTCTTGGATATCTGGATATATCAGGATTGACTTCTGTGTACAAGGAACTGAAAACAGATTTTTTTCCATGAACAGGCAATTTGAGTGTTTATCTGATTCCATTTCTCTGTTTTACACAAATTGTTCTGCTCCTGTTTACCAGCGTCTGAACGTCTGTTAGTATATTTAAGATTACGTTCTTCTAAATCAAATATTACAGCTCTGGTTTTGAAATATGTGTCACTCAGTATTCACTTATCAAATCAGAATGATCCCTCGCTGGTTTGAAATGAAATACACGAAACACCTCAGCATTGAAAATACACTGCCTGGCCAAAAAAAAGTTGCCTCCTGGATTTAACTAAGCAAACAGGTTGGATAATTACAGCATGGGTGATTATCTTTCAGCTGGAAACAAGTTATTTAACTCCAGCTGATGCAATGAGGAGCTTCTCATTTCTCAAACAACCATGTCAAAGACACATCCTGTGGTCGTGGAAAAGATGTTAGTCTGTTTAAGAAGGGTCAAATCATTGGCATCAAGCAGAGAAAACATCTAAGGAGATTGAAGAAACTACTAAAACTGGGTAAAGAACTGTCCAACACATTATTAAAAAGTGGAAGGATAGTGGGTGTAGAATTATTTTAACCCTTTTGTTTGTTTGCTCCCACTGGTGACTGAGTAAGATCAAAATCCTAAAGAGATCAAAATCTCTATCACATCCACATGTGACTGAAGGACCAGGCGAAGGCCTAAGTGTGGGTGCATCCTAAATCTATATAAAAACACTTATGCTGAAGATTGTATTTTTAGTATTTATGAGGTACCAGTGCCTCTGCGTCACAGGTTAAAATCTTAAAGTCTCATATGTAGGATTTTTACCTCTCCAGCCCGTCTCCTCGACCTCCACAGGTTTTTTTGTCCGACACTTGTTCACCTTGTGGAGGCATGAAGCCACCAGGCTGTAGTTCTTGTTTTTATCTGTTTCATAACCAACTAAAGAACCCCACGAGAGCTCTAAGTGTTACGCCTGGTTAGGTAATCCTGACCTTGCCTTTCAGCTTTGTCGTGCTTTTGTAAATCTGTGTTCCTAAAGAGCAACATGAGAGTACAAACTTAAGTATAATCTCCAAAATAAACCAGATTTTGCTCATTTTGCTTCCATCTTCTTCCAACCAGAGGAGATCCTGGAACGGTTGCGGGCTAAGAAGGAGGAGGAGCTGGAGGAGGTGAAAAGGCGAGCTGCTGAGGAGGCTCAGAAGGCCCGGCTGGATAAGGAGAAGGAGGACGGGCTGAAGGATGAGGCGCATCAGGACGACGACCTGCTGACGAAAGAGGAGGAGGGGGAGGCAGCAGAGGAGTGTGTGGAAGAGAGAAGTGATGGCCTCAGATCTGGAGGTAATGACAACCATTAGCATAGAGGTCACAGAAAGATTGGTAATGAAGTAGCCCACACAAGATTCGGTCAAGCAAACTCATTTTTTTGTGACACTGGATGCATGTTGGTATCATTGGGGCTTTCCTATTCATCGTCAGTTTTCCTACAAATCAAAGTCGAACAGTTTTCGGACATGCACCCAAATAATCGAAAATATTCAATTACACATAAAGATGTGTATGGACCACCTACAAGTGTGTGATTAAATTTGCGTAAAATACTAAAGAAAGCAAACTCCCAAAAAATGTAAAAGGAAAAAACAGAATATGAGGAAAAAAAAGGAATTTGGAAATAATAACAAATTTAATATGGCCCTAGAGATGTTTCGCCTCTTCTCCAAAAGGCTTCTTAAGTGGAGAAGAGGCATAAAACCGATAGGGCTGTCACTTTATATTCGATATTCGAATAACTGTTCGAATATGGAGATAAATATCTGTAACCGAATAGTAAACAAATATTCGAATGTAAATATTGAATGTAGCGGCCCATCAGGACACCTGGAGCAGAGGACCATTCCGTCAAACAGAGGGCGCTGTGAGCGCAGCTTGACCCTCAGACACATCCGCTGCTCTCTTGACCTCAATAAACAAAGAGTTTCCACTCCAAGCAGTCTTTAACAGCTCCGAATCATCTGAGGAGAGCTGTGTGGAAGCAGTTTTGGCTCTACACCGTTGATGGCAAATTTAAAATCAAAGACCAGGCTGTGTTCTGTGAAATGCAGTTTAGTCACTCGTCCTCCACATCAAATTTGCAGGCTCGGCCGTCGGCTTTTCATCCAAGTAATATGGCCAAGTGCAGCGGCGCGTCGTCAAGAGTTTAACCCCGTGTGACTGTGTTGTTTTCACCAGGGTGTTTACCGAAGGGGCGGATAATAGAGTCTCAACTTGGTGTCTTAGGAAAAGTGATAGCCTTAATGACTACAAACTAGACAAAAATCTTACCGTGACTTGACATAGCAGAAACAAAACCGGGTGCCACCGCCACGGTGCTGCAGTCTTTAGTGTTAGCCGGGCTGCTAACTTTCCTCGTTTTGCCATAGCAATCAAACAGCCCGCACTCCTTTAGCTTTATGCTACAGTTGTGCCCAAAAGTTTACATCCCCCAGCAGAATTTCTGATTTTTTGGCCTGTTCTCAGAAAATATGAATGATAACACAAAAACCTTTCTGTCACTCATGGTTAGTGGTTGGGTGAAGACATTTATTGAAAAAAAGATTAGTTTACTCTTTTTAAGTCACATTGACAACAGAAACTTCAAAAATGACCCTGTTCAAAAGTTTACACCCCCCCCCAGTTTCCCCCTTTAACATCAGTAACAGCAATAACATGTCTTCACCCAACCACTAACCATGAGTGACAGAAAGGTTTTTGTGTTATCATTCATATTTTCTGAGAAAAGGCCAAAAAATCAGAAATTCTGCTGGGGGGTGTAAACTTTTGAGCACAACTGTATGCGCGTTCCAAGTGTTTGGTGATGTTGCTAGTATTTCCCTCTTGGACGCAACTTCTCTCTAAGAAAGATTGCATCTGCCGAGTTTTCATTAACTTTGCTAAAGTGAGCCCAAACCTTCGAGCGCTTAGCCCTCACCGACATGCCTGAGCCAACTGTGTCATCACCTGTTGACGGTGGTAGTGTCATAACTACATGACAGTTGAAGAGATGTTCAAGTACCGATAACAGTACCGTTTTTCCAGATTCTTAACGGTATTCGGATGCTGACCCAATTAGGGACCAGTACATTAAAGTACCGGTCCGCGGTATACATCCCTAGTCGAGTCAACAGTTTGTTGGCAAAATTGGCAGAACATTTGATATCTTGTCACATAATAATCATCAGTGAACTCTGGAGTTAGCCTGAGTTTTGGAGCTTCTTTGTCGACTTACTCACTGTTTGATGTCGCACGTGTCGTTTTCGTTACCACTCAATGCCAGCCATCATTGAAAATTAATGGCAGCTTGATGCTGAGGATGCACTGATCACTTTTGGTTTGAACCTTGGGTTAGCCGGTGTCTCAGACGGCTGCTGTGACGTGTAGATGTTGTCAATGAGGGAGGGAGGAGGGGACAGGAAGTTGAACATGCGTTGTCTGCAGCCTCAGTGGAATTTTCCAGAGAGATATGTTCCTGTTTAATCAGGAAAAAAAAAATGCTTTTACGTAAAATGTCGACTGTTTCCGTGATAGTCTGTGCTTATGTTGAATTCCAAATTTGATTTCTAATTCCTTGAATCCATCCCAGATTCTGTGCTCGCAGATTTTGTAGGGCCCTAAATCTCCAAGAATCTGAACCAGTTCATTTGTCAATTGACCAGCACTGGCGAAAACCACGACATGAACGACTAAGAACCTGCACGGACGGTTTTGTGTTGATGAGCCCGTGAGAACCACGCCTTATGACTGACCAGCCTTATTTCCTGCAAGCTGTTTGCTTCTTTTGGTCAATACTAGGCCTGTCAGGATAACAGTTTTTGCTGGACGATAATTGTCCAAAAAATTATTGCTGATTAACGATGTTATTGTCAATATTATTTTGAAACATAATTTTCTCATTAATGTAATTATAATTTATGTCATAATAAAATGAGTACACTGCATCAAATGCAATAAACTTTAAATTATTCAAAGTATTTAACTGTAATTGGATAGTCAAGAGCTTTAGTAAGTAAATGATACAAACATATAATCAATTTAGTAAACAAAAGAGAAAAAAACAATGAAAATGAAATTGACTCTCTTTTGGGAAAAATTGCATGGAAATAAAAATCATTATGCTCATCAAAAACACAATAAAATATAGACCGTGTCTGTAAAGAAAAAAAAATCCAATAAAAACACACACCACAATAACAACAATAAATAAAATGGAGTTTATACAGTTTCTGAATTGTTTGTGACATGTACGTTCTCCCAGTAAATTGGTACTGTCTGTCAAACGTTTGCAACATTTCCCAGATGGTGGCTTTTCAACCGTATTGAAGGGTTGCATTTCTTTTGCAATGTACTGAACGACACTGTCTGTTTTGCGCTGTTTTTTTAGTATTTCCTTTGCCGACCAAACGCCTCAGTAAGAGCTGACTGTCAGGCCGAAGGCTCCGCTGCACCTCCCCTTCTTCTTTGTCACTTTCAAACAAATGATACATATCAGCTTGTTGGTGTTCATGAGCTCACATCTTATTCATTCTGTTTAAAACCAAAATATTCCCACACTGGGGCTGTAGCAGCCGGGTTAGGAACCATAGCTTTCGCGCCATCTTTCATATTAGTGTTTGTTTCCTTGTTACTCCTCATGATGCTTGCTTCAGCTCTCTGTGTGTACAAGCGAGCGGCCCTGTCTCCCCCACAAAGATTGAATAACTGACAGATGCTCACTCCGCTAAATCCGCTATAAAACCAACGCTCCCAGGTGTTGAGAAAGATCTACGGAATGAACCATCTTCTCATCCAGCCTGTTTGGTAAAGAGAGGGGAGGAAAACAAACATGCATGCTCGTGTCAATTTATAAAGACCGGCAAACTTGCTGAGGACGTTTTTATTTATGGTGCGGTTAATTGATTTACTGATTATCTTGACAGGCCTAGTCAAAACAGACAGAAAACTATAGAACATAGAGTGGCATTGACTTTGTTCTGCTGATTAGTTCGTCCACATCACTGGAGCTTGTTTTAGAAAAGATAAACACAGTACAGTTACACTTTTATTCACACACTCCTGTCATGCATCCAGACTGCCGCCACCTGCTATAGCTCAGCCTAATTTCTACCGCCTTACATCAGAACTTCAACCAACCTGGATGTAAACAGAGGATGTAGATGACCTGGGTATCATTGATACAGTTCAATAGGAACAGCACAGGTTGGCATTATGCTGATCTATGAAATAGAAATAAATTTTATGTAGGCTTACTTCAGATTTGACCTCTTTGGTGATGCAGTAAATAACCTCATTCACTACAGGAATATGGACATTTAAGTAACTGGAGGGCATTAGCTTTAGCATTAGCCACACTACATTCTGCAGCATCACATTGCTTTCCCACTGACTCTCTTCACAAGTACTTAATAGGGTGCTCAATTCTGACTTTTTTCCTGAATATTTGTTCACTTAAAAGTTTTTTTAAGACATTATTTACCTCAAATCCCTGATGGAAAATAAAATACAGGTGGATCAGTTACAGTGAGTGAAAATGCTCAAATAAAAGCTGTTTACATCTCACTCTCTGCACTCTATTGTGGTTTTAAAGCCTTGGAATTAAAGGGACATCATCAGAATAGTGTAATTAGTTATTGATTAAAGAATCAAACTGAAGTTTTTTTGGCTCTTGGACTAATTACAAATTCTCTGCTCTTTTTTTCAAGGCATAAGTTTGGCGCTCGCAAAGCTCACGTTAATTAAAATCATTGTTTTGCTGATTTTGTGTTATTCAGTTCAATAATGAGGCTCATCTTAAGAATAATTACACTCTAAACAGTCTCGTCTAGTTTATAGAAATAGCTCTGGAGTTTCATGAGTGCATCAAGCCACCCCAGAGGGAAGATTTTTAAAGGTTATACTTTCTCACATCAATTTTTCATCACATTTGATATACAGTCAAGAGTTGGGGTAAAACAAATAGACTTTTAGATGATAATTGTGGTAAACTTTTCAATTAGACCATCTGGACCAGGCTTTGGTTGGCTCAGGTTTCTCGAGATGCTTTTAAATTAAAAACACAATTTTTAAATGATTGAAAAAAGGCATCAGTGTAAGCTCAATCATCCCTTCATCTGTGCCTTTCATTTAATTTAAATGAGAACAAAACTGAGCTCTTGCGAGAGGCAGAAAGCAGAGATGACAAAGGAGTGAAGGAAGTGACCATGGCAGACCGGATCAAAGCTTTTTTAAGCGTACCCTGAAATTATCACCCTTCAGCCTGAGAGGCAGTGAGAGATAGAGCCACATATATGTGTGCTTCTGCCTGTTTGATCCATGATCGACCAGGATGGATGTTTCTACAGCCACTGTCTTCTTCCTGTTCTTGAAAAATAAACGCTCAATGTCCCAGAAAAGTCTGCAGACCTACTCCTCGTCTCTTTTGCTGGTTTGTTCTTACTCTCGTAGAAGCTCTGGTAGTTCTTGTATGAACTTTGGTGCTTTTTTTCCGGAGAGAATCACTTTAAATCACCACTAATAAGCCAGAAAAACACACAGGTACCCTGTCGCTGTTGTGCTGGCTGACTTGGTTCACAGTCCAGTTCATGGAAAGTGTTAAATCTGAACCTAACGGACACTCAAAACTGGACTTTCTGCCCCATTCACACTAGATGCTGATTGGCTGTCACATCATAGCTACAGGCAAACTCATCTATCTTGAACTTAGACATTTTTTTCTGGCGAAGGGAGGCTAAATTTGTGTTGCTTGTGCAGAAATATGTTTGTTGTGCGGTGAATTGGGTGCAGTCATTATTTTCGTCAGTTTTCGTCAAAAACCCTGAGTAACTGATAGAAACAAGAGCACATGGATAAAAACTCAAACCAAACTAACTGACATTTTCATCAACAAATAAAAACTAGACTAAAATGTTTGACAGACTTAATCCAATCAGACCTAATATGGTCATGTAGGAAGTAGAGACAAGTGATGAATCTATCCAATCACAGCTACTTTGGTTGTGTTAAAGGTTGGATGAGTTCAGAGGGACATCCAATCACAGCTGCCTTAGCTTGGTGGTGGTGGGATAAGTTGTGGAGCCATCCAATCAGAGCTGCTCTCTTTATGAATTGATATATTCATGTAGAGCAGGTTCACTGTTTGTTGTCAGTTCTGGTATTGTAACTGAGATGCTCTGCCAGGTAGCCTAAATAAAGGTGACTGCATTTCACACAAAGGATGGATTTCACACACAACTGTTCATTTAGACATTCAGACTTTACTAACATTCAATAAAGGGTTAGTAGATGTTTGATTTTATCCAAGAGAAAAACAGGACTTCAGAAATTCAAGGAAACATAACGAATGCCTTAAACTTTACACTTCATATTTTAGTCGACTAAATTTACAGCAGATTTCATCGACTAAAAAAATACTGTGAGATTTCATCAACTAGAACTAGACTAAAATTACAATTTGATGACTGAATTATGACTAAAACTCAAAAAACAGTGAAACTAACTTTAAAATGGTGTTGGTGTGAACGCTAAGAGCACAAGCAGGTTTGTGTCTGTTTGGAGTCTTGCAAGGATGTTAGGCCATCAATGTGATTAAACACGTGTCCATGCAGCTCAGAATTAGATGTCAGAGCCACGTGCTGGAGATTTTGTCACTGGAAATTTCTGTAGGAAGCTTCTTTCTCACATAGAAAATCCACAAGAATCAAAAAGGGCATCAGTAATGGCATTTGCACTGAAACCTCCTGGTAGCTTTGTTGCATGTGCATGCAGCCGTACTGACTGATAATGTAACCACATCTACAGCAGCATCACTCTTTCTTCCTCCTCTGTCTGCATCAATATAAGATCAGCATTATTCACAACACTGCTGCTGTCCATCCCTAGTTCTTGAAGCTCCGACCACTGGCCACGGAGGCAGTAGCGCCACAGTCGGACCTTTACCAGCACCGTCTGCCTCAACACAAAACGCCCCAGAGGCTCCAAAGCCCAGAGTGTCCACCTTAGAGGCTCTCATAGAGGGAGGGTCCAATATGGAGGTCTCTAACTGCACCAAAGGTATCTGAGCCTGAGGTTTGCCTGGTGGTCATGGACTGTGTGATTCATCTCGCCCCCTAACGTCATATCTGTGGTGATGGTGTTCCTCCTCATTCGTCTCCCAGCCTGCTGCTTTGCATGCGGGCACATCAGACGCCTTTGTGCCGAGTACTTTGTTTTTTGGTTTAAAACCTGGCTGCAGCCCTGGATGGCTTCCCCCCCAGTTTTGCACTTGACTCCAAACCTGATGGCAATGCTGATTGCAGGGGTTGATTTGCAATCAGAGTGCATTGTATTGTCCTTCCAGGCAGTGTGACCAGCCTTAATGGTGAAGGGAGCAGCAGACGCTTTGCTGCTGCCATGTGCATGTGGAATATTTGATTAAAAGGACAACTGTCTGTGTCCAGGTGAAAATAAAGATGTTCAGTCTTATTACAGGGTTCCCACGCATCCTGGAAAACCTGGAAAATGATTGACCAGTTTTCCAGTTATGGAAAATGTCCTGGAAAAGCTTGACTTATATAGGAAAAAATATTTGTATTCTTCCTGTCTTGTTAGCGAACAAAATTCAAACAAAGGAAATTAAGTAAAAAGTAACTAACCCACACTTTGTCATGAAATATTAACCAATCAATCAGTTATTAACTTTATCGTCACTGCACATGTAACAAGTACAGAGCAACAAAATTTTTCTTTACACTTCAACCCGTACAAAAGCATACGAAGATAGTGACAAGCATCAGGGAGACAGGACCGGGAAGACCATCGTGTCACCAGCAGAGCAGCATCCCTTTTTCTTAGATAGGAAAAGGGAGACATCGGGAAAGTGGAGTAGAAGAAAGGCCGGTCTCACACAATGCCCTGCAGAGCACAGTGTGAGATGAGGGATGTAACAGTTACCGGTAAAATGGTAAACTGCGGTAAAATTTCCCACAGTAATCATGACAGTGTCCTATTAAAATTACCGTTATACCGTGTTTGATCATCACACTGTGTCAATAACTCACGGTGATGCTGTTCTTTGACTGGAAAAGCCTCGGTGAAGCAGCCGTCTCACACAGATAGAGGCGCGCGTGCGCAGTTTGCAATGTTTGGCCTCTGAGAAGTCCTGTATAGCAGTTGGAGCCTTGCTCAGACTCTTACAGGTCTAGTCTAAAGTCTAAGGTGAAGTCTAAAGTCTGGTCGAAGTTTGGATTTTACAAGGATGTCAAGGGGAAACTGATTGACTACAGTCACCCTGTCTAAAACACCAAGCTGTGGTGAAAGACAAAAATGTGCGTGATTAAAACTGCTGTAACTCCTCCAGTAAACGAGCAGAGAGAGAGAGAGAGGATTCAGTGAGCCATACCTGAGTGAATTATAGGAGGTTTATCAGGATTTTCTGTGTTAATAATGTATAAAAGTTGTAAATAACAGCATTAGTATCATTCTAGAGTGTGTTCTTGCCGTTCTTTTGCTGTTTATTTGCTGTTTTTCGCCGTATTTCTTTGTAATAGGTCATCTTTTTCCATCATAGTTTGTGTTTTATGAATTTTATCAGTCTTAATTTGGAAATATTAAAGAAGGAGATGTGGAGGAGATCTGCCATGGAAAGGAGAGACCAGAGGAGAGTCATGATGGGGGCTAACTGCTTCAGGGACTATCATTTGTAAAACAAACAAAAAAAAAACAAAAAGGACTTAACATGGTCTAATTTAACGAGCTGTAACATGGACACTAATGCTGTAGGCCAGTGGTTCCCGAACTTTTCACAGCCTGTATCCCTTCCGACACTTGACCTCAAGCCATGTACCCCAACTCTCATGCACTTATAACACAGAGAAAAATAAATGTTTAAGCCTGTTGCACTCCGACCTCCCACATTGTACATGCATAACATACAAATAAAACCTATTAAAGTGAATTGTTTCTAACTAAATAGATTGATTTACCAGCAATGTCAGTGGGCAACACCAGTCCACTTTTGAAAAAGAAATGTACGTTTCTGAAACATTTTCATTAATGAACTTAAAGCTTTAATTAAAAGGCTGTCTGACTGAACTTACTGTATGTTATTTTAAGAATCTTAGATCATTTAGGACAGATTTCCCTCTCCAAGATGCCTCAGCCTCTCTGCCAACACTTCAGGCCTTTATCAAAGCTCACAATACAAGCATTTACTAGTTTGAACTTGAACTACTGAAACAACTGTTTAGACCTGACAGTTTTTCATGTACCCCCACATCACTTTGCGTACCCCTGGGGGTACACGTACCCCAGTTTGGGAACCGCTGCTGTAGGCAAACTAAAATGTATGAGTGTATGTAAAATAGGTTACATTTATTTTTGGTCGTCTGCAAAACTTTGAACATGTTAATTTGCAATTATTTATGAAGAGATAATCCTGTTTAAAGTTCAATTCATTTTTTCAATTTTTTTGTAATTACACGTTTAAAGCATTTAACAACAATAATAACAAATACTTGCCAGAATTGCTTATTTTTATTTCTCATTAAAAAAAAGTAAACAAATTTACTTATAGGACATTTTATAAGTGTCCAATAAATCCCCTCCCTCTCTCTCTGCTCGTTTACTCGAGGACTTAGAGCAGTTTTAATCACGAGCATTTGTCTTTCACAGTTTGGTGTTTTAAACAGGGTGACTGTTGTCAATCAGTTTCCCCTCGACATCCTTGTAAAATTACAAAGTTATTGACAAAAAAGACAAAAGAACTGTTAAAATTATAATATTAAAGGGGTTAAATGATTTCAAGACTGTGTTAAAGTACTTTTTGAACATGCTGAGCACACTGCAACAATACTGTGATAATAATGATAACCATGATAATTTTGGCCACAACAACCGTGATATGAGATTTTCATACCGTTACATCCCGATGTGAGACCAGAAAAAAAAAAACACCTTGGCATATGAGCAGCATGATAAGACAATTTTAAACAATAGCTCCAAGATGAGCACGTATGACGGGGGTAGGGAAAGGAAAGGAAAGGAAAGGAAAGGAAAGGAAAGGAAAGGAAAGGAAAGGAAAGGAAAGGAAAGGAAAGGGGCTGAGACTGGGGAGGCAGAGGGGGAGTGGCATCCTGGGAAATGATTTCCTGAAAAGAGTGGGAACTCTGAATTATCTCTGGATCATTGATCAGGTCTGTGTCATTCTGTGTGAACCTGGACTGGTTCTAACTGCTGTCCCTCCTGCTGAACTGGTTTAGTACTGCATGTGTGCAAACTGGTCTGTAGAGGGAGCCACAGTCCTGATTATATCAACACCATGTCTATAAATTCAGTTTTTTTGGAGCACAAAGCCCTTCTTATGGTGTCTGTGCATGATTTAATGATTCAGTTTGTCTGCCTCGGTCAGTGACCTGCATGAGAGCACAAACCAACATCTCAGCCTCTTCTTTCCTCAAAGTCATTTCTCTCTCCATCATTTCAGAAACTCCATCTTTGGACTCAGTCCCTCCCTGTGGAGATGGCGTCCCAAGCCTTATCCAGCCGTCCCAGGCCAGCGAGGAGAACAGTAACAGCAGCGTGGGAGCTGCTGTCCCTCCCAGAGGACCTGAACCTCCAGACCTGGCAGACAAGTCCTCCCAGTCCTCCCTGGCCAGCTTCGATGACACAGGTCTGGAAATTAAAGATGATGATTACATCTTATTTTGGTGTGTCCTTAACCTGTTCAGCCCCAAAGTAACTGATTTTGGGTACTCCAACAAAAAACATAAGAAAAGTGAAAAATTCATGTAGAAATATAGTCATGCTGCACATCAAATTAAACAGGACATTTTCAGCTACACAATCATATAAGCCATTTTTACACACACGCCAAACACGTCAACACCAAGAAAATGAATGATCAAATATGAAATCTGTTTCACTTTGATTCAAACTTGGTTTACTTTGTATGGATTTCTTTGAATGGGAAAATGCAGAGAGTTCTGTTGATTTTTTTCCAAAAAAACCCCACAAATATATAGATGTATTTATTTCATTATATCTTAAGCAGTGAAAAACTGCCACGGGTAAGCAGAAGAAGATAAACAATGTTGTGACTGGGTGTAATGAACGCATAAAGTAACATAAAAGTGAAATCTTAAGTTTGGTATATCAGAAATGTCAAATGGGACTAATGGAGCCAAACTGGTCCAAGATTGGGCCTGACCACTCTGTAGTAATACCCCTCTAACTTTGCTCTGCATCACTTTATCAGACTCAAACTTGGCAGAAGTAATGTTCACATATTATGACATTCATTCATAGAGTTGTTTGCAGTGAGAACACAACAGACCCAGAGACCAAACAAGCTTAATAATAATGTTCCTATCTCACAGAGTCACTCTCTGTAAAAATATCCGCCGGGTAGCGTCACTCAGATCATGGCATGACTTAACAACATGATTCACAAAGTCTGTATCAGCTCAGCTCTTTTAAACAAGAGAATTTGTCCTTTTTATTTCTGGCCCAGTTGTACTGTAAAGTCGGGATTTCTGACTTCTGAGAGGAATACTTCATCTGGAACGTCAACCCAGCAGATCCTTAAAGTTAATTTTAACCTTCTAGGCAGTAATGTTCCACCTTAAATTTAATCCTGAATGTTTGAATATGTTGAAAGCTTTATATTGGCCCTTTTCCATTAGCCCTACTCTACTCTACTCGACTCTACCCGGCTCTACTCTACTCGCCTTGTGCTGCTTTTCCATTAGCTCCTGTCGCCTGCCCAACGGGGTGCAGTGTCGCTGAGCGGCTCTGTGGTGGCGTCATTTTGAGCGTGACACAACAATCTGTGGCTTTTTGTCACAAACCGAGTAAAAAAGGAAAGCAGAAGAAGGCTGCAGGTGGCAAGAAGAAATACCCCTTGAGAAACACAGGAGAGTTTTGGAAGCTATACAACAGAATGAAGCCGAGGACGAGAGCAATCCAGCTGCAAAGAAAAGACGTATGAGGGTAAACTAATGGTAGCTACCGCTAGCATGCTAGGTCATCACGCTCATGACTCATCGATGACGACATTGTCTGACCAATCAGTAGCCAACACTTGGTGACGTCATCTTTTAGTATGGACTCAGCTCGCTTGGAACCAGAGCGGAGTAGGTACTAAAACTAGCTTGTTTTAGGAGGTACCAGGCTAGTGGAAACACGCTGCAAATCGAGTAGGGCCGAGTAGAGCAGGGCCAAGGAGTGCTAGTGGAAAAGGGCCAAAAGTGAAATTAAACTCACATCTATCATCAGATCCTTGAATCTTTAAAATTAAAGATGTTTGCTCTTCATCTTAGAGAAAACACAATGAACAGTATCATTTAACCAACAAAGAAATGTCCAAAAACTACCTGTTTCCCACGACAAAAATGGAGGATAGTGAGCTAAAAACGAGTATTGGTCTACAAAAAACATGACAAATTGTATGTTTCCTTTTTTTAACTTAACAGGACTATAGTCTGGGTTGTCAGGTGTGGACTGTTGGAGCCACCTTTATAAAATCTTGTTGTTTTAAGGAGAAATGTGAAAGTTTTTCAGCTGTATAAAAGAAATATAGTTAAAAAAAACAGTGTTGTCTTTCAGTAGTATAAATGATGGCAAAGGTAAACTATAAGATTTTGAATATGTCAGTTTTGTCGTCTTTTTGCTTCCAGGGGACGGTAAAGACTCGGCTAACGGAGACCCCTCAGGCCTCGGCATGAAGAAGTCTGCAGCCACTCGCATGGTGACCCGGCTGAGGAACCCCGACAGCAAGCTGAGCCAGATGAAGAGCCAGCAGGTGGCTGCTGCTGTTCATGAAGCCAACAGGGGCTTCAAGGAGGGCAAAGAGGTGACGAGAGCCGATATTATAATAAGACAATAATCAGATCAGAAATATCTCCAAGGTATTAAACACAGTGAGGTCCAAGTAAAGAGAAAGTTGGTGCTTTTTCACTTCTGAGTTTCAGGATTCTTTACCTAATGAACCAAAGAAAAACAAAACTAAATCACTCATGTTTTGGCTGTGAGTTAAGTTTCTGTATTAAAGCTGATTTTTATTTGTTCAACAGGTTTTGGTTGTGAATGCACAAGGCGACATCACCCGCGTGAGCACACGCAGCAGCAAGGACGTGGTGATGAAGGGGACGCTGAGCCAGTGCTTCAAACTGGGCCAGGAGGGAAAGTACCGCGTTTATCACAACCAGTACAGCTCCAACACCGTGGCCCTGAACAAACACCAGCACAGAGAGGTAACGGCACAACAGCCTGTCTGAAGGACTGCTCCTGTTTGGAGTATCACACTGATATTGGTGTTAAGGTGCTGTTTGACACAGTGGCTGCGGTCGAATAGTTGCCTCCTAAGCCCTTTCCTATCTACTTTTCCTTAACCCTGATGGAGAACGCCATGAGGTTAAGGAAAGGAGAAAGGAGAATTCAGAAGGACTTAGGAAAGGAAAACTGTTGTGCAGAGAGAATCTGACTACACTTTCAGTACGCTACGTCATCATGTGACGGCGGATGTTACTGCTGCGGTGAAACTACAATTTTACAAAGATGGACTATAAAAGACGCATCACGTAACATGACAATGTTGTTCCTTTCAGACAAGATTGAACATAATAACCTGGTAAAAATGATGTCTGCATAACCGATGTTGAAGTGAGGATTTAAATAAATCTGTCCTCTCATTATCAACATGAACACCAATCAGTGCATGAAAATAAATGAACTGAAGGAAAAAGGCAGAAACTGTTAAGACCGCAATCTAATAGAGTACACATTATTAATATTGAACCATGTTTAAAACATAATCAACATCAAATGTCTCATATCCTGCTCTCTTCAGAGAATCAGACTGCTGGAAAGTTAAGGCAGGTTTTGGTAAACTTTAGAAAGGATGAACAGCAGAGGGAACTCACATGGTCTGAGGGATTTGTTATTATTCGGTTGAATTCTGAAGCAGTCAGATAACACGCTGTTTATAAAAGTTGTTGCAGAGGTGAATTGTGGGACAGAATAATCTCCTCTACTTTCGTAAAGGATGGTCTGGTGTATCCTATGCTAAAGGAGATAATAAAGGAAGCATTGAGCCTCCTTTCCTATGCATTTAAACTATTCAAACAGCTCTAATCACAAACTACTTTGGTTCATTTCACTCCGTTAGGAACCTTCCTAAGCAAAAAGGACTATTTGACAGCAGCCAGTGACTTTAGCTGAAGTCCATCTACGCTGACATGCCAAAAGCAACTTTAAGGACTTGTTCAGAATTATTTACTCCAGAACCCAAAAATGCGCCTTTTAAGGCACTTGAACATACCAGAGGTCATCAGAAGTACATGCTTAATCACTGGAAAGCACTGGATCACCACGAAAATCTAAGAATTTTTAAGTTTGGTCATTACCAACGTCTCCTGAAAATGGCGTATTCTTGCTAACAAACAAACATATGCAGGCAACAACTTAACCTCCTTGGTTGGAGGTAATAACTAGGACTGCACAGTTTTAGGACAAGATCTTATTTAGATTTTTCTGGCAGATATAACAATTTACATTCAATTCATTATTTTCTTTAAATCAAGCTTCATTGCAGTATTTACGGTACTGTGTTTACAGTATAGACAACAATAAGGAAATCAATGATCAACAGCACTTAACAGATTATTCATCATCTAATATTGATGATAAATAATCTGTTTTCCTTATTCAAGGGATACTCCAACTTCTCCTACACAAAGGCTTTGTTTTGTTGACCTGCTACCCTCGTATTTGTACAATAGTATGTGAAATAGTTGACACGACGGATCCTTGGTCAATCTGGAGAACTGCAAAAAACTGCTTCCTTGGTGATCACAAGATTGCGTTGTCTGAAATTGCGGTTTTGATCCAAAACGATCAATCATTCAGCCTTAGAAATCAAAGTAGATATACCAGAAGAAGGTACAGCCCCATGCTCTGTCTACGTCTGTTTGCAATTTTGAGGCAACTTTTCTCAGTTCTCAAAATCTTCGTGTCGACACACTGCTGCATGCACATTTCCATTAGCTTTAGCTTCTGAAGAACATACCAGCTGTGCAGGATGTGGCTGCCCTTCCTGGAGCTTTGTCACAACTGACTGACACTGAACATCTGTCAGCAAATAGTAAAATTAAATGGCAGCGATTAGGGCTGGGGATCGTTTCAGATTTTCTGGATCGATTCTAATCGATGTTACAAGGTCTCAAATCAATTTGATTCATGATTCAATTGGATATTTATTCAGTCTGGGATATCTTAGTTAAAATAGTGCTGTAAATTTAAAAAGTGACCTTTTGACCTGGTACATCATTAAAAATTGTTTAACATGAAGAACTAAACCCAAAGCAGTTACATTAATCATATTTTAATGATGTACATTAATGCATATTCTGCATTTTACTTGTTTTTTGTCCAACTCGTATTTTCCTTTGTACTTGTTAAATCTAAAATACTGTACATCCAAACATCAGCTGTTAAACTTGCCAGTGGTGCCCATATAGAGCTTCACCATGTTTGTTTGCAGGAACATCTCATGAGATCTTGTTCAGTAGAAAGCAACGCTAAACGCTGATCACACCAGACTAGCAGGGTTGATACCACAGGCTGCTTCTCTGCACATCCAAAGAAGAAAAAAATACCCAAGTTAAAAGATCCATCTTTGGATTTTATGGATCAATTATGAACCAGTTAAAGGGAAATCAACATAGTTGTAGACTTTTAAGTATTGGGCTGAAATGTCAAAATTTAAACCATGACTTTTGAAAAATGCCACCGCATTTCTAGAGATGTGTGATATCAGTATCTGCAGATTTTGGCCTAAAATATTTAACATTGTTTTTTGCCTGTGTTGAAATTTTTGCTGATGTTATAGATGATATAAGTGCTATTCATGTTGGACATATAATGGCTGTTATATCATTAAGATACACAAATGTCCCGCAATGCTTCACCTTACCATCACTGCATGTGTGCCTCAAACAAATCAAGAGTTTCTAAATGTAGAAGTTAAGACTTAACACAAACTATTGGCAATGTTGGATATCAGCAAATGTCCAGACACAGTGTTTAGTTGCACTTCTTATAAATGAGTTGTTTAAGAGTAATTAGTTGTGATAGAAAACTCGGATTAGGCAACAAATTGTTTTCAGGCAGATTTAGAGACAAAACATCTATTTAATTTTTTTAGTACAAGATCAAAATGATGCGTTTGTCTTTTCATCAGGACCATGACAAGAGGCGGCACCTCTCCCACAAGTTCTGCATGACGCCAGCAGGAGAGTTTAAGTGGAACGGGTCCATCTACGGCTCCAAGGTCCTGACCATCTCCACTCTGAGACTCACCATCATCCAGCTGGAGAACAACATCCCAGCACCGTTCATGCACCCGAACTGGGCCTCGCACAGGTACGGCGTGAGAAACATCCACAAAACACCAGTTTGGGGAATAATACGTAACCCCAGCTAACGTAGATTAATAAAGATTTGCTGAATTCGCCCCGCCCCTGACCTGTTTGTTGACGTCTGTTTCGCAGAACAAACTGGATTAAAGCGGTTCAGATGTGTAGCAAAGCCCGAGAGTTTGCGCTGGCTCTGGCCATCCTGGAGTGTGCCATCAAACCTGTGGCCATGCTGCCTGTCTGGAAAGACTCACTGGGACACACCAGGTACACAGGTTGTTTATTTACAGGGTCTGCGGGTGTTAACAAGCTCCCTGAATCCATAAATCTGTTGGCATGTCATTCCTAAAACTCCCAATAATATTGAAATAATAGTTCCATGATCCTGAAGCATTCAAACAGCTCTAAGGAGTCAGAGACTCAAACCGGCCCTGCACACGGGGGATGTGTGGTCGGAGGAGATCATAACCAAATCAGATCAAAAGGCCCACCCTAGCTGTGAGGCATAATATTTATACTGCGAGGCCTTCAGCAGTACCACCCACCTCTGCCTCGACTGCTGCTGCGACTCCACAACGGGTCTTAAAAGAGGAGACTGTCCGAGGTCCACAGGACCGCAGTCTAAGACTGACATGGACTTTCAGGGAGAAGTGGAAATACTCTTTTTCCAGGACGGCTGAGTAGGACCCTACAAGACCTGGGTTGTTTTTTCCGAAATTCCTTTTTTAGTTTTTCCCGTATTCTGTTTCTTTGTTTTAATTTTTTGAGAATTTGTTTTGTAGTAACCCGGAGACACCGTACAAACTAATGAAATCTAATCACTCACTCATTAGGTGGACCTCACATGTATCTTTATGGGTCAAGTCAACAATATGTTGATAACATTCGCAGAACATTTGATCACCTGACGCAGTAATCATTGGGAAACTGCTCTGCCCTGAACTTTTGAGTTAGCCGTGAGTTTTGTAGCTTCCTTGCAGACTTACACCAAAAAGCCCCTGACCGACACAGGGATCAAACCAGCAGTCTTCTAGCTGTGCGGCATGTGCACTACCTGCCCCACTAGGTTCAAATATGCTTAAATAATTGACTGTGCTGAAGAAGCCTCCATCTCAACATGCAACATGCATTCTCTTCAAGACTCGAAAAACACAGACCACACAAATCTGACAAACTTTCCAGGAGCCTGGAAGGTTCTTGAATATACTTGGAACATAGTATTTTGTAAATTAGGACTCGAGATGGAGACAGGGAAGCAACTAAAGGTCATTAATGCTGTGATCAGATTCATTCATTGAGTATGAGCTTTATACTTCGGTGGGGACTAGGCCTGTCGCGATAATCAATAAATCAATTAACCGAATGATAAATAAAAACGTCCTCGGTAAGTTTGTTGGCCTCTACATTTTATTTCTTGTTTTCATAGTTGTGTGTGTTTTTATTGGAGTTTTTCTTTTCTTTATAGAGACAGGGTCTATTTTTTGTTTTTTTTATTATTATCTTGATTTTTCCAAAAAAGACAGTCCATTTAATTTTCATTGTTCTTTCCCTTTTTTTTTTTGTTTGTTTAATTTATTATATTCTTTATCTTATTTAAAAGCTCTTAACCTCCAGTTACAGTTAAATACTCTTAAGAAAGTAAAGTTCTTTGCTTTTGACATGGTGTACTAACTTTATTACGACATATAATTACAATAATGAAAAAATGATGTTTCAAAATAACATTGACAATAATATTGTCTATCGGCAATAATTTTGGGACAATTATTGTGCATCAAACTTTGTTATTGTGACAGGCCTAGTGGGGACCAAATATTATTTTTAGAACCTGCTGCAAGGCTGAATAAATGTAGACCACAGGCTGCAGTTGGTCCCAGGCCATGATTTGGGCACCTCTGTATGATTGTCACTGATTGAATTGAGAAAAAATGACTCCTTAAAATACAAAGTGTGCTTGCAAGAAAATTTCTAGTGGGAAATAGGCCTGTGCTCAAAATATCGATATGACAAAATATTGTCATGCACACCTTGGGGATACTTGTGTGGATACAGATTCAACAGAATCGATACGGCCTCAGTGTTTGGACAGTGGTTGTAAATACTCTTTGGGTAATGTTAACAATGGCACAGTTCAATGTAGAAGCCAAGCTACATCATGAAACACAGTTCCAGATTTAAAATTAGGTGTCTACCATCTTTGGGGACCTGAATTAAAGTTCTAAAGTTGTAGAGTCATTTAAAATTCATTGTTGTTCTTTTTCTTCTTGAAATAAAAAACAAAAGTTGCTGGGAATTCTGTTAAAAGTGCAGTCAGTGTTCTCAACTTATGTGTGTCGTGATACGTATCGTATCATGGCCTCAGTATCGGGATACGTATCGTATCGTGGGGTTGCTGAAAATACCCAGCCCTAGTGGGAAATGTAGCACTGAGAAAGTGCAGGACTTAGTAAATGAGTTAGTAAACCTCATTTTACACTCATGCCTCCAGATTAAACCGCATGACGTCGATAGAACGAGAGGAAAAAGAGAAAGTGAAGAAGAGAGAGAAGAAGCTGGAAGATGAGGAGACGCTGCAGCAGGCCACCTGGGTCAAATACACCTTTCCAATCAAACACCAGGTAAGCAGCTACACCTGACAGGAAATCCTCATATTTACTTTGTTTTAGTTTGTCTGCCAAACATCTTCAGTATTTTCTTGTGTTGTTTGCAGGTCTGGAAGCAGAAGGGAGAAGAGTATCGTGTCACAGGCTATGGCGGCTGGAGTTGGATCAGCAAGACTTACGTGCAGAGATTTGTCCCCAGGCTTCCCGGCAACACCAACGCCAACTATCGGAAGGAGCTCGAAGGCATGTAGAGGGAAAGTGTGGGCCAAACTGTGTCTTTGAGTCAGTTCTTATTTAATCTTCACTAATTTGAGTTTCTGAGCTTCAAGGGTAAATTGGATCTTTCTTCGGTCATCCAAACCGTGTCATTGTCTGCGTCAGGAAGCATCAATTAAATCCCTCATTCGATTTTTCATGGATATCAGTGATTAATGAGCTCAGACTGCCAAGAGCTGCAACCAAAGCTTCAGTTTGTTAGTCCGTGAAAGATTGTTTGTTGGTTATTTTACTCAAGCTGATCAGAAAGGTAAACTAAGTCTACATGGTACGATGGATTTCTTCTGTATTATATTTTTTTACAGTTTGAAAACTGAATGCTTCCTTCCCTCTAATCTTTTCAATAATTTCTTGTTTCCAAAGATGCCAAACTTGGCAAGAAATGCTCCCTGCTGGACCTGAGCCGACGACCCAGCGTCGCCGCACCAGACGCTCAGGAAGCTGCCGTCGCGAGCAGCGAGGAAAAAGATGGAGAGTCCTCAAGACAGCCTGAGTCTGCAGCAGATCAACTGGCATCTGTTGAAGACTTGGAGTCTGGGGAGAAGAAGGAAGATGAAAAGAAAGACGAGATGGATGTGAAGAAAACTGAAGAAACGTCAGGAGATAAATCACCTGAGAAGATGGAAGTGGAGCCCACAGACCGACTGGACGAGGAGCAAAGTATGACTGTTACTGCAGAAATGATGTGTAGGATTTTCAGACTAAAAGTGACTAAATTGATGTTACATCAACATCTTAGCTGAGCAATCCCTTACCTCAAATATTTTCCAAAGTTTCAAACACACAGTGGCTGTGATTGAGCTGCTTTGACAGACGCTTGTCCATTTCTGCAAAGAAAATGCGTTATATTTTCTCAAAGACTGGGTGTGAATATTGTCAAGAATCTGGCATTATGATGCACAATGCAATTCATGAGTGGTGTTATATTTTACGATTTATTCCTATACATTTTGTAAAACATTAATGTGTGCTCCAGTGACAGTAATAGCTGAAATTAAAGCAGAGAGGAGTGTCAAATGGCAGAATATGTGCTGACACCGAGTAGTGAGGCCGCAATAAAATAATCAACACAGTCCTCAAAATTCCGTGACGCATTAAGATTGGATTAGATTTATTGTCCCCAAGGGGAAATTCATTTTCACAGCACTACACGATTTGGACTGAAACACAGACCGCAACAAATTACACCACAAAACTCATATACATTCAGCGTGGCCTTTCATTCAGAACAGCAAAACCGCGGGCATCAGGCTCTTCCCAAGGCCAGCCTTATTGCACCTTACTGTCCTGTACCTGCGCCCCGCAGGCAGTGGAGTGAGGTACTGGTTGAGTGGGTGTGTAATGTCCTGTTCTATTGTGGTTGCGATGTGGTGGATGGACTTGCTGTTAAGTGCAGACAGACTGGGTGTGGGGAGACCGATAACTCTGGCAGCGGTGTTGGTGATGCGACTGAGTTTGGCCCGGTTGGTGACAGTTATGGCCCTTTTCCATTAGCTCTACTCTACTGTACTCGACTCTACCCGGCTCTACTCTACTCGCCTAGTGCTGCTTTTCCATTAGCCTCAGTGGGCTGCCCAACGGGGTGCAGTGTCGCTGTAAACAGCTGAGCAGCACTGTGGTGACGTCATTTTGAGCGCGACACAACAATCTGTGGCTTTTTGTCACAAACCGAGTAAAAAGGAAAGCAGAACAAGGCTGCAGGTGGCAAGAAGAAATACCCCTTGAGAAGCACAGGAGAGTTTTGGAAGCTGTACAACAGAATGAAGCCGAGGGCGAGAGCAATCGAGCTGCAAAGAAAAGACGTATGAGGGTAAGCTAATGGTAGCTACCACTAGCATACTAGGTCGTCGCGCTCATGACTCATCGATGACGACATTGTCTGACCAATCAGTAGCCAGCAGTCAGTGACGTCACCTTTTAGTATTGACTCAGCTCGCTGAAATTATCCAGGCATCATATTTGACCCCTTGGTATTTTATCCACGTTAAGTGTGGTTAGCTCATGTCTGACCGCGGCAGTGAATCATCAGGGTAAATCACTGAGACCGAGTGGAAAGGGCTGTTAAGGACAACAGAGATTTTAGTAGCACAAACTCAAGTGTGCATCAGGACGTCCAAATTGTTGTTTCCAAGAAACTTTGTTAAAGTTCAGTAGATATTGATCACCAGTAGGTCTCTTGCTCATCAAAAGAGCTGCTGTTGGATACGGAGCTAAAACTCTGCAGCTTTCTTGACGCTTCTTCATATTCAGTTATCTGCTCCTGTCAGCTCTTTGTTAGTGCTGTTGGACCTTTTTGAATGGAGTGGAATAAAAGCTTCTGGCTTATCCTGTGATTACGTGATATGGGGATGGCGGTTATTTTATTTGCCAACCTGCCACTCTTAGGGTCATTTCTAATTGAACCCCTTAGTCCTTCCCCTTCATCTACCCCTTCCCCTTGGCCCTGAAAACAGAGGGGTGAAAACACGCTCCTGAGAAACGAGTCGCAACTCGATTCTTGTTACTTCATCACCCAGAGCCGCTCGCTGGCTGTGACATCGGCAGATTTGACAGTAGTCGTAGATACAGCTGCAAAAGCTAGCTTGGGAAATTTAAATACAACCAACAATTCAATACATGATTAATGTTTACTTAATGATATACTTATTACCTATAATTATGCACTTTCTTCGGTTCCCCCTCTGCCTTCTTGTCAGCAGGCGTGAAATTTAGGGATTTTCTCATACCCCTTCTTTTCAAATGAGGTTGTGGTCTGTCTTCATTTCAAAAGCTGTGTAGCCTTTCGCCCTTCGGAGAATTTGGACACCCCAACGCACAAAACCAAGGACTAGGAGTAGGGATGGGAATCGAAAACCAATTCCAGTTGAGAATTGTTAACAGCTCCATCAAAGAATCGATATCATGAGTCTTTTTGCTTATCAATTCCTTTATCAATTCCTTCCACTGACAGGGTTCAGAAGCGTCAGAATTGTAGATAAATTTTAATTACACCTACTGCACAACCTTAAGTGAGTGGAAACACCAGCAACGTGCAGAAGCAGTTATCTATACTGTGATGTATGTCTGGCATTGTTGCCACTGAAAATGAGACCATTTGCCCACATGCAAAAATTTGCGGGAATCGATAAGGGAATCGTTAAAGAATTGGATTGATTATCAGGATCGTTAACAGCATTGGTACTGATAAAATCTTATCAATTCCCATCCCTAACTAGGGGGCACAGTTGGGATTCACTCTTTATTATTGCAGTGCAACTTAATTCGCCTGATTCATCGTCCAAGCCAGAATCATCTGGAGATGGATGGCCCAGTCAGCATCATCTAAAGCAGGAAGTGGAAAAAGAGGAGAGAAAGGAGAGAGATTAGCGTCGATCCTTACAGTTTTAGTACCTATTCTGTCAGATTTGAACTATCTTTCTTTGTTGAATGAAGGTCAAATGACAAGAGCAGAAGCACCTGTTGATAGATGAGATATTTTCACTCTTTGTCACAGTACAAATTTTCCAACTTTTTGTTCTTTACTCTGGAAAAATGTTCATATCTGTTGATGCACTTTTGTCTGGCAGTTGAATTTTGGAGAGGTGCTTTTATGCCTAATTGTCAGGGTTGCAGTAGAACCAGCCATCACTCTCAGGCCTTTGCAGACCTAAAAACAGTTTTTTATGTCCCTCTAGGGTCGAGCGCTGAAGAGGAGAGGGCGCCCATGAAGGAGGAGCCGACAGAAGAGTCCTCCAGGCCCTTTAACTACGATGTCGTGGACGTCAGCAAGGGCTTCCTCACACGCATCGCCTACAAGAAGAAGGTCAAGTCGTCCAAGCTGGACACACTGCTGGAGAGACGGGTGAAGCAGAGCGCCATCGAGGAGCGGCAGAGGCAGCAGGCACCCACGTCCAACCCTCTGACTCCTCCGGCTGCTTCATCTTCTACCACCGTGGCTCCCAGCACTCCAGTCAGGCCGCGGTCGCCACTCAGGCCCCACAACCTCACTCAGAAACAGCCGACACCGACAGACGCCTCCACCACACAGACTCCAGACACTGAAGAGCGTCTGGCAGGAGAAGGAGGGGGTCAGTCTGAACTCTGTAAAGCAGCCGACGAGGACGCCACTCCTCCTTCTCCTGCTCTGGGCCTGACACCCAAAGACAGCAGCAGCACAGGTACAGCTGAGCCTCCACAAGCCTCCTCCACGCCCCAGGGTCTGGAGGCAGACTCAGTGGAAAGGACTACAGGGCCAAAAGACACACATTCAGGGCAGGAGGGGGACGAGACAGAAACAAACACAGGGGGGGATCGAGGTGAGGTGTCATCAGATGATGCCAAGGCTGCACAGGTGGAGAACGCCAGGTTAAAACCGGAGCCTGTAAGGACTTCCCTGAGTGTTCTTGACCAAGCACAGAGTCAGAACACGTCCTCCAAACTGACTCAGCTAAACCAGGACTCGCTAAGCTCAGAGAACGGGACAGGCCTGAAGGAGAACCAGGGTCTATCAGACGGGGTAAGCACTCCTGAGCCTGCATCTCCTCTCCCTCAGGTGAACGGTAACGTCGACTCGAGGAGGGGAGGCGTGTTGATAAGCTCCAAGAACGGCGTGCTCTCCAGCAGCCCTCAGCTCAAGGTGAACAGTTTAGGTGAAGTGGAAGAGCGAGGGCTGGAGAGCACGCTGCAGAAGCCGTTGGTGAACGGGGATGTAGCTCGTGTGAATGAGTGCTCGGACGTGAAGGAACCAGGCAAGAGGACGCCGTCAGAGCAGGACTACAAACCTCCAGTGAAGGTGCTCAGGCTGGAGAACAACATCGACTCTCTGGACTCACAGCGGGACAGCACTTCACCAATCAGACCCAGCTCCGGGGTCAAAATCATCCGAATGGCGCCGTCTCCGATCCCTTCGGCAGAGGAGTCCAGTCTGAGTGACGACTTTGCTGAGGAGAACAGCAACAGCGGGACCACGGAGCGGCTCAAAACCATCATCACTCAGGTCACCACAACCTCCACCACCACCACCACCGTCGTCTCCACCGAGTCGAGGACGGCGGGGACGACAGAGAGCAGCGCCGTGTCCACTCTCACCACCATGACCAAAACAACGGTGACCAAAATCTGCTCCTCTGACGGGCTTTCAGACGACAGCCAGAGCGAAACGGTGACGCAGGAGCAGAAGCTGTCGGCCTCCATCAGCAAGTCAACCACTGACGTCAAAGGGGAGACCTCCACCTCCACCGTCGCCATGTGCAGGGAGGACTGTTCCACCAAGGGCCGCGTCCACCTTCTGAAGTTCTCCCGCACCAAAAAGGCGCGATCAGACACCGCTCTCCCCTCGTACCGCAAGTTTGTCACCAAGAGCAACCGCAAGAGTATTTTTGTGCTGCCGCACGATGACCTCAAGGTGCTGGGGAGGAGGGGCGGCTTCCGCGAGGTGCCCATCTTCAACTACAACGCCAAGCCAGCCTCTGATATTTGGCCGTACCCTTCGCCCAGACCAACGTTTGGCATCACCTGGAGGTAAGATTAGTTCTGTTTGTTTGTCGTGAAGTCTTGTGTCACAAATTGAACTTTGAGAGAGCATGCTGATAAAGATTTTCTGTGTTATGAGGCCAAATTAATCAGAAATGTGGCTCCAGGGTGTGATTAATACTCTGTTAGTGTTTCACTGTATTTTTGTGAGGACAGCACAGTCTATTTTGTTGACTAATTATTTTCATCAACAGCCTTTTTCCCCTGACGAAAACTAGACAGTAGCTAATGAAAACAAGTGCACATGGACAAAAACTAAAACTTAACTAACAGACATTTTCATTCACAAATAAAAACTAGACTAAAATGTCTGACAGACTTAATCCAATCAGACTTAATTTGGTCATGTAGGAAGTAGAGACAAGTGATGAATCTATCCAATCACAGCTGCCTTAGCTTGGTGGTGGTGGGATAAGTTGTGGAGCGATCCAATCAGAGCTGCTCTCTTTATGAATTGATATATGCATGTAGAGCAGGCTCACTGTTTGTTGTCAGTTCTGGGTTACGGTTAGTTTGCAGAGTGTCTTTCCCTGCTCTCTCACCCCCTTTCACAAGCCTATCCACTGTCTCTCCTGTCAATAAAGGCATGAAATGCCCAAAAATATATATAAAAAAAATAAATAAAGGTGACTGCATTTCACACAAAAGGAACATTTATATCAATTCAGACTTTATGAAACAAAGGGTTAATAGATGTTTCATTTTATCCAAGAGTAAAACAGGACTTCTGAAATTCAAGGAAACATGAAAATGTCTTACCCTTTACATTTCATGTTTTAGTCGACTAAATTTACAGCAGATTTCATCGACTAAAATGTTTTGAAATTCATCAACTAAAATTAGACTAAAATTAAAAGATATATTAGACAAAAGACTTTAACCAAAACTGCATTAAAAAGTGCTGTCTGAATGAACACTGGTGGACAGCATAACTCCTCTGTTATGAACCCCGGCCGTCACTCATCGTTTCTCACAGAAGGACAAGAATGTACCTCCCTGCTGCAACGTCTGAGCCCAAATCCTCTTCTGTAGCATCTCCTGCTCTCTTTAGAGAAACTAAAACTCTGCCCCGTATGTGAACGTGCAGCTGAGTGAAGGAGAGAGAGTGAATCAGGAAGACTCGTTTGATTTGAATGTTCACGGGAACACTCAAGCACAAACCCTCCTGCTCTCATTGGGAATGACATTTCTTTCTAAATGAGCTACTTCAGATCAGAATCTTCTGATTGACGTGTTTCCTTTCTTTCTTCTGAAATCATAATTCATTACCAGATGTTATTATTTATGTAATACTATGAGTACATGGGTGATAGCTGTTTTACAAGCACAAAAGACTCAATAATAAGTAAGAGCTTCAGAAAATATAAATGTATATCTTATATATACGGTTTATTACAGAGCCCCTAAGGTGCTACGGAGAAAATAAAATAAAACGTGCGCACGATTTATTTTATTCTTTAAGATAAAAGGTGTACTCGATTTAATCATACTGGCAAGCGGCAACAGACAGCCGGGCTCATCAGTAGATGGCGGTAATGCCCCATAATACATTGTCGTCAGCTGCCGTTACAAACCCAGAAGAAGAAGACAGCCGGGCTCGATTTAAGCATCCCAGTAACCAGCCAACGTTAGCTGTGTCTGTGAATGTAGGGGTGCAGGGTATGTACTGTCCCTTAGGCTGCTTATCAATACCTTTTAAAAGCTGCACAACTTTAAAGACTCAAAAAAGCTTGTGTTTTGCTGCCACCTGCTGAATAAGGTGGAGGAAGTTAGCCCCAAAGTTAGCTTTTAGGCCATTTTCTTGGCGCTTAGTGAACATCCACAGATATCCATGCATCTTTCCCAGACCCTGTAATTGTTCCTGTATGAAATCAATGACACGTCCCAAATCTGAGTACTCCTTCTGCTGCCTGAGCCTGTTGTCTTTTAGTGTAAGCAGCAAAGTTCTCCTACTTAAGATTATTCCATCTCTCATGGCAAGAGCAGCAAAACTGTCAAGGTGGAAGTAAAAGTTAACTAGCTCACTTCTTCTCTCCATTGTGTATGTTTGTAAACATCTGAAGTCACTACGGGAAGCCATAGTGGACAAAGACAAGGACAAGTCAAAACGTGGTAAATAACTTTATTCCGAGCGCATGTTTTAGCTAAAACGTGTGCACAGATTAGTATTTCAAGTGCACGTTTAAATATATCATGAGCACAAATAGGTATTTTAAGAGCTCATTTTGGTTTACCACACTTTGTGCTGCATTTTTAATGTATGAAAAGCACTTTACAAATAAAGATTGATTTGATTTGATTTATACCATGCGCTCGTTTTAGTATCTCGTGGGCACGATTTATTTATTTTTTTTCCGTGGAACCTTAGGGGCTCTGTAGTTTATGAATGTCATACTTATTTAAATGTTTTTTTCCGATCACTTGTATCCATGTGAACTGTAAAAACTGCTCAGGGAGAAAAAGCAGAAACTCATGAAATAATCAGGAAATGCAGTATACTTCAAATCAAGTAAAAATGTTAAATCTAAATGAGTGTGAGAAAACGCTGAACATCTTCTGATCTCCGTGAACCTGGACCCATAAAACTCTGAGTTTATGAAGGAGAAGATCCAACTATTACTTTATTACTCTTTAAAGTGCAGTTAATCAGTAAGTTTCTTACCATGTGATGTGTTGTCTCTACTGACTCCCTCTAAGAATTTAATAAAAACCCCTTGATGTCAGCATTTAAATAACATTTTAATTAGAAATCAAGGCCTGTGCAGCGTTTTCTGTTTCCCTTATTTTACTGTGAAGAGCGAATATTTCATTGAAGCGTATTTAGAGGACAGCCGAGCTCTTTTAAGTTTGCTGAGATGATTTGTTCTGTAAAGCTGGTTCCCATGGAAGGACGGTGAGAAGTTGTGTCCTGTGACATTAAAAATTAATTCAGTTTAATCTAGATGTATTCTCGCTTGCCACTTTATTAGGTACACCCGTCCAGTAACAGATTGGACCCTCTGTTGCCTCCAGAAGTCCTCCGAGCATTGATTCAACCTGTTTTGCTCTCAGAAATGATCTTCTGCAGACCTTGGTTGCCTTCCTATCATCTCCAAAATTTCAGGCCATTCTCCTCTGAAGTCTGGCGCCAACAAGCCATTTTTTAAAAAATTCCACCTTAGATTTGAAGAGGTTGAACTTTTTCATCCCTTAGAGACTCTTTCATGGAAATGAAGATTCCAGTAGCATTGTGGGTAAAAACACAGGATATCAAAAAGTAAAAACAATTGCAGATATGAATAAAAAGATATAAATTAACATATATATGAAAATAATCAAAACAGAAATATGGCGACTGGCTCCTGCTCCCTCCCGTCCTCTGTCTTCCTGTTACTCCTCTTCCCCTGAGTGAGGAGCTGTACAGTCTGATGGTCCGAGGGACAAAAGAGTTTTTACAGTTTTAGAGGTGGTTGTGATCAGTTGTATCTAGGGCTGGACAATTAATTGCAAATTAGATTAAATCGCAATATGGCTTGTTGCAATTTTCAAATCGCCGAAGGTTCAATATATGTCATCCAAAATGTGTTGAACATTTTGGCATTGTGATGTATTTTTTTGCAGTTTCATGCCTATTTTTTACCTCTATTCATACACTTTTTTCCCAATTTTGGACCATTTTTACCTTTTTTAACCCCGTTTTTACAACTTTATTCCTATTTTGCCCCCATTCATCTTTTTTTTTTGAATTTTTTGCATGGTTTTGAAGTTTAATTTCAAATTTAATTCCCAATTTTTGCTGCCATAATCAATTTTCCTAAGTGATTTTTGAATTTTTTCTGCCAATTTTTCCCAAATTTCTTTTGCAGTTTCATACCTATTTTGCACCTACTAACCTTTTTCCGCTTTCGTACCATTTTTTTACCCAGTTTTTACAATTTCATACCTATTTTGCTTCTGTTCTTCACTTCTCCACTTTTTCTCAAATCTTTTATCCTTAGATTAATTTAATGTCATTTTGGTTTTACTATAAAAAGATCTACTGCTTATGTTTGTTAAAGAATACATAAGATGAGGAACATTAAAACAATCGCAGAGTAAATCGCAATAATGGGGGAAAAAATCAGAATTAGATCATTTTCTCAAATCGTTCAGCCCTACTTTAAAACCTGGTCCTGTATATTTCACATCTGTTTAATGTCTTCTTTTCACATCTTTGTCGTCTCTGCTCGCTGTGGCTTTGGCCCTGAGTGTGGCTGTGGCTCTTAGCCTGGTGTCGCTCCAGGACTTGTGCGTCCTTCGACAGGACAACAGTCGTGAATCACTGCGCGGTGGAAGAAGTGTCAGGATGTTCTCTCAGCGCAGTGACCCAGCCCTCCATCCCAGAGATGTTTTACTGTCTGTGGTCGCACATGGGAAAGGGAGAATCTGCCCGGCCTGACGCACGCAGCCCGGTGACGTTCGTCTCTGTGGATGTTGAAGATGTTTGAAATGACGGGGTTCTGAGTGCCAAGTTCATTGTCATAGTGATTCACAGAAGGATCGCTCTTCTGGAAGAAACTCTCAGGAGTTATTGTGCTGTGTGTTAAATTAAAATGGGCAAAGCGGAGTTTGCTTCTTCACAAATGTTCTTAACACAGGCAGTGCAGCCGAGGCCAGAGAATAAAGTTTATAGACTGTTAATCTGTTATGGTTCTGGTTATCAGGATTGGTTCTTCATACATGTTCTGTGATTTTCCACATTATTGTTGGTTGAGTAAAGACCTTAAAATGAAGCTGTCAGATGTTACAGGAGTTTTAGTTTCACTTTTATTTATTAAAATGGGGACAAATGGACATGGATTATTATAAAAAATGTAATTTATAATATTGTGTCAGATATAAATTCTTAGCCCTTAATGACAGAACATGATTACATGAATAATAACATCAGGTTAAAGCTTTAAACTTGCCAGTGGTGCCCATATAGAGCTTCCACCATGTTTGTTTGCAGTAACATCTCATGAGATCTTGTTCAGTAGAGAGCAATGCTAAACGCTGATCACACCAGACGAGCAGGGTTGATACCACAGGCTGCTTCTCTGCATATCCAAAGAAGAAAAAACTACCCAAGTTAAAAGATTGATCTTTGGATTTTATGGATCAATTATGAACCATTTAAAGAAAATTCGATTTAAACGGATTAAATCGTTTTTTTTAACCCAGCCCTACACTGTGGTACCCTGGACTTTCGTAGGTTCCAAGTGCAGCATCTTTTTATTAAATAAATTTAAAAAGTTGAAAATTAGCCTGATTTTGTTCAGAGCTCAACGTGAAGGTTTGCTGGTGGATCCTGGAGCCAGACCAGATGAGAACAACTGCACTAAGGGATTGATAACAGAGTTAGAGGTCACAGAGGGTCCCTGCAGATCAGTGAGAAGTCTGTTATTAGGTGATTTAAGTGTGAGGCCCTAATCAAGCCCTGAAGTTCATGTTATTGTTCTGTTTTTGTTTTTTTTTGGGCCTGCCACTTTTCACCTCCAACATGAATGTTTTGCACTATGCTCTGACTAAAGCGCCACGCTCCTCCACCTCTTGTGTGTTGTAGGTATCGCCTGCAGACGGTGAAGTCTCTGGCCGGTGTGAGTCTGATGCTGAGGCTGCTGTGGGCGTGCCTGAGGTGGGACGACATGGCGGTCAAACCATCTGCTGCTGTGGGCACCACGCGGACAGGTAGACCCCGCCCCCACATAGATTAGAGTGATGCTGTATGTGGTGTTTACTTCATCAGACTTTGGACTTTTGTTGGGTCGACTCATTTTTGATTATTTTATTTGAGTGTTTTCATTTTCTGCACTTACATCGTGAAATAAGTTTGTCTTGTGCTTTAACAAAAACCCAGTTTGGTGTAACAGCGGCCAGTTAGAGACCCCGCCGTCATCCTTCTTTTGGTGTTTTTATTTTGGAGTGCTTTTCCTCCATCTTTCCGGGCTCTCCTCCTCATCACCATACCAACCCAGCCCTATCCCCACTCATTGCTACAGAGACGTCAGAGACCGAAATCACCACCACCGAGATTATCAAGCGCCGCGACGTGGGACCATACGGCATCCGCTCAGAGTACTGCATCCGCAAGATCATCTGCCCGCTCGGTGTCCCGGAGACACCAAAAGGTCAGACTCACAACTCAATCGTGTTTATTCCTGAGGTGTATGAATGCAGAAAGAGAGACTAAAAGGTTCCTTTATACCTTAGAAAACTTTGATCAAGGCTGGAAGTAAAGAGAACCCAGTCCTGGGCTGCGTTTGAGAAATCCTTTTTGGTTAGGAACCTTCTTTACTGAAGACATGAAGCATTTCAGTGTCAGCCGTGATTAGGAAAGGAAAGTCAATGCTTCATTTATTATCTACTTTAGCTTAGGAGACATTGGACCATCTTTTCCCCCCAAAAAATGGAAAAGGAGCGCCCTATAAAGCCTTTCCTTTTGGCAGTACTGTATATAAATACAGCTACTGCCAAATATTTACGGAGTATTACGATTTATTGAGACCATGAAGATATGTTTATAATGCTGTGTAAATGTAGCAGATACAGATAAAAAAGATATGCTCCAATGTCAGTGTTTTCAGAAAAATAATCTTTAGTTCATCATTTTTAAACTGGTGAACAGTTCAACAATAACATGTTATACTTAAACTCACTTTAAAGCATTTCTTTTTCTCCATAACCTCCTACTATGTTGATGAATATTAAACATACAATTGTGGTCCTTGTTTCCTTTATTAATATTAAATATTAATTAGCACATTTCCATCCATCTTAATTTATGAAGTAATCATGCCAATAATAAGGAAGAACATGTTGAAGGACAAATGAGGCATTTTACAATACATCAAATTTTTTTTTTTTTTTTTTTTTTTTTTAATGTATTTTTTGGGCATTTTGTGCCTTTATTGATAGGAGAGAGACAGTGGATAGGGTTGTGAAAGGGGGAGAGAGTAGGGGACGACACTCTGCAAACTGGTCACAGGCGAGATTCGAACCTGGACCGGCAGAGGCAAGTACATGGGGTGCCTGGTTGCTAACCACTCCGCCAAACCAGCACCCCACAATACATCAAATATAAAGACAAATTTAAACAGTGTTCACAGTGATATATGTGAATGAAACAGGGAGAATAGTTCTTCTGAAACTTGTTTATCAGACTTCAGGTTTTCCCTGCCCTATCAAAGATGTCAACTTTTATAAATGCTCTAACCTCACAGCTGTGAGCAGAAAACACACACTGCATGACCAACAGACACCATCACAGGTAAATCCTCTAATCAGGGATTGTTCATGTTAACAGGTGACATAAAACAGCTCTGTGAGTCAAAGGAGGACAACGATGCTTCTTGTAGTTCATTTTCAGAACGTTGTAGTTCGTCATGGCTTATCCATGCCACAAAAAAATCATGGTTGCACAAATATGACACCAAAGTGAAAGTGCAGTACAGTTCTTTTTTTTTCTGCAGTTCTCCTTTCCTTTCTTCTTATTCCCTCCTTTCCTTCCCTCTAATTCCCTCATTTCCTTTCCTCTTATTCCCTCCTTTCCTTCCCTCATATTCCCTCCTTTCGTTCCCTTTAATTTCTTTTTTTCCTTCCCTCTAATTCCCTCCTTTCCTTTCCTTTAATTCCCTCCTTTCCTTCCCTCTAATTTTCCCTTTCCTCTTTTTCTCTCCTTTCCGTATTCTCTCTTTTCATTTCCTTTTATTCCCTCCTTTCCGTTCCACTTATTCCCTCCTACTCTTTCCTCTTTTTCTCACTTTTCCTTTCCTCTTATTCCCTCCTCTCCGTTCCTCTTATTCCTTCCTTTCCTTCCCTCTCATTCTCTTCTTTCCTTCTCTCTTATTCGCTCATTCCTTTCCTGTTATTCCCTCCTTGCCACTTTGCTCCATCCTTTCATATACTCTAATTCACTCCTTTCCTTTCCTTTTATTCCTTCCTTTCCTCTTATTCCTTCCTTTCCTTTCCTCTTATTCCCTCCTTTCCTTGGCTCTTATTCGCTCGTTCCTTTCCTCCAATTTCCCCTTTTTCTCTCCTTTCTTTTCCTCTTATTCACTCTTTTCCTTTCCTTTTATTCCCTCCTTTCCATTCCTCTTATTCCCTCCTTTCCTTCTCTTTTATTCCTTCCTTTACTTCCCTCTAATTCCCTCCTTTCCTTTCCTCTTATTCCCTCCTTTCCTTCCCTCTTTTTCTCTCTTTTCCTTTCCACTTATTCCCTCCTTTCCTGACCACTTATTCCATCCTTTCCTTGCTTCTTATTCCCTTCTTTCCTTCCCTCTTATTTGCTCATTCCTTTCCTGTTATTCCCTCCTTGCAACTTTACTCCATCCCTTCATTCACTCTTATTCACTCCTTTCTTTTCCTCTTATTCCCTTCTTTCCTTTCCTCTTATTTGCTCCTTTCCTCTTATTCCCTCTGTCCCTTTCCTTTTATTCCCTCCTTTCCCTTCCTCTTATTCCCTCCTTTCCTTCTCTCTTATTCCCTCCTTTCTTGGGCCTTGTGATGTTTTCGATCAGGGTTCAGGTGAAGTGGATAGGAAAGTTTTCTTGACCCTTGAACCAGTCCTGGTCCCTTGTTCTGTCCATCAGAATTTTTAGAATGACACAGATGTTTCTATCAGTATATATTCCCACTTGTTTTCTTTCTGTAGTAAAATAATTAATCCTCTAAAATCTTCTTTGTCTCCGTTGCATTTATATCTGACTTTTCCAGAGACCCACACCCCTCAGAGGAAGGGGCTACGATCCAGTGCCTTGCGCCCGAAGAAGCCCGAGCCGGCCAAGCAGACGGGCCCCGTGGTGATCGAGACCTGGGTGGCAGAGGAGGAGCTGGACCTCTGGGAAATCAGAGCCTTCTCAGAAAGGTCAGGGGAAGTTAATATCTGTAGTTGTGTCAATGTGAAGGAGCAGAGGCTTCAGGTGGAACGCAGGAAATGGACCAGTTAGGTATAACAAGTCATTTGACTGCATGTTTTATTGAAGTTTAGTTTAGAACTTTCAATGTGCATTTTCAGATAATCACATTGAAGAGGTACAAATTTTACTTTGTTACACCCACTCCACCCAACCCCTGAACCCACCCACCCTGCATCCATACACAATATTGGTAAAATGCATCAGAAATTAAGACAATAATAAAGCAGGAACATTGTTGTACGCAGTATGTATGTCCCGAGGAAATGAGTAAACACTGGAGGTTAGGTTAAAGTGTGAAATTAAATATATCATGAATTAAAATACAAAACTGATTGAAATGAAATGCACATTTTGTTGGGGGTGCGATAACAAATCAAGCAGAGTGAGCAGCACACATGTCGTTATGTAGTCGGCCATAACTTCTGCTGCTGTTGTTGTTGTTCCTAGGTGAGCTTGCTACCTTCATCTGAGAGAGTACTGTGCATTTGCTGCACTTCAGCATTTTTCCTGATACTTCAATTCCTGTTTACTCAGACACAACAACAAAAGTATTTCCAAAACTTTTCACCCTGGACCCTGGTTTCTAAAGTTTGTGGATTCAGGCACTCCAGATATGGTCTTGTGTAAACTAACGGGGCAAACACAATTAAAACTCTCTGCTCTCAGCTGTTTTGGTGTCGTGTAAACAGGGCCGTGATCTTTATTTAGCCAGGTGGGACCCATTAAGATCCGAGATTTCCTTTTCAAAGTACACCAGACCAGGCAGGTGTTCTGGTGGGTAGAGTGGCAGGCCTGGTACCGTTTCCAAACTGAGGGCCATGAGACTGGTGAAGTAGGGGGGGTTTGGCACACTTTTCAGGGGGTGTGCTGCCCACACATTTAGCTGTGTTGTTTATTCCATGGATGTAAAATCCTCACAAATTCTGCCTCACTGTAAAGTGGACAAATCAGGCTTTTCAATCATATCAAATATGAGCCATCCATCCGTCTTTGTACTGCTTATCCCTTTTGGGGTCACAGGGGACTGGAGCCGAATCATTCTGAAACTGAGCAAGAAGCAAGGTACATTTTGAACAGGTTGCCAGCCAATCACATGGCCACACAGAGAGACGGACAACCATAAGAGCACTTTGGAGTCACCAGTAAACCTAATAAGCATGTTTTTGGTCTGTGAAAGAAGCTGCAGTGCCTGGAAAGAGCCCAAACATGCACGGGGAGAACATAGGAACAGTGCAGGCACATTCAGCTACAACCTGTGGCCTCTTTCCAGCACATCTTCCCCCCCTCTATCACCCCATTTACAGCTCTATCAAGAGTCTCTTGACTATCGATAAAGAGGGACCAGATAAATATATCCATCTCTTAAAAGAAAGTTTCAGTTGACACCTTTTGATCACACAACTGCTTCATAATCATGTTAAATATTCCCCGTGCTCTTAAATTGCTTTATCAGCCCAGACTCTTAAGAAAGTTTAGACAGGCAGAATATAAAATGATACAAGTTAGACAAGACAATACATAAACAAAGTAAAGCAGTGAGTTCAGCTGTAATGAAGTCCATCAGACATTATTGATATACCGATAACTTAAATATGAGTTATCACAAAGCCTGTTACATTCATACTTCTTTGGTTTTCAGTGCTGGTTTGGAAACAGCTTTCACATACACTGCAGCCATAATGACCAGACGCTGCTGAATTAAAGGCAAAATATTTGCCAGATTTAAAGTCTATGGTTTATTTTCTTCATATACTAATGGCTGTTTACTGAATATATTATTCTGCCTTTCCAGGGTGGAGAAGGAGAAAGCTCAGGCAGCAGAGCAGGCGAAGGTGAGTGTGATGTTTGTTCTCAGCAGGATCTCCCAGCCTCGTCACTGACTTGTGCTCGTTCACTGAGTAAAGACTGGACTTGAACTGGATCCATTAATCCCTTTCCCCTCTGATTTATAAGGCTGTTCCCTCTCATGCTTTAGACAGGCCACTCATTTCATGTTTGCATTCTGACTGAACTGATTTACCATTTCAGAAACGGCTGGAGCAGAAGCCGGGCTCGGCCGCCGCCACGCCAGCAGGAACTCTGTCCACTCCTGCTTCCACGCCCAAGGTCATCGTGGGGTCACTGTCGGGCCAGGGCACCCCCAACGCCAAGGTGGTGCTGTCCACGAAGATGGGGGGCACCCCGGTTACATTCCAGCAGAACAAAAACTTCCAGCAGTCGTTTGCCACCTGGGTCAAACAGGGTCAGGGCACACCAGGTAAGAGAGTGCCCCCCCCCCCCCCCCCGACTTTATTTATTGGACTTTTCACATTTCACAAAATATGTGCAGATATACAATATCATAACAAACCAAAAACAAACTCTTTCTTCTCTTTCTTCCACACCCCACCCCCCACCTCAGGGGACAAGTGGATATAACACAAAAAAATAAAATAAAATTAGCATACGGTGTGTTTGAAACACAAAGATGTGGTTTTCAGTAATAATTAAAGACAATATGCATGAGATAAATTAAAAAAAAACATATATTTGTTCAAGCAGATATATGTAATAAAAGGTTGCCATATCCTGCTAAAATTATCATTAGGATCTCGTAGAGCCAGTCTTATCTTTTCTAGCTTCAGTAATTGTAGTGTATCTCTGACCCAAGGGAGGGGTGTATTTTTATTTTTTTTTTTAAAGGGAAATGCCAACTTTTTCTTTGTTTTCTTGACTTACCTCACTCCCCAGTCCATGTCAAGCAGATAAACTCCATTCTTTAGGCTGTGCTGTAGTAACAAGAAAGAGACAGGCAGAGCTCACCCACCTCTAATTAGCTTAGCTCAAACACTGGGAGTCAGTGGGTAGTGTTAGCCTGCCTCTGCCTGCAGTCATCAGATAAACTCTTCTTCAACTCGTAACAGTCCTGTGTGCTTGTTGTGGCCTGTTTTCATTTTTTTAACCCCTTTATGTGACGTTATCTTCTTCTATAATCGTATTATCTTCTTCTACTCTTAAACAGAGGCTGTTGTTGGCCTACTTCCGCGGTGGTATGTGTGACGTTCGTGAACAGGTCGATACTTTTGAACGGTGCTTTTAAGTAAATAATGAGCTGAGCTGTTTGTTTGCAAGCCATTTTTTAATGCTGATTGCCTGCACATTTAAGAATGGCACACAAATGAATAGGGATGTGCAAGTATTGATACTAGGTATGGGCCAGTACGAGTTTTATTTTAATGTATGGAGTTCTGCTGATGCTAGCTATCGATACTCAAGGCAAAAAAATCCTGAAGTTCTTTTAAGCAGAAGTTGGTGCTACATTGCTGTGGTTTGACACCCCGGTGAATCATCATGTCCGTCTCATCCTGTTCAATCGATTTAAAACCCACAAACATGGCAGCCCCTCTCACCAGAACTATGTCGGCTTGAAAATACTTTGTCTTAAACACAGACAACCTAAAACTTGAAAGAGGTTGCATGATGAGTTCATTTAACACTTGTAACTTTATAAAACACCTCAAGCTGAAAGTTGAGAACGAGCACAGAGAGGTTGAAGCTGTTGTGCTGGAAAAGAGGAAAGTCCTACAGGCAACTTTACAGCAAACTCTAGAAGACAGAGAAGCTGAAGAGCACCAATCCGAATCTGGAGAACATGGGACGGTTCATGAAACGTTATAGAGCCAAAGTTGGAAGTTCCATCTCAGCCACAGTTTTGAGAACTGTGATGCTAAAGGTATCACAGTCCTCAAAACAGGTATTTGGACAGGACTCAGTTAAAAAGCATGCTAGCAGCTTGTTGTTAAACGCTCTGGCCTTTAGCTTCACCTCTGATATTTGGAGCAGCAGCCCGTGTCTACTGTCTGTCATCAGCCAGACTAGGGACGAACCTCCTTAACTCTCAGTTGCAGAGAGGCTGAGTTGCTTTTTTTCAGAAATAAAAGAAAGATCTTTGTTCAGAACTATCTGTCACTGTGTGAATTGAATTTTTATGTCTCAGAAATACTGGTGGTATCGGTTATTGTTATCAGTGTGTACTGAAGAGTGAGTACTCATACTGGTATCGGTCTAAAAAAAAGTGGGATTGAACATCCCTAAAAACGAACAAGGCAAGACACGAAAAGAAAACAAAAATTGGCATATCACTTTTAAATACACCTATGTCAGTAAAATAAGGGTTGTAAATACCCCATATTAATACAACAGGACTGTCCCGCTCTGTTTCTTTTTCACTAGGAGCGGGTAGTGAGACCACAGTGGCCACGTCAGGTGGGCACACCATCCAGATCACAGGAACCACAGCGGGGGGAAAGGTCGTGACCACCAAGCTGCCTCTGCCGACCAACAGCAAGATCGTCACGGTCAACGTGCCAACTTCCCAAGGAGGTACAGCGGGTTTAATGTGTCAGCCTCAGGCGTCTCCTCTCTCTTCACCTCTGTGTCAGGATGTTTGTCTGTTTATGTTTTCGTCCCTCCACCTCAGACCCTCAGCTGAGACCTTTCAGATTAGCTCCAGCTTGTTAATTGGGTACTGATGTGAGCGTGGTGATGTGCCAACGACGCTCTCAAAGAACTTGGTGCCAAGCACCACAGCACCACACCAAATGTTATAAAGTCAGCACATTAGATTCAGACTGAAGCTCTGTAGCTTTGCTGATCTCTGCTTCCTCGTTATTTGTTGAAGCAGAGCAGAGTTTAGGGAAGGTAGCCCTGCAGAGCAGACAGACCTGCCTGATTCATTGTCTGAAATCCTGCATGTCCGTAGTGCCAGCCTCCATTGTCCGACTTCACTTGGCTAAATGCTCAACAGCCCAATCCTTCTCTTTAAAAGAGAAGGAAAGAACATCACTGTAAGCTTGTCTTGTAGAAGTCACGTTTTTGCTCTTCTGACCGGGGATCACTGCAGGGCAACTGGGAGAGAATTTGGAAATCCTCCATAGACATGTCTTTGGTCACCATGGTTACTCAGTAATACTCGGTGAAATCTGCTCTCCTCAGAAGTTTACCAGGAAAACTTGGTAGTGATTGCCTTTGACAAGGTTCATGCCACATACACTGTAAGTGTTAAATGGTACAACTGTGTTTAATTTAATGTGAAACGATAGTCTTGAGGTAGTTAAGCTAACGGTTGTAGCTGCTAACTGTTGTTAGCCATTAAGGCTGTCACTTTTTCTAAAAATCAAACTTGAACGGTTTTCAAGCATGCACCCAAATAATCAAAGATATTCGATTATTAAACGAGATCGCGAGTACAAGCGGCCGAAATGAGTTTCCTTCGCAGGGGGGCTGGGCTCTCCCTTAGAGATAGGGTTAGAAGTTCAGTCATTCGGGAGGAGCTCGGAGTAGAGCCGCTGCTCCTACGTGTTGAGAGGAGCCAGTTGAGAGGGCTCGGGCATCTGGTCAAGATGCCTCCTGGACGCCTCCCTGCTGAAGTGTTCCGGGCACTTCCCACCGGTAGGCGACCTCGGGGCAGACCCAGGACATGCTGGAGAGACTATGTCTCTCAGCTGGCCTGGGAACGCCTCGGGATCCCCCCGGAAGAGCTGGACGAGGAGAGGGAAGGCTGCTGTTGACTGTTGTTAGCAATGTTGGACTTAGCCATAGCCTCTACATATGCTCCGTCATACGTAATAGCATTGCTTGATATGGATTGGTCTGAGATGAGTGTGATGAGCCAAATTATCATCCAATCAAAAGCTGCTGTTGTTTTTGAAGGTTCTGCCTCCGAAAACATTTTCAAACGGCTCTTTCCCAGATGGATTTGTAAATTTTTTCCAATATTGAACTGTTCTTCTGGCGTGTCAGTTTTTGTAGAATAGACAAGAATATCCTTTACTGCCATTGCAGACCGTACATACAGTGAAATTTGCTTGAGCACATTCAGTGCAGAACAAACTAGAAATCACGTGGAGGTTGTTAACCTAGAGGTGTGAAAAAATATCGGTATCGTAATATATCACAATATTTTGACTCCCGATATAATATCGATATTTCAAATCTTAGTATCGATATTTTTGTAAAAATAAAACCTCATATTTTATCAGAGTTGGAAATAAAATACAACGTATAAATATGCATGCACATGTTTTGTTTCATGCAGCCTATTCAGTTCAGACAGTGACAAGAGAAATATGTGACTTTTTTTACCTTTTTGTGCTGTCAGTAACTCAAAGCACTTTGTTCCTCATGTGTTCAATTACAGTTTGAGCTGCACTGCAGGTTAAGATGCTTTCAATACTTTGTTAAAGGGATAACAGGAATAATATCTTTGCAACATTAATTTAAGTGTCGATTCACTCTGTGTTTTCAAGTTATTTCAGTTACACTAAAATGGAAAAGTTACATATTCACTGTCTCTAGGTTAACCCCAATTTGCTGTATAATATCGCAATATATCACAATATTGTGATATCGTGATATTATCATATCGCGACCAAAGTATCGTGATTCGTATTGTATGGTGGGGCTCTTGCCAATACTCACCCCTATGTTAACCTGTATGAAAACAGCAAGTTTTGGTAAAATCACTCAGTATTTTGCTTTAATATGAATCACTGAATGTTGTCAATGTGATTTCACACGTTAGATCAACAAAACTGATCGACTATGAAGAGAAAGTCAAAGTTTTTTGTCAAAAAGCGTCAGAGCCTCAAACTGGGTCGCACCATGTCTCGGTTATCATTCTTCATTCAGGCTTCTCTCCAGTGGCCTGTTTGCTTGTTTCTCACGCAGGACTTGGCAACACTCCACACAGCTCATTGTTTCTCTGACTAAATCTTAAACCTGAGCCACTCGTTCCATCTTCCAGCCTGTGATGCATCTCTGTGTGCAGCCTGATGAGTCAGCACTTTGGTCTCCTGCTGTCCTGTCGTCACGTTAGCCAGAGAGACCTTTGTTTTGGTTGGATGGTCAGCTTGTGTAGTCTGAGATCTCAAATCCAGACCGAGGATTGAGGTTTGCACTTCCTTAATTTAGCAGCTTCTGAACTTTTCAGAAAGTCAACATGAACACTGGGATGAAGTGAAGGTCTGTGCTGAGCTGCACCTGGTCCCTCTGTGGTCCAGACACATTGTTGGAGGGACGTGGCCCCCAAGACCGAGCGGAGATGGACCTTCATGAGGGGGGGTCCCATTTCAGGGGGTGACAGTTGATCCTACACTGTGCTTGTTTCATGGGTGAAAAATGAACTGACGTGTCTGTTGACTGCCTTTTTAATGACAAAAAAGACGTGACCAAGAAAAAATCCATATTTGATCTTAAACATAATTTATCATCACTCTTTTTATTATAGATCTGTCAAATCTCTGTTGTTTTTATAAGAAACAGGTTTGTTTTACAAGCAATTTAAAATATGTTGGAGCTCATGTCTTCCCCAAGAAGAGGCTTATGTCTAAAGACGTATTAACTACATTATTGATTAATAAAACATGTCAAACATTAGGTTAATTTATTTATTTTTATATGTCCCACTAAGAGGAACAGATCGCTTTTCAAGGGTGACCTAAAAAAGATTGGCAGCAACACACAGTTTCATCTGTCATTCAGACTCACACAGTACAAATGAAGTGAGAAAACATATGATAAATATGAAGTGTGACATAAATAACTAGAAAAGCACTCAAGAGTGCAGCCCTCCGCCAGCGTCACAGTCCTCACCCATATTGTGATTTTGACCATACATATTAGTCTTACCTTTATTTCATCTAAATATTTAGATTCCTTGACCATGAAAACATTCAGTTAGCAGTTTGATTCATAATATCTTTTTTAGTTCAGTAGTTATTCATGAAAATCTCATTTTTCGTCATGCCAGTTTTACGCTGATCCGGATCACTCCCGAAATCTAATCATTTGTTCCTTGTCCCAATCTGGACATTTCCTTAAAATGTCATCTAAATCTGTTTATAACTTTTTGAGTTATCTTGCCAACAGAGAAACAAACAGACAGAAAAACAGACGCTGGCAATAACATAGCCTCCTTGGCGGAGGTAATAATTGTAATTTATAAAGTAATGGAAAAACTGTAAGGACTTTTTATCTACTTAAACTGGGCAGTTTGTGGAGTTATATTTTGGCATAACAAGAATCAAGATGGCGGCGCAGCAGGTAGTGCTCGTGCCTAGCATGGAGAACGTTGCTGGTTTGATCCCCGTGTTGGTCAGGGACTCTCTCTGTGGAGTTAGCATGTACTCGCTGTGCATGCGTGGGTTCTCCAGCTTCCTCCAACAAACCAAAAATATGGTCATGTCCGCTGGGATAGTCTCCAGCCCCCAGAAATTTATACAGGTAATGGATGACACTAAAGGTGTGTTCACATCGAATGTGACTGATGTGACCTCGTCGATCGCTCTTCTTGCTGTGATCAGACACCACCAGATCTCACAGAATGCGGCAGATGTGACCTTGGAGACTCGGTCAGTTTTAGAAGACATGGTGGCACCCTTGTCCCTGCAGGGACTCGTTTGAACGTGTAACCAGGTCATGTCACTTGGTCGCGGTGCTCAGTCACCAAAGTTGAAAAATTTGAATTTTTCAGGCTATGCTCGTGTGACTATGCTACGTCACCGAATGCATCCCATTATATGATGTTATCGAGGGGGCAAGACGTCAATGAGCGACATGATGGGGACCAAGTAAGCTTTTTATGGACAGGCGACGAGATCTTGGTCGCCCATGCTGCTTTTGGTGTGAACGCACCTTTAGGCTGGTGGAATGGTGGAGCAGCAGGTGCCTCGCAGCAAGAAGGTTGCTGGTTCAATCAGCTGTCTTTCTCCAACTCTCCCCGCCCAAACGGCCTGATTACAGACGACAAATCAGGCGGATCCTGCTGCACTGTAAGGTGGCATTAGTGTGGGAATAATGTTGTATAATCAATATTGTAAGTAGTCCTGGTTTGTATTGTGTGTGTTATTAAACTTTTTTAGGTGAGATGGGGTGTCAGGGATGGTGAAAAAGAGTGCAATTAAAAAACAAAATAATAAAATAGATTTCGAAAATGAATCTTCTCCTAATCAGCATGGCTGCTATCATCATGCCCCCATGCTGAATCAATGCATCTCGTAATTTTTTCACCTTTGTAAATGTTACTAAAAATTGTTCTGTCTTCGGTTGCCGCAGACTCTAGTCGAGAAAATGTCATAAAAAGCAGCAGGTGATGATGTCTCTAACGTTTGATCGTATTTTCAGCTTCAAAAGCTGCATCTTGTTGACAAGGAAAAGTCATTAAACGCAGCCCTGCTTTTATAGAGCGCAGCAGTCACAAGTTTAAGAGAATTAAATTCACTAAAGCCACAAAGAAAGTGATTTTTCTTTCGTTTGAAGTCGCCATGAAGGAGAAACTTAAGTTCAGGTGGAGTGTAACCGTTTAATGGACATGTGTATTTATCCAGCATGACTGCTGGACGCCCTGTTTGTTTTGGAAGGCCTTAAGGAAGTCAGGCAGGAAAACAAGTTTACCCTGAGGTCTGCTGCCCAGACAGGTAGCCCTCTATAGCGCAATTCCATGTTCCTTTTTTTCCCCTCTCGTCTTTTTGAATGAAAGCGTAGCTCTCCACTCAGCGGAGTCCCAGCTCCCCCGACCTCCGAACAGCCAGCCCATAGAGAGGAGCGTTTGATGTGTGTGACCAGAGCAGCTCTTACAACCGGCTTCAGCGTCCCTGTTTGAAGAGGGAAACCCTTGATGTATAGGTTTACCTGCTCGGTTTGTGGTCAAGGAGCCGCAGCAAGAAGGCAGGAGTGGAGAGCGGAGGAAAAAGTGCGACAGTCATGGTTTCCATTTCTGCTGCCGGCTTCACGTGAGCTCATTAAGGCACAGACAAATATGAAACGCTCCCTTTGTCGGATTAAGGTTCAAACGGAGGAGCTGATTCATGCATAATTTATGAGGGGTTCAGGTATGTTGGGGGAAACCCAACTAAGCTTTCAGTGAGACTTTGAAGATTTTGTTTACCTGCTTGACTAATATTTACCGTCACTGCGATCAAAAGCTGGCCATCGAGCAACGAGAGGGAGAGACGCAAAATAATGAATTAATGTGTCAGCGAGGGAGTCCTGGACAACCGGGGGCTTGTAAGACGCAAACGTGGGAGCACAGATTTTGAGGGGGGACGGGCTCTTTGGTAGAGTCGGTCCTTTTTCAGCCTGAGAGTTGGTTTCATCCTACAGTGGCATGTTAGAGCATCTTTGGGAAACTCTTAACTGCTGCACAGGGAGGATGGAAACGAGGATTAAGCTGGAAAATCACAAACACTCAAACCACTGAGACTTAAAAAGAGTCTCTAGCAGTGTTAAGTTTGTTGACTAATTATTTTCATCAACCTATTTTTCCCTGACAAAAACTAGGACAGTAACTGGACAAAAACTCAAACTAATTTAAAGAGACTGTGAGGAGTTTCTAAGTAATTACAATAAAGTCTCACTTTTAGATATATGCCTGATCCAAATACACACTTTAAGATGAGTTTTATAGCATCAAAATAGGTTATCTATAAATGCTATTCCTGAGCTTTGCGGTCGGGTCGGACAGAGCTGGACTGGATACTCAACTTTGGGAACAAGACAATTAAAACTAGAGCAAATTTATATTATTCAGACACGTCTTAGAGCACCGGGCTGCAAGTAGCCATATATAGCTGGCTACAAAACTACGATGCTGAGTTTTCCAAAACTTGCTTTTTGTCACACATCAAAAACTTCTGCTACGTAACTAGAAAGAGATACATTACCTCGTCGCTTTGCATCCTGTAAGTTGTTGAAAAAAGAAGTTGTAAAGCAATGCAGATTTCTGAGGAAGGTCTGAGCTGCATTTATTAGCATCACAGCAAACACGCCTGGGTCACGTCTTTGGTGCGTTCCAGTTGTAGTCAGAAGTAGGAATTTCCGGGTTCCGAGTAGGAAACTGCAACTGTAACGTCCCCCGAAGTCTGAATTTCCTACTGGGAACTCTGTGAAACCTCACCACCCCCGAGTTGACAATGGAAGATGGATGCCCCCAGTGTGAACAGTTATTTAGCTCCTGTAATAATCAATTTATTTGCACTTCTGACTGGGGTGTGTCGCTCTAGATCAGCTGTATACGTAGTATTGTTAGACTTATATTTACAAAAATGCTGCCATAGTGATAATCACATTATGTGATATTTGTTAACAACAACACGGGGCGTGCTAACAACAGCTAACAATAACCTGGTAGATCGGCATGTTTTTTTCCGACTTCAACTGGAACGCCGATAAGTCTGAGATGATGTCACTCCCAGTTCCGAGGTTACTGGAAAGCAGGATTATGACAGTCGCCGCACGTGCTCATGGGTAGCAGAGTCTTTATTTCATTGGTAATAGATTCTCCTCATAGCACCTTTAACTGGCATTTTCATCAACAAATAAAAACTAAACTAAAATGTTTGACAGACTAAGGGTGAATCCCAATTGTACCCCTAAGCTTTTGTCTTACCCCTTGGTTTTGCACATTCACTTCTAGTGAAGTGGTGTCCCAGGTCTCTGTAGGGCTAAGACCAGGAGCTACACAGCCCTCAAAACAAAGACAGACTGTCACCTCACTTGAAAACAAGGGGTAAGAGAATTTCCCATAATACACCAATGCCTGCCGACACAAAGCTGAGTGGAGAGCGAAGGAAGCACTTAAAGGTGTAGTCAGCGATGTGAGAGAAAACGAGTAGAGAGGTTGTTGATAAACGAATTTAGACCCGCCTCTCCCTTCATACCTCACCCCTGGCTCCACCCTCGAAAGCTGATGGACGTGCATCGTCATGGAAACGGCCATAGAAACTGCGTAACAGACCAAAGTAGCTAGGGTAACCCTGACTCATCAGACAACTCAACTGCCGTTATTGATAACATCACAACAACAGTACATTCTGGCAGATTAGACAATAAGATGAATGTCTGACGGCTGTTACTGTTATGTGAAGCACCACAAAGCTAATGTTGCTTACCTATCCAGCAGAAAGACGGCGACAGCCGGGTCCGTTTTCAGGTCTTTAAATTCGCGGAGTTCCCTCCACCGTCGGAAAGCAACACCAATGTTGACCCGGGTCTTCACTCTTTCATGGTCATAGCCCTTCTTTTTCACTTTTCACTCCTCTGACCTTTTTCTTTTGGGCTGTTTTTCAGCCATTGCTACTGCACCTATTGTATCTCTCTCTTTCGCTAACTGCGCACGCTACGCAGCCCTCTACTCCCCCTCCCCCCTCTGTCTGATCTGCGCATGAGTATGATCGCCCCCTGGATGTGGGGGGTGTACCCTGTTTTGGTAACTCGGCCCGAGCCACAGTATTTACCTGCTGAAATTCAGAGCCAAGGCTGTGTATTGAAACCAGACTTTTTTTTCAACATGCTGTCAGTGGGGACATCTTGTGGATGGAGAGGAGAAATACAGTGATTTTGACAAATAGTGCATTAGATTAGAAGATTAGAAGATCGCTGACTACACCTTTAACCATAAGTAATTACATTATCATCAACTAAATATTAATCATGTTTTTAGTTGTTGGTCGCTTTTTGAAATGTCTTCTTATAACAAGCTAGCTTTCACAGCTACGGTTATTGTCTCATCTGCTAACGTCACAGCCGGCGAGCAGCTCTGGGTGATGACATAGTGGGAAATGAGTGGCGTCTCGCTTCTCAACTGTGTGCTTTCATCTCTTTGCCGTCAAAACAGAGGAGGAAGAGGAAGGGCTAAGGGGTAGAATTGGGACTCACCCTAAATCTAATCAGATCTAATTTGGTCATGTAGAAAGTAGAGAGAAGTTAGGAATCTATCTAATCACAGCTACTTTGGTTGTGTTAAAGGTTGGATGAGTTCAGAGGGACATCCAATCACAGCTGCCTTAGCTTGGTGGTGGTGGGACAAGGGTCCAATCAACCCTGTTTCAAATACACGTCCCCAGTGTTTTGGGGTCATAAATGATTTTCGTCATCATCTCTTGGACATAAAATTTGCCGGTCTCTTACCTTGTCTTGTCTTGTCTTGTCTCTGTAGGTGTGGTCCAGCAGAAAGTGTTGGGTATCATCCCATCGAGCACAGCGGGCGGCGCTCAGACCTACACCACATTCCAGCCCCGCACCACCACGCTCAACATCAGGCCCAACACGCCAGGAGCCCAGCAGCAGGTACGTCTGCTCCCCCCTGACACAACGCTCCACGGAGTAGGAGTCATCGTGGTTATTGACAGTCTTCAACTTTTTAACTGTTATGGTGCCTACACATCAAAACAGACTTCCAGAGTTTACTGTATACAGCGGCACATGCTGGGATTGTGTTTAAACAGCCCTTTATTAATTCTTCAAAAAAAATTATGATAATAATAATATATTCCATGTAATAATGCCTTTCATGACAGTCAAGGACACTGTACATGATAAAAATAAGAATAAAATCAACAACACAATACAGAAAATGACAGATAAGTGGATGAGAATGGTAAATCCCTGTTAAATGGATTATGTAGTTCTAAACAGGTGGGTTTTGAGTCTGGATTTGAAGAGGAAAAGAGTTCAGATTTCGGAGATCTGGAGGGAGAGAGTTCCAGAGCTTTTATTCTATTGTTCTGCCAATTAAAAAAAAACAAACATTTAAGACATTAAACAGTTTCATTATTATCTGTCTTAGGTTCTGGCTGCTGGAACTCCGATCCGTCCAGGCATGACAGTGATCCGAACACCGATCCAGCAGGCCGGACCGATGGGGAAAACCATCTTACGCACTCCTGTCATGGTCCAGCAAGGTAAAGTCGACTTCAAGATGCACAAGACCTTCACTTCACAAATGATCCCCAAACAGATATTTATTTGTGATTTTGGTCACCGAGTGAACCACATTGATTACGATCTTCATGGCCTTAGGGCCAAAGATGAATTTTCAACCAATCACAGGGCCACACAGAGAGACGCAACCATTCAAGCTCACACTCAAACCTATGAGCAATTTAAAGTCTCCAGTCAACCTTATTAGCATGTTTTTGGTCTGTGGAAGGAATTGATAGGTGGAGCCCTAAAATACAGTGTAGCAGTGCAGTAGGAAAAGTGATGTACATGATTCCATAAAACTGTATTGGCTTTTATCACCAACAGAGAGATACAGGCTGGATTAATAGGCAAAGGCTAACTAACAGAGAAACACAGCAAACTGACAGCCTAGAACAAAGCAAACCTGTAGACACACAGGTGAGTGAAACAAGACAGGTGCAACACAAGAGGAGATCAGCTCAGGCAGGGCAAACACAGTAAGTAAACATGACTACATAGGCTACACAAGGAGGAAATTTATTCAAATGAAGACAAGCCAAACAAGATGTAACAATACAGCAGTCTGAATCATCCCCAAATCAAAACTTTTCTGAAAAGAATTCAATCTTTGTTTTAGATAATCCAGAGAAAGATGGAGCAGAGGATGATGTTGGGCTCCGGCCTACTTTAACCCCTGTATATATAGATCTGAAAACTTTAATGTACAAAACAAAAAACTTAAGACAGTTCCATTTTGTTTTTTAAGACAAGCTACTGAGGATTTTATTGGTTAGTTAAGTTTGTTTTATTTACTTCTTTATTTCTGTTTTACTAAAAAGCATAAACATTGAGTTTTAAAGAAATGGTTTCAGCCATGTGTAGCTCTATTTTCTTGAAACACTCCTAAATTAAATTAATAATTAACTGTTAAAGAGGCCAGGGCCTACAGAGGAAGATGTTGGGCTCTGATTTGTTGAGTGCAAATTAGACAGTCATGCAGGCTGTGCATGCAAAAATGATTTGTCATGATGCTGGTTTGGTGGGGTGGTTACCAACCACGCACGTCCCATATACATACTTCTGCCAGTTCTGGATTCAAATCCAGCCTGTTACCAGTTTGCAGAAGGTCTTCCCCTACTCTCTCACCCCCTTTCACAAGCCTATCCACTGTCTCTCTCCTATCAATAAAGGCACAAAATGCCCAAAAATACATAAAAAGAACAAAAAAAGATCTGTAGTCCACAGCACTACTGCCAGTTTAAATAGAATAATCAATTGATTGACTAAGGTACTGTGTCCGTCTATCTATCTATCTATCTATCTATCTATCTATCTATCTATCTATCTATCTATCTATCTATCTATCTATCTATCTATCCATCTATCCATCTATCCATCTATCCATCTATCTATCTATCTATCTACACACACATACATATATACATACATATGTATATATAGTCTAATATGCAAATCAATGTATTTAAGACAGTTCCAGTTCCTTTTTTTCATGCAAGCTACATTTATTTAGTGGTTAGTTAAGTTTGTTTTGTTTACATTTTTATTTCTGTTTTACTGAATAGCATAAACATGGAGCTCTACAGAAACTGATACAGCCATGTGTAGCTCTATTTCCTTAAAAGATTTCTAAAAAAAATAATTTGTTATTAACATTAAGCTTTTTAAATTGACTAGTGAGTTGTATTAAGGCAGTAGGAGGGCTGTTTGTGGCCCCGGGCCCCCAGTTGCCGACCCATGATGCACAGTATGACGTCTAAAGGTCACACTCCTCTGCTGCAGGTCAAGGTGGTCAGCAGGTGGTGACGCAGATCATTCGTGGCCAGGCGGTTTCCACGGCGATATCTGGAGCCAGCCCTGTGGCCACAGTCACAGGTCAGGGGTCAGCCAGCCCCACCACAGCCGGGCAAACTCCAGGCCAAACGCCAACAGGCACGCCGCGGGCACAGGGCCAGGGCCAGGTCAAGCTCACGCTGGCACAGCTGACGCAGCTCACACAGGTGAGAGAGGGAGCTAGCATCAGAGCTAGCAATGATCAACTGTTCTGATGATGTTTGAATCAGAAATATGCCAGTGTGATCACAAACTAACAACAATCCCTCCTCCTCTGTCCTCAGAAGCAGCAGGCGGAGCGGCAGGCAGGTGTGGGAGGAGCCCAGCAGGCTCTGACCGTGATGGTCCAGGGTCAGGGTCAGACAGCGGGGCAGCTGCAGGTCATACCTCAGGGCGTCACCGTCATCCCGGGACCCGGTCAGCAGCTCATGCAGGCCGCACTGCCGAACGGACAGGTTCAGCGCTTCCTCTTCACCCCCTTGGCCTCCGCGGCCACGCCCACGTCAAGCACAGGTACGGCCAAGCTTTCATTAGCTTTCATTACTTTTCATTAGCTTTCATTAGCTTTCATTACTTTTCATTAGCTTTCATTAGCTTTCATTAGCCTAGCTGAGCAGCATCTCTTACTCTGTTTGACTGACTCTTCCATCACTTTATGCTTTGATGGAGTTTCCTCCATGCAGGCACGGTCTCTCAGGCCATGCTCATGTGCACCACCCTCATCTTTCTCCTCTTCCTCCAGCCACCCAGCCCAACGCCGCCTCCACCAAAGCCCCGGCCCAGCCCGCCCAGCAGGCCGCCGCACCTGTTCAGGCGGGGGCGACGCCCCTGGCCACCACCAGCACGCCTTCGACAGCCACCCCCCAGGGCCAGTTACCCCCTCAGACGCAGGCGCACATGCCCATCCAGTCCCCGACGTCACTGCAGGTCAAGACGCAGGGAGGAGCGGCGCAGCTCCAGCTGCAGCAGACGCCGCAGCTCATCAGCGTGTCGGGGCTACAGCAACAGGTGAAGGTTTGATGGAAGCACTCTGATAGCACTTAAAATTAGATTCAGCCTTTTGCCTTCTGCTTAAAATATCTTTTAGTTTTAGTCATAATTTAGTCGTCTGAAGTGTTTTTAATTTAGTCTGGTTTTAGTCGATGAAATCTGCTGTAAATTCAGTCAACTAAAATATGAAGTATAATGGGTAAAGCTTTTTATGTTTCCTTGAATTTCTGAAGTCCTGTTTTCCTCTTGGCTAAAATGAAACCTCTAATAACCCTTTATTGAGTGTTAGTAAAGTCTGAATGTCTGAATGAACAGAACCAAATGTTCCTTTTGTGTGAAATGCAGTCCCCTTTATTTAGACTACCTGGCAGAGCATCTCAGTTACAATACCAGAAGTGACAACAAACAGTGAACCTGCTCTACATGAATATATCAATTCATAAAGAGAGCAGCTCTGATTGGATCGTCTACATGACCAAATTAAGTCTGATTGAATTTAGTCAAACATTTTAGCCTAGCTTTTTTTTAGTAAATGAAAATGTCAGTAAATGTAGTTAGAGTCTATCCATGTGTGATTTTTTTCTTACACTCCTTTTGGACTGACCAAAAAACCTGTTTAAACCCAGTAATAATCAGCTCCTGTCAGCAGTTTGAAAGGGTTTAATCAGCATTTCGTCTCGGGTCAACAGGTTTTTTCTCCGGCTTGCCTCCGATCAGCTTCAGTGAGAACATCACACCCGGGTCAACCCGCTAATTTACATATAACGTTAGCAGACTCCGTCAGTAACTTCCGTGGCTCTTTGTCATCTCAGCAGCAGATCTGCCTTTGTATCATCAGCGCTTCTATGCTCCTTTCCATTATTTTATACATGGTCACGTTTCGCCGTGTTGATGATGTCATCAGCGTGATGACAATAGCCTGATGTGCCAGAGAAAAACAAACAGCCACACACCTCATCTGCTGCTGATTAGACTAGGCCTGTCACGATAACAAATTTGCTTGACGATAATTGTCCAAAAAAACATTGCCAATAAACGATATTATTGTTGGTATTATTTTGAAACATAATTTTCTCATCAATGTAATTATATGTCATAACAAAGTGAGTACACCATGTCAAAAGCAATAGACTTTAATTTCTTAAGCGTATTTAACCGTAATTGGAAGGTGAAGAGCTTTTAAATACAGTAAATTAAACAAACAATATAATACATTTAATAAACAAAACAAGAGGAAAAAACCCAAAGAAAATGAAATGGACTCTCTTTTGGGAAAAATTGCATTTAAATAAAAATCAATGTAATAATCAAAAATAATTAAAAACACACACAACAATAAAAACAAGTAATAATACAAGTAGTTTATACAGCTCAGGAATTGTTTGTGACATGTACCTTCTCCCAGTCAACTCGTACTGTCTGTCAAACGCTTATAACATTTTCTGAAATGCTGGCTTTTCAACCGTATTGAAGGGCTGCATTTCTTTTGCAATGTGGTGAACGACACTGTCTGTGAGCGTGCTCCATTTTGCGCTGTTTTATTTATATTTACTTTTCACGCGTGAGCGGCCCCACCTCCCCCCACAAAGATCTAATGAGTGATAGATGCGCACTCCGCTAAGTCAGATATAGAACCAATGCATCCCGGTGTTGAGACAGTTGCACAGAGTGACCCATCTTTTCATCCAGCCTGTTTGGCAGAAAGAGAGGGGAGGAAAAGAAACATGCATGCACGTGTTGGTTTATTAAGGTGGACAAACTTACAGAGGTTGTTTTATTTATTGTGCGGTTAATTGATGTATTCATTATCATGACAGGCCAAGGTAAGGACCGAGTCTGCTGGCAGTGGGGGAGTCGCCTGGGGGTAACCTGCGTTGAAAAACCCTGTGTTGACCCGCTAACTTTAGTGTGAAAGCGGTTTTAGTTGCTGTCTAGTTTTGGTCTGGGGAAAATATGTTGTTGATGGCAAATATGACAAAAATTATTAGTCAACCAAATTAACACTTCATGGAAACGAGGAGTAACTTTCAGAATAAAGACTTTTTTAAACTAATTAAATTCACAGACATGATTGGGGCTCTGAGTTTGCATGCAGACTTAACCGAACTCTTCGGTGATTGGACCTTATGAAGCCGCTCACATGGTGCTGCCCTGCTGAAACAAGGCTCCCTGTCTCCCTGCAGCCAGTGATGTCATTAATGTGGTTTTATTAAAGGATCCTTGGTCTAACGTTTCTGTGTTGTGTCTGTAGGTTTTGGCTCAGCTGCAGGCCCAGCAGGCTGGAGGCTCCCTGCCACAGCACATCAAGCTGCAGCTTCCCATCCAGATTCAACACACGGGGACCACCTCAGCTCAGGGAGGACAGGTAGATCTAAAAACCTGCTCTGAAACTCACATCACACCTTCAGAGGGCCTCGGCAGGGAGCCTGGGGCAAGTGAAGTATAAGTTAAAAGCTAGTTTTTCAAAGTCATGGACTTGGCAAATAAAGGAGGGGACACTAATATTAAACATAATTAAACCAGTTTATCTGAAATTATACACACAGAAGGAGACAGCTGGCAGTGTGAATGAGCCATGCCTGTGTTTTTTATTGTCCTCAAAACTGATGCACTCACACTGTCAAATATCTTAGATCTTTTCTACATATTTTTTTCTTTGTCTTCAGCTTTTCTTGAAGATGTATTTATCATGATGTGCAAAGACCTCTTGGTCAGGTCACCCTTGTAAATATGATCCTGGTCCAATGGAACATCTTTGGTTAAATACTAAAAATAATAATTAAAATGCAACACAAATAAGGTTTAGATGACTAGCAACACAAAAGAACTACAAAAGTGGTTTGACTTCCTGTCACCACCGGAGGTGAAAGCGACTCAGAGCGGCTGCCGGCGACACACATCACAAAACAACATATAGAGAGAAGACGACACGTCGAAAAGAGAGTTTAAAGGCAATGCCTTTTATAAATAATTTATCGTGACAAATAATGGACAGGAGTGGGAGTCATTTTGAGTGGGAGCGGGGTGGGAGTCATTCTACAGGAGTGGGACAGGACAGGATCCTTTTTTTTTTTTACTCCGGCCCGGGATTGGGACGGGACGGGATTTTTTCTCTGGGAGTGGGGCGGGACAGGAGTGAAAATCCGCTCCTGTGTCATGCTCTAATGGACACCGTCAGTTGCACGAAGCACATCAAGACTGTACTTGATTTCTTGCCATGTTCGCTGTGGGATTGCCTCTTCAATGGTGGTTGAAGTCTGTAATGTCCCGTATCTTTGTTCAATACACCATATCATTCACATAACCCCATAGAAAGAAGTCAAACGTAGTGCGCCTTCGATTTTGTCTCAGTAAACCTGGATTCACATTGTGCCTTCTCTCGAGGTGCAGCCATTTTGTAGGTGTTTATTTAACATTTTTCCTTCCATTAACAGAATATCTGAAGCACAAAAGTTTGGTATGAATAATGAGACTTTGTGGACATCCTGTACGGTGCAAACAAATATACTAAACTAAACTAAAATTATATATTCTTTAAAAAATGAAGGTATACTCTAACTGTAGATGTTTTTAAGAAGTTTAGCCAGTGCAAAATTAAGGCCAATTTGATTCTACCTGTAAAACCATCAGAGGTGTAAACCTGTGTGCATCCAGCTTTAATGCTCACGATCCTGCTTATTGAAGCTTTAGTTGATTATTGTGCAGCACAGCAGGACGTGCAGAAGCCTCACAGGTTTGATCCCCATCTCCAGATAATTCCAGGGTAGTTTTTTGCAGGTGTGAATGACAGATTTGTGAATTGAAGTTGGCTCTTTGGACCCTTACAGCAGTCATTATTTAATCTTTTGAGGTTGAACCTTAACAGCATCATTCACTGCATCATCTGCTCACTCCATCACACAGATCGGGAACGTGGTGACCATCCAGGCGGCTTCGGTCCAGGAGCAGCTCCAGAGGATCCAGCAGCTCCGAGAGCAGCAGCAGCAGAAGAAGAGACAAGCGGCAGAGGCCAAACGGGAGCAGGCGCTTAATGCAGCCAGCCAGAGCGACATCATACAGAAGCAGGTGTGTGCTCCGGCTCTTAGAGGCAGCCTGTCGTCCTTCTGAAGCCAAACGCAGACGCCATCTTTGTTACAGCTCCTCTATCTGTGCTGCTGCTTCTCAGAATCACAGTGAATGACTGAGTTTGATAAGGCCCTGTTTCAACCAAGTGGTCCGGTATGGATCGGCACGGTTTGGCTCAGGCCGGATCAGTAAAACCTGATCCTGTTTGAGTTTCCACAGCCAAATGAACCATACTTGGTAGGCGGCGTATAAGCCGGATAGCATGACATCATAGCAGCACGACACAGTGTACCCGGCTATTAAATACAACAAAGAAGAAACCGCGACAGTAAACAGAGAGCAACGATTGAAGACATCCAGCAATTCTTCTTTTTTGGGATCAGCATGTGGCTTTCTGTTACGAAGTGCAACTAAGCTTTGTTTCAGAGAAGGCTGTGTGCCGCCAGAGTTCACGAAGGCGAGTGGAGATTTAAACATGGCGGGGTTATGTGTTGTTCCGCTGTCGCACAGGAAGTGACGTCTCCTTCGACCAATCAACCGACTGCAGTGTTTCTGCTCCACCTTCTGGGGTCTGATCGATATGCTTGGCACCCCAACAGAAGGGTCCCAAAAAGAAGGACGATACAGTTTGTTTATAAGGGGTCCTGTCCCGGTTTTAGGCTATAGAAACACTACAAAAAGTGAGCCGTACCGAGATGAACCAAACTGAACCCTCTGGTGGAAACGGGGCTTAATGTACTTCTCTGGTGCAGTGATAAGTCGTTTTTATGGGCATTGCAGGACCATTGAACTTGGTGGTAGTTAAATGAAGCCTTACATTGTTTTATTTACCGTCACTTTGCCCTCCTGCAGGAGCATGTCTGAAGTCTTCCTCTGCCCTGTGTCCAGGTTGTGATGAAACAAAACGCTGCGATCGAGCACCTGAAGCAGAAGAAGACCATGACGCCTGCAGAGCGGGAAGAGAATCAGAGGTTTGTCTCCAGAATGTTCTGATAACAAACTGACTTTGTATGCAGTCACGTCTTCCTTTCCGTCTCTAACTCGATAACATCCTCACTTCAGCAGTCTGCACACTCCGCTCTCCTCCCTGTTCAACTTTTGTCCAACAGCATGTCGGGAACATTTGTGACCACAGACAGCTGGATGTTCTCACCGTGAGCTGCAAACAAGCAGACAGACGTCTTCAATGTGAGAGCAGGGTTAATAAAGTAACAGTTTAAACTTTTATATCAGAGCTAGTACTGTGACAAACACACTGATATTAAAGCTTAACAGTCTTCATTTAAAAATGCCCCAGTTAACATTAATTTAATTTTAATTAATTTTTATCATCAAGTAAGTCGGCATAATCCCTCAGCAGCTGATTTTACATGAGAGCTTTAATTCTCCTCTAATTCAAAATAAATCTTAAACCCTCTTTAAAAAGATTAAAATTACCTTGTTAACAGCTAAATATGAATGAAAATGACAATTCTCAACTCAAGTTAGATCTGAAATAGGTGGTTGGTTCTGATTTTAACCCTTTACCTCCCAGCTCAGTTGTTTGGCAGAAGTCAGTAAATTCAGGAGTGTCTAATATGTTTTTTTTTTTGTTGTTTTTTTTTTGTTTGTTTTTTTTAATTTTTTTCAGGATACAGAAAAACTGCAAACAAACCAAAATAACTGATATTCTCCTGTGTAGATTTAAAGGTTTAAAAAGCTAAAAGTTTTTATTAGAATTACCATAAATTATTATTCTAAACACTGAACCACTCACTGATATGTGCATCCTTATGTACTGCATAAGTGCAGTGTATAAGGATGGTTCATAAGTTTTTTTCTGAATAAATGAGCCGCAGAAATGAGAAGAGCAAATGTTTGATTTGAATTTGGACGTTATTAAAGGGAAAAGACTCGTAATCAATCAAACTTTATTTTCATAGCACTTTTCAGGCATCAGCGTGTAGCACAAAGTGCTTTAGATAATAACAGCATTAAGAAATGAAAATAAAAGATAATTAATCAATAGAATAAGTAAGTGATAAAATAAAAAGTAGAAAACTAAATACAATAAATAACAACAGAATTAGAAGATTGAGGAAACACTACCTTAAATTAAAAATGAGGAAACACAGCGACCATAAAAGCAAAATCATAAAAAATGAGAAAAAATACTACATGGGAAAATAAATAATTATGATAAGATACAAAATAATGATAATGTGAATGAGACAGCTAAACACTAGGGGTGTAAGGAAATTTCATGAAATAAAAAATGACAAAATAAAATTCAAAGACGCACAAACTAAAGAAAGGCAAAGGGGCGCTGGTGATTTTTTTACCCTCCTCGCCTACCGTAGCAAAACACTCGCTTCAGAATGGAATTTTTCATCTACTGTTGAATTGACAGAATTTGATCATACTTGAAGATCAGAAGTATATGCACTGTTATAGGCTAAATATTATAGTTCACAGTTCAGACATTTATAGGTCTAAACTGCAGCTCTGAGGACTGCTGTTTGTTTTCCTTTTCATTCAAGAATGTACTTATCATGATTGTTACAACAACAAAGCACTTTTTATTGAGATTTTAGGTTTGTATTTGCACTGTAGTCTAAGTAAGGGGGAAAAACTACAATTTTGGGTTGTTTTTTTCAAAGAGCATTTATTTTGTACTGATGCAGCAATATTTTTGTATGTCTGCATTAGGAAGAAAATAAAGAAAATGAGATTTTTGCACAACTTCCTACTGTTGGAGATTTTCCTTAATCTTTATTTTGTATCAGGAGTATTTCGTATTGTGAGCCCTGTTTCGTATTTCGTATCGTTTCGTGAGTTGACCATTTCGTTACACCCCTACTAAACACCAAATGCGTAAAAAATGCTAAAGTAGGATAATGACAGGAAAATGGATTAACAGAGAATAAAATACAGAACAATAAATCTGAGCAGAAACAGAGAAATAAATCAGATTAAAAGGATTAAAATAATAAAACTGCAGAGACTCTAGTTGTTTTCAGAGAGGATGGAGGAGGACATGCTTTCCTCCCTCAGCGTCACCTTGGGTGCAGGGCTTCTCTCACTGCTGATAATTTTTTGATCATGTCTGGTTCAGTCGGACTCGGATGTTGACTGGGACGTTGATCCGGATCAGCTTGGCTGTTTGGGGTGTTCTGGTCCAGATGGGAGGCTGGAGTTGCTGTTTCATACCAGACTGTCATAGAACCACAGGGCTGAAGCAGTGAGCTCTAAGTGCTCTGCCGTTGGCCTCCTGTTTCACACAGTGAAGATGGATTTTGCTCCGACCCGCCGATGACCCTGACAACCATGTGTTTATGTCCGCAGACGTTGTGTCAACACAGTGCCCATTCACACAAGCCTGAAATCCCAAACCCAGACTGCGCTGACATCACTGCAGCCTGTTTTTGTCCTTTTTTCCATTTCTTCACGTCACCTTTTCTCCATCCTGTCCTCCAAAACACTGCGACCTCCACCTGTGCTGTCACCTCCCGTGTGTCCCGTCCCGTTAGTCTCCCTGCTGTCCTCGGAGCGGGAGCCTCTTGGCCCGTCTCCGACCTCGGCAGCCACCGACATGCCACTGTGTGCGATTCCCACAGACACACACCTGTCGAGCAGTCTGCTGCCGAGCGTGAACCCGCAGATTTCTCTCTGGGCTGTGAATGTTAGCAAACACGAGTGAACACGCTGAGGTAACAGGGCTGTAAATCACTGAGTTTGAGTCATGCAGGACTTTTCAGAGTGCTCTTTCACTCCAAGAAATTTGGGGCATGTTATGAAAAATGAAGCAAATGTTTGGTGGTGAAATATCAGAATAAACTTGGGCAGTAGACAGTGAGACAAGCAAAAGGTACACTGCTTATATTATGTTTTTTTCATCTATAATTTAAAGAGACTGTGAGGAGTTTCTAAGTAGTTACAAAAAAGTCTCACTTTTAGATATATGCCTGATGAAATACACACTTTAAGATGAGTTTTATAGCATCAAAATAGGTTATCTATAAATGCTATTCCTTAGTTTCTTGGTCGGGTCAGACAGGGCTGGACTGGCCTGGATACTCAAGTTCAGGAACAAGACAATTAAAACTAGAGCAACTTTATATTATCCTGACACGTCTTAGAGCACCGGGCTGTAAGTAGAGATATACAGCCGGCTACAAAACTACGATACTAAGTTTTCAAAAATTGCTTGTTGTCTTGTTGGCATCAAAAACTACCGCTACGTAACTAGAAAGAGAACCATTACCTCATCGCTTTGCAGCCTGTAAGTTGTTGAAAAAAGAAGTTGTAAAGCAATGCCGAGTTCTAAGGAAGGTCTGAGCTGCATTCATTAGCATCACAGCAAACACACGCTTTGGCTTGGGTCACGTCTTTTGGTGCGTCCCAGTTGTTGTCAGAAGAAGGAATTTCCGAGTTCCGAGTAGGAAACTGCAGCTGGAACGTTCCCTTAAGTCTAAATTTCCTGCTAGGAACTCGGTGAAACCTCACCACCCCGAGTTGACAATCAAAGATAGATGCCCCCAGTGTGAACAGTTATTTAGCTCCTGTAATAATCCATTTATTTGCACTTCTGACTGGGGTGTGTCGCTCTAGATCAGCTGTATACATAGTATTGTTAGACTTATATTTACAATTTTACAATTTAGAGACTAAATTCTGACTAAAACTAAAAGATAAGATTGAGGCAAAAGACCAGACTAAATTAAAGTGCTGTCAAACTAACACTAACCTGCAGCCAGTTCTTTTCTTTTCTTATTTTCTGGTTCGATCTTTCGTCATCCCTCTGCCGTGTTTACATAAGCAGCACGGCCTCCCAGTCATCCTCTATCTGTCCATCTTTTACCGTTCACTGCACCCCTGACTACTGAAGCAGAGTCTCACAAATAAACTTGAACACGTAAACATCCCTCCAACATCTGCTGGACACGTGGCTGAAGGGTCTTTCTCACAGGGCGGACGTCACAGCTGGGTTTCAGAAGCTCAAATCTGAGCGAGGATGTTGGTCAAAGTCAGAAATGAAGATGCAGGGAGACGTTTTAGGCAATGATGAGACTTAAAAACCCTGCTCGGAGAAATGAAAATGAAAGGTTCAGGACTTTAATTACAGTTCACTGAAGCTGTGCCTGAATGTCAAAAGTGTTTATTTTGTTAAGATCATGGGGCTTTTTCACTTTCTGGCTTCCAAATTTAAAAAAAATAACATCTGAACACAGTGAAGAAAACATAAAACAGTTAAAATAACACAATATTAAATCACATGAATGCCTCCAAGTTTTCCCACGAGGGATAGTGCCTGCAGCAAATGAGCAAAAGTAAAGCCAAAAATCTTCACTGTCTGTTTTTATTGATATTTAGATCATGATTTTAAACAAGCTTACTCGCTGATGTTACAGCACACTGTCATTATCGAGACTGCATGCTCTCAATATAATCATTCTGATATCTAAAGTAAAGATTAACAAACTATCTTTATCATACCAAAGTAGAAAGCCCATTTTTTGGAGCGGATGTTAAGGCAGTGTGGATGTGGAGAAGCTAACCTCTGTCATGTCTTTTATTCGTAGTGTAACAAATGTTAAAAAGCATCGACTTCTCCACATTGTGATTAGGATATTTTGACTTCCAGTTGAGACGGTGGGTTGAATATCTGTTTGATATTTTTATTTCTTGTGTGTAAAACAGCACTCACAATGTGCTGGTTAATATAGTACCGTAAATAATATTTATATAATGGAGAGGATTACCCTGGAGTGACATTGTAATAATCCTGTTGTGTTTTTATTTGAACTAAACCCTGTTTACCTGTTTTAATTATCTTTCAAACATTTATTTTATGTCTATCATTAGCTTTTTTTCTTTTAACTCCCCCATGATAAACTTTTAATGCTTTCATGCACACTCCTTATCTCTTACCTCTAGTTTCTGAAATAAAAAAATGTTGATGCAGACAGTAAAAGGCCATCTGTTTGATTTAGTGCATATATATAAATACTGCCATCCCAAAATAAAGAATTTAAATTACAAAAAGAGAGAAAAAGAGAAAACAAGCACCATTTGGGACAGTCAGCTTTAATCTTGTTCTGTCTCCATCTCCGAAGATAACAGTTTGATTAATCTTTATTTGTTCTGTCCCAATTCACAACAAGAGTGACCTGGAGACTCACAAAGTTACTGATTTAAAATGACACACAAACAAAACACCCGCCTGGTTTTCCTTTCTGCTGTCAGTGAGGTGCTTTTTACACCCTTTTGTTTTTCTTCAGTGCTGCAGAGGCTTAAATGAGCTTTGGTGAAGCTGCTGTTTACTAGTATTAAGGTTAAAATTCCTCTTTGGCATCGTGGACTCTGCTGTCACTAAGAAAAGCTGACACAGAGATATAAAAATCCTGCCACCAAAACTAATCAGGCTCTTAACATTTACTGACATCAGTCAGTCAGTCTTAATCTGTAAAGCTCCGGTTCATAACAGGTGTTCTCTTTACAACAGAGCAGCTGAAGACAAACTCTGCAGTTTGTAGTTACACATGTAGGTATAGATACATAAAATAAATGGATTACATACACATACATACAGAGACAAAGGGACTGCAATCACATTTGTCTTATTCTTTTCTTCTTCTTCTTCATCTTTTACTTTCTTCTTCTTCGTCTTCCTCGTATTTTTTTCTTCATCTTCGTCTTTTACTTTCTTCTTTTTCTTCATCTTCATCTTCTTCATCTTCGTCTTCCTCTTTGTCTTTTTCTTTCTTCATCCTTTTCTTCTTCGTCTTCATCTTCTTTGTCTTCTTCATCTTCTCCACCTTTTTTTTTTCATCTTCTTTTTCTTCACCTTTGCCTTTTTCTTAGTCTTTTAATTTTTTCTTCTTTATGTTCCTCTTCGTCTTCTTCTTTCTTGTTTTTCATTTCGTCTTTTACTTTCTTCTGCTTTTCTTCTTCTTTGTCTTTTTCATCTTTGTCTTCTTCATCTTTGTCTTCGTCTTTTATTTTCTTCTTCATCTCCATCTTTTTCTTCATCTTTTTCTTTCTTCTTTGTCTTCCTCGTCTTTTTCTTCATCTTTGTCTTTATCTTTTTCTTTCTTCTTCTTCTTTTTCTTCGTCTTCTTCCTCTTCCTCTTCGTCTTTTTCGTTCTTCTTCCTTTTCTTCTTCATCTTCATTGTCTTCTTCATCTTCATCCTCATCTTTTTTCTTCTTCTTTTTCTTCATATTCTTCATCTTTTTCTTTCTTCTTGTTCTTCATCTTCATCTTCTTCACCTTTGTCTTTTTCTTAGTCTTTTACCTTTTTCTTCTTTATGTTCCTCTTCTTCTTTTTTTCTTGTTTTTCATTTCGTCTTTTACTTTCTTCTGCTTTTCTTCTTCTTTGTCTTTTTCTTCATCTTCGTCTTCGTCTTCTGTGCTTCGTCTTCTTCATCTTCGTCTCCTTCTTTGTCTATTACTTTCTTCATCTTCTTTTTCATCTTTTTCTTTCTTCTTCCATTTCATCTTCGTCTTTGTCTGTTTCTTCCTTCTTTACTTCCTCTTTGTCTTCTTCATCTTCATCTTCTTTGTCTTCTTCATCTTCATCTTCTTTGTCTTCTTCATCTTCGTCTTCGTCCCTTCTCACAAAACACCGGTGCACTGGCTAAAATAGTCACCGGTAATCCACTTCCATTGTCTTTTTTTATTTGCAGCAGCGTTTGTTTTATTTGCAACAGGGTTTGTTTTTGTTTGCAGCGTTTCTTTCATCTGCCGCGATGGCGAGTCTTGGTCATCGTAGAACTGCCATTAAAACTGGTCTAAAAGTAGACCAACTGAAACTGGCACTGATTGGATGATTAGTATTTACTAGTTTTGCTGCAGAAATCTTTGTTTTTTCATGTGAGGACTCAGTTGATCAGAGGCTGGATGGATTTGGGTTCTGGTCCAAACGCTGTTGTTAATGAGCTGGAGCCCCTCCTGTACGAATCACGGCACAGTTTCTTCCATGTTGAAGGTTTTTGAAGTGGTCTTATGCCGTGCAGGTTGGGCTTGAACAACACTGCAGCATTGTTTGGATTCATGCTCCGCTCCTGCCCACTGGAGTGTTGGAGGGATTACTTTTCTTCCTCTGTGACTTTGTGAATGCAGGCTTCAGATATGTGATAATCCTCTCCCTCCCTGCTCTTTTATCATCTACTCCCTGCAGGACTGCCTTAAAAACACAGAAAACAGCCAAAGCCCTGCTTCACCAGGGTCCTCATTAGAGTCCACAGGCCTGTTTTTATGTTTTGCTTCTCCCACCTCCATGAAAGTGCTTTTATTTCTTATGCAGACCTTAAATGTGATCCTCTTGATCCGTCTGTTAAGGTCATGAAGAGACTTTTGTGCTGATGCCTGAAATGATTGGAAATGAGCTTCTGTGTCTGATATGTTATAATGTGTGGTCTGCACTTGGTTATTTCCAGTGTGCACCTTTCCTTTCCTGACGGGATGCTTCCTAATTTGATTCTGAATGTCATTATCTCATGTAAACTATGATATGTTCTTCCCTTTGTCCGTGCCCTAAAATCAATTCTGCTCCATTTTGGAGACTGCTCACTATTCCTGCAACAGTGATTCTCGATTTCTCGTCTGTACCTTAAAAATGCTGAATAAGTGTCTGAATTTGTCCTTTGCATCTCTGTTTGATTCCTGTGTCCGCCCAGGATGATCGTTTGCAACCAGGTGATGAAGTTCATCCTGGACCGGATAGACAAGGACGAGAGGCAGGCCGCCAAGAGGAGGAAGAAGGAGGAGGTGGTGGAGGCCAAGAGGAGGTTAGCTAATGCCAGCAAGCTCTCCTCGCTCCTGTACCGGCACAAAGAAAGCCTGAAGATGGAGATCCTGAAGAAGCGAGCACTTCTGGACAAGGAGCTTCAGCTGGAGGCGCAGGTATGATGCTCATCTCCTTCACCACATTTCCTTCAAAACAGAGCGGACAAAAAAATTGAACGATCAATGATGTTGCTGCACTTAAGGACAGAAAAATGTCAACATGACAATTTAAAGTTTTACAGTATAAGATCAAATTAATGCCTTTTATAATGTATTTTTATTGTCATTAATGGAATAATCTATTGGAGAGCTGGAAAATCACAAAATTAGATTGATATTAGCAAATAAATACTGCAGTAAAACCTGAAATTTGCATTTCTTTGGCTCTTTCTTGTGTTTAGTTTTCCTGTGCAGCACTTTGAGAACTTAAAGCATCACAAAAAAGCAGGGACTGCACTTCAATATTGGTGGCTAGGCCTGCCACGATGACCCATTTTGCTGGACGATAATTGTCAATATTATTTTGAAACATCATTTTATCATCAATGTGATTATATGTCGGGATAAAATGAGTACACCATATCAAAAGCAATTAACTTTAATTTCTTAAGAGTATTTAACTGTAAGTGGAAGGTCAAGAGCTTTTAAATAAAATAAATAAAAACAATATAATAAATAAAAGGAACAAAAAAAAGAGAAAAGAAACAATGAAAATGAAATAAACTCCCTCTTGGGGAAAAACTGCATGTAAAAATCATTATAATAATCAAAAACAATAAAAAATATATATATATATGTATACATATATATATATATATATGTATACATATATATATCTATATATATATATATATATATATATATATATATATATATATACATATATATATATATGTAGATATATATATATTGAGGCGTTGAGAAAGATGGACGTAGTGAGCCATCTTCTCATCCAGCCTGTTTGGTAGAGAGAGGGGAAAACAAACATGCAATTACGTTATCGCAGACAAACTTACCAAGGACGTTTTTATTTATCATGCGGTTAATCGATTTATTTATTACCGTGACAGGCCTATTAGTGGCAGTGTTAGTTTTGTTGACTCATTATTTTCATCATAGTTTCTTCAACAACCTTTTTCTCCTGACAAAAACTAGACAATAACTGATAAAAAAAATACTTAAATTGATTTATTCATGTACAGCAGGTTCACTGTTTCTTGTCAGTTTTAGTATTGTAAAGCTACCAATAGCGACTGCACAATCAAAATTGCGTAGCCCACTGGAGTCGCATTGCATGTCAATAAATAATTTATTAGAAGCTTTCCCTGCGTGATAATCCGTCCTAACCTCTGCCTGGTTTCCCCCACAGGAGGAGCTGAAGAGGGACCTGCTGCGCATGAGACGAGAGAAGGAGAGAGCTCAGGCAGCGGCCCAGCAGGCGGCTCAGGCTGCAGCTGCTGCCGCCGCCGCCGCCGCCCACAACCAGCAACAGCACGCACACGCCCACAGCATCGCCTCCCAGCACCACCACGCCACCGCTAACACCGTCAGCTCCTCACATAAGAGGAAACGGGAGGAGGAGAGGGAGACGGTGGCCTCTGCCAAGTCCAAGAAGAAAAAGATGATCGTAACGACGAGCACCAAGGAGACCAAGAAGGACACCAAGCTGTACTGCATCTGCAAGACGCCCTACGATGAAACCAAGTACGATCAGTGATGACGCTCTGGGGGAGGCTGGGGGCTTTTTTCTGTCAGGCCCACAAGGTGGAGGCCCAGAGAGTGCACCAGTGTTAATGTAGACTGAGTATTTTGACCAACAACCTTTAAAGTAGACAGTAACTAAAAAAGAAACAGTGCACCTGGACAAAAACTAAACTAACTGACATTTTCATCAACAAATAAAAACTACACTAAAATGTTGGACAGAGACTTAATCCAGTCAGACCTTATTTGGTCATGTAGGAAGTAGAGTCAAGTTAGGAATATATATTACATATATATGTATATATTGTTTGGTGGTGGGATCCAAGTGTAAAACATGACCCAAGAAATTCAAGGAAACATAAAAAATGTCTTACCCTTTACACTTCAGATTTTAGTCGACTAAATTTACAGCAGACTGTGAAATTTCATCAACTTAAACTAGACTAAAATGAAAATAATATAGATGACTGAATCATGAGTAAAAGTGAAAGTTACTTTGGGAAAAAGACTACAACTAAATTAAAAAGTGCTGTCAAAATCAATTCTTTAAAACCTGTTCAGCCCCTTTTATAAGCCTTCTTTTGAAAATGACATCCTCATAAAGAAAAGAGTCAATCTCTGCAACCACAAGGTCTATTTGAATAATTGTGGTGTCATGATAAAACTCATACTTGGCAGATTTGTCCAGATGTGGAATTATCAGTATATGTGTTACTGGGACAGATTAAATGAAGATAGAAGTCAGAATAATCTGAAAATTTTATCCTCATCTTAAAAAAAATATATATTGTGAATATCTCTTTGTAATGATGCTGGAGTGGCTGCAAAACTCTAAAAATCAATAATAGTTTTACATCATCTCTGCAAAGGACTATTGTTATAAAGTGATGCAGAGTTAATTACAGAGGTTTAATAACAGTGTGGTTAGGCAAGGATTACGAGAAACAGTGCACAATGAGCCAAAGGCATATATGTTTATGGTAAAATAAAAGCCAAATTTAATAAGTAAAGTGTTTAGAATGTATGTGTAGCACTTTCTCCTCATAATAAAGTCTTTTGGATCGTTGTTCTGACATTTTTTACTCAAAAATGCCCATAAATAAGCCTAAAAACGTATTATTTAATTATGTGACATCAGCCTGTTTCCTGAGTTTAGGTCGGGGTTTGGCTTCTGTGGAAAGGTGACAGTCTCAGCTTTTTCTGCGGATGCCTTGTTTGTGTGTGTAGCTTGCTGTAGGTCGAAGCTAAAGGTGAAAATGTGTTGAGTGCGATGCCAGATTTCACCTGGTGGCACTTTATTGGTGTTTTAATTGTGTTTGTATGTAATTATGGCTTATATGTTCCTGTGGCTGTTTAATTTGATATCTCTACATGAACAGTTCACTTCTCCTTACGTTTTGTAGAAGAGCGTGTGAGCATTCCTGAAATCAGGTCCTTTTGGGCTGAACAGGTTAAAGTAGATGTTAAAGTGAATGAACATGAGTCCCCGGCTCACTGGGCCATGTCGGGTTAGGGCTGAACGATTTAAGAAAATAATCTAACTGTGATTTTTTCCCCAGTATTGTTGATTTACTCTGCAATACTTCTAATGTTCCTCATCTCATGTATTCTTAAACAAACATAAGCTGTAGATCTCTTTGTAGCAACACCAATATGACATTAAATCAATCGTAGGATGAAAGATTTGAGAAAAAGTGGAGAAGTGAAGAACAGAAGCAAAATAGGTATGAAATTGGAACAACTGGGTAAAAATGGTATCAAAGTGGAAAAAGGTTAATAAATAGGTGCAAAATAGGTATGACATTGAAAAAAAAAGGGGGGGGGGGGGGGGGGAATTGGCAAAAAATCCAAAAGTGGTTTAGGAAAATTGATTATGGCAGCAAAATTGGGAATTAAATTTGAAATTAAATTTTAAAAACCATGTAAAATTCCAAAAATGGTTCTGACAGGAGCAAAAAAGATGAATGGGGGCAAAATAGGAATAAAGTTGTAAAAACGGGGTTAAAAAAAAGGTAGAAATGGTCCAAAAGTGGGAACAAAGTTATGAATAGATAATAAATAAATAGATATTGAACCTTCTGGGATTTAAAAATTGCAACAAGCCATGTTGCAATTTAATCTAATTTGCTATTAATTGTCCAGCCCTAGTTAGGGTAGCCTTAAAGTGACTGGAGCTAGAACAGAGCATCAGAGAGAGAGTACAGGTGGATCAGGGGTGAGCCTGAAATGAGTAACATTGAACATATGAATAGGGATGGGAATCGAAAACCAATTCCAGCTTAGAATCGTTAACAGCTCTATCAAAGAATTGATATCATGAGTCTTGTTGCTAATCAATTCCTTTATCAATTCCTTCCACTGACAGGGTTCAGAAGTGTCAGAACTGTGGCTTAATTTTTTACAAAAGGCGCCTACTGCACAACCTTAAGTGAGTGGAAACACCAGCAGCCTGCAGAGGCAGTTATCTATGCTGTGACATGTGTTTGACATTGTTGACACTGAAAATCTACAGGAATCAATAAGGGAATCGTTATAGAATTGGATTGATTAGCAGGATGGTGAACAGCATTGGTGTTGATAAAATCGTATCAATTCCCATCCTTAGAAATACCATATTCTGACTCTTTTTATCTCAATATTATTCTAAATTCAGACTTTTTCCCATGAGAACTAAAGAAAAGCTCTCTGTGTTGCCTCCCTCGTTAAGGTTTTACATCGGCTGTGATCTGTGCACAAACTGGTATCACGGGGACTGTGTGGGCATCACAGAGAAGGAGGCCAAGAAGATGGACGACTACATCTGTGTGGAGTGTAAGCGGGGCCAGGAGACCAGCACGGAGGAGCTGTACTGCATCTGCCAGACGCCGTACGACGAGTCCCAGTAAGAGGCCTCTCCTTTGACACCAAACGGCGTGTGCGGCGTGGTGTTAAAGCGTTAAAGTCTTCTCCTCCCTGCCTCCACAGGTTCTACATCGGCTGTGACCGCTGTCAGAACTGGTACCACGGCCGCTGTGTGGGTATCCTGCAGAGCGAGGCCAACCACATCGACGAGTACGTCTGTCCGCAGTGTCAGTCGACGGAAGACGCCATGACGGTGTTCACGCCGCTTACTGACAAGGACTACGAGGGTCTGCGGAGAACCCTGCGCTCCCTCCAGGTGAGTAAGAGATCAGCTTTAGCCAAACAAACACACTGTGAGTAAAAGTGAAGCATCTCAAAGTCTGATAACAACCAGAGCCAGTTGGCCCATCAGGTGATGCAGGCAAGGGCACAAAAATTCACCTTTTCTGTTATTATATCAAAACTTGTTATCACCAAATGGAAAAGCTCACATTGATTCAAATATAAAGCAATGGCCAAATATTATCAATACAAAGTAGGCCTGTCACAATAACAAATTTTGCTGGCCGATAATTGTCAAAAAAATTATTGCTAATAAATGATATTATTGTCAACATTATTTTGAAACATCATTTTATCATTAATGTGATTATATGTCGTGATAAGTGAGTACACCATATTGAAAGTAATGAACTTTAATTTCTTAAGAGTATTTAACTGTAATTGGAAGGTCAAGAGCTTTATAATAAGATAAACAATTTAATAAATTAGACAAACAAAAAAGGGAAAAAAAAACAATGAAAATGAAATTGACTCTTTTGGAGAAAAAGGCATGTAAAAAATCATTATAATAATCAAAAACAAACAAAAAAATAGACCCTGTCTCTGTAAAGAAAAAAAAACTCCAATAAAAACAATAAATAAAATGTAGTTTATACAGATCCTGAATTGTTTGTGACATGTATTTTCTCTCAGTCAAATGGTACTGTTTGTCAAACGTTTGTAATGTTTCCTGAACTGCTGATTGTTCAACCCCACTGAAAGGTTGTATTTCTTTTGCTATGTAGCGAATTTCCTTTGCCGACCAAACACCACCGACTGTAAGGATGAAGTCTTCGCTGCACCTCCCCTTCTTTGTTGCCACTACTTTGAAACAAATTTGTCATATCAGCTCGTCGGTGTTCATGAGCTCACACCTTGTTGATTCTATTTAAAACCAAAATATTCCCACACTGTGACTGTGGCAGCCGGCTTTTGTGACATCATTCATATTTGTTGTGTTTGTTTCCTCGTCACTCCTCACGACGCTCACTTCAGCTCTCTGAGTGTACGCACGAGTGCAGTATTAATAGTGTATGATAATAACAAGTATAAACTGTGACTTGCCAGATGTGTACAGCCACGTAAAGATGCAGTAATATAATCTCCTGTAAAGCTTTAAATTTGTCCCTGTAAAACCTGTAAAACAATATTTTTCTATGACCTGTTGATTTTTTCTAAACTCATAAATCCCAGCACAGATAATATCATCATAAAAAATCTTACTGAAAGTTTTAGAGGTGCTGAATAGTTGAAGCTTCATTAATCCTGGATGGTGTTGAAATGTCAGAGATAAATCAAACGGAGCTTTAAGTTGCTCAGATTTACTCCTGCAGACTCTGAGCAGCTCCTCCTCTGCTCCTACTGCCCGATAAACCTCCTGAGCTCTAAATCACAAAGCTCCTCTGTGTCAAACTTATCTGATGGTCCTGATCCCCAGAGGAGCAGCTGGACCACTGCCTGGACTCAGAAGACTACTGCCTGACTCCTCCTCCTCTTCTCCTCTTCTCCTTTTTCTTCTCATCTCCTTATCTCCTCTCTCCTGGTCTCCTCTCTCCTGCTCCCCTCTCCCCCTCTCTCCTGGTCTCCTCTCTCCTCCTCCTGTCTTGTCTCTTGTATCTCCTCTGTCCTCTCTCCTGTTCCGATCTCTCCCCTCTCCTCACCTCATCCTTTCTCCTCTCTCCACTCTCCTCACCTCCTCCTCTCTCCTCCTCCTCTCTCCTCTCTCCTCTCTCCATTCTCCTCACCTCCTCCCCCTCCTATCTCCTATCTCCTCTCTTCTTCTCCTCTCTCCTCCTCCCCTCTCTCCACTCTCCTCACCTCGCTCCTCTCTCTTCACCTCCTCCTCTCTCCTCTCTCCATTCTCCTCACCTCCTCCCCCTCCTATCTCCTATCTCCTCTCTTCTTCTCCTCTCTCCTGCTCCCCTCTCTCCACTCTCCTCACCTCGCTCCTCTCTCTTCACCTCCTCCTCTCTCCTCCATACTCCTCACCTCCTCCCCCTCCTATCTCCTATCTCCTCTCTTGTTCTCCTCTCTCCTGCTCCCCTCTCTCCACTCTCCTCACCTCTTCCTCTCTCCTCCTCTCTCCTCACCTTCTCCTTTCTCCGCTCTCTTCCTCTCTCCTCCTCCTCCTCCTCCTCTCTCGTCTCTCCTGGGAGGTGTTGAGAAATCAGGAGTGAACATCTGTGTTGATCCACCTGCTCGGCGTCAGTTTTTTAGGCTGCTGTTTGTTTTCCTTCGCTGGTTTCAGATTTCTCAAGTGTCTTGTCTTTCTCCTCCTCCTCCTCCTCATCCTCCTCTCTCCTCTCTCCTGTCTCTTGTCTCTTATCTCATCTGTCCACTCTTCTCCTCCTCTCTCCTCACCTTCTCCTTTCTCCGCTCTCTTCCTCTCTCCTCCTCCTCCTCCTCCTCTCTCGTCTCTCCTGGGAGGTGTTGAGAAATCAGGAGTGAACATCTGTGTTGATCCACCTGCTCGGCGTCAGTTTTTTAGGCTGCTGTTTGTTTTCCTTCGCTGGTTTCAGATTTCTCAAGTGTCTTGTCTTTCTCCTTCTCCTCCTCCTCCCTCCTCCTCTGCAGGCGCACAAGATGGCGTGGCCGTTCCTGGAGCCGGTGGACACGAACGACGCCCCAGACTACTACAGGGTTATCAAGGAACCAATGGGTGAGTGGAGCGGATGTTTCATTTTCATTTTCAAATTTCAAAGAGTAAACTGCAAGAATGTATGAACATTAGAGGGAACTGTTGGTGCTTGAAGATGAATATTGCAACATACTTTTCATATTGAACTTTGTGATAAAGCAAATTCTGCAGAAAAAGTGCATGATTGAAAGTTTTTGCTTTTATTCATTCAGCTGTTTGTGGGCCAATTCAAAATGGACCATGGGCTGCATTTGGCCCCCAGGCCATAGTTTGGACACCTCTGCCTTAAAGCAAAATGTCTGGCCTCATGTCTCAGTGTTGGACATCCTGTACAGAGATTGCATGTCTTGTATGTTGTTTGTTTTAGTGTCACTCAACCCAAAAATATGATAATCGATCAACATCTTCCTGCTGACACCACATCATCAAACAGCTGTTCCCCTCCTGATCTGTTTAAAGCCTCTAGAAAATCTACACACACTGTTCAGCCAATCAGGGCTCAGCTCAGTGGTTGTTGTTTAGGTTAACTTTATGAAGGGACTTGTGGTTTGAGGCTCTTGTGGCAACAGATACATTATAGTAGCATTATGCTAACAGCAGCTAATGCCTCACAAAGGCAGTGGATTGGTTGTGCATTAAGGAAGGGGGCAGTGATATGTTCTAATTCAGCTTAAAATAAACATTCATATATTTACTTTGGATCGTTTCCTGTGCACACTGCAGTATTTTGGATAAAGCAGAGTGAATAAACTTGGCACTCAAAGCAGAACAGCTTCTTAACCCTCACAGGACATCAGATAGCACGGTAACATATCACACCAAACACCTGTCAGCGATGGAGAAAATGAGAGAGCAGCTTTAAAATGGATCAGCTCTCCTGCTTGATCCAAAGTGACTGGATTCTGAGAACTACTCGAGTGGAGTCAGTCGATGCTGTGGTGTCCTGTGATGATCTGCTGGTTCACCTGGTGATGTTTTCATGGTGCATGGAAATTGTTCAAGCCCACAGCCTGCCTGAGTTTTGTTATTGAGCCCTTCACTTTATTTATTCATCCTTAATGGGGTGGTTAGCTGTGCAACTACAAAGCAGCAGAACATAGAATTTACATAAAACTTCAGCACAAATACAGGAAGTTACAAAAAAAAGTTTAAAAGGTTTTGCAGACAATAAATATAATAAATAATAATAGCATGAAACTTAATCAAGAAAGATAACGGCGTCTCTTTCTAAACACAGTGGACCATCACACAGCTCAAATCACATCGGACTGGTTGACTGTACTTTAGTGGCCTCCACACTCACCAGATTTCGATCCAATAGAGCATCTTTGTGATGGGAGATTAGCATAATAAATGTGGAGCTGACAAATCTGCAAGATCTCTGAGTCTAGAAACTGAAAATTTAAAGAATTCTGTTTGTGGTCACGATGGAGAAGGATTTTGCAGTGCTTGAAAAAAAGCTTGGTACAATCAAACAAGTGTCTACACTGTGAAATCTCACATGCAGCCAAACGGCCACAGACTGTAACTATTGGCCTTTTTCCACTAGCGCGCCTTGGCCCTACTCTACTCGGCCCTACTCGTTTCCACTGGCCCGGTGCCTCCTAAAACAAGCCAGTTTTAGTACCTACTCCACTCTGGTTCCAAGCGAGCTGAGTCGATACTGAAGAATGACGTCACCGACTGCTGGCTACTGATTGGTCAGACAATGTCATCATTGACGAGTCATGAGCGCAACGAGCTAGAATGCTAGCGGTAGCTACTGTTAGCTTACCCTCATCCATCTTTTCTTTGCAGTTCGATTGCTCTCGTCCTCGGCTTCATTCTGTTGTATAGCTTCCAAAACTCTCCTGTGCTTCTCAAGGGGTATTTCTTCTTACCACCTGCAGCCTTCTTCTTCTTTCCTTTTTTACTCGGTTTGTGACAAAAAGCCACAGATTGTTGTGTCGCGTTCAAAATGGCGTCGCCACAGTGCCGCTCAGCTGTTTACAGTGACACTGCACGCCCGTTTGGCAGGCGACTGGGGCTAATGGAAAAGGGCCGTAATTATCTAAGGGAGACGCCTTTAAGAGGGACTAGTGGTCACCCTCAGTGTGATATCAGCTTTCTTTCAGCTCCATAAGTTCTGATATGTTTAAAATATGTTTAAGGGAGCGTTTTAATAGAAAAAAATCATCTTTACAAAAAACAAACCTGTATATTTTTTCTGTCATGGCATTAAAAATGTGACAGTACAGCATTTAAATGTCATTAAAAAGAATTCAATCTGACTGATTTCTGCAGAGACCCTTTGAGAAAACTCCTTGTTGAATCATGAAGAGTAAAGTGAAGTCACTAGCATGTTAAAGCCTGCTAGTGACTAAACCTAATAAAGTGGCCAGTAAGTGTTTGTTGATTGCTGTTTGTTTTACAGAACAACAAAAGCTGCTCATTTCTCCCTGTCAGGGCTCTAATTGGCCTTGAAGAGTCTGGATTTTGACGTGAGCTGAGGATCGGGCTCAGCTCTCACAGCTGAAGCTGCTCCCTCGTGGACTGGCTCATTTTTCTCGTTGCATTTTGTGGTTTTGTCACGCTGGAAAGAATACGATTATTGTAACCAGCAGAGACCACAATCTGAGCCTCAGGGCTCTGGTGGAGTCCTTGTTGGGCTGATGCTTTCCCTCCGCAGTCGTATTTATTCATAATGACTCAAAGCGATTATGAGGCAGCAGCCCGTCAGTGGGAGTAACACCCAGTCTCTGTATCTCCACGTTAGAGCAGCCGCCTCGAGGCCGGCCTGGAGGAAGCCCTCCAACTCAGATCAAACCGGCCATGTAAATGGGGACTTACGTCAACGGGGCCTTTTTGAACTTCCACACAAACAAACCGTTAATGAGCTGCTCGGGGCCGGCGGGGCTCCACACTCGGCTCCTGTTGGCTCCGGCCTGGAAATTCTAGTCCCCCCCACCCCGCCACCGCAAGAAAAAGACCCTGTTGGCTTCAGAAAAATGCTGAAAAAAAGAGGGAGCGTGTGGATGAAGGAGCTGCAGCCGCTGGTCGTTTTTGGAGGGTGAAATCTGATGCTGGGGAAGAAGGAGGTCTTTGATATGGAGCGGAGGTTTGTGAGGCTCGGGGCAGCTGTTGTGAGGCGGACATGTTTGTTTTAAGCGACGCTGCGCAGAGTCAACCACAGGCAACATCTGGTTATATAAGACCATGTCCATGCTAGTTAGTCCTGCTGCTAAACCAGACTCCTCTGTTAGTTGCCAGTAACAAGCTCGAGACACAGAAAGCTCCTTTTTTGTCTTTCTCACTCCAGACTCTTTTCTTTAGACTTTGTGTACAGTAACAACGAAGAGACGGACAGAGCTCACCCACCGCTAACTCTCTTAGCTCAAACACTGGGGCTCAATGGGTAGTGTTAGCCTGCCTCTGCCTAGAGTCATCACATAAACTCTTCAGCTACTCTTAATGCTGCTGTGTTCTGGTTTTGACTGTTATTTTTCCACGTTGTGTTACATTATTTCTGCTATCATCGTATTGTCTTCTTATTCTCCTTAAAGAGGCTGTTTTATTGACCTACTTCCGCTGTAGTTTGCGATGCAACATTTGCTAACGAATCGAGTCTTATGAACAGTTCTTTAAGTGAAAGATTAGAACTGATTCAGAGGCGCTAGTGAGCCTTTTGTTTCTTAAATTTGCATTAAAGAATGGCTCACTCAGGACTGCAAATAGCTTTTTTTAAAGTTCATTTAAAAAGGTGTCAAAAGGCTCGACTCGTTCATGAACCTCACCTCTCTATTTAGCAAAAACTACCGCGAAAGTAGGTCAACAAAACAAAGCCTCTGCTGGATAATATGATGATAGTAGAAGTACAAAACATAACACAGAAAAGAACAAGTCACAACAAGCACATAAAACTGTTCAGAGCTGCTGAAGAGTTTTATCTGATGACTGTGGGCAGAGGCAGGCTATCACTTCCCACTTACTTCCAGTGTTTGAGCTAAGCTAATTAGCTGAGCCTATCTCTTTCTTTTACTGCACACAGAGACTTAATTGTGGAGTCCATCTGCTCTCACGTACTCAAGAGTGAGGCAAAACACAAAACATAAACATGTTGAACAGGGACCCACAAATGTTGGTGTGTCCCTTTAAAAATGTGCGCCTGGTGCTTTTCCATGACATCTGCTTTATTGACTAGGATTTTTTTAGGGATTGTAACCTGGTACTTGGGATTTGAGGGTAATAATGCTCTCTTAAAATAGTCAAACAGGGAGGAGGGGTGGGCTTCATGTTTATGTGTCTTAGTGGGAGGGTGGTATAGTCATTGATGCACCATCATCAGTTGTTAAATTGAATTGAACCTTATTTATTTTAAAGATAAAAAGAAAGAGGGAAAAAACAGAAATATAAGAAAATATTTAGTGTACACCATTTAACCACAGCCTGCACATTTGCATCTCTGCATGTTTAAATCTGTTGCTTTTGCTGATTTTGTCATTTTACTTTTAATTTCATTGTTTTTTTTTACCTGTAAACTTGTACAGTGTCATGAAAGGGACTTTTAATTAAAATGTATTATTTTTACATTATTATTCTTCATTACATACTATATGTTTGAAAAGGAGTGGGAGGAAGTAAATCTTATCAAGTCCCTTTCCCTTCTCCATCAGTTTAATAAACATAAATTCTTTTCTTTTTTTTACAAGAGAGAACAGTTTCTACACAACAATTTAGTAATGAAACAACATCCATCCTAAAATGTAGTGTGAGGCATCCTGTGTTATCCATGTGTCTACTGAAAATTTATTTTTATACATTAATTTAAATTTCATCACTGTGTGTCCTATGAGTTTTAAAATTTAAAATTTCAGCCATATTATATTCCCATCTTGATGCTTAAAAAGTGCGAACCATTTTTAGAAGCATTCACGTGCATTTACATCCACTGACTCAGCAGGAGGAGGAACTAACCACACAAGGATCCAATCAACAACAGCTGTGAGCGGTCCAAAGCGGCACAGACCAATCAGAGTCCCTTAGAACAGGAAGAGGCGGGGCTAGGGCAGGACGACAGCAGGAAGTGCCCGCCTACTTATTATCTGTTGGCTTGCTTGGATGGAGCTATCGTCCAATCACCTGCCGGATTTGCTTTTAAAGATTCTGCCTATTGACAAACAGTTTCTAAGGGCTGTTGCTCAGGTGGACTAGTGGAATACACTGAACAGTTGATCTGGTGTGTGGGTTCACGCGTGACTGCAGCGGCGAGTATCGAGACCCCCTGATCCTGGGGTTGAAAGATGACCCACGTTCTGATCTTCCTGTCAAATCATATCCTGATTCACTGACTCAGACTTCTCTTTGCTGTTTCCAGACCTTTCCACCATGGAGGAGAGGTTGCAGAAGCGCGAGTACGTCAAGCTGACCGAGTTTGTAGCGGACATGACCAAAATCTTCGACAACTGCCGCTACTACAACCCCAGCGACTCGCCCTTCTACCAGTGCGCAGAGGTTCTGGAGAACTTCTTCGTCCAGAAGCTCAAAGGCTTTAAAGCCAGCAGGTAAGATGTCACCATGTGCTCAGTGCACTGATGATGAGGAGGAACACGAGCTGGTGGAAGAAAAGCAGAGAAAGGTAGAGTCCTGAAGAAAGACTGGAGCTCAGTTCTCCGCCTTAAAGGGATACAGCTACTTTTTTATGTTTTTATGTTCTACCTCACTCTATGACAAGCAGATAGACTCCATTCTTTAGACTGTGCTGCTGTAACAAGAAGGAGATAGGTAGAGCGTCCCACCGCTAGTTAGCTTATTTCAAACACTGGGAGTCAGTGGGTAGTGTTAGCCTGCCTCTGCCTGCAGTCATCAGATAAACTCTTCAGCAACTCTAAATGGTCCTTTGTGCTTGTTGTGACTTGTTGTGTTACGTTATCTATTCAGAGATTAAGATTAACTACAAAATACAGGCTTTGTTTCGTTGATCTGCCTACAAGCACATCCACTGTGGTTTGTGCATGCGCCCTGTGATTTAGTTTCATATGTATGTCTTCCTATTACACAAAATGCTAATCTTAGTCTAAAAATAACATATCATCGAGGTGCTGGTTTGGCAGAGTGGTTAGCAACCATGCACATCCCATATACACACTTCTGCCGGTCCAGGTTCGAATCTAGACCAGCAGACACAGAGTATCTTCCCCTACTCTCTCACCTCCTTTCACAGGCCTATCACTGTCTCTCTCCTATCAATAAAGGCACTAAATGCCCAAAAAATATATTTAAAAAACAAAAAGTTAACAAAATAATATAAGATTATGCAGTAACAAAAAGTCACAACAAGCTCACAGGACCTTCAAGAGCTGCTGAAGTGTTTATCTGATGACTGCAGGCAGAGCTAGGCTAACACTACCCACTGACTTCCAGTGTTTGAGCTAGCTAATTAGTGGTGGGTGAGCTCTGCCCGTCTCTTTCTTGTAACTGCAGCACAGCCTAAAGAATGGAATCTACCTGCTTGTTATGGACTTATGGACACAAAAAATGTTGGTGTGTCCCTTTTAGAGTAAATAATTATAAATAGCTTTATTGAAGGTTATTTTGTTACGCCCCCTTGAGGCCACAGTGCCCTTAACATTTACCTAAATTTTGTAATTGGCTGCCTGCTTCTGTTTAGTGACTTAAAAGGTAAGTGTTAGCCGCTAACCTTCTGCGCAGTTTTTCTTTGTCATGTACAAAATCACTGTCCTTTAAAAGAGATCACTAAATAAACAGTGTTTGCATTCGGGCTGGGATGATATGCTTTTCTCCCAATTTGATTTTTTACATTTTTTTAGGTGCCAATTTGATTTAAATTGCGATTCTTCAATATTGCTGATTTTTGCAATCTTTAGCCCCAAATTCCACCTGACGCGAAAGCGCCGCGCAGCGTCCTAGAAGCGAACTGCAGAGCACTTCGCTCCCATTGTAGTCTATCGGGCAAATTCCACTGCACGCGAAAGCGCCGCGCCGCGATTCTGAAGCGCTGGCGCGCGCCAAGGCACAAGAGATACGCTTCAAGTCTATTTTCTGCGCGGCCGCTTCCAAACCTCATAAATTCACTGTCGTTAAGAAAACACCAGACAGGAAGTCACCGTGTGGAGTACCCGAAAGTTTCAAAATAAAGCACAAACCACGGACTCTTGCACGTAATGTTCCTCAATTATTTGTCATTACGTCAAAACCGGAGGCACGAGCATCAGGTCAGCAGTCGGTCAGAGGCAACACGACACCATATACGAAGAAAAGTGAATCGTAGAGGTACAGAAATATCTACCATTGTATACATCACGGATAAAGAGGGATAGAATAATAATTGATATTAATAATAATTGAATAATTCACAAAACTGTGTGGTTTGGACCAGCAAAGGGACCTTAGAGAAGCTATGCAAGGTGTTGTTTACTTCTTTTCTCAGTCTTTAACATGTTTTATGAGCGTGTGACATCGCTATTCTCATGAGAGCCCGCGGCTCTCCGGGGATCAGCCCTCCCCCGACGGGGCTTCGCTGCGTGGCGCTTCTGGGCGCGCCGCTTTCAGTGGGGTTTGCCTGTCGGAGCAAGACCACGGCGGGGCGCTTTCGCTTGCAGTGGAATTTGGGGGTTAGTTAGCTTTTTTAACACCAGCGAAAAAAGATGAACAATGATGATGCCGACAGACTATATCAGGAAAAGTACACATCACATGTGAGTCTGTTTTAAGGATTTATTCAGTAATATATTTTAACCAGCTGTTTGTACTCTCTCTTCAAAAGACTGGACTGCATTGAAAAGTGGCTTATTAACACGGACTAAAATGAGGCATTTTAATTTGGGAAAAAAAAAAAGATTTTCTCATTCAGTGCATCACTATGAAAAACATTTATCATTAAGTCTGGGTTTGGTCTAAGCCTCTGACCTCCGTGTTGGCCCAGTTTCTCCTTGAGACCAATAAAAGAGAATGAGAAATAGGACTGACTTCCTCCTCTCTCAGATTACTCATCTCACCGTCTTGTGTTCCTCCCAGAATTGTTATTGAGAAAAAATCTGGTTTGGTTTTCAGTCGATCCTCCAGTTTCACGTTGCTGCTGTCTTCACTTCACTCAGCTGCCGTCTTTATCTGTCTGCTGTCAGCATGTGAAAAAGTCTCTGCTCTGTGTTGATAGTGGAGTTGAAGAAGTTCAGATTTAACACATTTATCTGGGGAACGGTGGATTAATAAAAATACAGTATATGCTGATGACGACAAAGGCTTGAAAATGAGAGTTAAGTCCAATAATCAATGAAGTTTGGGGGAGTTAAGCTGCTCTGCTCTCTTGGCTGTTCCCCAAAAACATTGTGATCTGAAATTGAACTTTTCTTGTTTTTAAATAAGCGTTGACTTTTTTAGCTCCACCATCAGCCTGCCTGTTTGTGCCCTTGCCTCGCTGCATTGCCCTGGCTGTGTGATTGCTTTGTGTGGATGCTCACTACAAGATCTCAGACACACATGGATGAACAAATACAGAAAACACTGACTGGTACAAACGTGGCCGTGTCTCATTGCAGACCAAGCTAAATATAGGCCTGTGAGATCACGGCTTCTCATGTTAAATAAAAAAAAAAAAGGAGGAAGAGGTGAAGATGTTACTGCAAGCCCGTAAGTAATGGACGGTGGAATTTGGTGCATTTTTGAACCACAAAAGGTGTCAAAAATACAGATTAGAAAGCCACCAGTCTTTGCTGATGGCATCAATGCAGTGTTAATTTGGTTAACTAATAATTTTCATCATAGTTTTGGTCAACAACCTTTTTTCCTTTGATGAAAACTTGACAGTAACTAATAAAAACAAGTGAACATGGACAAAAACAAAACCTAAAATAATTAACATAGGTTGGCGTTTGGAGCAATATAAATCCTAAAACCAGTCGTCACCAGGAAGCACGGCACAAATCCACCATCATGATGCAGCATCAGATGGAGCTATGGGCTTGTTTCTGTACCAAAACCAGGACATTCATAGGGACTCGCTCTGTTTTCTTTAGCAGAGACATTTAGGAACAGTTGACACAGAAAGCGGTTTAATGGCAACACCTGCAAAAGCTTAGGTCTTGGCCAAAGTATTTGTCTAATTTCAAGTCCAAGTCCATTTATTCTGAGCCACAATATCTGGATTAAAGAGTTTTTTGAAGATATAAAAATGAAAGTGAAGCCTGAGTTGCCTGTCATAAGTAAAATAATCTGCCATTGACGTGAGACAAATCAAACTTAAAGGTTGTCTTTAAAGTGAAAGCTTCTCCCCAGAGCAGATATTAAACTTTAATTAAAGACCCTCGTGGAGTCAGAGTTTGCTTGTTCCATTGGTAGATATTTAATTACAATTACAAGCAGTTCAGTGCCGGATTTTTGCCTTCCATTCCCTAAAGTAAAATATTTATCTTGACTTGTCAGGTGAATGTGGATTAGAATAACTGTTTTAGATAATTCTGACTCATAAAATAAAAGAAACTTCAGTCTCTAAAAAATAAAAAGGGATATTGATTTCTTTAAGGCGTGGTTCATCTCTGCTCTAGTTTACGCCCCAGTTCTTAGAGACCGCTGCTATAGAATAACAAGTGATCGAGCTAAAGGTCCATGTCCTGCCACGTTTGACCATTTGCATCACGTCTGGGTGTCTTATGAACAAAGATTTGAGATAAGTCAAATTAAAAAAAAGAATCAGATGCAGCTCTTTCTCCCTCCCCTTTGGAAACACTTTGATCTGAGGTAGGCCTATGTTCAAAATATCATCATGCACTCTTTGGGGATACAAGTATTGATGTTTGGACAGTTGTTTTAAATACTCTTTGGGTAATATTAACAACGGCACAGTTCAAAGCAGAAGTCATGCTACATCATGAAACATCCAAATTTGAATTTAGGTCTACAATCTTTTAGGGCCTGAATTTAAGTTTCTTAAGTTGAAGAATGACTTCAAACTCATCCTTGTTCTTTTACTTTATGTAATAAAAAGCAAATGTTGCCGGGAATTTTGGTAAAAGCGGAGTCAATGTTCACAGTTTACGTGTATCGGGATTAGGGCCTAATCTCAATATCATGATTAATTGAAGGTCTTACCTCAATTACGATTAATAAACAATTATTTAATGATATGCTGGAACACATTACTGGTCATCGACACGGTCTTCCTGCAGTATTTACACATAACTTCTTTCTGCTTGATGTCCTCTGCACAAAATCCAAAATGTGCCCAAACAATGGAGATGGTATTTTTCTTGCCCACTAGGTCTTCTGATAGATTGGGGCTTGGCTCCTCCATGTTGGGAGCACGTCCTTCGCTCTGGGCGAAAGTAAAACACAGACTATATGGCGGGGGCCCTGTCACGTGACTTACACGGGGAAAATAATCAAAATAATCGTCATGAGTAAAATTACTTCGATTACAAGGTATAAATGTCAATTTCGATTAATTTCCCCGTCCTAATCGGGATACATTTCGTATCGTGAGGTTGCTGGAAATACCCTACCCTAATATGAGGGAGGGGGGGTTACGGGGATTATGATAATGAGCTCTGCATTGATTGGCTACCCAAAGGACTGTAGCAGCTAACGGCCAACAAGGGCAAACAACAGTTGGCCAACCATTAGCCGCTTTGTTTAGCCACTACACATGCTACGTCATAGCAGCGCTGCTTGATATGGATTGGTCTGTAATGAGTGTTTTGAGCCAAACGATCGTCCAATCACAAGCTGCTGTTGTATTTGAAGGTTCTGCCCCTGAAATTGTTCTCGCAGGGCTCCTCCCCGATGGATTAATGAAATATTTTCAATATGGAACTGTCCATCTGACATGTCAGGTTAGGTCACAGCTGTTCCCGTCATGGACCAGTGGGGAACATTTCAGTGTCTCCATCTGTAGGTGGAGGCTGTGCGGCTATGACATCATAAACACCAGGAAGTAGAAAACAGTGTTTTAAGGGTATTTCTTTTAAGAGTTTAGTAAAAGGTTTCATGTTCTTCTTCCTCTTGATCAACATTAACAACAAAAATTAATTTACACACAAGCAACCTTTCACTCCACTAAACAGTTTTAAATAAATGTTAGCTTTTTCTCTTTGCCGTTTTAAATCTTGTCCTCAGTTGTTCCGTCAGCAGCTCCATTCATTCTAACATCAGGGCCTCCCTCCTGACGGGATCACCTCCCTCTAAGATGTCTGAAAATCATTTTGAGCATTCATGTGAAACCCTCTGAGTCTTGTGGTCTGCATCCATCCTAATGTGGCTGAAACAGTGATGTGCTTCACCCGCCTGTATTTACACCATCCATTCTCTCTTTCTCTCTCTCTCTCTTGTTTTTCAGATTGTGATGTCAAACTCCTGGGTGCCGGGGTCACTTTTAAACAAACAAAAAAGCATAATTTGTTACCCCAGACGGTGCTGTTTTTACTCGTTTAAAACAGCGTTGAGCAAATTTGTAAGAAAGCGTTTGTATTGATCCACACTGTAGGTGTGGTCCTTTTTTATTTTAGAAACAGAAGAATGAAAAACACGTTTCTATGGCTCACTATGGCAGCCATGTTGGTTACACAAAGCATCAAGGGAAATGTATTTTCTTACTCTCACTGCGACAGATGACTGATATTTTGTTAAGTTGTATATAAAAAAATGAAGTTTAGTCTGGTTTGTCGACCTCTGTTGTTGAGATTCACCGTTCATAAATGTCTGATTGTAAAATCTGTTTAATGTGATATTGATGCAGGATTGAATATTTGGCTTAAAGTGCAGTTTTCAGTGTGTTCAGTAGATATTTGAACAAACTCATCATGATTTTCCACCTCTGAAGGTTCAAAATAAATGATTTATTCAACAGCAAGAATCGTTTTAACAGCAGGTGTTTGTAGTTTTTGATCATAGGGGTGTGCATACGCAAAAATCTGGAATCACAGTTTATAGTCTGATGTTATGATTTAATAAGCATCATCATTTCTTCTCTAAATGGACTATATTTTATTATTTAGTGTGCAAGAAACCCGCAGCATTACAAACCTGACCATACATTTTCTTATCAGAGTTATTCACTTAATCGTGGCCCCTCAGCATCAATAAACATTATTGACAGTAAATATAACAGAGTCAAATGACTTAATGTCTGAATTTTTAACAAATTAAATATCACGCAAAACTGAGACAGTCACCAAAAAGAAAAACATGCCAACAGTTTGTTAAATCAATGTTTTCTTACACCTCTACAGTTCCTAATTGTTCTCCACTGCTAATCTAAAAAACACAACTGGTGTTGAAATGTTCTGAGGATTCAATGATTTGTTTTTATTTTTGTTTTTTGGGCTCGATTCAAATGAATGGAGAGAAGAACGTCAAATCTGTCCAGGTCGAGCAGAGCAGGGTTCATGCAGATCCTGAGGAAGTCTGAATTTTTGTATTAATTTTTTAATATAAGACCTTAAAAATCCTTGAAATAAGTCCTATTTTCACTTTGAGGGTTCTTTAAATTTGATTGCATTTAAATCAAACTACTGTGGGGCAGTAAACGATGGCAGCAGAACTGCCAGTGTGTTTTTGTCCTTTTTTAAGACCGTGTTAATTCAGTTCAAACACGATTATTCAGTCAATGATTCAGATTATTATTTAAAGTTAGATTTCAAAATCAAAGTTCCCAAACTATAATTGCATCTTGTTCCTCAATAATTAGATTCAAAAGCCTTTTCTAACTAATTTTAATATAATTTTTCCTCCTCTAAAACAAACTAGTCAAACAGCAGCTTCCAGCAACTATGAAAGAAGGACTGATCCATTAAAAACATGATTTTGATTCAACTGCTTTACAAAACAAGGATGTTCATGACAGTAAAACTTTTATATTATCAAACCAAATGACCAATCTTTATGATAAAACATGCTTGCTGAGGTAAATGTTGTGCAAAAGCAACACATGTATTCATGTTTTTGATTCTGTTTCTGCATCAGTGCAGAATCATCCACGCCGACATCACCATGCTCCAAAGAAAACTTAATTCCTGATTCCTATCCTTTAATTAATATTGCATCCCCTGTCTTGTTAAAATGAAGTTAAACAACAGTCTGACTTTAGAAGTAAAGATTTTGGTGGATTATTAAAAAAAAGGTTTCAAGCTTTTGACTCTTCCCTGCAGTGGAGAACAAAGTCTTGAATTAGATTGAAGACCCTTCAGAGGCGTAAAACCACAGCGAGTTGGTTGTTATATTTATAATACTCACTATATTTAAGCCAGATGTTGAATCTTGTGGAAATATCCCTTTAAATTCACCCCATAAACGCACGACAGGTTAAATTCTCCATCCTGGTCACTACATGCTGCAGAAAACAAACATTTTACCTCATTTCTTAGCCGAGACTTTTAAGGAAGCATCAAACATGTTTTAGTTTATTTTTATTGGCTCCCTCCTTGTATATTTTCTCTCCTGTGTATATTATACCTTTTGTGAAGGACTATTTTTAAAGGAAATAATGATAGGACTGTAAAGATTGGTTTGAAAACATGTAGCTTCTCCTCTTTGTAAATACAGCGTTGGGCTAAAACTAAATTGGGTCACATTTCACCAACATGGCTGCTCGGTCCTCATCAACATGTCCGACCCGCCGGCATCCCATCATGGTTTTGTTTCTGTTGATTTTGTATCTCCCTCTAAGTGCATATTTTTGTCATATTGTAAAGCTTTTAATAAAAAAAAGGAAATGGCTCAATTCTCCAACTGTTTTCTTCCTCCTCTTCTTTTACCGTTTCCTCAGGTCTCATAACAACAAACTACAATCAGCAGCCTCTTAGCTCCCTCCTAAGAATCAGACAGACAGACAGACATGTGGTTTCCACTCAATGATAAACCCCTCCAGGTCCAGGTCCAGGTCCAGGTGGGGCTCAGCTCGCTGAGGTGTGAAGGCGTCCCACCTTCAACAGCTCCACTGTAGAGAGACGAGCCCAAAGAAAAGTCTCTCTGGGACCGCAGAGTTCTGACCTTCAGTGGGGGGAGCAGATCAGACCGCGGACGCCACAGCCCGCCCCCCCTTCATCAGGAGATCCAGATCGAACGAGCAGATGCAGTTGGCTGGTCGGCTGCAGTTTGATCTCATAACAAACTCTGGTTTTGGTTATGTAGCTGATTTTGTTCATCCCCGTCCTGCTCTGACTGTCACATTTGATTTTTCTGTCTTAAAGTGCGATTTTTCTTTTGTGCTTTTTCGTTTTGTCAGTTCAAGTCCAACCCTCACGAGAAAAAAAAGGCTAAATCACATCTCAGAGCGTGTCCACACGTAGGCAGGCTTTTTAAAAATGTGCTTGTATGTGTTTTTTGGCAATAGGGACAATGATAGAAAGAACTGGTGTGCCTGTCTGATGGCGGTAAATCAGCCTGTACTTTAAAATCCATGTTCACATGCAAAACCTCGACAGAATAGTTCTTCGTCACACTTCTGCCAGTGCAGGTGTGTTCTTGTTTTAGCGTGGTTAATTTGCATTAGAGATCGGCATTCTGTTCAACACAAGAACTGCATCCATGAAAACTAGAAGTTCCCCAAGAGCTCAAACTTCTGCCAAGGCTTTTCTCACAGTGTTTCCTTCTCTAACAAATCCTTGGAAAAACTCAGCATCTGAAATTGGACCATGACCAAAATCTGATCACTTCATCCTTGTGCCGCGACCAACATTCCCAGAAAATGTGATCAAGATGCAGCGAGGACTTGTTGAGTTATCTCCTTCACAGAGGAACAAATTTATGAATGCGGTGATTAAACAAAACACTGAAATCTAAAATCTTTTATCAGTTTTCATTCTTAAGTTTAGAAGATCGACGCCAAACAGTGAAGTCCTATTTCATGTTCTAAACACTCAAAGCCATTTAAGAGTCAGTGCATAAACAAGGTTATTCAGATTTTTATTTTAGGTAGTTAATACTTTTACCTTCATTTTACAAGATTGTCCTTTTGGAAAAAATGTTTTCATAAGGGTAATATGGCCACGACACCAAAAGTCTTTTTTTTATGAATGATTGTTTGAGTTTTCCTTATTTTTTATGCCTAAAAGAATCTAAGAATGTCCATGTCTGTGCTTTAATGGCATGCTGTTGACAAAGATGGTTTTAAAAACATTTCGTATGCACCAAATATGTTTTTTAAACTGAGATGGAGAACCTGCGTATGTGTGGACACGTCCTGAATCTTAAAGGCAATGGAGTGGTGCAGCAGAAACACAATATTACTGCATTTTAATGTTTAATACTGCAGTTATAGAGCCTGACTATACAATACATCAACATGGAATGATCTGTTTTAAGCCCAGGTCAGAGAAGGCAAACACAAAGTCAAAAATTCAGGCATTGACGGACTTCAGGGCTTAAACATGTCACACTGGTGTTGACGGTGAAGGAGGAGGAGCAACAAACCAACTGACCGCATATGTGCCCCGTTTACCTGACAATGTTGTCACCAGAAATGAAAAGGTTTTTCCTTTGTGTTTTCAAAAGTGCCCCATGTTCACATGGAGACAACATGAAAACATCCCACATTTAGACGGACTCACGAGAACGACTGAAAACGCTGTAGCGTGTCAGACCAGTAGTTGGCGATGTAGGTTTGTAATGAAATAGACACAACCTCTCAGCCCCTTACAATGCTGTGCTAAGCTCTCTACCCAGGAAGTTCCCCAAACATTCACACCTGGGATCATGTGACCACACCTCACAAGACCGGAGGAGTTAACGACCCATTCAGGGTAACGACTCTCAAGGGCTGAATCACCCTGTCAAGAGTTTCTGAGGCTGCATTTACACGGGCACTACTGACTTAAAGACGCAAAGATGTTTCCTTTGTGTTTTAGAATTCTTCTGCGTTCAGACGACGACGCTCGAAGACGAGTTAATCCACTGTAGTGTGCATGCCGGTTCAGCAGATGGCGGTGTAGGTCTGCAGAGAGGCAGCACTGCTACAAAACACAAATGAAGAAGAAAAACTTTTCACAAACAACACTGGCGAATAGACGCACAGAGACGCAGGAGTTTCTTCTCTGGACAACAAATCTGTCTGGATAACAAACCGAGCACGGTAAAAGGCTCACACGTTACTCGGCAGACGGCCGAAGCTGTTGTTGTTCCTGGTATGCACGTGCAGCCTTCATGTGAAAGAGTACTGCGCATGCGGCGACGTCAGCGTTTCACCCTGAAACGCTCTGATACAGGTTTACACGGAGCTGAATGGAGAGCATATTCAAAACTTTCCACTCGGGAGCCTGTTTTCAAAAGTTTCCATTTTAGATGGAAACGCAATGTGTTCTCATCTAAAAGCAAGGCAAAAAACACAACGAAAACTTATCTGACTTGACCGTTTTCGATGCCATGTAAACACAGCCTGAGAGTCCTTTCTGCAGCTTCTCCTCTTCTATTGCTGTTACCTTCATTCTCCAGAAAGATAAATATCTGGATGAACTTCTTGGATGAGAAGTGAAAAATCTTCTCAAAACGGAGCACAGTCCAGGTGCCTCAGTTTTCAAGATAACCATGACCTGGATGAATGAGAATCTCCACAGACCTAATGAAACACTAGTTTGTCAACATTCTGGTGAAGACAAACTTTTCACAAACAACAATAGCAAGTGGACAGACCGAGATTTGCAGACTACAAACCTGTCTGGATGTTTTTGTCTGGATAACAAACCGAGCACAGTAAGCAGCACACATGTTGCTGGGTTGGCAGAAGCTGTTGTTGTTGTTCCTCGGTGTCTGTGCTACTGTAATCTAGACTCTAGTTTCAAGGGTTTGCTGATTCAGGCACTCCGGGCAGCACTCTTGTGTAAAAAGAAGGCGCAAATGACATGAAAACTTTCCGTTTTCGTCCGTTTTTATTGTCATGTAAAGGGCGCCTGAGAGAACAGGACTTGAGTTTGAGTCTCCACATGATGTTGAATGAGATGTTGTTTTGCTGATAAAAGCAGCACCCTGCTCTTCATGATCCTCTGCTGTGCCTCTGTAACACAGAAGGAGCTTTGCAAACCTTTCCCTCTGTCATCGACCTCGGTTTGTTTACGTCCATGATCGTCACCCATGCAGAGCTCTCTGTGCTCTCATTGGTCAACGTCTCGGGTCCCAAAACCTTAATCATTTTAGATTAGATTGGAAAATCTTTATTGTCCCCGAGGGGCAATTTGTTTTGCAGCCATAGTCCAGACATGCACAGAAACAAGCAAACAAGAAAAAAAAAAACATGGGTACATGTATACATTAGTCTGACTAACTTATGGATTATATCATGGACAGTGAGTTAAAAAGTAAGAATAAATAGATAAAAACAACACTGTGTAGTTAAAAACAATATACAATGTATGTGAGAGGCAGCAATTGCCTATAACTTATTTAAAAGGCCCCAAAAACTCAATTTATGCAATGGCATCAAAATGCCTATAACTTGTATAAAAAACTAACAGCTGATGGGACAAATGAGCTCAGGTATCTTTTGCATTTGGCCTTCCTAACATCAGCAAATCTCCCTGCTTGCAGGGGCTGCCGTGGGTCCTCCAGGATAGTTTTTGCCTTCTTAGCGGCTCTTACTTGAAAAACATGGGTAAGATCAATCAAGTCAATGCCCACAATCTTCCTGCAAAGTTTGACAATATTTCCCAGCTTGTTTTTGTTGGCAATGCTGAGGTTACCAAACCAGCAGGTCATTGCAAAGGTCAAAATGGACTCAACAAAGCGTGAGTAAAACATTTTCAAAAGAGATTTGTCAACATTAAATCCCCTTAACTTCCCCAGGAAGAACAATCTCTGATTGGCCTTTTTACAAATAGCATCGGTGTTAGCATTAAAAGTCAGTTTTTGTTTTTTATCAAGGATGGTTCTTAGATATTTAATCATGCATTAATGGTGAAGTCTGACACCAGCATTAGGCATTCAGATAAACAGCTGACTGGATTTATTCACAGTGTTAGTTTAAGTTGCTTTCAAAATTAACTTGCACGTCCATTATGTAAAATACAGCCCCGGCCTCATTTATGTGTGGTTTTACTCCCAGCAGGGGGCAGTGTGGCTCATGGAGCTCTTGACTAACAAGTCTGTGTCGCTGTGAATATTTTATCTGAAGAAATCCTTCTGCTCCCTGGTTCAGTAAAAACTGAGCAGCAGGAGTTTTTTTTACTTTTCATATTGACGTTCTTCTGCCCTCGAGGTTTTCCAGCAGAGGGCGCATCTATGCCAGATTTATTTTGTCGCTCACATGGATGCAGACAAGGGATCAGGAAGAGGGAGGTTGTGAAGATGCTTTGTTCCTCACTCTTGTTAAATAGTTTAACTAAGTGGAGACTTGTGAGCATTCGTCTGTTTCTGTAGCTGAAACAGGCTCACAGAGCTGTGCACCAACGAGTCTGTTAGACAAATCCTCATTTAAACTAAAATTTACTTTTTTTTCATCCCCTGAACAGTTAAAGGGGAAGTAATGGGCATGGAATCAGGATGCTGCGACATCTAATGCTCATGTTTAATTCGGACTGCATTACTACCACTGGCTGAATCTACTACAGACACGTGCACTGACACAGCTGTGTTTACCTTCACCTCGTGGGCCATCAGGCCAGAAAATAGATTTTGTCGTCTTATTTCTGTAGCGTTAAAGTGAAAAGGGGCAGGTTTCACGATTTTCTTTTTTCAGACTTCCAAATCTGAGCATCAGAACTAATCAACTATTTTTACATTGTAGTTTTTTTTGTTTAAAATACATTTTTTCCAACATCTACACATTAGTGATTTGAAAATTCAAACTTTCTGCTCGACAGCATTACCAGGAGGGATAGGAATAAATACGATTTTTACACCAATCTCATTAATGGTTCTTCCCATCGGTACGATTCTTAAACAATTACCTGGTCAACTACTCTGCAGGCAGATTTCGGTCTTTACGGGCTCTCAGTGGCAACAATGTCACAACATAATGGTAAATGAAAGCCACCATTTTGACCACTTCTGCCCTCGTCTGATTTTGTTTTATTGTCATCTCTGATCGCTGGCTCTGCTGAGAAAATGGCATCTTTTCCATAACTAATGAGATCCAGTCCTCGATGGAGGTGTAATTAATTCTCAGCTGGAATTGGTTTTGATTTACGTCCCTGATTACCTAATGTTCAGGATTTACTGAAATGCTTTCCAATCATATTTTCAACAACAATCCAAGAACTAATTAGCCAAACTCTTATGTCATTGGAAGTGGAAAAATATTTATTTTCTACTAACTTAAAAATTGTGCCAGCCAGCACCACTCCATTGTCCAAGACTGCTGATTAATCGATTATGCATTCATGTTTACTGTCCCCATTTATGCATCCCTAAGGGCCTTCAGCTGAGATCCTCTTACCTGTCATTTTTATTTTCTACTTGGACACTCCTGATGGGCATTAACCCCCCACAAAAGAAGTCAAAGGGCAAGAGGATGGAGGATGGTGAGACCTGATCAAATCTTAAAGGCCCTGGTCGCTCACTGGTGTTTTAATCACTCTGGATGATCAAGAAATCTTGAGACCGTGTGAGGCTTTGAGTTTTCTGTTTTACTGAGTGATTGAGATGATGACCGGTGACCATGTTCTCCCATAAAGGCAGCCACAGTCCTGGGAGGAGGTCTAAGGTCTCTTTCTTTACACCTGTGTGGGCGCCCAGGACCTTTAACTGGTACTGCTTCTCACCTGTGGTATCTGCTTGGTTTTGGCTCTTTGTTTCGGCAGAAGAAAACTGCCGATCTGTCCAACATAAAAACAAAGTAAAGCTGTTTTACTCAAGCTAAATGTGCTGTGAACCAGCTGTGGTTCATGGCTGAAAAATAAAGGAAACTGAACTGTAACAAGTTATAATAGTTGTAAATAAGACTCAAATGTTGCTGTATCGTTGTGGAGTCACAACAGATGCTTTAGCTAGCTGCTGGTTTAGCCGCCAGTCAAGAGACCGTTTAATGCAGAGTTGAGGGACACCAACCATCTTTTCTAGACGGTTAAAAGACTCTAGGATCGTCTTTAATTGATGCTCTTTCAAACTAATCGTCCAATATTCAGTGACAAGGGGTGAGACTCAAGTCATACAGCCAGTTTCAGATGGTTTCAAGTCCAAGTGTATCAGATCCTGATCGAAACAAACTTGGAAGTTGGTTTGGTACCGGCAGGTTCCGGCAGTTGTTGACCCAGAGTCGGCCTTGCTCTCTTGCCACCTTTCATTTTATTCATGTGAATATTTTCCAATGGAGGCCAAGATATGACTTTATCATGACACACATGTATCATCAATATTTAATTTGTTAATTCAAACATTTATTTGGGAGGGATGGTGCATATTGATGAACATACAATATGTTGGAGTCCAGACAATACAGACATAAATATGACAGAGTTAGCACTTTGCTTATTTTCATCTGTCGTCTAACAGTATTAGAAATACCATGGTGGGGTCTTACTTGTTCATATAGTTAGTTTTATTTATTTGTTTGGATACTTTCTAATTTCACGTTTCAGAGCAAATTGCTAATCTGAATTAAATCATGTTGTTTGGGTCAAATTAGTGCATATTGTAGCATTAAGTAACTCTTAACACTGCCGTTGCCAATGCCGTGCCATTTTGAAAAATGGTTGCCATTGGCGCCATGTTTAAAATTCTTGATGCCTCCATATCCACATCTTTTTGGAATGCCTTTGGCTATCACTGTACCAAATTTCATGCTTTTATCACAAAATGAATGATTGTTATGGAATTTCTAGCTAGGCTGACGCACTGATTAGTCAATATGGGAATCGAACCCCCTCATTGTTGTCTTTGTACTGCTGCATGGCTTTCCATATTCCCCCTCTTTGCTAACCTGATACCCAAGATGGACCGTTCATTATATTTTACCAGTCCTTCTGGGGAAGAGCCCATAGAAAGTGTTTGGTAAGGGCAGAATCTTTCAGAAGCATATCCGACAGGTGATTGGACGATCGATCTGTCAGCCACATCCATTACAGGCCAATCAGATGATTTAGAAGGTGGAGAGTACTATGGTAGTGTTATTCATTTTTCATTTAAGAAAGAAATGTGGTCAATCTGATAAAACTGCTGCTGAAGCTGTTAGCATCTCTGCTAATCTCTACGTGGGCAGTCGCTTCCTGCTGTCGTGCTTGTAGCTCCGCCTCTTCCTGCTTTAAAGAACTCTGATAGCCCCTCTCAATCATTGTAGATCAGACACAGAATATGACACAACCATCTCTTGATGTCCTCCACCTATGTCCTCCATTGGTGCAGCTGTTAGAAGCCTGCCAATATGGAGGACGGACTTTTACAGCTCATACTGTAATGGAAAATGAAGAGCCAAAACAAAGCTGAACCAAGCTGGTACCACATGTGGAGAAGCACCAAAAGGGGATACCAAAAAAGTGCCTGTTTGCTCTCTAATGGGTGAAAAGGCGAGCTGAGCCGGTCCCACATCCAAAAAAGCCCTCACAGACCGTGTCCTCAGTCGGGACATCCCGTTAACTCCCAGCGTATTTCATTGAAGCTGACAGGTTGGCTCACATGTGTCTCTCAGCTCGCCCCTAAACGGTGGTTTTGTAATTGGATAATGGACTCTTCCACTCAGCATCAGCTCAGTTATGTTGCGGTCTGCGGCAGCATGGGAGTCGACTTTGAGCCGGGGCGGGGGGGAGTCTTTGTACGCCGGGGTTTGTATGAACATTTTATAGCTACATTTTTGGCATATTTGGGAACATTTTTCTAATTTGCGTGGATCAGCTCTGTTGGAGGGGAGCAGTCCTGATCTTCTGCTGGATTCTGGATCTTTCTTTCTGTGGATGTAGCGGAGCTGGGAGATGATGTAGCTTCTGTCACTTTGTAATCTGATGATGACGATGATGTGCTTCATCCACTGTTTGTACTCTTTATTGTATATTATGGCTGTCCAAATATGTAGAGACACAGATTTTTAGAGCAGTAGAAACTTTTATTTTTCACTCTGCAAACCAGCAACTAAGCCCGCCTGTATATCTTAAGGTCTTCTCTGATTGAAGTGAACTCCTCGTTTAGCTGATTTTGCCCCTTTGGTAAAAAAGTGCTGCATATTGTAAGCATTAAAGTTTTGATTGGGGCACATTGACACTCTTATAAAGAGTTTTTTTCTTGTTTTTGTAAGAAAGCAGTTCAACATAACTTCTATATTGACATTGCATTTCTTGTATTATTTATTCATATCAACAAAAAAGTTCTCAGTTTTTTGAGTAAATGTTGAAGAAAACGTAACTGCAGATGAAAAGAAGTATTCTATGTTTTTAACAAATTGTGGAAACTCTGAAGAGATTCTCTTTTGTACTTGATAGGACATTTCATCCTAGGTAATAAAGTAATGTTTTTGACACCATTTTACAAAAGAGGTGTGTTTTCTTTGTCTTGAATCATTATAAGGGTCAGCACGGTTTTTAAGATCTGTCTGGTTGATATTTAAAGAGATAGTTCGGGTTTCCTCAAAGTTAATGGCACTAACAAATATGCTAACTAATAAAGCAGCTACAGCTGATATTTGGCTGTCAATGGGGCCAACGAAAGCATCCGATAAACCTACATTTAGGTTAAAACTAAAAACAAAACTTTAGTTAAACAAGATGTGAAAGTAAAATTCTTTTTTTCCTAGTGCCCCACTTTAAAACCCTAACTATCCCTTTCACTGTGTGTGCATATCAATATCACGAATTTCATGTATCAGAGAGAAATATGAGTTTTTTGTTGAAGCATGGTGAGTAAAAATTACATAAGCACAGGATGCTATTTTGGCAGAGAGCTTGACCTTAAAAGTCTAAAATCTTGTTCTTAAATCAGAGTGGATGTTAGTGCAAAGTTTGAATAGTAAAGTTACTACTGTAAATGCATATGGTCCAGTCACCTCGATGTTTTACTTCTAAATTTGAATCATGTCATCCTTGAGTCCAACTGGTTCAAGGACAGGCAAGGTCAGGAAAAGTGTGCCAAAGCATTAATGAGATAATATGTTTGCAAACAAAGTAGGAGCACGAGGCTCCCAAACCTTAAAGGCCAGTAATTAACTCAAAATCACATCCGTTCATCCTCAAGTTGGAATAATCAGAAATGACCAACAGGGGATGGTCACAAGACCACATGATCTTGACCCGTGACCTCACACCAGACGTGAATTGGTGTATTTAAATGCACATTTTATTTATTTATTTGTTTATTTGAATGGGACAGTGCACATTAATGAACATGCTGAAACAGGTAAACATGCTGGATTGTAGCTTGACGTTAATTCCCATCCGTAGTCCCATTAACATAGAAACATATTGAGACAGTACAACATTTCACAGTAAGAATAAATAAGAACAAATAAAAGGAGCAGTATTAATATAATACAAGCATTGACAGTGAAAGATACCAAAATAAAAAAATAAAAACACAAACCATAATATACAAACAGATAAATTGCAATGCAGGTTGACTGTGGGTGGAGAGCTAGCCCACAGGTAGGGAGACCATAAGAGTTTCGTTTTAAGGAGTAAAGTGCATAGGTGCTGGATAAAGTGTCAAGTGCTAAAGTGCATGAGTGCCAGGTAAGATTGCACAACGCCCTAAAGTGCACATCAACTAGTGCCTGTGATGCGCCACGCGTAATACCTGAGGCTGGACGCTGGACCATTTTGACAAGCTGAGAGGCGACGTGCGTCACTGCTCAGGCGGAGTAGAGAGCCGGAGCCTGTCGGACTCAGTGATGACCCGTGCAGACAAATCCAGCTGGAAACGAATATTTACAGAACTTACCTTCAAAACCTGTCTCCTCTGAGACTTTCACCCAAGCCTGCTCCTTTTTGTTCAGGTCTCTATAGAGTCCACACGTCGAATCGTATAGCTCTGGATGATGGTGAACAGGTCAGATCAACCTCTCCTCCATCTTTCAGCGGGGTTTGAGCTGGAGCAGGTGGCCGGAGCGTCACACGGCATCAAACCAATGACGTAAGGGGGGAATGTCATCGCTGATTGGCTGCCGCGGCACAGTGGCACACGAATTGGCGTCGAAAGTTCAATGTTTTCAACTCTAGCATCGAGGCGTTTGAAGCCCCAAACACGCAGGACACTCCATACGCACCATGCCAAACGTGTCCAAACACGTCTTTGGATTGACTTTGTATGTAATCTCAATGCGCGTCTTTGCGAATTTGCGTCCGGTGTGGCCGTAGCATTTTAGAGTCCTCAGTTTATCTTTTGATAAGACAGTTGTGGAAAGTTTTAAAAAATGTCTATAGCTCTAAAGAAGATGTCAAAATAGACAATTATAGGCAGGCTGCAGCCTCCAGGGCTGAAAATGGAGGCTCATGTGGGAGTGCCAAGGGCTGTAGTTCCTCGAGCGTCCACTTGAGGCCGGCCGCAGGAAGCCTGGAGGTGTTTTGATCGTGTTTGGGAAACAAATGATCCGGGGTGCCCCTCCTCCACCCTGGAGGGGCCCAAGATTTCATTGGATATACAATATATTTACACTAATGTTTGTCACAAACCTGGTCTTGTATTTTTGACATTCACCTAACTTTATGTGTCCCATTTATTAACATGGACATGGCTGCATTTGATATTCTTCCTGCAGCGAGCATCCTGATTTGTTGTTCAGGCCAGGGTGAATTTATTGTCCTGTTAGGGAAATGCGTCTTGGATATTGCTCTACATCATTATATATTTTTAAAAAGAATACAATCACATAAACACACAGGCTTTGACTAAAACAAGAAAGTCCTAACAGTGACAGTGCAGGGACCTACAGAGTCATTAGACAGTTTAAAGTGCCAAAATGCTTGTGTTCATTGCATGTTGCTCTATTGCTCAAGTTTTTTGCAAAGTTAAACAGCTTGATAGAAGCTGTGAAGAATGATAATTTGAGATGATGTGTTTTGCACATTGGTATATAAAACCTTCTTCCTAAAGGGAGATGTTCATATTCTAGGGACAGTGGTTGAGTGGAGTCTGAGTTCCATTAACCCTTTAACTCCCTGCTCAACTTTTTGTCAGAGGCCAATAATTCAGGACAGTTACTGTGTAAAAATACATCATTGTTTGTTTCTGTCCATGTGTTAGGATACAGAAAAAAAAGGAACAATTTTTTTGGTTGGGAAATTTAATGGTTTAAAGAAACAAAAAACTATTGTTATTTTTGTTATAACCATAAATTTTATTTTAAATACTTAACCATTTACTGATACGATGATTCATATATGTGTACATGTTGTCTGTTATTCATCAAAAACCATTATTTTGTGTGTTTGCCAAACTTAACATAATCAATTTGAAGTTATTTTGGATTGATATTTTATCTACAGAACTTTCTGCCTTTTTCTGACTGATTTGTTTTGTGCATTTTTATGTCATCATGTAATCAACTGTTTACTTTTTAAACCTTGAAATCCCACATCAAGTAAATATCTGTTGTTTTTTTTTTAACTTTCTCCGTTCCATGAAAGGTTAACAGTATCAATAGCCAGGTTTACATGGAGCCTAATATTCTGATTAGAATAAAAATGAAACAGAATAAAACACAAACAGAATAAAAATGCTCCGTATAAACACCTCAATCAGAATAAACAGGCCAAATCCGAATGGAATTTCATTCAGTTGCACAGGGGTAGTATATTCCTTTTCTTAAACTGATTAAAAGTAAAATCCTGTCATGTAAACAGTGAATCGAAAAGTTGTCGGGCTGGGTTCTGTCTGCACATGCTCGGTCTTGACGTAAACGAGCAGTGACGTTTACTCACTTGGAAACATCGCGGCTTCCAAACAGAGCACACAGCACTGGTCTGCATTGGAGAGTTTGTTTTTAATACAAACTCTCAAAGGGTTAAACATTATCGCACGTTTAGACGGTAGGAAAACAAGAAATACTGAACTATTTTTAAAAAAAGTCCACAAAAAAACTCAGCGAAGCCGGGATAGACCAAAACATCGAACAAATAAGGAAGCGCTGGAAAACTCTGAAGGCTGGCTACTATCAGGCTAAACAGCACAACCCTCAAATAATTCAATAAAACACCTACTTACTGCCATCTTTGATAAATCATGTGCTGTTTAAACAGATCTGAGTGTATCACGTGTCTGTAAAGCAGCTGTTCTGATTAAATGTTGTGGCACATGTAAACACCAGATCAAAATAGATCACGTCACATGTAAACAGTTCACCTGAGATCTTCAATCACAATTATTTAAATCAGAATGAAAAAAAGTCTGTATGTAAACCTAGCTAATGATTTGATTTGTTCTGTTCTTTAAAATCGTTAAATATCACTGAATTTATGGATGACCTCGGCCAAACAGTTGAGCTGGTAGTTAAAGGGTTAATTAAGATCAAACACTGAGCATGTGGCGGTCTGTCACCAGATTTCTGCTTGTAAATACTGGACGTGTGGTCAGTGATGATTGGTTAGGATATAAGATCATTTAGGCAGCGCGGTGGCGCAGCAGGAAGTGCACGTGCCTCACAGCAAGAGGATTCCAAGTTCGATCCCCGGGTTGGACAGGGGCCTTTCTGTGTGAAGTTTGCATGTTCTTCCTGTGCACATGTGGGTTCTCTCCAGGCACTCCCCCAGACCAAAAACATGCTCATTAGATTAATTGGTGACTCTAAATTGTCCTTAGGTATGAGTGTGAGTATGGGTACTAAAACAAGCTAGTTTCTGCTCAGGTTCTAAACGAGCTGAGTCGATACTTAAAGATGACGTCACCGACTGCCGGCTACTGATTGGTCAGACAATGTCGTCATTGATGAGTCATGAGCGCGACGACCTAGCATGCTAGCGGTAGCTACCATTAGCTTACCCTCACACATCTTTTCTTTGCAGCTCGATTGCTCTCGTCATTCTTGTGAAGAATAATTTGACCTTTGTACATATTTTATGTATTCAACTTTTGTACATATTGTATATAATCTTTTCATGTATTTGACTCTTTATCCTGTAATATAATCATGTTTTTAATCATTGTCTAGCTTTTGCATACTTCTGACACAGACACACACACATACCTTACACACTGATTCATTACTGATAATGTGACCTCCGTACGTAACCTCGTATGGAGGCTGTCTCGCGCCCTTTATCAAGTTTGAGGGACATCCTCCATACCAGCTCAGTCTGGCTCGTTCCAAGATAGTGATGTACCGAGGTCACTACATACACACACCTTCCTTGACACTCTCATAAAAGAGAAAAAACATAACATCTCTTCAGATCAACATCCAGCTTCTTGTTGAATGTTTGTATCTCCGGCCGTTAATTAAATCCCATCTTTTTGCCTTCAGCTGTCTCATCGTCAGTCATTTTTGAGTTATGTCAGGGGTTTTTGGTACGAACCGTGAAAGTTATACTGAGCTTTAAGAATTGCGAAAGGACAAAATCCTGACAATTCTGTTGTATAGCTTCCAAAACTCTCCTGTGCTTCTCAAGGGGTATTTCTTCTTGCCACCTGCAACCTTCCTCTGCTTTCCTTTTTACTTGGTTTGTGACAAAAAGCCACAGATTGTTGTGCTGCACTCAAAATGACGTCACCGCAGTGCTGCTCTCTGTTTACAGCGACACTGCACGCTGTTGGGCAGGTGACTGGGGCTAATGGAAAAGCAGTATAAGGCGAGTAGAGTCGAGTAGAGTAGGGCTAGTGGCAAAGGGCCTTATCTGGCCCCACAGTCGACTGGTGACCGGTTTAGGGTGTACAGGGTATAGGGTATAGAAAATGAATGAATATGAAATCATTCATCACAGCTTACTTCACCAGATAGTCGGGCTTTTGCTGTCTTTGTTTTGAAGAAGGGGTTCAGGCCAGAAATCAGGCTGATTATCTTTTAGCCTTGAAATCCTCACCCTCACACATACATATGCCCTCATCTGTAAACACGTAGACCTTATTATCCTGTGTTTGTTTAATAACTTCAAACACTGAGGGAGCAGCAGGGGGCATTGGTTTTACCCCCAGACCCCCTTTTCCAGACTTTTCCGGACCGACTCTTCTTGAGCATTGAGGGAAACCTGTGTGACATGTGAGCTGTAACGGACAAGGTCACGACCCCAAACACACTCACAAACTCCTCCAGTGATCAAATTACCAACATGACACATAGACCCCCCCCTCCCCTCCACAGTTGACCTCTCACTCTCCCCTCACACCCTCCACACTCAAACCGCTAAATGAATCCAGAGACTTCACCAAATCACCACTGATGACCACAAACCTCAGGAGCTTTCCGTCCACCAATCACGGGTCCGTCCTCACGCCCTGCTTGTGGCTTGGGGGCTATCACACAGGAAGTCACTAAGATATTACTCGCCCCCCCTCCTCTCCTTCAACATCCTCCGTGATGAGGAATGTCCTCCTGCTGTGATAGTAGCAGAGATGTGGAGTGGGCTCCCGTTTCCTGCCCGCCTGCATCTGTTCCCTCCAGCGCTGATCCCAGATAGAGGCCTCAGCGAGCCTGGGAACCGAGCGGCCCAGCTGACAGACCAGCAGAGGGGGAGAGGAAAGGCTTAGCCCTGCTCCGCTCCACATCCAACTCCTCAAGTCAGCCCCTCTCCCCGCAGGCCAGGCAGAGACCACGGTTGTTAAGGCCTAATTAGAGCGCCATACTTTGGGGAACCTTCTCATGCGAACGCTGATAACGAGGATCGATGTTTCAGGGAGCAGATGGATGTGAGAGGAGGGAGGGTCTGCATCCCGGATGGGTTTCAGATATTTAGGATTTAGTCTTTGGACCAGCATGCATTCTGTGTTAACGCCAGCCCATGAAATTGAAGAAAATGGTTTGAAAGTTATATAAAGTATTGGAAAGACCAGAGGAAATGATTTTTTAGCTGTGAAACAGTTACTATGACATGGAGGAGCATTACGGCCATTTTAGATGGATAAAATCATCTTCAGCTGATCAAGATTAAAGTCAAAATGATAAAAGTCAAATTGACGAGATTAAAGTTGAAATGTCAACAATAAAGTTTTTTTCAATATTTTATGTATTCAATTTTAGATGTACAAAGCAGATCATCAGAAAACTAAACAGAAAAAAGTAGGGAAATATCAGCCTAAACATTTACCCCTTTCTTCCCACCCCTTCCATGAAGCAGGCTAAAAAAATTAATAAAAATGAATAAGAATAAAAAAATAAATACATTTTAAAAAAATACTGTACTCTCCAACAAGTTACTGAGGTCATCTGTGTTCACGTTATACTTAAGAAATTATACAAAACAACAGTCAACAATAAAGTTGAAATACAATTTTCTGATTAGAGTCAAATTGAAGACATTAAAGTTTTAATGTTGGTAAAAAAAAATCGGAATTGGAGAATAACAGAAACATAAAATGTATTTTGACTTTATTCTCCACATTTCGCTTTTTTTCTCGACATTTTGACTATCATCACAAAAGTGTAGGCTTTATTCTTGTTGTTTCTACTTTAATCTCAAAATTTCGACTTTAATGTCAACTTCCACAAAATTATTTTCTCCATCTAACATAGCCCTTATGCTCTTCTGCACTAGGAAAATAATCCTAGAGCCATCCGAGAAGATGATCCTCAAACCCTGGTTTTTGGACACACTTCCATCCACAGGGTCTGTGTAGGCAAAGTTATCAGCCACAGCCACACAGACATAATTAGTATTGACAGATAAAACCCTTATAAGGCAAAAAAAGAAGAATCTACAGGTGTGATGATTTCCAACCAATACATTAGCTATATATAAACAGCTGTATACTTAAAGATGCTATGAGGAGTTTCTAAGTAATTACAAAAAAGTTTCACTTTTAGATATATGCCTGATGGAAATACACACTTTAAGATGAGTTTCATAGCATCAAAATAGGTTATCTATAAATGCTATTTCTTAGCTTCACGGTCAGGTCGGACAGGGCTGGACTGGCCTGGAACTTCAGGAACAAGACAATTAAAACTAGAGCAAATTTATATTATTCAGACACGTCTTAGAGCACCGGGCTGTAAGTAGTGATATATAGCCAGCTACAAAACTACGATACTAAGTTTTCCAAAAATTGCTTGTTGTCACACATTTAAAACTACCACTACGTAACTAGAAAGAGATTCATTACCTCGTCGCTTTGCATCCTGTAAGTTGTTGAAAAAAGAAGTTGTAAAGCAATGCAGAGTTCTGAGGAAGGTCCGAGCTGCATTCATTAGCATCACAACAAACACACACTTTGGCTTGGGTCACGTCTTTACAACAGTCGCCACACGTGCTCATGGGTAGCAGAGTCTTTATGTCGCCGGAAATAGATTCTCCTCATAGCACCTTTAAAGTCAAAATGACGTGAATAAAGTTGATATTTAGGGATAAAAGCAAATTGATGAGATTAAAGTTGAAATGTCAACAATAAAGTTGAAATACAATTTTGTGATTAGGGTCAAAATGTTGGAAAAAGTTGGAATTGGAGAATAGCGTTAGCATAAAATTTATTTGGACATTTCTCCACATTTCACCTTTTTTCCTCGACATTTTGACTATCATCACAAAATTGTAGGCTTTATTCTCGTCATTTCTACTTTTAATCTCAAAATTTACACATTGTCGACTTCCACTTAATTATTTTCTCCATCCAACATGGTCCTTCTGCTCTTCCTCACTATGACCATCAACAATCAACTTCGTGATATTTCCAGTAGATCACTTGAGTGCTCAGATAACCAGTTAACACCATCAGATAACCACAACAGTAAATAGAGCACAAAAGAATTGGCGCTTCTCTAAAAATTTAGAGAGTCGTCCCTATACAAAGGGTTGTTTTGACACACCTAGACATAATTAGTATTGACAGATAAAATCCTTATAAGGTTAAAAAAAATATATCTACAGGTGTGATAATATCCAACCAATATATAAGATATACATAAACAGCCGTAAACTTAAGGTAACAGTGTTATGAGCAGCTGTGCTTTTCTGTTATTCTGTGAACATAGAACTTGGAAAAATAAATTTCTCCTCAAATAAATGAAAAAAAGTGGATTTGAACATCCTCCAACTCAAATTTTAGTATCATCTTAGTAAAGTAATCAGCAGCAGATAAATTATACGAGAGTCTGAGCACTACAGTGTGCAGGAGTTTTGTGTTTTTTAATTCTTTGTCTTCATTTCCCCTCCACAGCAGCCCGCTGTGGTCTGGATGTTTGTGTTTATGTGGCTTTTTTGATTGTCACATTTTGTTGTTGGAGTAATGAACACATCTCGTAGACGAATAAAACAATCCCCACAGGGTCAAAAGTTAGCAAACACATACAAATCTTTATTTGGCTTATGTTTCATAAAGCAATGTCAGCGTTCAGTGCAAATCTTTTCCCGTTCCTTAGATGTTTGACATTAAGGTCAGAGTACAATCAAGCAGTTATTTCTGATTAAATACGAAGAAGTTCCTCAAGAACAACAAACCCCCTCCTGCTCCGCTCTGATCCTCCCCAGACACTTTTAACGCCCTCGTGTTTGTGTGTAAGCAAAGAAGAAGAGGCCCTTTTTAGAGAGTCCAGGTGTGCAGAGGATCAGGTTCCTGGGATCAGTACCCAAAAACAACTCAGCCCCCTTTTTCATACAGGGAGTCCCTTTGTGATGTGCAGGTCATATTTCAGTATGGACATGGTAAAGATGCTGCCTCAGGTAAGCTAGCTCAACAAAGCTTCACGTAATTTACTCCCCGTCATCGAGTTAGCGTTAGTACCACATGTTCCAGAATATTTTTTATAGCCTCTTACCTAAAAATCCCCTCAGGTGTTTTATCTTGGCATGCCTATAGACCCCTCTGTTTCAGCCCTGCTTCAAACAGGCAGTTTTGTGTTAATCCTCATGTCCTGATTCAGCCTCTAGTAAAGTGCTCTAATGTTTACTGTAGCTATAAAGACATGTTTAGACATGTAGACAACATCCCTTCAGACACATTAGTTTTTCTTTTTGAAGCACTCATTTTATAATTAAACTTATTTTGTACCAAATGTACCCCTCTGTCCCAATGCCTCCAGCTTCTGTTGCACCCAAGAGCCAGACCGTGTCAACACGGCAACTGTATTTAAAGGATAAGTTTGGTTTCTACAGCTTTCACATTGTTTATAGAATGAAGTAGAACAATATACTCACCCAGAAGGCTTTCCTGATCCAAACAGTGCTTCAGGAGATATTTAGATCCAAAATGGAGCGGCGGACATCCTTATAATGGTAGCACACGGGACATGTATAGCGCCGCTCCTAAAACTGCATTAATCGTCCAAAAACTCATTCGTTTCACCAATATTTCATCATCGACAGCCCGTGCCGCTCCAGACATGTTTTTGTGACTGTGCTGACCTCTGAACTGAAGACTGCTCTCTGGTCAGCTTTTCTTCTCTTTGCCTCCGTGTCCTCCTTTCAATGAGCTCCTCATCTGTAAACTCTGGCTCCAAACTGTAAGGACACCCATCATATTCAAAGTTCTCCTCCACAACATCTTCATCCCATAGATATTTGTCTATTTTGCACAAAACTGGAAGAAGAAAGTCGTTGTGTAGCCAGTGTTCTTCCCCTGAAACAATGAGCCGTACTGTGCATGCAAGGAGGCAAACGTAAACAAAGTCTTCAGTTCAGAGGTCAGCACAGTTACAAAAACATGTCTGGAGCGACACAGACGGTCGTGGAGGAGTAGCCCGAGCAGACCATGATGAAATATTGGTGAAACTAATGAGTTTTTGGACGACTAATGCAGTTTTAGGAGCGGTGCTATACATGCCCTATGTGCTACCATTATACGGATGTCCGCCGCTCAATTTTGGATCTAAATATCTCCTGAAGCACTGTTTGGATCAGGAAAGCCTTCTGGGTGAGTATATTGTTCTACTTCATTCTATAAACAATGTGAAAGCTGTAGAAACCAAACTTATCCTTTAATGTCTCACTGTGCTTTAGCGCTAATGCTAACCTCCTGCTGACTGGATTATACACATAATCCCAGACTCGCTGTCCTTTCTTCACTGTAACGCTGGATTAAAATGACCCTTACAGAACAAAAAGAGACCCGGTGTTGTTGTTTCACCAGTGACCATGTTGACTGGTAACTTATGGCTGCTTGTGTCTGTGGTTGCCACAGATGTTGAATCCAGAAAAGGTGTCCATGAAACTGTTGAATAGGATGATAAATCTTGAAATATAAACAAAGAAATATTTGATCAATATGCCCGTTAACACCAGAGAACATGGCCACGAGTTAAACCATAACATGCTCAAACTTGGATTGGATGTTAAAATAAAACAGCTTTTCACAGAAACTGCAGAAAAGAAAAACAAGTGAACACCAGGAGCATTTTTGCGTGGTGATGAACAGCTTCTAGCAGTGTTTATGTGTTTCTTGTGTGTACGAGGATGTTTTTAAAAACTTCCCATGTGGACTGGATTATTTTAGGAAATGGTATTAAAGGGAGAGTCTGGGTTTTTTGAAGTGGGTTCTAGGTTAAAACTACTCAAAAAACTGTTTTTGTTGGTTTAACTTTTCCTGTGAGTAAACGCCAATGTCTTGTTTTTGGACTTTAGGAATTTCATGAACCAGCCATGAATCAGTGACCTACTAAATTTAACTCAGCATTACTTCTGAGGATTATAGACCTTTTGTATTACCCTGAACATTACAGAATAAGTCTTAAAAATCTGTCTAGTAGAGGGTGTTTCGATAAATCATGTGAATACCTCATGCTCAAATGTCTATTTAGGAGGGGACATTCATTTATTTTATCTATATTACTGGTATTTCCTGAAAGCCTATGGATGTGGACCAAATATCAAAATACCACCAGCAATCTTGTGAGCAGTGTTGAGCAGTGAAGCACTTAAAGCAGAATAAGTGACACAAAAATGTAAATATATGAACGGTGACTGTTTTGTGGGTATAAGGGTGTTTTTCTGTCCTAACAGGAGCATCACAAACCAGGTCAAAGAACGTAATGGCGTTCGGATCCAAAGAAATCCACGACTCCTTAAAAGTGTCTTCTGTTTAAAAAAATACTGAGGGGTTACTTTTCAACAGTCCAAGCTGCAATGTCCCTTCCCCTGCAGCAGGGGGCGATAGTCCTGTCTGTTGGTTCACCTGCACCTGGAGCGGGTGGCCTCCAGGGCCTTCTGGTGCCTCCGTTTGTTGAACCTCTTGACGTAGTTGTTACTCCGCAAGAGGCCGTCTCCGGGCTTCAGTTTACCCCCCAAGAGGTTCAGGAGGTCAGGGGGAAGATGGCGCCTCCGGTGGTAGATCTGACCCATCACGATGTATCTGGTTCCTTTGTGAGACAGGTAGGAGGTGAACAGTTAAATTACAAGATGATATCCTCCATATCTACATTTAAGTATCAGTGATAATGACTACATTGATAGAATATTGATAATAGACAACAGGCAGAGTCTTTCAGGGTGGGTTGTCTAAATGCTCATGGTGCACTTGTGGTCTGGGCACCCATGAGTTCATCACTACCATAAATTCTTATTTTCAGTAAGAATATCATTGATTATACTTCTATAAAATGATCACCACAACCATTCAGACATGAGGACCCTCCTGAAAATGAGATGTAGCATCTCAAGAGGCTAACCTCTAATAAATCAGACGACAGGTCGATGGTTCATGAACCTGTCCCTAACTTTAGTTCTTACTTTAGTCCACTTGTCTCCTCTTACCTCCCTTCCTTCACCCTCACACCAACACAGCATGGTGTGGATTTGCTGTTCATCATGAGACTGGGATCCACATTCAAGATTTCCTGCTGCTTAACAGAAGGTTTTTTCTTGAGCCATGATGGAGGGATTCATGATTGGCTATATGGATTGGATGGATTATTTGTATGTATATGTATATGCGTATCTTTATATGTATATATGTATCTATGCATATATGTGTATCCATAAAATGAAGAGCTTTATGCTCTATTGTAAAGTGTCTTGAGATAACACTTGTTATGAATTGGTGCTAAACAAATAAAGATTGATTGATTGACTTTAGTTGAAACTGTGGTCGACTTTGTTCATTAGTGTTTGTGTTAGCTTAGCTTCTTTAGCTGTTTTCTTTTGTATAGACTAATGAACCATTGAAGAGTGTACCCCCTATTTCTGCTCATGTTCTAACAACAATATTAACACAGTAAACATGGTCACAAATTAGATCATAACACTGACACACTGTGCAGTGGGAATTTTGTCCAATCAGAGGTCAGACGATGCTAACAGTGAGGTCTGGTCATCAGTTGCTAACAGATATTTGATGATGATTTTGTTTTATTATTTACTCTCTGAACTGCCACCATGTTTGGAGTTTACTTTTACCACAACAGAAAGTTACATACAGCCAGATGTCTTCTGCACCGTCCAGTGGTTCGAATTTTGGAAGAGGGGATTTTTATGCCTTCAAAGATTCTGCGTATTGAAACGATCCCTTAGTAATTACTTTAAACCTTGCACAGCAGCTGGATCCTCCTGATTCAACGTTTGTAATTAGACAGATCCATCCAAGCTCCAATCTACAACATTGTGAGTGGCCCAAAGCAGGACGGCCCAATCAGAGCTACCAGTGAGATGACAGCAGGAAGTGGCTACTGTACAGAGATTAGCATAGATGCTAACAGCTTCAGTGACAGTTTCATTAGATCTGGAACACATTCTTTTTAAATTAAAAACAAACAACAATAAAAATTTCTCTATAGTAAAGATATTTTTGCACCACTTTTGACGTATTTGAAGAGTTTGTTTTAATACATGGCCCACATTCTGTAGTGGAGTACAGTCCGTCTACAAAATTATCTTATTGGCCCATAATACATGTGATTGACGCAACCGTCGTCCAATCACCAGCTGATTTGCTTCTGACAGGTTCTGCCCTCTCCAAACATTTCCTTTGTGCTCTTTCCTGGATGGACTGGGGAAGTTTTGAGTGGTGTGCAAGGTTAGACGCTCATAATATTCAATGCTGTCCTGCAAGTTTCTCAGTTTTTACTAAGATAGTGGCCCTGATTAGGAGCACACAGAACAAAGTAAAAGAAATTGATAATAGAATTGATGAGAAAAGAGACTAATGATACTGATTCCTTTGGGATTTGTTATTATAATTGGTAAGGTATGCAAACCTTAATGCAGGAAAAAACAGCAAGAAGATACCATCCTTAAATTTTATTAAAACATGCTAGTTGTCTAGTGTAGGCATAACATGTGGAAGAACTCTGCCCCTATATAGAATGTGCCAAATAATTAAAATGTGTCACATGAAAAGGTTGTAATGTGTTTATTTCTGCTGTCAAAATGGTTGTTTCAGAACAGGGGTTAAACAGGGGTTCAAGACTTTTTCAGCCAAGTGGACGTTTGAGGAGCTGCAGCCTCAGCACAGCCTTTTGGTGCTTGATCTTTAAGTTTTTCCCCTGCATACAACTCTAAATAAATATTATATGACTAACTTAAAGAAGCATTGAAATGAAGTAGCTAATGAAACTGTACTGAAATGCCAGATTTAAGACATTTGTTTGTGTTTTTTACTCACCGAGCTTGATGTCAGGACAGGGTTTGCTGCACCTGTAGGTGTCCAGGACCAGGAGGCGGACTTTAAAGAAGAAGCTGTCCGGCGTCACGTAGAGACGGCTCATCTTGTAGAAACCATCACTGCTCACCATCAGAGTGATGAGACGAATCCCTTTACGCAACACGTCGATGTCATGGACGATCCCGTTGATCGCTGTTTCAGGCAGAGGAACAAGTCAAAATGTTAGAAACACTATATAAAACTAATACTTCAATCGTGTCGCCATAATGGATTCAAACTTTGAGTTAGAGAGTCAGGTATCAGTGACAGAAAAAGTTAAATTAGGATGGAAAATTTATTTCTTGCAAGCTGCAATTCTTGCAAAGTAATTTTGTTTCTTTTTTAATAAACTAATATAGATGTACTCCTGATCAAACTTTTCAGACCAGTTGAAAATAGAAGAATTAACATTTTGCACTGTTGTATCTTAAAGGATGTTTGGTTTCTACAGCTTTCACATTGTTTATAGAATGAAGTAGAACAATATACTCACCCAGAAGGCTTTCCTGATCCAAACAGTGCTTCAGGAGATATTTAGATCCAAAATCGAGCGGCGGACATCCGTATAATGGTAGCACACGGGGCATGTGTAGCACCGCTCCTAAAACTGCATTAATCGTCCAAAAACTCATTAGTTTCACCAATATTTCATCATGGTCCGCTCAGGCTACTCCTCCATTACAGTCTGTGTCGCTCCAGACATGTTTTGAACTCTGAACTGAAGAAGAAGAACGTTTGCCTCCGTGCATGCGCAGTACAGCTAATTTTTTCAGGGGAAGACAGCCGGCTACACAACGACTTTCTTCTTCCAGTTTTGTGCAAAATGGACGAATATCTATGGGATGAAGATGTTGTGGAGGAGAACTTTGAATATGATGGGTGTCCTGACAGTTTGGAGCCAGAGTTTACAGATGAGGAGCTCATTGAAAGGAGGACGCGGAGGCAGCTCCCCAGAGTACTGCGCATGCACGGAGGCAAGCGTTCTTCTTCTTCAGTTCAGAGGTCAGCACAGTCACAAAAACATTGGTGGAGCGACACAGACTGTAATGGAGGAGTACTGTGAGTGGACCATGATGAAATATTGGTGAAACTAATGAGTTTTTGGACGATTAATGCAGTTTTAGGAGCGGCGCTACACATGCCCCGTGTGCTACCATTATACGGATGTCCGCTGCTCGATTTTGGATCTAAATATCTCCTGAAGCACTGTTTGGATCAGGAAAGCCTTCTGGGTGAGTATATTGTTCTACTTCATTCTAGAAACAATGTGAAAGCTGCAGGAACCGAACTTATCCTTTAAGAAGGTTCTAAGAAGAGCTTAAAAATATAAAAAGAAGAAAAGGGAGGGACAAAAAAAGAGAGGGAATTTATTGCAAACAACCAGTAAACTGAAACAGGCTGTTCATCAGCTAATCAAAAGTTTAAGAACACAGCCATTAAAAAATCAAACTAATGCACAGAAAAAGGCCCTCTGTCATTACCACACAGACCAGGACCCTCAGACATCACCACAGAGAGTCCCATTGAGACCAAAGATCTACTTTTCAATGGGGGCGTGGCCAAGCACCAGATTAAATTCAGGTTTCACTTATTGTTTACTCAAAAGTTTTTATCTCTGACTCCCATTTCTTCTTTTTGTATTTTGAATCTCTACTTCGAACCTTCTTAAGACCCATCAGTGCAAAATGTCAATTCTTGCCATTTTTTCAACTGGTCTTAAGATTTCATCAAGGGTTTACATCATTAATAATAATTTTAACAAAAAAAAAATGATGATAATTGCTTTCCTCTCATTGTTCTCAGTTATCAAACTGGATCCTCGCTTCAGCTGTTTACATACCAAACTCACTGTAGCAGTAAAACTCTCTCTCCTCCTTCTCCTTCCTGCACTCGCTTAGGCAGAAAGCATCATGGGTAAAGTCTGAGGACTCTGTAGAGAACAAACACAAGCAGAGGTGATGATGATGAAGATGATTATGTGGTCATATAGAGAGGCAGACTCTTGGTCCAGAGAAAGGAAAACTTAAAAAAACAGCTGCAGAGGAGGCTGCATTACTGCATCACTGTGGTGAAAATATTAGAATTTTCATGACCAACCTTTCACCTACTTTGCATTGATTTAAACCTTCAAGCCTCAAATCCAACCCAACATGAACTTCTGTGCATGTCCCACAGTCTCTGTGCTGAACTTTGACACAGACGTCCAGGAGCATGAGCACCACTGACTTTTTCATTTTTCATTTTCATTTGACTGACCAGCTAAGACAAGGACTGGAGTGGTACTGTATTTTACAAGAAGTATCTATATGACTAAATAAAGGAAATACTCTACACTTAAATTCTTTCTGTCAGTGCAGGATTACGGGGGTTTAAAGATGTCATAAGATAATGCAAAGCAAGTGAAAGTGTTGGACCTTGGCACTTTTTCTTAGCCTTTGAAAATGTTTATAGATAAAATAAATAAATAAATAAAGGTAAGGAAGCGTTACCACAATAAATCATAATAATCATAATAATAATAATAATAATAATAATAATAATAATAATAATAATAATAATAATAATAATGATGATGATAATAATAATAATAATAATAATAATAATAATAATAATAATAATAATACTTTTGTAACTCCAAAATCTCCTTTAAGTATCTCCACATCAAAATGATTCCTTTACAGCTTTGTTTTGATGCAAGGTGCACTGAGTTGCTTTCATGAGTTTGGGTAAACAAAAGCACATTATCCTGAAGTCATGGCAGATCGGTGTAGTTTGGTTTAAAAAAAAAATTCCCTTCAGCATTTTTACAATATTCTGTTCAGGAGTAAAGTGTGACCAAAACTGGAGTCAGTTTGGCTCATTTTGGTTCTTTTATTTGAGGGCCTTTTTTTTTAGTCACAGTGATTGTGTAATATCATAACCTAAAGGTTAAATGGTAGATTATTACTGCTCATAAATACTCAGAAATAGAGCATCAAAGAATTTCCCACAAGGCTTACTACGTTTCCCATAACTCTTACATAATTTACAACCCATTGAAATCTGTAATCCCAAAGGAGAGTTTAATAAATGATGCAGATCCTGGTTATGTGATCGGCTCAGGGATGAGCGGCAGGGACACGTTTATTTCAGTCTCTGCAGGAAGACTCATGAATTCATTGATGTACTTTAGAGCAGTGGATCTCCACCTTTTTGGGGTCAGAGACCCCATGCATGTGAAGGACCCCCTCCCATTAAAGATGTCTGTCGAGTTCATAAACTAATTTCATCAGATATCTTCATACAAACAGCGTAAAGACGTGTGAATAATTTTTGTCACTTACACTTTGTGTAATAGAAACACCAAGTGTTGATCACCCAGCGCTCTCTCATTAACATAATTTAATGTTTGTGAAGGCAAATCAACTAAAACTCTTTATTGTATGAAAATAAGGGTAGCACTTCTTAATTATCATCTCTATCAGCCCACTGGAACAGGAGAGGACTCATAATTTAAAAATATTAAGTTTGTGTTAAGTTTTATTTGACCGCCCCATGCAGTAACTTTGAACAATTAAAACAAAAGTGAGAATTTTTATTAAAATACAATAAAATTCACTTTTGAAATGGGTAATAAAATGAAAAAAGTAATATCATCTGCAGTTTAGTTGGATAAAGGTCTCAGTCACATTTGAGTACAATAATCATATGTTTTTATTAATGTCATCACCATCGCTGTCATTGCAAGGACCCCTTGCACTTATACCATGGACCACTAGGGGTCCACGGACCCCCAGTTGAGAAACACTGCTTTAAGGCAAATTAAAACCAGAAGCACAACAAATCAGTGTTGGTCATCTCAACTCAGCTCCTGCTGATGGTGGACTCTGTGGACGTCAGACTGTGACCAATGTTGCCAGATTTAAAAAAATAATCAGCAAGGTCGATGAAATGAAAACAAACGACCCCCACATCACATCACATATCTATCTATCTATCTATCTATCTATCTATCTATCTATCTATCTATCTATCTATCTATCTATCTATCTATCTATCTATCTATCTATCTATCTATCTATCTATCTATCCAGTTTTGATTTTCATTTACATTACCTTTTGATTTTAGTAACATTTTTCGTATTCGTCTCTTAATTTACTTCTTCAGCATCCTTTTCTTCATACAGATATAAAGGGAGGAGCTACTGCTATTTTTTACTCTGTTATTGCTAAACAGTCTGTAAACCTTGATTTCCGTAACCAAACAGGCAAAGTCAGGCTTTTATCTCAGTTTTTGTTGATCCTCAGCTTTGTTATGGAGAAAAAAGAAATAACTGCATTAGAAATGCATTTGATTCTATTATCAGTGGTCACAGGCCAAGACCTCAGGTTCATGTCTTAAAGTAGTGACCACACAGTGATGCTCTCCTCCCAGCCATTTTACCACAGCGGGGTTTTTTAGCATTCTTTATGTGAACATGAAAATTGAGGAGGAGGTCCACTAAATTTAACACCCAAAGCACATTTAAAATGAAGGCACTGTCCACACGGAGACTGAAAACTTTTCATATTGAAAATCTCTGCGATGGCAGCATCATGTCGAGAAATGTGTCTGTTCACGTGAAATGCTGCAGTATATATACCAGGCCTGTAAGTGGCGCTGTAACACTGTGGCAGACACACACCAAAACCAGAGAAGACACAGAGCAAGCCAACATAATGAGAAATGTAAACAAACTCTGCCGTCTGCTTTTCTCTTGTCATAGGTCATAGGTTGTTGTGTCTCATGTCGTTCCTGTTCTTGTAAAGTTGGTGTTTTTTAATAAAGCTTTGAGGTATTTTTGACAAAAGTCTAACTCAGTATTGAACTAATAAGAATTATACTTTTAGGGTTGAGGTCCGCTCTTATTTTTCACTTCATTATGTAATTTTTAATAAAAAAATAGTTAGCATTAGCTAACAGTAAACAACAACAAGAACACAGGACTTTTAGAGTTGCTGAAGAGTTTATCTGATGACTGTAGGTGGAGGCAGGCTCAAGCTTCCCACTGACTCCCAGTGTTTGAGCTAAGCTAATTAGCGGTGGGCGAGCTCTGCTTGTTTCTTCCTTGCTGCTGCACACACAGTCTAAAGAATGGAGTCTGTCTGCTTGTCATGGACTCAGGAGTGAGGAAAGACATGTTAGTTTGTCTCTTAAAAGTATAAACGGCCACCCCTTTGTGATTGTGATTCATTCATATTTCAAACTGACTTGCATTGAGACCCTGAAACTCCCATTTTCCCAACTTAAGTCTAAGATCAGGAGCATAAATTCCACCATACCTCGTTTTAATATGTCAAACTGGTAGAGCAGGCTGGAGGAGCGCCGGTTAAAGACCAGCGGGGGGCGGCTGTTGTTCCGGGTCGCTGCACTGATGCCAGACTGATAGAGGCTAGCCTTTCCGGGCCGGTTCTCCTCTGGATCCAGACGTCGATTTGGGGGGTCCTTGCGTGGGGAAGGGGGAGGTTGATGCGGCTGAACCTGTGGCTGTGTTTGGACGGGGGACCTGGGCCTTGTGTTGGTGTTTGTGTCTGGTTCTGGACTAACATTGGACTGGGTGTCCTGGTTTGGTTTCTGCACTGTGCGGTTGTTGTTGTTGTTGTTATTGTTGGTGGATGTGGCCGTAGCTCCTGTCAGGACAGTTTTAGGCAGCAGGCCGATGGTTTTCTCGCTGTTGTGCTCAATCAGGCGGTCGCTCTTGGGGCCTTTCTTGCTCTTGTTGTGGGGGATGTGGTGGCGAGGGATGGGGGCCAGGTCGCTGTGTTTGGGCCAGATGGCAGAGGGGAGAGGATGGAGGGTGAACTTGGACTCAGCGGTCTTGCTGCTCTTTTCCAGGAGCTCGTTGATTGGCAGGGAGGGCTCTTTCACTAGCTGCCAGCTCTGGTTGCTTGGAGCGGGGTCGACTAAGCCCGTCTGACCCTTTTCTATCAGCGTGTACAACTCTGGACGACAAAGAGAGAGACATGCAATCAGAGGTTTGCTTTGGCTTTACATGACATATCAACTTTGAATCAAATTGTAAAGGAGCAGACTGGAGACTAACATGGCTTCAGTTAGGGTTAATCCCAATTCTACCCCTTAGCCCTTCCCTTTTGTCTTAGCCCTTCTTCTTGGTTTTGAGGGCTAAGTGGAAAGGGTAAAAAAAACACGATCCTGAGAAAAAAGACACTACTCGACTCACACTACGTCGTCACCCAGAGCCGCTTGTTGGCTGTGACGTAGGCAGATGCAACAATAACCGTAGCTACAGCTGTGACAGCTAGCTTGTTGTCCTAAATGTATGTTTTTTGGCATTTTTGTGCCTTTATTAATAGGAGAGGGACAGTGGATAGGATTGTGAAAGGGGGTGAGAGAGTTGGTGGAAGACAGTCTGCAAACTGGTCAAACTGGATTCAAAGAAGCATGTACATGGGACGTGCTAACCACTCTGCCAAACCAGCACCCCAGAGCTAGCTTGTTTTAATGAGAAATTTAAAAATACAACAATTCAAACATGATTAATATTTACCTCATGATTTAGTAATTACTTATAATTAAGCGCTTTCTTTAGTCTCTGTTCTGCCTCGTGTTGTCGGGCGCGTTGTATTATGGGAAATTCTCGTACCCCTTTGTTTCAGGTGAGGTCCTGTCTTCTTTTCGAGGGCTCTGTAGCCCTTGGTCTTAGCCCTACAGAGATTTGGACACTACTTCACTGGACGTGAATGTGCAAAATCAAGGGGTAGGGGTAGAATTGGGATTCACCCTTAGTCCAGCGTCCATACCTGTAAAGTCACAATAGGTAGCGCCTAATACATCAGTCAACAGAGCATAAATGAGTTGCACCACTCGAAGGAAGCTCAAAAGAGGAGAAACAAAGATCAGCAGAAGACCAAGACTTGCCAAAGACCAAAATGCTCAGAGACCAAAAAAAGACCAAGACTTTTGGGAGTCAAGACTAAGACCGAGACAATCCGAGACCGAGACAAGACCATCAAAATCAATTTTAAAAACCATGGCAAGGTTGAACAGTTAAGGGGAATGTCCCTGAATCACAACAGCGGGCAGGTTGTCGTCATCACAGGTCAAAATAACACATGAACTGAAGCTTTTTGTTGTTTTACTAAGTGCTCCTCCTTATTGACATTAATGATGCTGAAGAAGAGCAGATCAGTGCTGGTCTTGATCGATCTTGATGGAAAATCCCGAGTCCAGCCAGTCCAAGACCAAGACAAGACCAAGTAAAAATGCTCTTGAGTCCAAGACAAGACCAAGACCTTCGAAGTGTAGTCTCGAGAACAAGACCAGTCTTGAGTAACACAACACTACAGAGTGCATCACAGCGTCTTTGGTATGGAATTGCACAAATGTTTGAACGTGTTTTTGGACATGTATAAAAAAAACTACATAAAGAGACAATCATGAGGCACTAACAGAGGTCAATGGGTGATCTTTTGACAGATAAAAGTCTCTAGCATTGCACATTACACTGAAGTTTGAAGCTATTATTCAAAATGTCCACCACTATAACTAATCACAGTACTTCATATCCAGCACCAGCATACTCACAATCGGTCTGTTCATAAAGTCCATGGATTACAGAGCTGACTGTGAACTGTGAACACAATAAATAAACAATTCTCATTCAGCTGATGGCCCGCCATGTCTGTAACAGCCTGTGCCTCATTTCTATACTAATTTTACTCAGCAGGGGGCAGCATCATGAAAGTGCCTTATCAACTATAAAAATATATTAAAAAAAAAGACCACACTGGATGCTACTCCCACCAGCTAAGAACAGGAAATATGAGCTCACCAAAATACATAATAAAGGAAATATTGTGTCTGGTCAGAAGATAGTCTGAACATTATGAAATCTGGATCCACCCTGCCTTGGATCAGCGGTTCAGGCTGCATGGTTTAAACCCCACAGCCTACCTGAGGATTGCTGCTGACCATGTCCGTCTCTTTATGACCACATGGAGACTTTCAGCATCATAATGTCACAAAATCATCTCAGACTGGTTTTTTGAACATGATGATGAGTTTGCTGTCCTCCAGTGGGGCAGCTGTGTGAGTTTATCATGAAGACATGGACCAAATCTCTGAGGGATGTGCAGCATTAGCCTTACAGTGGCAAGGTGTGCCTAATAAAGTGGCCAGTAAGTGTATGTGCTGATGTGTTTTGCTGGGAGGAGGACGGATTTGCAGCTAAAAGACAAATCTATCTGCACATGGAGCATTATTTTCAAAATGCAGATGGTGGACTGAAACCCAGAGTTTCAGACATTGGTGTGAAAAATGAAAGCAGCTAAAAAATCTCCAAAATCTTTTCTTTTCTCGAGAAAAGACAGAAAAGTCCAAACTCACCGTTCACAGCATGCTCCTCCGCCTCGTCCAGAGGAAACCTGAGAAACAAGAGGAAGAGAATAATCCCTGTCATCCTGGCCGTCCACCGTGAACACTCTGCTGCAGGGACGGATTCCTGGGATTTTTATAGGGGCTGCGCGGGGGAAAGGGAGGCAGTGGGACGTCCCAAACGTGGAAATAAACATGACACTCCCTTCATTCATAAAGTGACTCTGAGGAGTGAACATGACAGGGTGACACATGCAGCCTGTTTATTTATTATTGCAGGTAATTATTGGAGAATATTCTGGATCAAGGACGAGCAGCTCAGCCTGATTCATTTAATTCTTAATGCCTCTATTATCTGAAGGGCTTAAAATCAGGAAAATACTCATAATTCAAGGACAGAAACAAAAAGCACAGCTGCCTTTAGAGTTCAGCAAAACAAAAATGTATTTTAACAATGAAAAGAAAAAAAAAGTAACGCATAATGAGAGCAAATAAAGCCTGAAATGATTATTAAAGCATGTTTGACTTGTTTACAGTCCTGATGAACATCTTCATTCAGACTTTGCACAAGCATCATTTCTGACATAAACTGATTTTCAAGGTCACAGCTCAAAGGTTAAGGTCATGAAGCCTCACAAAAATGCAATATTTGAAGGGATTTTCTTCAAACTGTGCCAAACTATTAACTATATGATCTGCTTTCGGTGAGAAGAGGTTAAAGTCTCTTCATCATTTACTAGTGTGGGAAAAATGTCAAAGTTTGTTCAGACTGCAGAGATGATGATAGTCGCTAAAGGAAGAGAGCTTTGGGACTTTGGAAGTCATGGATGAAACGTAAAGGTCACAAAGTCTCATATTCTTTCTTTACTCCTTAATGCAGCAGTGGGCAACTGGTGCCCCGGGGGCCACATGCGGCCCTTCACCTCACTCCATGTGGCCCACCAACAGTGGCGGCTAGCCAATAGAGGGTGCTAGGGTGCACCCCCCCCCAGTGGAGAGTGTGATTTTAAATGTATTTAAAAATACTTTATTACTTTATTTTGAAAAAATGAATATTACCAAAAATTACTTATTCAAATGTGTAATATAAGTATAAATATAAACTGAACATATACAAATTAATATATTATTAATTTTCATTCATGTAAAACAAAAGTAAGCCTACTCATCTCTACCTCCGTGTCTTATGGGCGCTGGAAAAAGCGCCCATAATACAGTGACGAATAACGGACTGTTGCTAGGGCAAGATAAGCGCATATCAACGTGAATTTGGCCAATCAGCGTAGTTGAAAATAATCTCCGAAGGGCGCTTCTGAAATCGCCCATTAGGTTAATTCTGCTCGTGTTGGTGCCGGTGTGCTGAATTAACTGGTGTTAGATTAACTGGTGACCATCCAGGCAGATGTGAAGGGGGCGTGCCTTTGAAGGACCCTTTTGTTTACTATCCAAACGTCTCCCAAATCCATATTTTACACCAAAATTAGCTCTTTACACTCATTTACTTACTTAGTGGTGAAAGTGACTTCACAACATTTAGCGTGACAACGAAAGACTTTAAAGAATTACAGACTTATTTGACGGCGTAAATATACGCAAGGTAACATATAGGTAACTTTCTTAGATGCCTGATCAAAATGTCAAACTTTCACAATGTCAACTTGTCATAGCCCCGAAACCCGCATTTTACCGTCACTTCAGTGCATCAGGAGCACTTGAAACTAGGTAAAGAGAAGTAGGTTTTTTATGTGGAGGAAAAGTAATGTGGACAATTAGACAAATGTTCCCCTTACTAATTTCTGTATAAAAGTTATTTTTAATTTACACATGCACACATGTTCCCCTTACTCTTTTCTTTGTATATAGGTTATGTAAGCTTACCGGCAGTATATGGTTGTACATTGTTATATATTTATGGGTGTGTGTGTGTCTGACATGTGTGTGCACCATTCTGTAATCTGTTATTTTTATTTGGAATCAATAATAACACTTTTATGAAGCACTGGTATCCTGTAGTTTGTGTTGAATCGTAGTGGGATGGTTGTTAAAAATGGAGTGTTGCACAGTACTGCCCCACAAAGGATATTTTTCACCAGCCACCACTGCCCACCAATCATTTCTATAAAACAAACAAACAAACAAGCAGAAAAACATTGGAATTATCACAAAAACTTAAAATCAACTGCTACGTATGACTTATCACTAAGCAGGTCTGCATAATGCACAGGTTATGTAGGTGATTCAATATTTCTACCAACCTTTGATTGCTGGTACATACTTTGTTTTTTTATAAGTCACTAAAGAACTTGGATATAATATATTTTACACAGCCTTAAAATATAATATATAGTATTAGTAAAAACTATATTTGGAAACAATCGTACAGGTAATATATTTGTGCTTTAAAATCTGATAAACATTCCTCATTTTAAAGCATTAAAACAGGCTCACATTGAATTTACTCATGAGTCAGACTCACTAAATTGTGAATTTTTAATTTTGTTTGAGTTAAAATGTATTAATGTTGGTATAATTCTTTATTGAAGCTTTATCTTGGATTTTTTTGTTTATTTATAGATTATTTCCTCATTTGAAAGTGCCCAACAATATGTAACAGTGTGGCCCAAAGACATTGAAAAAAAAATGTATGCGGCCCTCCTGATAGTCAAAGTTGCCCATCCCTGCCTTACTGTGAAAGACCTAGACCCCACAGAGCGACTGCTGTCACACTTTTTTTAACTCAAACTCTTTATTGGACAGTCAGCGTCACCGATCAGATCTCATGCTCGTCCTTACCTGTGAAATGAAGGAAAAAACTGAATATTTGGATTGTGCTCAAAGGGATTTCAACGGCACGGTGGTGCAGCAGGTAGTGCACGTGCCTCACACCAAGGAGGTTGCTGGTTCAATCCTGTGTCGTTCTGGGCTTGCATGTTCTCCCCGTGTCTGCATGGGTTCTCTCCAGGCACTCCAGCTTCCTCCCACAGACCAAAAACATGCTCATTGTTGATTGGCGACTCCAAATTGCCATCAGTTGAACTGGGATGGACTCAGGCTTAGCTTTAACAGCCACATCAAATCAACAACATCAGCAGTCTTTTACCTTCTACAAACATTGACAAAATCAGAGGTGTAGTGTCTAAACCTGACTTGGAGAGACTTGTCCATGCATTTGTCTCTAGTAGGTCAGATTACTGTAACAGCCTGCTCACCGGCCTCCAAACGCGCTGCAAGAGCTGCAGTACATCCAGAACGCTGCTGCTCCTGACCAGAACCAGGAAGTATGAGCACATTAGTCCTGTGCTTAGGTCCCTACACTGGCTTCCTGTGGCTCAGAGAATAGACTTTTAAAGCAGCTCTGCTTGTGTACAAATCTCTCCAAAGTACATCTCTGACATGTTAGTGCCATATGAACCATATCGGACTCTGAGGACCTCAGGGGCCGGCCTTCTGCTGGTGCCTAGAGTCCGGACTAAACATGGGGAATCAGGGTTCAGTTTTCTGCAGCTAAAATCTGGAAAAGTCTTTCTGAAGATGTGAGACAGGCCTCTACTCTGACAATGTTCAAATCTAGGATTAAAACAGCTCTAATTAAAGGTGTAATCAGCGATCTTCTAATCTTCTAATCTAATGCACTATTTGTCAAATTCATCGTATTTCTCCTCTCCATCTACAAGATGTCACCACTGACAGCATGTTGAAAAAAAGTCTGGTTTCAATACACAGCCTTGGCTCTGAATTTCAGCAGGTAAATACTGTGACTCGGGCTGAGCCACCAAAACAGAGTACACCCCCCCACATCCAGGGGGCGATCACACTCATGCGCAGATCGGACAGAGGGGGGAGGGGGAGTAGTAGGTTAAGTGGCGTGCGCAGTTAGCGTAAGAGAGAGATACAACAGGTGCAGTAGCAATGGCTGAAAAACAGCCCAAAAGAAAAAGGTCAGAGGAGCAGAAAGTGAAAAAGAAGGGCTATGACCATGAAAGAGTGAAGACCCGGGTCAACATTGGTGTTGGTTTCCGATGGTGGAAGGAACTCCGCCAACTGAAAGACCTGAAAACGGACGCGGATGTCACCATCTTTCTGCTGGATAGGTTAGCAACATTAGCTTTGTGGTGCTTCACATAACAGTAACAGCGGGCATTCATCTTATTGTCTAATCTGCCAGAATGTACTGTTGTTGTGTTGTTATCAATAATGGCAGTCGAGTTGTCTGATGAGTTGGGGTTACCTTAGCTACGTTGGTCAGCTACCGGTTTCTACGTCCGTTTCCATGACGATGCACGTCCATCAGCTTTCGAGGGTGGAGCCAGGGGTGAGGTATGAAGGGAGAGGTGGGTCTAAATTCGTTTATAAACATCCTCTCCACTCGTTTTCTCCCACATCGCTCACTACACCTTTAACTGTGCACATGACTGAAAGGATCTGATGTGCACGTTTCTCTTTAAATGTATTTTATAATTAATGTTTTTATTCTTTATTGTGATTTTAATGCATTTTCTTGTTCTTTAAAGCACTTTGAATTGCCTTATGTATGAATTGTGCTCTACAAATAAACTTGCCTTACCGTGCCTCTGTATGTGGCCCTGTGATTGGCTAGCGACTGCTTTAAGGATGTACCCTGTTTCTCACAGTGTCAGGTGGGATTGGCTCCACCCACTGTGACCCTGAACAGGTAGAGCGGAGTAGGTAACAGATGAATCATTCTACAAACTCTTCTTCACTGTCCAGGGAGTGTAAAATTGACGCTACATTTGCTTTTTTTGTTGTTTTTTTCTAATAATCTCTGGGATAAACTCTAAAAATATTCACATTTATTAGAAAAGGGCATGTAGATGGTGTGGTAGAGGGTGGGGTGCTTAAAAGTATTCCCTCCTGCAAAAGGGGAGCTCAGCAGATATTGTGATATCTGTGATCTGCTTTGGTTTGACTTCAGCATCACGTCAAAGATGACCGTAAATACAAACTTGAGGTAAGCTTAAATATATTATTGACTTAGTTTGCACAGAACTGATGTTTTGCTGTGATTAATAAAAAAAAACTTTTATGAATTTTCTAAACTTCTGCAGATTTTTTCTTGTCACCTTCACTATCAAATCAACCATGTTGTTCTGTGGACGTGGCAGTAAATTGATGGAGAGAGCAGTAAATTAATGCATTAACAAATCAACAGAATTATTTTATAATAATTAAATAATTCTGTTGTAGAAATGGCAATTCCATTCACTACTATATTACAACTTCAAATACAATAAAGATTGAAAAATATCATTAATTCCAGGTCAAATATTTGTACCTGTTGGTTAACATGTTGAATTGTGATGAACAAAGAGGCTACTTCAGGACAGTCCACTTCAGATGGTACTGTTTATTTTCTTAATTTCACTTTCAATGAGGCTTGGCTGTCCAACCCCCAAAATGAATTCCTGCCAACAGCTTTGATTATAAGGCTTGACTGCTCTCTGGTGGTTTCTTTGAGAAATTGCAGCACATCATTTATTTCAGCACACAGGAAAAAAAGGTAAATAAATTCAGCTGCAGCTATTTCCCATGCAGCAACAAGCCTCCAAAGTCCTCTCATTCAATTAAAATGAGACAATGGAGAGATATTTACACCACCAGTCACCAATGTTTTCAGCAAGGGATCACAGCCATAAGAAAAAAAGATATTTCTTTATATATTTATTAAGATACAGGCACAAATAGCAATCATGTACAGTATTACTATTGTCTAAAAATACATTTTTGATCGACAGGTAAAATACTGCATAAAAGTTCAGAGATATAACATTTTTATCTGAATGGCCTGCAATATCAAGACTAATAATAAGAATAATTTCCCACATCAGCAAACATCTATTTATACTGTTTATTTTTTTTAAATGTCTGTATCTCTGCATTCCCACAGATACTCACTGAAAAGTCTAACCACACAATCACTATTTGTATATTTCTCCAAGCAGCATAGACACAACAATTAAGTAATGTAGAAATGTAGATAAATAAGTAATACTTGATTAATAGTATGGCTGATTGGTAGCTGGATTCAGAGTTTGGTTAATTAAATAGGAATATAAACTAAAATTAAAAAATCGCAGAACTAATTTGGAAAATGGAAATAAAAGCTGAAATTCAGATTCAAGTGAATTACTGAGGATCTCTTATTGAAAAAATAACTCAAAATTGAATATACTGCCATTCTGCCAATACACCTGCATTAGGTTAATCAATATAGTTATAAACTATAAAAATATTTGCATTTATTTATTCATAATTTAGCTCTAAATTGTTGTTTTGCATTATGTTTGGTGATCATGCTTCATTCTCCACGTGTAAAAATAAGTGTACTCCAGGTGTGAGTAAAAAAAAACCAACGACGTTGTACGATTTATGGACATTTTCAAGTATCATGAATAACGACGGTACAGATTTTTCTGCACCCTGAAAACGAGAAATTAAAGACGACCCAGATGGGACTCGAACCCACAATCCCCAGCTCCGGAGGCTGATGCCTTATCCATTAGGCCACTGGGTCATTACGTGATACATTGGGCAAACTAAACTATTTCACAGAGAGAAATACCATTTAAACTTTAATAACTACCACTTCGAACAACTCAATCTCAGTGTTAATGTAAACGTATGACGAAAAACAACAAATACTGCTTTAGGTACATCCAAAATGGCGGCGCAAAGACCTCAAAAACACTGAAGCGTTCTGCCAACGTGTCTCGCGATACTACCCGCAGTTGCCTTTGACAACAGCTCTGTTGTCAAACGCGTCCCTCTCCTCGGCGTATTACAGTCCAAAACTCGACCGCAGATTCCCTACATTTTAAATAAATGCAAAAGGAACCCCTCTTCATAACTTTACAGTCCAAACGGAAACTTCTTCTCCAGCTTTTGAACGAGAACAGATCTGCTTTACCGACGTTGGAAGACCCTGCAGGAGCACCGGTGGCCGTCTCCACTTCTGACCAATGAAAACACGTTTCTCGCCTTAGCTCCCGCCTCTCCGGGTTTAACCAATCACACTCCTGCTGTCACAAGCCCCTCTGAGCTGCGTGCCTACGTCGAAGCTAAGCTAGTGGGGGCAAAGTGTCAGTATCTATCTATCTATCTATCTATCTATCTATCTATCTATCTATCTATCTATACATACATACATATATACATATATATGGAGAGAGCGAGAGAGAGAGGGAGAGAGAGAGAGAGAGAGAGAGAGAGAGAGAGAGAAAGTAAGTAAGAAAGAAAGAACTGTAAGTGCTGATGATATAAATGATTACTTTATCTAAAAAAATGTTCCAATATATGTTTATCTTTATACTTATTAAAAATACATCTTTGAGATCGGTTTAGAAATGAGCAAGTCATGACCTATTTTTAATGTAGATGTAATGCCTTGAATGGGAATGTTGCCCCATCTAATATGGCCGCCACGTAGGCACGTCCATAGATATCTATGGATCTCTATATACATACAACATGTTCTATGTGTATCTATGGGCACGTCGCTTAGCGGGCTGCTACAGCGCACTGACGTATCTAGTGTTCTAGATCTATGGTCCTTATTCGCGTGACGTCATGTCCCTTTCCGGGTTTTCCGATAGCAGGGGATGCAAACCATGGATGTATAATACATCCATGATGCAAACGCCAATCTCCAGTGCTAATGGCACTCAGCATCTTTATGGACTTGCAGGATCTCCAGGTAAACAAATATCCAATTTAGAAAGATATAGTGAAGACACCATGATTTATGACTAGGCAATAGGTTATCTTGCTAATGTTTTGTATTTTGAATGTCACTAACATGAAAATTTCTAGATTAGGAGAAGCCAAGCAATGCTTATAAAGCAAGGGACCTGCCAGTGTATATGTATTCTCAATTAATTATAGATTTTATTTTTATGTTAATGTATAATCAATCACAGCATCAGCCCTATCAGCAGGAAAGCCTGGAGCAATAACATCTAAATGGACAGATAACAAAAACAGGGTTTCTGCAGGTTTAAACAATTTTATGCAGTTAAAGACCTTTTTAGGACCAGTTCTAATTAAATTTAAGATCTACATAAAATCAGAGAAAGTAAGGAAAGTTGCAGTCACAGAATTGCTTTCAAACTAACCAAATTTATTGCCACAGAACAGCCCATAAAAAATCCAGAACAAATGTGATTTATACAGTGGAGTGAGTGTCAGGCTTATTGTAATTTTTAGAATTGGGTTTTATTTAATTTTAGTTTTGCAGATAGTTTTTTTTGTTTTAATTTAATTTAAGTTAGTTTAACAGGTAAATTTTTTTAAAAGGGGGCAACACACATAAGTTACACATAATTTAAGATCTGACAAAATATAATTTAAGACCTGGATTAACAAAAATGGACAGATTTAATACTTTTTAAGATTTAAAATTGAGATAATCAAATTTAAGAGCCTACAAAATCTTTTGCTTTGCCCAAGATGGTGTCACACATCTAAAGGTGAATGCACAAAAATAGTATAGAGATGGCTACAAGTCAGCTGACTAAATTTTTTGATTAATGATGGAAAAAATTTGGAGGCTGTCTGTCATTATGATGGATTGAATTATCAAGTGTGCCCTCATTCTCCTGCCGACACATGTGTTAAGTAAACTCTCTCTTTTTTGTGCTCTTAATACATCATGGAGGAAGTTATTTAGTCTATTTTAAAGAAAAGCCAGAAGTGTCAAACTGAGTGTATTGTCCCTCTCTGTCTTTGGACTGCTGATTAATGCTGATTTTCGGCTAATCAGGTCTGAGCTCTTTCACCTGCAGCTGCTCCTGATACGTTCTCCTCTCGAAAGGTTTTGATTTATGTAACTTAACGGATTGTTTATTTTCTCTTCCTCAATTTTGCGGCTCTGTCTCTGTCTCCAACTCCTGCTGCTTGACCTGTCAGTCATCTGCCCTTTATGACAGACTGCTGTCACGTCGACCCCGATGTCAGCCCCTCCCATGACGATGGTGGGCTGTGGGTGCAGGGAAGGTGCCCCAGCATGGCCCTGTCTCTTGTACTGAAGAGGAGATACTGCGCATATATAACACTGAGAGTCTATGGGCAAAGATTATTGCGCCCCAAAGTAGAAATATGTCACCGATCGGACAACACAGATGCGAAAAACAACTTTACTCACCATCATTACCTCTATATTTCACTCATCTACAAAAATAGTGAAGTTGGCCCGTTGTGTAAACCTTAAATAAAAACAGAATACAATGATTTGCAAATCTTTTTCAACTTATATTCAATCGAATACACAGCAAAGACAAGATATTTAATGTTTGAACTAAGAAACTTTTTCTTTTGCAAATAATCATCAACTTAGAATTTAATGGCAGCAACACGCAAAAAAGTTGTCACAGGGGCATTTTTACCACTGTGTTACATCGCCTTTCCTTTTAACAACACTCAGTGAACGTTTGGGAACTGAGGAGACCAATTTTTGAAGCTTTTCAGGTGGAATTCTTTCCCATTCTTGCTTGATGTACAGCTTAAGTTGTTCAACAGTCCGGGGTCTCTGTTGTTGTATTTTACGCTTCATAATGTGCCACACATTTTCAATGGGGGACAGGTCTGGACTACAGGCAGGCCAGTCTAGTACCTGCACTCTTTTACTACGAAGCCACGCTGTTGTAACACGTGCAGAATGTGGCTTGGCATTGTCTTGCTGAAATAAGCAGGGGCGTCCATGAAAAAGACGTTGCTTGGATGGCAACATATGTTGCTCCAAAACCTGTATGTACCTTTCAGCATTAATGGTGCCTTCACAGATGTGTAAGTTACCCATGCCTTGGGCACTAATACACCCCCATACCATCACAGATGCTGGCTTTTGAACTTTGCGCCTATAACAGTCCGGCTGGTTCTTTTCCTCTTTGGTCCGGAGGACACGACGACCACAGTTTCCAGAAACAGTTTGAAATGTGGACTGGTCAGACCACAGAACACTTTTCCACTTTGCATCAGTCCATCTTAGATGAGCTCGGGCCCAGCGAAGCCGGCGGTGTTTCTGGGTGTTGTTGATAAATGGCTTTGACTTTGCATAGTAGAGTTTTAACTTGCACTTACAGATGTAGACGAACTGTAGTTACTGACAGTGGTTTTCTGAAGTGTTCCTGAGCCCATGTGGTGATACCCTTTACACAGTGAAGCCGGTTTTTGATGCACCGCCTGAGGGATCGAAGGTCACGGCATTCAGTGTTGGTTTTGGGCCTTGCTGCTTACGTGCAGTAATTTCTCCAGATTCTCTGAACCTTTTGATGATATTACGGACCGTAGATGATGACATCCCTAAATTCCTTGCAATAGCTGGTTGAGAAATGTTCTTAAACTGTTGGGCAATTTGCTCACGCATTTGTTCACAAAGTGGTGACCCTCGCCCCATCCTTGTTTGTGAATGACTGAGCATTTCAGGAAAGCTGTTTTAATACCCAATCATGGCACTCACCTGTTCCCAATTAGCCTGTTCACCTGTGGGATGTTCCAAATAAGTGTTTGATGAGCATTCCTCAACTTTCTCAGTCTTTTTTGTCACTTGTGCCAGCTTTTTTGAAACATGTTGCAGGCATCAAATTCCAAATGAGCTAATATTTGCAAAAAATAAAGTTTACCTGTTGGAATGTTAAGTATCTTGTCTTTGCTGTGTATTCAATTGAATAAAAGTTGAAAGGGATTTGGAAATCATTGTATTCTGTTTTTATTTACAATTTACACAACGTGCCAACTTCACTGGTTTTGGGTTTTGTACAGAGAGATATACATTTGTTTCGAAATATTTAAATTTGAATGTTTCATTTCTATTTTTTTTGTGTGTCTTATTCAAGCTAATGTGGTGAGTGGTGGGGCGGCACCATAGCGCCCTCTATTGGCCAGCCATCACTGGTCCTTAGATTGATCTGAGAATGGTAGTAATGCTGTTTATAGGCTACTAAATATCTTTGTATAACAATAAAATATTTTGCTGTCTTTTTGGATTTCTGTTTATACCTATATGGACTCACCATTTTATGTCAAAGTTAACATTACCATGGAGATAAAACATTGTTGCTCTTTTTCTTTCTCACAACAGTATGTCACAGGCCTGGTGCAGCGTCCCCTGTTGCGCCAACAGCAAAAAGAAATCCCCCCATTTGAGCTTCCATGACTTCCCTACCAATAGAAGTGTACGTGCCAAATGGGTGAAGGCAATCAGGAGAGCTGAGGGACCAAATTTTGTGATAAGTCGTGGAAGCACCTATGTGTGCAGTGCACATTTTAATCCGGAGGATGTGCGCAAGCCAAGCAAAACCTTTGGACGAACTCTCCTTAAACGTGGAGCAGTGCCCTCAAGATTCTACTGGAATGCTTTGGGTAATTTTCACATGATGATGTTAAAGCTAGCTAATCCACTTGTCTCCCTGTCTCTCTGCTCTTTAGTAAACAGAAAAATGCATTTTCAGATTGGGATACCATTTTTCTCAAGCGTTAGACTGAGGAGAGAGAACTCACAGGTTCAGCTGATTGGTTAAGCAGGGAACAGATTGTGTCACCCAGTCGCTAGACTGACACAAAGAAGCTGTTCCTTAGACATTCAGGCTCAGTTACATTGGTTATTTTATTCTATTGTATTGCTAAATACTTAAAGGAGGAGAATCTATTTCCGAAGACATAAAGACTCTGCTACCCATGAGCACATGTGGCGACTGTCGTAAAGACGTGACTCAAACCAAAGCGTGTGTTTGCTGTGATGCTAATGAATGCAGCTCGGACCTTCCTCAGAACTCTGCATTGCTTTACAACTTCTTTTTTCAACAACTTACAGGATGCAAAGCGACGAGGTAATGTATCTCTTTCTAGTTACGTAGCGGTAGTTTTTGATGTGTGACAACAAACAATTTTTGGAAAACTTAGTATGGTAGTTTTGTAGCCGGCTGTCCGACCCGACCACTTAGCTAAGGAATAGCATTTATAGATAACCTATTTTGATGCTATAAATCTCATCTTAAAGTGTGTATTTTGACCAGGCATATATCTAAAAGTGAGATTTTTTTGTAATTACTTAGAAACTTCTAATAGCATCTTCAATGCTGGCTTTGAAAATGGCTCCTTTAATTTAATACTGCCACAGACACCTTTTAATTTTAAGATGATAAATGGATTCTCTGTCCTGCTTTGCTGAAATTGGCGACCTGCAGCCATATTTCCTGTTTATTAAGGAGTTGGAGAGATGAAAAGACCCATGTGATATCTGAATATAGAGCTTCAACCTTTTGACAAAAGACTTTGGTTAAACCTCAAATTACATTTCTCTGAGAAAATATTTATTTACCCATAAAACTGATGAAACATAATCCTGTATGCAAATAAAGCATTTGTGGTGTTGTGTCTTATTTTTTAGTTTCACAAGTTTGGATGCCAAGTAACCGGGGAAGACAAAAGCGCCTGTGTGCTGCTGACCTGGATGACTGTGGAGGGGTGTCTGTCCGAGGGCACAGCACAGACTCCAAGAGACAGGGAGGGAGAGTCCAAAGGAGAGGGGGCAGTTCAGAAGATAGGGGACAGTCCAGCGGACAGAAGACAGAGGACAGTGAACAGGGGACGGTACAGAAAAGGCAATGCACTGCAGTGAACAGCGATCATAATTATGGCTGCCTCCCATCCCCTGGTTGGTATTACAAAACTTAGTGCTACTCAGAAAAGATTCATGGGAGTTAATTACATTGGAAAAAGTACTGATCTACTGAGCACGCCATCTTCAAAAACCAAAAACTTAACTTTAATAATAAAACATTTTCTTTTGTGATCTACTGAAGATGGTGTGCAGGTGGTTTATCTTTGTTTGCTCCACAAACACACCTACACCCGAGTTAAAATCAGCTGTGCCAAAGACTTTGATTTAATAAATTATAGTGCAAAATGTAGAGATGTATTGGTGATGTGCATGTTTTTCTTCCTCTTAAGGTAACCTGGACAGCGTTTCTAGAAGAATAGAGGAGTTGGAGCTGAAAGTGATGTCTCTGGAAAAGGAGCGTGAGCAGATGAATGTTGGTGTGCAGCAGCCCCTGATATACCAGTATTGTGTCACAGATGATGACTTTCGTTTTTACACTAGATTCATCTCGAAGGAGGTTTTTACGGTGTTTTGGGAGTTCATTAAGCCATCTGCTTCAAAACTTGTGCACTGGTCCACGGCGCAGAAGACAGCCCAAGATCGTCCTGCCTGCAGTCCTTGTCGTAAACTCCCACTCATTGATGAGTTCTTCATGTTTCTCTGTCGTGTTGCAGCAGGACTTCAGGAGAGAACATTGTCATCAATATTCAAGGTTAGCCAGTCCACAGTTAATCACGTCATATTAACGTGGACTAGCTACCTGTTTCATGTTCTTGGTTCATTGCCATTGTGGATGACACGAGAGCAAGTACAGTCTACAATGCCTGACGAGTTCAAGCTGTCCTGCCCTGAGGTCAGAGTGATAATAGACTGCACAGAGATACACTGTGAAACACCATTCGGCCTCTCACTGCAGTCAGAAACCTTCTCCAGGGACAAAAACTGCACCACCTTTAAAGGACTGGTCGGGATCTCTCCATGTGGGGCAGTCACCTTTGTTTCAAAATTGTACGCAGGCTCCATCTCGGACAGAGAATTAACTCAGAAATCACAGCTGTTACACTTACTCGAGCCCGGAGATGGAGTAATGGTGGTAAAGGGTTTTTTAATCGAGGAGATGCTTTCTGAAGTGGGGGCAACACTCGTCATCCCTCCACTTAAGAAATCCACTCAGCTGAGCACGGAGGACTCTCTGAAGACCCAGGCGAGGATTTTGGTTGAGAGGGCCATACGCAGAGTGAAGGGGTACCGTATTTGGGATGGACTTGTCCCCATGTCGATGACTGGCTCAGTCAGTCAGCTTTGGAGCATCTGCTGCATCATGTCTAACTACACGGGGCCTCTGGATACAAAAGGGGACAAACCAGTCTGAAGCAACCTTAGTGCAGCAGATAAGTGAAGAAAATCACATGAGGATGCAAGCATGAAATTTGGCACAAATACTCTCTAAGGGCCACTCTTTTGGAAAATGATGTAAGACACTCAAAAATACAAGATGGCGGGGAATCTTCAATATGGCCGCCCTCAGTATCAAACACTTGTTTGAAAAATGGCCACCAACTAAATTTTCAAGTGTCTAACATCATTTTTCGAGAGTGGCCCTAAGAGAATATTTGTGCCAAATTTCATGACTGCATCACCGTTTGAACTATTGAAATAAAGAAAGAAATACATCTTGAAGAAATACCACCATCTTGAAAAATGGCCGCCATGTTTAATTTTCAGGTGTCTAATGTTATATTTCAAAAGAGTTGCCCTTTAGGGATCATTGTGCCAAATTTCATGCTTGCATCACCATTTGAACTGTTGAAATGCTTGAAAAAATGAAAGGTGTTTGATACTGAGGGCGGCCATCTAGAATTTTCAAGTGTCCATCGCCATTTTTCAAAAGATTGTCCCTTAGAGAGTATATGTGCCAAATTTCATGCTTGCATCCTCATGTGAATGATTCTTCCGAAATATGCAATTATCTGCTGCACTACCTGTGGGTCCATTTTGGGGGTTCCTGACATAAAAATATCTGAACACTACTGATACAGCAGCGTGTATTTTACAGAAAAACATTTGTAGAATTGGCCTAAGGTCTTAATGCAGTGATGTTCAACTGGCCCCAGATGAGCTTTTGATGAAAAACAACCTTTTCGTGGTACAAAGAAACAGGGTCAGAAATGTTGACTACTTTCAGAATAATGTTCAGCTGTTATTTCAGTAAGTTATGTGAGTAGTTGAATCACAAAGCATGTGTAGCCATTTCTGATTTGCACTATTTTTTTCTTGTGTACATAAAATTGTAAATATTTTCTTGATTGAAGTTTTGTTTGTCAATGCTCAACTCAGTAACCATGTCCGCAGTACCAAGCCTGTTAAAATTCAACTTTTATTAATGACTTTTTTTCCTTACATGCTCTGGTCAAAAACAAGTCGGTGAAAACAAACCAATGTTGCAAACATGTTTAATACTCCACAAACAGGATATTCACAAAGTGACTAGTGGTTAATTTAGGGTTGCAGACGAGAAAACATGTCTATAACATGTATGGACAATGAGATAATAAATTTGGGGTCCTTGTCCTGAATACGTTCTGAGAACTACTTATACAGCAACATGTTTTTCAGAAAAGTGGATTTAGAAGACATTTGTACAATCTGACTGGGCTAATAACCAAGCTATGAAGTGAGTACAGTTACAGTACTTAGTTACTTCAGTTTACGTGTTGGGAGCACATCCATGTACACATTACTACAGAAAGAGTCAATTTTTGGTCACATTGATTGAATAATCTCCTCATCCGTATAAATCCTTTCGACTGCACAGTCAGTTTGAATATCTGTGACAAAATCACACCACTGAGGTTCACTGAAGCCGAGCTGTCCTTCAACCTGATAGGAATATTTGCTAACTCTCTTTTAGCAAGATGTCGAATTCTACTATCATGGAAATCCCCCAAACCTCCATCCATCTCCCTCTGTCTCAGCAATGTTATATTCTTCTCAAATTGGAAAAGATAAGGCTGTCTGTTGAAGGCTCTTCTTTGAAATGTATTCATAAATAGAAATCCTTCATAGATTATTTCATGTCACTGCAAACTTTACCTCCGGATTGATACTCCTCACCAGCCACCTACCACCACCCCAACCCCTCTTTTTAATTTCTAATTATATATATTTTTATTATTTTTTTTAATTTCTTGAATTTGATATGTGTTTATATATGTTATTTATTTTACATATTATAATGTTGTTTACAAGTGTATTTGTTATTTTGATTATGACTCTGACAATGTTTTATTATTGTTATTATTATTATTATTATTTATTTATTTTTTGGTTCATCCATTATATTGAGATATTAATACCAGTTTCTTTCTCTCTCTCTCTCTTTTATTTATTTATTTTTTTATTATGTTTTGAGCTTATTTAATCTTATGTTACTGTACAGAGACTTTGTTCTACTGTTCATGCTGTCAAACCCCCCTTTGAGGGTCTGGTGTTGTTCGGAGTTAAAAGAAAAAAAAAAGGGAATTACATAAAATATATATATATATATATATATATATATATATATATATATATATATATATATATATATATATGTAAAATTTGTATTTCATGTATACATCACTATATTCCCGAAAAAGATCAATAAAAAAAAAAGTAATATTTGTTAACTGAAAATAAACACGATGTTCATTTTGCTCCGACAACTTTATTCATCCTCCAAATGACATAGACTGACAACGACAATCTGACATCCGGCTGACTCAGCACATACGAGCGCCCTCCTGTGCATTTGCCCCATTACTGCAAGGATGACTGAACGCCTGTATTACCATAGGGAACATGGCACAAGATAATACATGTTAACAATAGTTGTGACCCTTCTTAAGGTAGGGCTTGCCCTTTACCGTGTTCAGGTGTCTAACTTGTGTCAGGTCTTCAACACCAACACTCTTTACCTCAGCCAGTCCAAATGTCGGTGTCCCCTTCAGGTCAGAAATTTTAGCATCAGGGCTAGCTCCAAGGTGAGGTGGGTCAGAGTGGACGATGATCCCACACTGTGTCACAAATATGTTAAGAACGATTTGACCTTTGTACAAATTGTATATAATCTTTTCATGTATTTGAATATCTCTTTCCTGACCCTGTCCTAATCTTGTTTAATAATCACTGCTTAGCAATCTTCTGCCACACACACACACTACATGGCCTTGTGCAGGCTACTCCTTGTTCCTTCTTATCAACCACCATGACTGTACTGGGTGAATCTTCCCAGACCAGCTCAAACCGGCATGGAGATGAAGAGCCTGTGCGAACCTCATGACCCCCCCACGTTACGCACACACACACTCTTATAAAAGAGAGAAGACATTGTATTAGCTTTAGTTCAACATCACAGACTGTTTGACAGTCTGTATTGTTGTTCTCCTTGCTGCAAGTAAAATTCCACTTGATTGCATCCAGCTGCTTCTCGACACCTTTATTCTGAATTATGTCAGGTGTCAGTGCGAACATTGAAAGCTTTACTGAGTACGGTGGCCCTGAAGTGCAGATCACAACAGCAAAGAACTAAACACATTGGCAAATAACAAAACACAACAGCAAATTAAAAAACACATTTCCAAATAACATAACACATTGGCAAATAACTGAACACATTGACAAATTAAAAAACACATTGGCAAATAACTAAACACAACAGCAAATGAACTAAACACATTGGAAAATAACTAAACACAACAGCAAATTAACTAAACACATTGGCAAATTAACTAAACACAACAGCAAATTAACTAAACACAACAGCAAATTAACTAAACACATTGGCAAATTAACTAAACACATTGACAAATTAAAAAACACATTGGCAAATAACTAAACACAACAGCAAATGAACTAAACACATTGGAAAATAACTAAACACAACAGCAAATTAACTAAACACATTGGCAAATTAACTAAACACAACAGCAAATTAACTAAACACAACAGCAAATTAACTAAACACATTGGCAAATTAACTAAACACATTGACTAATTAAAAAACACATTGGCAAATAACTAAACACAACAGCAAATTAACTAAACACATTGGCAAATTAACTAAACACAACAGCAAATTAACTAAACACAACGACAAATACCTCTCGCGCTACCAGAAGAGGTAGGTCCTTGTGACGGTGTTAGACGTCGGTGATTGGACGAGAGAGAGAGAGAAGGAGAACTTGCTTGATTGGACGAAAGCATAGCTTAACCTTTGACCAGGAAGTTGTTGTTCATTTATTGTGGTTTTTAAATATGACATAATAATAAATAATCTTTCTTATGTCTATGTCTTGGATGTATTATAACCATGGTCTATGTTCATTGACATCATAGACATTATATACGTAGACGCCTCATTACGGCCTCGAGTGTATTCCAGCGTCGCCGCCATATTGGAGGGGTCTCTTTACTCCGGTCTAGCACCAGAAACAAGTGGAGCGAATGCATTTATGCTTGTATTTTGTGCAGCATAAAGTGACAGTAAACGGCGCAATATTGAAAGCAGATGAGTTTTTTTAGTTTTATTCCAACACAGCTGAGTAAAAACATATTTAAAGTTTAATACGCATGTCAACATAGTTTATATAAGATGTCTGGTTTGTACTGAATATTCTCACAGCACACAAAAACAAAATATGAAAATAATAATAATAATAATGATAATAATAATAATATTACTGTTGTTGTTACTACTATTACCATTACTATATTATCATTATTTCTTATTCATCAGACTAACTCATTTATTTTCTTACTATATCTTATCTATTGCCCCTTTACAGCTTCTCTCCATACGACTATAGCAAACCAATGACAACCCCTCCTTGTCCCTATCATCATATCACCTGCCACTAATGATGTTGTTGTTCCTCCTCTGCTTGTTAATACTCCACCCAATGTTTATTTTTATTACTCTTATATACTTTTTTCTATTCATTTACTATGATATATTTACATAGAACCTTTACAATTACTATCATTATACTTATTATTATTATGTTTTTATTATCATTATTGTTATTATATTACAAAATGTGTGAAGTTGGCACTGTGAATAACTTAAAACTAAAAAAGTATATAAGAGTAATAAAAATAAACATTTTATAACATGTTTATTTTTATTACTCTTATACACTATATTTTTTATACTCTAAAATATAGTAAAATATGGAAATAATTATGTAAAGGAATGAAGAATAGATCTACGGAAAGGAGAAAAGTGAAAAGTATGTAGATGATGAAATAATGATAATAATTACAATACTATAAGAAGGGGATCAAGAAAATAAATGAGCAAGTCTGATTAATAAGAAATAATGATAATATAGTAATGGTAATAGTAGTAACAACAACAGTAATATTATTATTATTATTATTTTCATATTTTTGTTCTTGTGTGCTGTGAGAATATTCAATGCAAACCAGATGTAGCCCAGGTGTTCAGGGCATACCTTAAAAATGTATAAAAAAATATTTTCTTTGAATAATACAGATGAAAACATTTAAAAAGCCTTAAAATCCATTACAAGATGTTATAGAAAGCTGTAAAATCAGTTAAAAGATATAAGTTATGATTCATATATTTCTTTGAGATAAAAATTGTTTTAAAAAGAAGTTCAAGTTAAAAAAGAAGTTAAAAAGACCGTTTTTAGAATAAATACTCTGTTTATGTTAGAAGCAACAGCACCCCTGCTGGCGCAAAATAACAAAGAGGATAAGTGTGTACCTCTTCACTTTTTCCGAGGAGCTTGATGAGAGAGTATTTATGCTGTATTCTCCGTCGAAAGAGACCACAAAAGAGATCATTCCAGACAGATATTCAGATTATAAGAGTGATAAACTGCTAATTCAGTCAAGAGAAACCTTAAGAAACAACTGCAGATTAAGGAAGACGTTAGAAGGAGCAAAACTCTACACCTCACGGAGGAGTTCTTTGTTTGAGTGTCGTGCACATCCCATGATTTTCCCGGCTGGTTTTTTGTTTGGTAAGGAAAATTCAGATCATTCGAGGATTGAGTCCAGCCATTCTACTGCCTGGGTCTTCAACTCCATTCATCTCGTTGGTCCACCTGCGCGGTCCGGTCCCGGTCATTATCATCTCATCTCGTCTCATCTCATCTCATCTCATCCCTTACACTCCATCTACCTGCATCAACACCCCGCAGGATTGACAATCAACGGAGCAATGGTTGGGTAACTCAAAGAAAACTGTAGACTGAGTAAAAAAAAAACAAGGAATAAGGGACACTTATTTGGTTAATTTATTTGTTTATTTCATTTTTTTCCCTTAATTTTATTTTTTTATCATTTTTTTAAAGATATACAAGTCTTTTTCTTTTGTGTTTTTCTTTTGTAAGGAGTTGATAGTTGTTATGTCAAGCAAAAGGTGAACATTGATGGTTGTACGATGGTATTAATGATTTAACAAAACTAGCAAACCCAAAAAAATAGCAAAGATTCATTCATAATACAGTAACAAAAATCAGAAAATCAGTGTTGGTGTGAGTTCTTTTAGGGGGGCTAACCTAATGTTTACTACTTTTCTGACTGCCAATACTCCTCTTAGAACCTAGAACTTAGATCCACCCGTTAAACCTCAGTCTGAGCGTCTGAGGTGGGTTACACAGACATCTTATATAAACTATGTTGACATGCGTATTAAACTTTAAATATGTTTTTACTCAGCTGTGTTGGAATAAAACAAAAAACTCATCTGCTTTCAATATTGCGCCGTTTACTGTCACTTTATGCTGCACAAAACAGGAGCATAAATGCGTTCGCTCCACTTGTTTCTGGTGCTAGACCGGAGTAAAGAGACCCCTCCAATATGGCGGCGACGCTGGAATACACTCGAGGCCGTAATGAGGCGTCTACGTATATAATGTCTATGATGTCAATGAACATAGACCATGGTTCTAATACATCCATGACATAGACATAAGAAAGATTATTTATTATTATGTCATATTTAAAAACCACAATAAATGAACAACAACTTCCTGGTCAAAGGTTAAGCTATGCTTTCGTCCAATCAAGCAAGTTCTCCTTCTCTCTCTCTCGTCCAATCACCGACGTCTAACACCGTCACAAGGACCTACCTCTTCTGGTAGCGCGAGAGGTATTTGTCGTTGTGTTTAGTTAATTTGCTGTTGTGTTTCGTTTTTTTTTGCCAATGTGTTTAGTTAATTTGCTGTTGTGTTTAGTTATTTGCCAATGTGTTATGTTATTTGCAAATGTGTTTTTTAATTTGCGGTTGTGTTTTGTTATTTGCTAATGTGTTTAGTTCTTTGCTGTTGTGATTTGCACTTCAGGGCCACCGTACTTTCATTCCATATATTCAGACTTCATTTTAGATATTCAGACTTTCATTCAATATATTCAGACTTTCATTTTATATATTCAGTTTCATTCCATATATTCAGACTTCATTCCATATATTCAGACCTCATTTTATATATTCAGAGTGTCATTCTATATATTCAGACTTCATTTTATATATTCAGACTTTCATTCAATATATTCAGACTTTCATTCTATATATTCAGACTTTCATTTTATATATTCAGACTTTCATTCCATATATTCAGACTTCATTCCATACAGTTGTGGTCAAAAGTTTACATACACCTGTAAAGAACATAATGCCATGGCTCTCCTTGGTTTCCAGTTATTTCTACAACTCTGATATTTCTCTGATAGAATGATTGGAACAGATACTTTTTTGTCATAAAAAAACATTCATGAAGTTTGGTTCTTTTATGACTTTATTATGGGTTAATAGAAAAAGTGACTAAATCTGCTGGGTCAAAAATATACAGCAACATGAATAAGCAATTTTGGTGACTTAGAAAGTTGTGTCAATGAAATGAGCTTCAGAACATACCCTCTTAACTTCTTGTGAATGATTATGAGTGACTATAGCCGGGGACTTCTCTGAGGCCATTTAAATAGGGCCCATTGGATACAAAAAACACAAACACTACAATGGGAAAGTCAAAGGAGCTCAGCACGGATCTGAAAAAGGGAATCATTGACTTGAACAAGTGAGGAAAGTCACTTGGAGCCATTTCACAGCAGCTGCAGGTCCCAAGAGCATCTGCCAAGAATTAGAAGCTGCTGGAACACAAATGTCAGTGTCCACTGTCAAGCGTGTTTTGTATCGCCATGGACTGATGGGCTGCTGTGTAAGAAGGAAGCCCTTGCTCTAAAAGCAGCACCTTAAAGCTATACTGAAGTTTGCTGCTGATCACATGGACAAAGATATGACCTTCTGGAGGAAAGTTCTGTGGTCAGATGAAACAAAAATCATGCTGTTTGGCCACAGTTCCCAACAATATGTTTGAAGGAGAAAAGGTGACGCCTTTAATCCCAAGAACACCATGCCTACCGTCAAGCACGGTGGTGGGAGTATTATGCTATGTGGCTGTTTTGCTGCCAATGGAACTGGTGCTTTACAGAGAGTAAATGGGATTGTGAAGAAGGAGAATTACCTTCATATTCTTCAAGATAACCTAAAATCATCAGCTCGAAGGTTGGGTCTCGGGCACAGTTGGGTGCTCCAACAGGACAATGACCCCAAACACATATCAAAAGCGGTAATGGAATGGCTAAATCAGGCTAAAATTAAGGTTTTAGAATGGCCTTCCCAAAGTCCTGACCTAAACCCCATTGAGAACACTTGGAAAATGCTGAAGAAACAAGTTCATGTCAGAGAGCCAACAAATTTAACTGAACTGCACCAATTCTGTCAAGAGGAGTGGTCAAAGATTCAACCAGAAGCTTGCCAGAAGCTTGTGGATGGCTACCAAAAGTACCTAATTGAAGTGAAAATGGTCAAGGGACATGTAAGCAAATATAAGCATTGCTGTATGTATATTTTTGACCCAGCAGATTTGGTCACTGTTTCTGTTAATCCATAATAAAGTCATAAAAGAATCAAACTTCATGAATGTTTTTTTGTGACAAAGAAGTATCTGTTCGAATCACTCTATCAGAGAAATATCAGAGTTGTAGAAATAACTGGAAACTCAAGAGAGCCATGACATTATGTCCATTACAAGTGTATGTAAACTTTTGACCACAGCTGTATATTCAGACTTTCATTCCATATATTCAGACTTCCATTCCATATATTCAGACTTCCATTCCATATATTCAGACTTCCATTCCATATATTCAGACTTCCATTCCATATATTCAGACTTTCATTCCATATATTCAGACTTTCATTCCATATATTCAGACTTCCATTCCATATATTCAGACTTCCATTCCATATATTCAGACTTTCATTCCATATATTCAGACTTTCATTCCATATATTCAGACTTCCATTCCATATATTCAGACTTCCATTCCATATATTCAGACTTCATTTTATATATTCAGACTAGGGCTGGGCAAAAAATCGCTTAAATCGATTAATTCGAATTAATTTCTGCAGAAGATTTAAAAAATAAAAAATCGAGATTTTTTTTCTTACCTTAGTCCAGTTGTAAGTTGTAGCAATTTTTGAAAAAGATTACTATTTTCATGATGGTCGGTCTTGTAAGGTTTGCACAAGCACTTTTATAGGCTTGTATTTGTTATTTAAGTAGATTAAATATTGATCAGAGAGTTTCATGCTAATACTGTAAAAATACCTCAGCATTTTAGTGTTTATGTAGACAAACCTGCCTACATTTATACTACATAATCAACCTTTTATGACCCAGACTTTGACTTTAAGAGGGAAACATTTAGACAACATAAAGGCAAAACTTAATTTGTTTCATTTTTATGTCACTGGAAGTTTTGTTTCTTTTAGGGAGGGAAAAATCGATTAAAATCGTAAATCAAGTGTTGTGGAAAAAAAATCGGGGATTTTATTTCTAGGCCAAATCGCCCAGCCCTAATTCAGACTTTCATTCTATATATTCAGACTTCATTCCATATACTCAGACTTTCATTCAATATATTCAGACTTTCATTCAATATATTCAGACTTTCATTCTATATATTCAGACTTCATTTTATATATTCAGACTTTCATTCTATATATTCAGACTTCATTCCATATATTCAGACTTCATTCCATATATTCAGACTTCATTCTATATATTCAGACTTCATTCTATATATTCAGACTTCATTTTATATATTCAGACTTTCATTCAATATATTCAGACTTTCATTTTATATTTTCAGTTTCATTCTATATATTCAGACTTCATTTTATATATTCAGACTTTCATTCAATATATTCAGACTTTTATTCTATATATTCAGACTTCATTTTATATATTCAGACTTTCATTCTATATATTCAGACTTCATTTTATATATTCAGACTTTCATTCAATATATTCAGACTTTCATTCCATATATTCAGACTTCATTTTATATATTCAGACTTTCATTCCATATATTCTGACTTCATTTTATATATTCAGACTTCATTCCATATATTCAGACTTCATTATATATATCTTCAGACCTCATTTTATATATTCAGACTTTCATTCAATATATTCAGACCTCATTTTATATATTCAGACTTTCATTCCATATATTCAGACTTCATTTTATATATTCAGACTTTTATTCTATATATTCAGACTTTCATTTTATATATTCAGACTTTCATTCTATATATTCAGACTTTCATTTTATATATTCAGACTTTCATTCTATATATTCAGACTTTCATTCCATATATTCAGACTTCATTTTATATATTCAGACTTTCATTCTATATATTCAGACTTTCATTTTATATATTCAGACTTTCATTCTATATATTCAGACTTTCATTTTATATATTCAGAGTTTCATTCTATATATTCAGACTTCATTTTATATATTCAGAGTTTCATTCTATATATTCAGACTTCATTTTATATATTCAGACTTTCATTCTATATATTCAGACTTTCATTCAATATATTCAGACTTTCATTCTATATATTCAGACTTCATTTTATATATTCAGACTTTCATTATATATATTCAGACTTCATTTTATATATTCAGACTTCATTCCATATATTCAGACTTCATTCTATATATTCAGACTTCATTTTATATATTCAGACTTTCATTCCATATATTCAGAGTTTCATTCTATATTTTCAGTTTCATTCTATATATTCAGACTTCATTTTATATATTCAGACTTTCATTCTATATATTCAGACTTCATTTTATATATTCAGACTTTCATTCAATATATTCAGACTTTCATTCCATATATTCAGACTTCATTCCATATATTCAGACTTCATTTTATATATTCAGACTTGATTTTATATATTCAGACTTTCATTCCATATATTCATATATATATATATATAAATAAATATGTTTATGTATATATATACATCACACACACACACACACACACACACACACACATAGATATATATAGTTATATATATATATATATAAATATGTTTATGTATATATATACATACACACACACACACACACACATATATCTATCTATATATATCTATCTATATATCTATATATCTATCTATCTATCTATCTATCTATCTATATATATATATATATATATATATATATATATATATATATATATTTATACATATATGGAGAAATGAACTCTTTCGACAGGTTTTGAACAGCTTAATTTCATCAAGATCGATCTCCTCAGGGCCACAGTAGTGTGAGGGGCTTCATGATGAGAAAAAAAGGTCGTCAACCACAGCAGAAACTCAATCAGGGTTCAAAATCATGCCCTCTGAAAATTTAAACTTGCAGAAGTGTGCGTGTGTATGCACAGGCAAAGCGCTTCATTATATACTTTAAACGGTCGGCTATGCTTTGCCAGGCAGCGTCTTTGGCTTTATTAATTGCAGCCGTGTTGCCCTTTAGTTATTTTCCCCTTGTAGTCCTCATACAACTCCCCAAGGAGCTTTTGCTCCTCAGTTGAAGACGTCTCTGCTCTTGGTTTTGCCATGAATTCTTCATTTCGACAATCGACTCGTCAGGGCTTTCTCTCTCCCCCAGAAGCGTGCTCAGCCTCAGCTTGGATCAGCCCGGCTTGAATAAGCGTCTCTGAAAAACAGCTGAGCCTCATTAGTGGAACTACTTGCAGCTAAGATTAAAGTTGCTGCTTATTCAAGCCACGCTTACGGCGAAAGCCAGGCCTACTTTAGCCAGCTTTGTGGAACCCCCCCCCGATGATCCCTTCTAGTCTCACCTAGGGCCCTAATAAAACAGTTACATTTTTTTCTTAAATCTCATGTTCAAAATTAGAATTATTACTTAACTAACTCACCGTCGATGATTTTGTTTTACTGTGATGCCTGGTAACAGTTTGTCTGTCAGTGTGATCAGACTTTGTTTTACTGCTTAATGGTCGGTGTGGAGGAGGAATGACTCTCAGCTCTCTGTGTTTTGCTCTCGTACTACATGTAATTTCTTAAATCAGTGCGCTACAAAATGAAATGATCAGATAACTCAGTGCACTTGTGTAATTAGGCACCCCTGCCGCGCATGCATCATGCATCATTTGCTGTCAGGTTGAACGTATCTCACCTGGATACAGCAGTGCTATTTTATGATTGGCTGATATGTCAAGCTCCTGTTTAGCTCTGTGATGCTCAGAGTGTCTTGCTACACGTTCGCATATAGCAATGTTACTTGTTGGGTGCTACATAATACATTTTAAAGCAGGAGAAATATCAGGTGTGGCATGTGAGAGAGTGAATAGGTTTAAATGTGTGTCTCATATGCTGAATACGTGACATTTGATAGCCCTGGAAACTGCACAACGACGCAGGGTTGGGCGGAAACTGACACGCGTGTCCGGTCGGAATTTCAGAATAAGGGCGTACATTAAAGATGACAATGTTGATTAATGTTTTGAGGATAGCAACAGAGGGCCAACGAGCAGACGAGGGTGAAGCAGCGGCGGCACGAACGCTCTAGATTTGTCTCTGACACACACATTTACTGTTGCCCTAAATCCTCTTCACTTTTTCCTCTCGTCCAGCCAGTACAGACTTGTGGCCTACCATGTTACAATGCTAATTAGAGAGCTAGCACCGGCGATTGCAACCGGTCTGTGGCAAAATAAACACTTACACAATACATACAATACTTATACGTATTGTATGCATAAAGACATATTAGTTATACTTACTTTATGGATAGTTGACCATTTGGTCCCTGTGGTTTTGGTCGCCTCCTCCAATTTATTTTGGGTACATGAAAAAAGGTATCCAGCACTGCCCTGTTGATCAGAGGGGGGAGATCCTCTAATGTAGTTACACAGCGTCGGGTACTTTCTGTATCATCCCACGACACATCGAGACCACGAATATTGGGCAACAGGTCCCACTCGTTGCAACACAGACATTCTTCCTCTGTGGGCATAGAGTCACAGCAACCACAGGAGCACCACCAGTCCTCAGAAATTCGCGTTCGTGCCGCCGCTGCTTCACCCTCGTCTGCTCGTTGGCCCTCTCTTGCTATCCTCGTTAGCTCTTGAGTTTGTAGCAGCTCCTCGTCCGTATACTCTGGCTCAAATAAATACGGGTGGCCGTCGTAATGAAAAGGCTCGTCTTCACTCTCGAAATCTGGTAAATATTCAGCCATGATACCGATGCAGTAAAACTTTCAACTGTCTTCCGGGATAAGCAGCTCCACTATGAGCGGCGCGCTGCATGGGTCCTCTGTTTTCTTCTGGCAACAAGCTCACAGATGACGTCACACAGGTCAGAGGACGTGAAGGAAAACGCAATGCATACAATGCTAATTAGAGAGCTAGCACCGGCGATCGCAACCGGTCTATGGCGAAATAAACACTTTTAATGCTCAAACTTATACGGGATGCAGTTGCCCCCCTATCTAGATTTGCGGCTGCCGGCTGCATCCGCTCCCTTGATACTGAGTCAATTTTAAAACGAGTTGTACCCGTCAATCGTATACACACATACACTTGGGGCAATAGGACCCAGGTTGAAAAATACCAAAGTTGCCCTTTAATGACCTCCTCAGAGTGTTTTTTGAGGGAGGTGCTTCCATTTATTCAGAAAACAAAGCTTTTACGTTAACTGTCGGTCATTTCTGTGATATTTGGCACTTATATTATATTCTGCTTTTGATGTCCAATTTCCTGATTCTGTTCATGATTATATGATTGCAGATTTTATAGGACCCTACTTACTCTATTGTAAATCCTCTCCCTGAGTACAGAGGAGACAACAGGAAGAGATCTTGATCGCCAAAGGAGATTAGACCTTGTTGTAAACTCTTTGGATGGGTCACCATCTGGTTTATTGTACCCTAGTTAATTTACACATCCATTAAGGAAGCTCTGTGAAGATGATAAAACGCTGGTAGATGGTATAAGAAGGGTCTGAAGTATTAGGTCAGGGGGAAAACTCTGAACCTCTTACTGCTGTGTGGTTTTTGTGTGTTGTTCCCCTCTCCATAGAGATTAAAAAATGGTGCATTGCTACCTTTTTGGTCTTGTTTTTTTGTGTTTGTGTGTGTGTGTGTGTGTGTGTGTGTGTGACTCAATTAAGGCAGACCGAGAAACTTCCACATTATAACACCCACTTTTATTTTGGTGAGGATTTACTAAGAAGTTCCAGTTTCAGAAATGTAAAGTATTCCTCAGGCAGTCTTAACATGACCTGTCTGCAATTTTGCGATGACTGGTTGAAGTCCAACCATGTCATCCAAACATTTTGATAAGCAAATGTAACAATGTAATACCCACTACCATAGTCAAATGTGGTCTGCTAAAGGGTGTATTCTTTGGCCTTGTTTACAGTCTCCCTTTTACTCATTTTATTTATTTTTTCCTTCATAAGGAAGTTAATGTAGCTTAAAGACTATAAATGCAACTGAAACTACTTAATTTTTCCTTGGGGATTATTAATTAATTTATCTGTTTCAGACATTAATTTTTGCCCTGATTCTGGCTAGGCGAAGGACATGCCACAAGATACAGTCATGGTCTTGCAAGGTTTTACCCATGATTCCCTGTTGAACAAAGTCTGCACAAGTTGGGAACAGTCAGCATGGCTCGTTGGCACAATCTGTTCTGTGTAACGGGATCAAACCCTATCCGACCTCAGTGGCAGTCAATCACACATGAATCTGGCCACAATCAGGTGGTGTGAACAAATTACCAACCCAACAGTAAACGTGTTGCCAACAGCTAACGAAAAAGAGAAGGTGGGATGTCAAAAGACAACAAGAAGTAGCAGAAGTACTAAACAATTATGGCCAAGAGCTAGAAAGACAGAGTTTGATTTGTTTAGTTGGCTTTGGTTGGTTTTACGTATCCTGAGTCTGTGATCCCTCGTCAGGAGCAGTGATTGCCTCTGCCAAGGAGGTTATGTTTTCAATGGTATCTGTTTGTTTGTTTGTTAGCAAGATTATGCAAAAACTACTGGTTCAATTCTGAAATTTTCAGGAGATATTTATCATGGCCCAACTTCAAAATAATTCGATTTTGGTGATGATCAGGATATTTATTTGGATGCAAAAATTACCAAATTTTCAAAAAACTTAACTTTGGGCAATATAAAAAGAAAATCATGTCATTGCTGTTTCGAAACAGATTTGCCTCCAATTTTACAGAAAAATATGAGGTCCATGTCTCTGTGATCAAGGTAAATTACATCTGGATCCAATCCAGGCTGATGTCACAAAAAACATTTAAGCTTATAATGGGAAATGCCATTCATTTCTCCTCAGCTACTGTGAGAGTGTTGCCCCCTTTATGGGAGTTGTAATTAATTTGCAAACTGACGTTAACATTTTCAAGCCGTTGTGACTCCATGTCCCAGAGACATGAGGGGAGACTCGGCTGTCTAATCAGAATGTTTGATGATCCAGAGCTGTATCTTTGACAGGGGTTGTGGAAAAGCCACTGCTGTAACTGAGCTGCTTGGCAGGGGTCTGTGCTCTCTGAGTATGTTTTTAGTTTAGGACCTAATCCCCAGTCTTTCAGTTGTACAATAATTGATGAAGCCAGTATGTTAGTGCAAACTCCTGTCCTTTTCAAATCAGTAAAGACTGGAAGTTGTGTATGTCCCAAGCTTATCCTTGGATATTGTTTGCAGTCCTAACAGCTGTAAGGAAAGTCCCTGTGTCCTGCTCTACATCCCTGATGGACATGTCAAAGAGATGCCAACTGCTGGATCCAAGGACAAGAGCAAGAGCCAGGCTTCCAATAGCACAGTAAGTGCATACCAGCCTAAATGTTGTCTAAATGCACTGTGATGCTTTTCCTCTTTCTGACCTATAAATTTTGTTACAAAGTTGGATACTTGGGTTAAATTATGCCAAAGCATCAAATAGTGAGGTTCATGCAGAAGTGAGCCCTGAAGCTGTTTTGGATAGCTCTGCTGTGTTTTTTTTTAACAGTGTGTCCCAGTGATGTTTTTTTTTTCCCTTGTCTGCATTATCTTTTCAGCGGAGCACTGTGTCCAGTGGCAGCGTTGGAAAAACCAATGCATTTTTTTTTGTAGCAGTGAGAGATAAGTAAATATGATTCACTGCTACAGTGACCATCACCAGCCCTCCCTGTAGGCTACTCCATCAAATCAAACTTTATTTAACCCCTGATGTGAGCTGAAGGGGAGGGCCGTGCCACACCACAGTGTGAAAGAAGGGGAAACAGTGACAGACAGGACGAGACAAGACAACAGGGAGGAGGACAAACAGGTAGTGTAAATATTTTGAGACAGCAGTCCAAGTGCTGTGCTGATTTTACTCCATACCGGAAGTAAAGGCTGCAAGAAACCAGGGACACCAGAGATGTGGGACTTGATAGTAGGGGGTGGACCCACAGGGGTGTGATATGGAGGAGCATACATCACAAGACGTGACAAGATGTGTAGGGGTGCCCAACTCAGCACGTTCACCAATCATTTCTCTCAGTTAGTCTCAACAAGAGCTTGAGTATCTGTACACACATGCATGTGAGGTGGTCACCGAATACCCAAGAAGCTGCCCATACCCAGGGAGACCACAGCCAAGGGCCCCCCCTAGAGCCACCAGGGGACCCGGGACCCACCACACTGCCGCCAGAGCCACAGGACCCAGATATAGCACCAGGGCATCCGGGGCAGCAGCTCCACCCACCACCCGTCCACCTGGCCCCAAGCCACCCCCACCCCAAGCACTCAAGCACCCCCTCCCCCCCGCGGCAGGCCAAAGGCCCCCAGGCCCCCCCCAGAGGGGGGGTGTCCCAGTGATGTTAATGGGTGCTGGACTCCCCTGCATGCCCATGACCATGCTTGTGCTTTGGTCCCCTCCCCCTCCAGAAGTTCTTAAAAGTGTGACCACATGGCGGAGTGGGCACGATGGGAAGCGTACATGGAAGAAGGGTGGTGTAAATTACCATTTTGGCAGGATGCAGGAAATACAAGAAAGCAAACAGTGACAGGAACAGATCTACAAATTTTTCTGCGCAGGGAATCTTGTGTAGCTGTTCTATATCAGTCCAGAAATCAAATACAAAGGCCCAAAAAGATTTGATTTGGTCCTCTTTGAAGGTCAATGTGCCAGATTTAGACTCTTGCAGTTTGAGTTGAAAAATGAACATTTTTGTCTCAGTCAGCCTTGTCTAGAGGAGAGATGGTCATGCAAGTAATTGGGACAAGGTCATCTTATTTTATGGGTGTGCCTCCAGACTTTACAAGTTGAACAAAAGCAGCAGTAAATATTCATAATGAAACAGAAAGTAGGAGATGATGAGATAGTGAGGTTTAAAGGTTACCTCAAGGACAGATTTTATAGCGGCGGTTGGCTTTGAGCCTGGATGATTAGAACAGGGGAGAAGTTTAAAAGAACAGGTAAAGAGGAACCTGTTGTTTTTTTGAGGACTAGCATACATTAGATGACGCTCTAGCTTCTGCTCTCCGTCTCAATATCTGCCACCCTCTCATTATAGTCGGCTGCTCCCTCAAAGGCTGCCCCAGCACCAGCCTCTGCCTCCACCTCTGCCTCTGCCTCCACCTCAGCAGGAGACATATTCTCCAGCATCATAGCCCAAGGTGACACAGTCCGCCAGCTGAAGACCGCCAAGGCCCCCAAAGAAGACGTGGACAAAGCTGTTCAGCTGCTGCTCTCTCTTAAGGTACTTCTGCAGGAAAGGAGACAGGAACAGTATTTTTGTAGTTTCCTGTTGATCAGACAACCAGAAGATTCTACTGCTCATTACCTCGGCCAAGAACATTATGGTTTTGCCGGCATTTGTTTGTTTTTTTTGCAAGATTACCGAAAAACTATCGGACAGACTTTGCTTAAGTTTTCAGGAGATGTTGGTAATGGGCCAACATGAAAATTATTTGATTTTGGAGGGGATCCAGATAACCGCCATTGAAGTACAGTTGCTTTTGCTCAATAACTGTTTAATTAATAATGTTTTTCACATGATGCTGAATGCTTGGTGTGGGTTTTCAGGGTCAAGAATAATATTATAATGAAAACTTTATCATGGAACTTTTGCTTACAGATGTAACAGCTATATGTGAGCTTCCTTGGTGGAGAGTTGCACTCTCTTAGTGAAAAAGGTATTGAAGTCTATCAACCAAACAAAAAAAAAGATGGACCAATAACTATGTATCAATAAAATTAAAACATCGGGGTTCAAAATGTATATATATAGACAATATAAAAAGTAATATTTCAGGGATATTTAGATTCTGGTGGTGATCTAAAAACATGGATCCGGAGATTTTAAATGGATATGCTTTTAAGACTTTTGCTCTCAATAATGACAAAAACAAAATTAAAAAATATAATAAATGCTGTGTGACATGCCCTGTTGCTTTTGTTTTTTCCATATATTTCATACAGTTTATCAATTGTACGCGGATTTCTTCCTGTATTTTGGCTATGAGTGCATTTGAACTCCATGACTTTTAAAAATATATATATATATTTATTTATTTATTAAATTCCATGTTCTTTGTCGGGTAATTTTATTTTGACCTATTTTATCATTTGTTTGTTAATATTTGTCAGCACTAGTATGCAGAGTTTTTGCATCTAAAAAAAACTCTTGATCTTGGTATCAAATAAGAAAAAAAGGAATAATGATTTTCATGCAGCACTTTTCTGTTTTACTGTAGCTCAAGAATGGTCAATTTTAATCACCAAGAGGACCACACTGTTACTTACTGTCAGGCATTTCCAATGAGGAAAAGGTAAATAAATAAAAAATAAAAACTATAGAGCTTCAATTAAGAATTATACCATCCTTTTTTTATTCTGACTCAAACAAAATTAAAAATTCACAATTTAATGACGCATAACTAAAGCCAATTCAAGCTTCTTTTTTATGCAATAAAAATGGAATATCAACCAGTAATTAAAGCACAAATATATCACCCTTACCATTGATCCCAAATTTATTTTTCACAAATAATATATTTTAGTTTTTATATATAAAAAAGATATATAAAAAATATTTAGTGATACAATCATAGCATAGTAGCTTCTTTAATGACTTATAAAAAAAGAAATCATGACCCAGCAAACTGAAATTAGTCAACATATTTCACCTGCTATCCTAATTTGTGCATTAATAAGTCCTGGTTACTCTTGATCAATCGTGTTTAGCCATTGTTGTTATGTTTTCTTCATGTTTCCAGTTTACTTTTTTTGTTGGAAATGATTGGTGGGCAACATTGTGTGAGGTGAAGGACTGCATGTGGCCCCCAGGCCACCAGTTGCCCACCCCTGCTGTAGATTCTAAGGCCCTGTTTACACAAGTCAGATTCGTCTGAATCCTAAGAGTTTTCAGTGCATTTTAGCCTCCATTTACATGGGCCTGGAATGCCTGATTCACAAACTTTTGAAACCAGAGTCCAGGGAGGAAAGATGTGGAAATGCATCGCCGCCCGACTTCATGTAAACCGGATTCAGCTGGTCTAGAGGAGATGGTCATGCAAGTAATTGGGACAAGGTCATTTTATTTGATGGGTGTGCCTCCAGACTTTACAAGTTGAACGAATACAGCAGTAAATATTCATAATGAAACAGAAAGTAGGAGCTGCTGAGATAGTGAAGTTTAACGGTTGGCTTAAGGACAGATTTTTTTTTTTTTTACCAATTTATCATTTGTTAATTTTTGTCAAAACACTTGTATTCAGAGTTTTTAAATCTAAAATCATGTTATGCAAATGTAAGTAGATTATTATAATCTTTATATCAAATAAATAAAATGGAATAATGATTTCAAGCAGCACTTTTCTGCTTTGCTGTAGCTCAAGAATGTTTTTTAACTCGAGTTTTAAAGTACAAATATAGAGTATCTCCCTCACCATTGTTTTCAAATTAAGTTTTTACAAATACTACACATTTTTTAATGCCCCTTAAAAGATATTTAGAGATAAAATCAAAGCAAAGTAGCAATCTAAAATTAGTCAACACATTTTATCCCCTATCCTAATTTGGGCAATAATTAGTTCTGGTTACTCTTGGTGAATCATATTTAGCCGTTGTTGTGTTTTCTTCATGTTTCCAGTGTACTTTTTTGCTGAATATGATTGATGGGCCACATTGTGTGAGGTGAAGGACTGCATGTGGCCCCCAGGCCTCCAGGCCCACCCCTGCTGTAGCCTCTGTATTACTTTATGTATTTATATGGCCATTATAACAAAAGTTCACACTATTAATAAGATCTGGTCATTTAAAGATCATTGAACAGTGGATACAAAAAGTCTACACACCCATGTTCAAATGCCATGTTTCGTGATGTAAAAAAATGACAGCAAGATAAATAATTTCACAACTTTTTCCACCTTTCATGTGACCTATAACCTGTAAAATGCAGTTGAAAAACAAACTGAAACCTTTAAAGGGGAAAAATATCAAATGAAAAACTTAAAATAATGTGGTTGCATAAATATTCACGCCCTTAAACTAATTCTTTGTTGCAGCACCTTTGGCTTTTATTACAGCACTCAGTCTTTTTGGGTAGGAGCCTATCAGCATGGCACATCATGATGTGGCAATATTTGCCCACTCTTCTTTGCAAAACCGCTCCAAATCTGACAGATTGCAAGGGCATTTCCTGTGCACAGCCCTCTACAGATCACCCTGCAGATGTTCGATGGGATTCAGGTCTGGCCATTCCAAAGCCTCAATCTTATGTTGATTCAGATGTGTGCTTTGGGTCATTGTCGTGCTGAAAGATGAAGTTCCTCTTAATCTTCAGCTTTCTAACAGAAGGCGGAAGGTTTTTGGAACTGTTCATAATTCTCTCCACCCTGACTAAGGCCCCAGTTCCAGCTGAAGAAAAACAGCCCCGAAGCATGATGCTGCCACCAACATGCTTCACTGTAGGTATTAGGCCTGTGCTCAAAATATCGATACGGCAAAATATCGTATCGCACTCCTTTGGGATACGTGTATCGATACAGATTCTACAGAATCGATACGGCCTTAATATTTTGACAGTTGTTGTAAATACACTTCGGGTACTTTTAACAGTGGCACAGTTCAAGGTAGAAGACGAGCTACATAATGAAGCATATGTTCTAAATTTGAACTTAGGTCTACCATCTTTGAGGATCTGAATTTATGTCTCTCAAGTTGTAGAACCACTTTAAACTCATCCTTGTTCTTTTTCTTCTTATAAGAAAAAACTAAACTTGTCAAGAATTTTGCATAAAGCATAGTCAATGTTCACAGTTTATGTGTATCGGGATACGTATCGTATTGTGAAGTTGCTGGAAATACCCAGCCCCAGTAGGTATGGTGTTATTTTGGTTATGTGCAGTGTTGTTTTTGCGCCAAAGGAATTAGGAATTGGAATTATGTCCAAAAAGTTCAACCTTGGTTTCATCAGACCACAACACATTTTCTCACATGTGTTTGGGAGATTTCAGATGCCTTTTTGTCAGTAAGCCAGGCTTGGATGTTTTTCTTTGTAAGATAAGGCTTCGGTCTTGCCACCCTATCCCATAGCCCAGACATATGAAAAACACCAGAGATTGTTGTCACATGTACTACACAGCCAGTACTTGCCAGGAATTCCTGCAGCTCCCTCAGTGTTGCTGTCGGCCTCTTGGCAGCCTCCCTGACTAATTTTCTTCTTGTCTTATCATCAACTTTGAACAGACGTCCTGTTCTTGGTAATGTCACTGTTGTGCCATATTTTCTCTATTTGATGATGACGGTCTTCACTGTGCTCCATGGCATATTTAATTCCTTGGAAATTATTTTCACCTGACTGATCTCTTTGAATAATGAGATCCCTCTGATGCTTTGGAAGCTCTCTGCGGACCATGGCTTTGTGCTGGAAGATCTACCTACAAAAATGTCAGGACAAGCCTACTCGAACAGCTGAACTTTATTTGGGGTTGATCAGAGGCACTTTAATTGGTGGCAGGTGTGTGCTGATCCCAGTTTAACATGAGTTTGAATTTAATTGGTTAAATCTGAACACAGCCACATTCCCAGTTATAAAAGGGTGTGCACACTTAAGCAACCACATTATCTCAGTTGTTTATTTTTACTCCACCTCACTGAAAGATTTCTGTTGTTTTTTAATTGCATTGTACAGGTTATAGGTCACATGAAAGGTGGAAAAATTGTGAAATTATTTATCTTGCTGTCATTTTTTTTACATCATGAAACCTGGCATTTGAACATGGGTGTGTAGACTTTTAATATCCACCGCATCTGAATTTTATGTCCTGCCCTCTTTTTTCGGGACTGATTTGGTCACATAACTTGTCTGTCCTTGTGTCTGCAGGCACAGTTTAAGCAGCAGAAAGGTGTAGAATACAAACCAGGCATGGCCCCTCCCACCACTGCTATTTCTGCTCCATCCACCACATCCACAGACTCTGCCTCCTGCCCCTTCACCCGTGTTTCCCAGCAGGGGGAGCTGGTCAGGAAACTGAAAGCAGAGGGAGCACCAAAGGTACATTAACATCAGTGGGTCTGATCAGTGCTGGTCTCTCACCTCACCTGTCATTTAGCTCTCGGCTCGTCATCTGACCGTATCTCACCTCCTCGTTCATTTGTTAGAGAAATCAGTGTTCGTCTCACCTCATGTTACGTTTGTCTGTAACATCTTGTCCAGGCAGTTGTCATCCTCTCACTTCCTTCACGTGCCTTGCTGATTGATATTTCCTGCATAAATGAGTTGGTTTATTGATGGTCCCAGGATCAGATTTACGCCGCAGTGAAGCAGCTCCTGGCTCTAAAGGTGGAGTTTCAGAAGCTGACTGGTCAGGATTACAAACCAGGGATGGCCTCTTCTACTCCTGCTCCCTCCTCTTCTGCTTCTCCTCCTGCAAACAGCTCCTCTTCTTCCTCCTCCTCTTCTGCTTCCACTTCAGCCTCTGCTTTGGGCCTGTATGAGCGTGTTGCACAGCAGGGGGAGGCTGTGAGGAAACTGAAGTCTGAAAAAGCCCCAAAGGTATTCTGATCCAGACAGGAATTTAGGGCTGGACTGACTGAGGAGGAACTTTTTAGTTATGCAAGGCTCACAGTATCAGTGCTACTGTGTTGCAGTTGGGAAATTTTAGTGGAGCCAGTCTCATGTAGAACCCAAGTTACTGTCTACACTTTCAGTAAAGAACAAAAATACCCCAAAAAGTATTAAAAAAGAAAAAACTCCATCTCCTCCTGGTAGATGGCAAGAAGCCAGCAGATTATGTATCAGTGCAAATACATACTACAGATATTAATACTTTGACAGTGAATCAGTTGTACTAGTTCTTAACTGGTTTATTGACATTTGTGCTTTCTTTAATAAAGAGAAAAACAATATTTGGAATATTTTTCTCACCATACAAACCTAGTAAAACTTGTACTTACAGGTTGAAAAAACTTCCAATGTGACTTTTTTTGTCAAATTCAGTGAAAATTTGAATCTATTTCTTGACTACCATTGTTTTAGTCTGGTCTGTTTTATCATAATTTCTACATTAGTGTTGTGCAAAACTGGAAGACTTGATATTGTTCTGATAACAAGTAAATACAGGGCCAATACCACAGACATTGACACAATACTTTTTAAAATCTGAATTAGTTTTCACAACCTTAAAGCTGTGGTCTACGATTTGAAACCGCAGCCTGCCCCCCCTTCCCTCACCCCTCCCCTCAGTGTTCCAAGATCCCGCCCCCAGCTCGTGTCGCATCATAACAACAAGCCCCCTCGGACAGAGCTACGAGCGACTAGCATAACATAGCAAACTCAATCAAAAACAATTCAGCTCAACTGAAAGTATCAAACACGACAGACATCCCCCTTGTAACACACAGCAGTAGCCATTTCAATTGGACCGGCGGCGATGTGGGTCTGGCGCCGCCAGAGCGGAGCCGATTGTGGGGGAGGATTTATCTTTCTCGGCCTGTCCTCCCCAGCTCAGCTTACAATGCTAACGAATAGCGGCCAACAGGCTAACATCTATTGACAAAGCCAACCCGCTCCGCTACAAGTCATTAGCCAGTACAGGCACAGACTAACCAGAGTTATTCAGCAGACATCTCCCACTGTAGTAAACAAAGCCATTACCTGTTCAACCAGGGGCGAAACGGCCGATGCTGAAGGTCTGACGGCCGACTGAGGCCGTTCGTTAGCCCGCTAACAGGCCTCGACTGGCCGCTCGGAGCTCCATTGGGCCCCGGGGGAGAGAGAAGCAGCTTCCCGGTTTTGGCGCAAGACTTATCCGGCTCCATGATAGTTCAGTAGCTAACACTGCTAGCTGCTCACGGAGGTAGAGGGGAGGAGGCGGGACCATGGGCATGACGCTGCGTAGTGAGGGAGACAGGGGATTGGATGGACTCACGGGACCAATCGAACCACGCATGCCTGCGCGGTTTGATTGGTCAGCTAGTATGCAGCTTTGCAGTGGATATACTGAATGGATTTTTTTCGTTCTTTTTGGTCTTTACATTGTGTAGATGGGACCACAGGACCATAACAGCCTTATAAACGGTGTTATGAAGATGTACAAAGCTTCCAAATCATACACCATAGCTTTAAGTGTTAGTGTGGGTGAAGTGAATGCCTGACGTGTCTCTCTCTGCTCATCAGGACGAAGTGGACGCTGCAGTGAAGCAGCTGTTGGCTCTGAAAGTGGAGTACAAACAGCAGACTGGGCAGGATTACAAACCAGGAGCACAGGCTCCAACCAGCCCGGCTCAGACCCAAACCAGCTCCCCACAGGCCCAGAAGCTGTTCTCCCAGGTGGCCCAGCAGGGGGGGCTAGTGAGGAAGTTAAAGTCTGAGAAAGCCCCCAAGGTAAGGGACCAACAAAACAGGTGAAATTCAACAAGTGTGGAGAGAGAAACAAAGACATGAGCTTTCTTTTAACTCCAGGAAAGGGTGGATGAAGCCATGAAGGCCCTCCTGGATCTGAAGAGCCAGTACAAGACCCTCACTGGGGAGGACTACAAACCAGTGGCTGCTGCTGGAGACAGCGGAGGGGAGGACAAGAACCGCAAAGAGAGGGAGAATAAGAGTGAGAAGCAAGGAGGGGAAGGAGGAGGAGCAGGGAAGAAGGGCGAAGGAGAGAAAAACAACCAGGGCAAAGAGGGATCAGGAGGAGCAGGAGGATCGGGAGAGGGTCAAGGACCGAAGAAACAAACACGGTGAGAGACTGAAGAAGAGTCAAAACAGAGAAGACAGATGGATGTTATTGATGTTACCAACCAGTACAGTGTTTAAGACTGATTAATAAGGGAGGGGATATCTGATCTTAAATAAAAAAGGTGGCCATCATGCAAAAATGTACACATCCTTATTGGGGATTTGAGGAGCAAATTTTATTCTGCTTTTTGCATCTGAACTTGTCTTTTTTCATTCTGATGTTTGAAACATTTATCTTTAAATGCAGGTTAAACTTAAGCTGACACAGCAGATGGACTGATGGCCTATAGAAAGTGTTTGGGAATGGGCAGAACTGTTTTAAAGCAAATCCAGCAGGTGATTGGACAGCCGTGCTGTCAACCACATTCATCATGAGCCAATCAGATAATGTAGTAGGCAGGCGCTACTGCTGCAGTTAAAGTATTAAAAGGGGAGCCACTTTAGAGTAAACTCCCACCAAGCAGGTTGGAAGTGGAGCCAAAATATCTTTTTGTGGGGAAATCATTGTTATCATTTAATAAAGAAGTGCGGTTTTGATCGGAGAAAACTGCTACTTTTAGCATCTATGCTAATCTCTGCATTAGCTGTCACTCATCCAACACTTTTGGCCATCAGACTATAGGACTGCTCACTGGGGGGAGGAGTAACAGGAAGATTGAAGAGAGGAAGGAGCAGTAGCCAGCCAGTAGCCATATTTTTTTTTAATAAAATTTATTTCTATTAATATTTAGCCTATTAATTTTTCTGTTTTTATCTATCATTTTTATGTATCTTTTTATCAGCTATAAATTGTGTTTATGTAATACTGATTTTTCTAAAGGGAGTCTCCCAAAGGGATAAATAAAGTTTAATCTAATCTAATTCACAGTGCCTTTCCGCCAAAGCACCGCAGCTAGAGACAATCACATTAATGATTAATCTTTAGGTGTAACAACTGAATATCTATTTCAGATATGTGTGACACTGTGCGTGCCCCCCCCCCCCCACACACACACACACACAGAGGCAGACTTATGGTGCGTTCCAGTTGTAGTCGAAGGTCGGAATTTCCTACTTCCGAGTTGGAAATTTTATCTGGAATGCCCCCCGAGGTCGGAATTTCCTACTGGGAACTCGGTGAAACCTCACCACCCCCGAGTTGACAATCGAAGATGGATGCCCCCAGTGTGAACAGTTATTTAGCTCCTGTTATAATCCATTTATTTGCACTTCTGACTGGGGTGTGTCGCTCTAGATCAGCTGTATACATAGTATTGTTAGACTTATATTTACAAAAATGCTGCCATAGTCATAATCACATTCTTCATGTGATATTTGTGAACAACAACGCAGGCGTGCTAACAAAAGCTAACAATAGCCTGGTCGATCGGCTCGTTTTTTTTTTCGACTTCAACTGGAATGCAGATAAGTCGGGGATGAGGTCACGCCCATTTCCCAGTTCCCAGTTCGGAGGTTAATGGAAAGCAGCAATACTCACAGCACTCCCATCTCTCCCGCTGAGTCCTTACGCCTCCTTGTCTCCAATATCACCCCTCTGTTACTACAGAGTAAGGGAACGTTGGTAGTTTTATACCGACACGAGGCCCCTGGTTGTATGTTTGAGCTCATTATCTAAGGTTGAAGAACTGTGGTGACTTGTTCTTGTTACCAGTCATTGAAGATGGATCATCTGAGCTTCTGCCTACCTAACTCTACTGTAGCTAAACATCCTTATGAATACAGATTTATACTGAGACTGGGTGAGTTTAAGTGATTGGTGTGTTGATTTGCCTGATGTTTGTGGCGTGCTGTTGGCCTCTGGGTGGAAAATGATTCTTTCTGAAAACTAATTCATAGATTTTTATGTGCAGCATGTTTTATCTCCATCACAAATACAGAGAGTTTGCACAACAGCACCCTGAAACTTCATGCCATCTTTGAAAGCACCTACAGACATGGTGGAGGTCACTTCTCATGAAAGATGCAAAAAGTGAAATAAAATCATCTGTTCCTCAAATAAAGCCCAAACAAGATCATGGCACCAACCAAATAATTTTTTTTTTGCTCTTCTGGTGCCTCTCTACCTTCTTATTTTAGTTAAAGCAGGACGCTGGTTTACTTTATGACAGCTTTGTTTTGCATGATTGACTGGTCTTGGAATGGCTATTTTCACATTTATTAACCAAATTCACAGGATTCATTTAAGACATGTTTAGAGCTCTTGAGGGTGAGTTATAGCTGGTTGTGGAACAAAGTGAATGAACACTGATGAACTGTGGAAGCAAAATAACTTCAACAAGATTTTTGTTAAGCTATTCACAATGCATCGCAGTCCAACCTGCTGCAGGTTATGTGCCTACAGTGCAAAAAATGAGATTTAAGTAGCATTTAAGACAGTTAAAGTAAGGTTACAATAAATGTTTTTCCCAGTTCATTATTAGCAAAGAAAAAAATATGCACATTTTTCTGTTAACAAAATCAACAAAATCCAGGGTGTCCATCATAAGAGCTTTAAACAAATTGTAGAGGCTTCCATCCTCCTGTCAGGGTGTGTTTGAGTGCCTGTATCCCTGAAAAAGCCTGAATCTTGATGTTAAAACTTCATGGTTTTGACAAGGTCTTTAAAATTCATAAATCAGTGAAGTGCTTGTGTAGAAAACACCTTCATATGGACTTAGCCTGTTAAATTTGGATACAAAGTTAACTGGAAACACGTTTTGAAAGCATTTATTTGTTTCCTTTTGGTGGCCTCCTCCTTTATGCTGCTATGAGAAACCATGATTTAAAAGAGAATATTACCTGTTAAACAAACTGGAAATCAAAATGAAATAAAGAGCCACAGTGAGCTTGTTTTTTCTGATCCAGAAAAAGACTATATAACACCCTTTAAGCTAAAAACTCAGTTTTCCAGTCCATGGAGATAGTCTGTTTGTACAGACTGCTTTTTTCAGTTCTTAACCTGTGTCACTAAATCTGGGTACTGTGAGGAGGTCATTGTGGTAAATCCTGAACTTTTATTGAAGCTCATTATCCAGGTGAAGCTTCTGAAAAGAGACAGGACATTGGCAGCAGGGGGATGCAGTAACAACCCTGGAGCACATCAAGTCGGAGCTGGCGTGTGCAGCAGCCACACACATTCAGAACACCACTGTGTTTCAATTCTAAAAAGTGTTTATATCAGACCCTTAAAAGAGAAAATATAACTATTTGATCTCTGATCCTGTAAAATTATTTTGGCTTTTAAATATAAGCTCTTCTTCCAGCTTCAGTTCTTCATTTAAGGGATATAATTAAATGAATTGTAAAAGTCACGCTGTTCTATTATTTAGATGCCAATACCAGCTGATCTAATTGATTGATTGATTGATCACTAATTACTTTTCACTCTTAAAACTTGTCACTCTTACTTCTTACTTACGTTGAATGTTTCCTCACAGGTTGGGCCTTGAGGCAAAGAAAGAGGAGAACCTGGCTGACTGGTACTCTCAGGTGAGTCTCTGATACACGTAGGCGAGTATGTGGACTGTGTTTAAAAAATTATCACACCCACACTTAAGTTTGTAATAATGTCCTCATCCACACAAAAATACATAAAAACATTGTTAAATGCTCTTTATTACCATGTTCCGATGTCCAGGATGTGCTTTTTCTTTGCAGTTTCTTTGCAAAGCTTTTTTAATTTGATAAATCTTCAAACCACGATCTGACTGGTGTTAGGGTTTACCTTGTGTCAGCAGAGTTTCACGTAAACATTTCTTAATTTATATTTTAATGCAAGACATGTCTGATGATCTTGATGAACTTTGTCATTTGACAGTGCTCTTGTTGGTTTTAACATCTGTTGTTACCATGGCAACCGTAGACGCAGGCAGCGAGGGGTCATCAGTCACCTGTTAACATAAATCTCTATACAAAAACGTGTATCAGAAAACAATTTACAGACTGTCAGTCATGCCCTTGTCCAACAGATGTGCATATTTTCAAGTTTATCACCAGCATTTTCTTGTCAGTACAGACAGAAAAAAATTTAACTGATGCTGCAGCTGAAAACTCCTTGATTTAAAGACACAGAAACAATCAGTCACTGTTGTACAGCCTGTTTTTTAAACTTCATGTGTTTTGAGTAGCTTTAATGTCGACTACAGTTTATATATATGTGTATGTATATATCTATATATATATATATATATCTATCTCTCTCTCTCTATATATATATATATATATATACATATATATATGTGTATATATATATATATATATATATATATATATATATATATATATATATATATATATATATATAGATATAGATATAGATATATATGTAGTTAATTTTCTTTAAAACTTCTTTCTCTTTAGTTGGTCACAGACTTTGTCTAATTTTCCCTCCTCCCCTTCAGGTGATCACGAAAGCAGAGATGATTGAGTACTATGATGTCAGCGGCTGCTATGTGCTGCGTCCCTGGTCCTACTCAATCTGGGAGTCAATCAAGGAATTCTTTGACCGGGAGATAAAGAAACTGGGTGTGGAGAACTGCTACTTCCCAATGTTTGTGTCTCAGGCCGCCCTGGAGAAGGAAAAGTCCCACATTGAAGACTTTGCTCCTGAGGTAAAAAGACAATTTGTTTCTCTGTGAATTAAAAAATGCATACTGATACTACCAGACAGTGGAATAAACACTTGAATCATTTAATGGTGGTGATGTCATATTTATCAGGTTGCCTGGGTGACGAGATCAGGAAAGACCGAGCTGGCCGAGCCCATCGCTGTGAGACCCACCAGTGAGACAGGTCTGAACCACAACCTTTGGAGTTTAATCAGTTTATCAGTACAGACACCTTGATAGCATACATACATTCTAGGGCCCGACCGATATGGATTTTTTGAGGCCGATGCCGATATTTGAAAAAAATACAGATTGATCGGCCAATTAATTGAGGGAAAAAAAAAATAAATATATATATATATATATATATAGATAGATAGATAGATAGATAGATAGATATAGATATAGATAGATAGATAGATAGATAGATAGATATAGATATAGATATAGATAGATAGATAGATAGATAGATAGATAGATAGATAGATATAGATATAGATAGATAGATAGATAGATAGATAGATATAGATATAGATATAGATAGATAGATAGATAGATAGATAGATAGATAGATAGATAGATAGATAGATAATAATAATACATTTTATTTGAAAGCGCCTTTCAAAACACCCAAGGACACTGTACAGGATAAAACAACAACAACAATAAAATCAACAAACAATAGAACTATAAAATCAGCAAAATACAACAGTCAGTGAAGGATAAGTGGATGAGAGTGGGATATTTATGGTAAGGAATATGCAGTTCTGAACAGGTGGGTTTTGAGTCTGGATTTAAAAATAGACAGGGAAGTCAGGTTTCTGAGGTCCGGTGGGAGAGAGTTCCAGAGCTGGGGAGCAGAGCGACTGAAGGCCCTGCTCCCCATGGTGCTGAGGCGAGCAGAGGGCACAGTGAGGTGGGTGGAGGAGGAGGATCTGAGGGAGCGGGCTGGAGTGGCGATGTGGAGGAGGTCCGACAGATATGGAGGGGCGAGGTTGTGGATGGCCTTAAAGGTGTACAGGAGCAGTTTGAATTCTATCCTATGCTTGACCGGGAGCCAGTGGAGCTGCTGCAGGATGGGGGTGATGTGATGGTGGGAGGGGGTTCTGGTGATGATACGGGCAGCTGAATTCTGGACCAGTTGAAGTTTATGGAGTGACTTTTGTGGGATGCCGAAAAGGAGTGAATTGCAGAAGTCTAGACGGGAGGTGACAAGGCTATGGACAAGGATGGAGGTGCTGTGAGGAGTGAGGGAGGGGCGGAGGCGGTTGATATTTCGGAGGTGGAAGTAAGCGGACCGGGTGATGTTATTGATGTGAGACTGAAAGGAGAGTGTGCTGTCGAGGATGACACCCAGACTCTTAACCTGAGGGGAGGGGAAGACCGAGGAGCTGTCAATGGAGAGGGAGAAGGTGTCTATTTTTGAAAGTGTAGATATAGATAGATAGATAGATAGATAGATAGATAGATAGATAGATAGATAGATAGATAGATAGATAGATAGATAGATAGTGGATAGATAGATAGATAGATAGATAGATAGATAGATAGATAGATAGATAGATAGAGTACAGGCCAAAAGTTTGGACACACCTTCTCATTCAATGTTTTTTCTTTATTTTCATCACTATTTACATTGTAGATTCTCACTGAAGTTATCAAAACTATGAATGAACATGTAGAATTATGTACTTAACAAAAAAGTGTGAAATAAATGAAAACATGTCTTTTATTCTAGTTTCTTCAAAGTAACCACCGTTTGCTCTGATTACTGCTTTGCACACTCTTGGCATTCTTTTGATGAGCTTCAACAGATGGAAACCATTTCAGGTGACTAACAGTCTTAAAGGAGTTCCCAGAGATGCTGAGCACTTGTTGGCCCTTTTGCCTTCATTCTGCGGTCCAGCTCACCCCAAACCATCTCGGTTGGGCTCAGGTCCGGTGACTGTGGAGGCCAGTCATCTGGAGTAGCACTCCATCACACTCCTTCTGGGTCAAATGGCCCTTACACAGCCTGGAGGTGTGTTTGGGGTCATTGTCCTGTTGAAAAATTAATGATGGTCCAACTACATGCAAACCAGATGGGATAGCATGTCGCTACAGGCTGCTGTGATAACCATGCTGGTTCAGTATGCCCTCAATTTTGAATAAATCCCCAACAACATGCAAAATCCATCTGCTCACCTTTTCTGCATGGCACAAAGACAGGGCGGTTGGAACCAAAGATCTCAAATTTGGACTCATCAGACCAAAGCACAGATTTCCTCTGGTCTAATGTCCATTCCTTGTGTTTCTTGACCCAAACACATCTCTCATGCTTGTTGCCTCTCCTCAGCAGTGGTTTCCTAGCTACTATTTGACCATGAAGGCCTGATTCATGCAGTCTCCTCTTAACAGTTGTAGTAGAGATGTGTCTGCTGCTGGGGCTCTGTTTGGTATCATCTGGTCTCGAATCTGAGCTGCTGTTAACTTGTGATTTCTGAGGCTGGTGACTCAGATGAACTCTTTCTCAGCAGCAGAGGTGATTCTTGGTCTTACCTTCCTCAAGCGGTCCTCATGTGAGCCAGTTTCGTTGTAGCCCTTGATGGTTTTTGCGACTGCCCTTGGGGACAAATTCAAAGTTTCTGCAATTTTTCGGATTGACTGACCTTCATTTCTTAAAGTAATGATGGCCACTTGTTTCTCTTAACTTAGCTGATTGGATTTTGCCATAATATTAATTCTAACAGTTGTCTAATAGGGCTGTCGGCTGTGCATCAGCCTGACTACTGCACAACACAAATGATGGTCCCAATCCCATTTGTAAGCCGCGGCAGACCAATCCAGACGGCTTACATAGTGCAGGGAGCGCGCGTAAACATGCACTGCGGAAGTACGATGTAGCACTGTTTAGGCTCGAAAAATGTACTAAATGACCTCGTTTCGAATTAATTATGGACGTTACCCGCTCAGGACACTTGGATTACAGCGGACGAGCAGTATGAAGGAAAATAGACAAGTTTTTGTGGACTTTTATGGACCTTTTTCTTTCGGACGCCATTGTCCCCTGTTAGATGGAAGTTTGTTGACAGTGAAAATCCCCCCGGACCTCCGGCTGCATTTGAGACATCAAAAAAGTGCTCCAGAGTGTTGCTCAGCATGAGGGTGAGTAGAAAATGAAGGCATATCATTCTTTGGGTGAAATATTCCTTTAATATGGCGGACCCTCCACGAGGACGCGCAAACGGAGGGGTAGTGGGTGGGGAGAGTGTGTAGGGGGCGGTTTGGGATTGGGCCTTAGTGTGTGTGTTGTTTGAGCGAGGAGGGAGAGAGCCGTTAGCAGGAGGTATAGTGATTACTACTCACTGTTTTGTGCGTGAATTAAAATTGTAGTTGTCGTGGTCACAGCCCACAGTGACTGTTAAATAAAAGCAGGTATTCGCAAGCCGGAGTCACCTTTATTTTTACGTCCGACGGACGTCACAATACAGCCGCTGCCTGTCTTCAGTAATTGGTAGTTGTTCTCACCGCAGTATACAGCGAACTGTGGCGGCATATTTTGCACACGGTTGTTGTTTTGTCCGCAATCTTTTCACCGTTCTCCCGTCTTTTACATGAGAAGCAAAAATAGGTCCACACAACTGATTTATTTGACAAAGGAGCGTCACCTAATTCCCCCACTTTGTCCTCCTCCATATTGCAGCGAGCGTTTTGCTACGGGAGGCGAGGAGGGTTTATTTCGTCCTTTTGTTTCGAGCGTCTTTGAATTTTATTTCGTCATTTTTTATTTCTCGAAATTTCGTGGCATGAAATTTCGTTTCACCCTTATTTATAAGGCAAGAAATTCCATTAATTAACCCTGGCAAGGCACACCTGAGAAGAGAAAACCATTTCAGGTGACTACCTGTTGAAGCTCAGAAAGAGAATTACAAAAGTAATCAGAGCAAAGGATGGTCCTTTTAACACTAGAACTACCAAGGCATTCATTTTGACTGCTTTCAAATTTTGCGATGTCATAACTTTGATTGATTAATATCGACATACCCATAGGACCCTGACTTTTCCTAAATGTGGGTGTATTTTCTTCTGAAATTGTTCCATCATTAAAATTCAAAAACACAAAAGAGTTGTGGGCATTACTACCTCGAACTACCATTGGCAGTCAAATTGACTGCATGCAATTTACAAGGGGTACGGTTTTTCACTTGTTACATTTAGCTGCTCTTTCTTCTGCTCTATTGATTGTTTGTTTGTTTTTTATACTCTTTGAAGCTACTGGGTGGTTTTCCTTCTGCATAATTTATAGTGATGCTAAAATCTATCTAACAAGAAAGGCAAAAGTGATAAAGACGAATTACAAATAAGGAGGCTTTACTCTTGCTTCACAGCCTTGACAAGGAAGAACCAGAGCAGGTTCAGAGAGTAGTGTCTCTTGGGGCTAGGAAGAAGGTTCATCTAGCTCAGGGAGTGACTCAGAAAAAAAAAGATGACTGGAAACATCAAATTATACATTTGCTGACATCTCATATGCAAATTTTCAAGGTTTGAAGTCTACAGTAGGAATCCTTATGCTCATACTGTAATGTAAGCTTGTATTAGTTTTATGTGTTGTTGAGAGCTTCTTAGTCTATACATAGACCAGTGGTTAACAACCTGTGGTCCAGGACCCACTGGTGGCCTGCAAAGGTGCCACACGTGGCCTACCAAATAAAGACCTCAACCAATGAGGTAATGTTTTCGCTGGGGTCTGTCTGTTTGTCTGTTAGCAAAATTATGCAACTACTAAATAGATTTACGTTAAAAAAAATTACCAGGTGCTGATCAGATCCAGGTTGATGACACAGAACACTGAAGTTTATAATGACAAATCCCATTCATTCACATCATTATGGAAATTGCACTTTATTTGCAAACTGACACGAATGTTGTTCAAGGCTATGCCACACTACATTTCCTGGCTTCCCTTGCAATGCCAGGAGAACTTCTGCTAATATAATGGCTAACAATAGCCTGTAGATTGGCACATTTTTTCCAAGTTGGTAACTGAAATGGTAATAACTTGAAGATCACGTCATTTACAATCCCCTCTCCCCCCTTCTGATGTAAATAGAATGCAGCATTCTCCACATGGAGAGATATGAGTGGACACTCGGCTGTCCAATCAGGGAAGAAAAGCCACTGAGCTGAGCTGGTTGGCAGAGGTCTGCAACTCTCTGAGTGCTTTTCTAGTTTACATTATAGTATGGTTTTCTTATATAAAGCTTTTTGGTCTATCAAGTATGCCATTAATTGGAAATGATCTGATAAGAGGAGTATTCCATGAAATAAAACTTTTAAGGCTTTACCGTTTTGCTGACAGGCAACATCCTGAAACTTTGGCAGTAACTACTATGCCAAACACAAGAGCATTTATGATGGTTAATCAGTTCTCTGTTACAGTTACAGTGTCTTATGATAACATCAACCTATTTTGAAGACAGAAGGAATTTGATTGTATTTGAAAAAGAAAAGGAATTCTGTCCAAGTTTGCATGTGTAAGCTCAGAAGTTATGTTGGTGTCCATTAAATTTATAAAAAATCTCATTCATTTTAATTTTTATTTTGTGTCCTGGTACATTCTTAACCCTTTTCATCAAATAATTATTTGAAATCTTTATTGATTATCCAAATTATTTCAAAAAATCAATGAGCATTGACATTGTACACTGCGGAAAGTTGCTCTAGGCTACATGTCCGACCTTCAGGCTTAAAAGAACAACTCTGTGTGAGTGTCGGGGAGTCATCCACCCACACAGCATCAGCAGAGAGCGAAGAAGAGCCACCACCAACGTGCGTTGCCATCTTCTACGTCATCATTCTGCACGGTTTTATAAGAAATTAAGAATATATTGGTGTTACATCGGCAAAACTCTGGCCGATGTTGAATACTTTGAAAGGGCTATAATCGGCCGGTCGATGTATCGGTCGGGCCTTATTACATTCCTCAAAGTATTCACTCACCCAACCAAATCATTGAATTCCACTCACTTCCTCACCTGGACATGCAGACTGCTTCGACAAACATTTGTGAAACAGATCACCAATATTCTGCTGAGGCAGCTACAGATCTCCAATCTTCACATGGCCTTCAGATCAGCTCAGAAACACTGTAGAGCTTCATGGATGGGTTTTCATGGCTGAGCAGCTGCATCCAAGCCTCACATCACCAAGTGCAATGCAAAGTGTCCAATGCAGTGGAGTAAATCACGCTGCTGGACTCTAGAGGAGAATAGACGTGCTCTCTAGAGTGACGAATCACCAGTGTTGCCACAGTTACCTTGTAAAAGTACTGATTACTCCTCCAAACACTTTACTTATTAGTTGATTTAAAAAGTAAGTCACTTACCAGTTACTTTATCAAGTTAGCCGTGTTTAAGGGCAGCATTTCCTCTCCAACATGCTGCCCAACCAACTTCTTCAACTCTCCCCACTTACTGGTTTTTCCACTGAAGTTCAGTTTTGTTGTTTGGGTGGTCGGGGACCTCCTGCATTAGTTGCAGCTATCTGCTTTGCTCCAGTCTTTGTCACCAGCACAGAGTGGACAACAAACCTTAAAACTGTCATCTATAGCTAACACAAACTCAAAATAGTGATTGTATTTCCATGTACTGTTGTATGACTCGTGAGTTGTCCTCATGCTTAAAATGAGACTTGTCGTAAACGTGGCGTCACTCCCTGAGATGCAGGAGGAAAGTTTCTCCTTTTACTAAGAAGAATGGCAAAAATTGTAATGCACAGTGACTTGAGTAAGTAACTTTAATCTGATTACTGGCTTGGGAGTGTTTTTCAGGAGTTGGGCTCGACCCTGTAGTTCCACTTAGAGGAACTCTGAATGCTTCAGCATACCAAGACAGTTTGCTGCCAACTCTGTGGTAACAGTTTTGGGGAAAGCAGGTCCATAAAGACCTGGATGAAGGAGTTTGGTGTTGAAGAACTTGACTCCCCTGCACAGAGTCCTGACCTCAACCTAGAAAAACTTGGGGATGAATTAGAGCAGAGACTGTGAGCCAGGCCTTCTCGTTCAACATCAGTGTCTGACCTCACAAGAAGAATGGTCAACAATTTCCATCAACACTCCTGAACCCTGTGGAAAGCCGCCTCAGAAAAGGTCGACATCATATTAAACCCTGTGGATTAAAATGGGATGTCACTCAATTTCAAAAGTGTGTGGAGGGAGGCAGGCAGATTCTTTCGGCAATGGAGTGTACCTGGTTCACAAACACAGCTGTAACGCCTCACAGTTGTGTGTGTATTGTCTCAAAGTTTTGCTGTTTACACTTAATTATCTTTGGCAATTGTTTGTTTAAAATAATGACCTGTTTTTGTTTTTGCAGTGATGTACCCTTCCTATGCTAAATGGGTCCAGTCCCACAGAGACCTACCAATCAAACTCAACCAGTGGTGTAATGTTGTGGTCAGTCTCCTCCTACAGTCTCTTCTCTTTCAAACCCGAACGACTTCACGTTTTTTTACTTCGAGCTTGTTCCAGACTCCCAGCAGGAAGTTCATCCCTTGCCTCTCACTTCCCTCTCCCTTTTTCCCCCAGAGATGGGAGTTCAAACATCCACAACCCTTCCTGAGGACCAGAGAGTTTCTGTGGCAGGAGGGCCACACAGCCTTTGCCACCAAAGAGGAAGCAGCTGAAGAGGTATCAGTTCTGGAAATGATACTCTAGTTGCACACTAAGCAGTCTTTGCTATGCTCAAGCACTTTTGACTCTCAAGTCCAGTTTGTTTCCGGGCACGGAGCCATGTAGCTTAAAGAGACTGTGAGGAGTTTTTGAGTAATTACAAAAAAGTCTCACTTTTAGACGTATGCCTGATCAAAATACACACTTGCACAGAGTCCCTGACCTCAACCTAGAAAAACTTGGGGAATGAGCAGAGACTGAGCTGTGCCTCTCACCAAACATCAGTGTCTGATCTCACAAGAAGAATGGTCAACACTCTCCATCAACAACACTCCTGAACCCTGTGGAAAGCTGCCTTCAGAAAAAGGTCGACATCATATTAAAACCCTGTGATTAAAAATGGGATGTCACTCAACTTCAAAAGTGTGTGTGGAGGGAGGGCAGGCAGATTCTTTCGCAATGGAGTGTATTCTTGGTTCACAAAACACAGCTGTAACGCCCCTGTGCTGTGTGTGTATTGTCTTCAAAAGGATTTTAAGCTGGTTTATACTTAATTATCTTTTGGCAATTGTTTGTTTAAAAATAATGACCTGTTTTTTACTTTTTACAGTGATGTACCCCTTCCTATACTAAATGGGTCCAGTCCCACAGAGACCTACCAATCTGTAAACCTTCCAACCAGTGGTGTAATGTTGTGGTCAGCCCCTCCTACAGTCTCTTCTCTTTCTCAAGCCCGAACGACTTCACGCTTTTTTACTTCAGAGCTTGTTCCCAGACTCCCCAGCAGGAAGTGCATCCCTTGCCTCTCACCTCTCTCCTTTTTCCCCCCAGAGATGGGGAGTTCAAACATCCTACAACCCTTCCTGAGGACCCAGAGAGTTTCTGTGGCAGGCAGGGGGCCTAGCACAACCTTTTGCTACCAAGGAGGAAGCAGGGGTGTTGTGCTGAAGATGCATCAGTTCTGGAAATGATACTCTAGTTGCACACTAAGCAGTCTTTGCTAATGCCCAAGCACTTTTGACTCTCAAGCTCAGGCTTGAGCCGGGCACGGAGCCATGTAACCAAGCTGATGATGATGATGATGATGGCAGGATGTCACATGGTCTAGCAGGAGAGTTGGGAAAACAAGATGTTTATGCAGCTGCCTATACTACAGTATACTATAATACAATAAAATGCATATACATTAAAAAGCACGATACAACCTCTTTAACCCAGACTTTATTCTGCAGATTTTCTAAAATAAACAGAATATAAGATTGAAATTGTAATCGAATATCTTTGATTATTTCGGTGCATGATTGAGTTCGATTTTTAGGAAAAGTGACAGCCTTAGTCTGCTTAGCCACCGTCACACGCAATGACGTAGTTGATTTCATCATTGTGTCACACGGTACTATTCGGCCTTGCTATTACCTCACTCCACCGAAGGCCGAATATGGTCTTTTTTGCATTATTGGGCCTAATATATTCGGCCAACGAATATTTGGTGTATTTATTTTGTTTGTGTTTCAATTTTTACCTCGTCTATTACAGCTGGTCTAACCTTTTGTCCAATGTCTCATTAAACAAAACAAGTGATAAAACACAGACTGAGAAAAAAAGCACTCAAAAGACACTTTAAGAAATACACAGCTTCAGTAGGAATGTGGCAATGTTACACAAAGATGGACATTGGACCATTCAGCAAATAACATAGATCTAATGGATTTTCTTTCACACAATGAGAGTCATCCAGCCTGTATTATGTTTTATGCTATGTAAAAAAGGGTTGAAAGTTTTTCTGTTTCAAGTTTATACCACTGACATCATCCTGCGAGATTACAGTTTGTGTCCAAAAGTGCACGGGTCCCCACTCGGTCCAGGTGTTGTCACGGTGAGCAAAAAGTATGAGGTTCTTAGTTCTCTAAGACAAAGGTGGCAGCAGATCAACTTTAGAGACTGGAAGAAAGTGCAAGACATTAAAGCTGGTATGAAGATTTTAAATGAAAATCATAAAAGGTAAGATCAGAATGCGATCAACAATTAGTTCATTTTACTTTTGTCTGATTTAGCATTGAGACAAATTGTGTTCATTCAAAATCTGGTCATTTTTATGTGCTGTAACAAGTGTATTTTTGCTGATATTGCTAGTGCTAACTGTTGTTGTACCGATACCAGTAACGGCCATGCTCTCGCTGCCCTCCCACTTAAGCTTGTGAGTATTACACAGTTAACATAGTGCTCTCACTAGTTAAACTGTTAGTGCCCCGACAGGAGCATGCACGCTCGGCGTTTGGCTGGTACTGCCCCCACTGGTATAGCTTATCACTCTCGCTTCACCAAGCTGGGTCTTGAGGCATGAGGACCACCATGCTAAACTCACATTTCTGTGTGACCTGTATGGCCCTCCTTCACCCTGAGGATGGCCACGATCTCTGCCCCTCATGTTTGGGTATCGAACATCTGAGGGAGGGTTTATCAGGGGACCCATGTATGAACTGTAGCTTCTTGCCTACATTGAGGGCTGCAAGACTGTTGCTTAGTGGGGGGGAAATGCCCTCCTCAGTCAGTGGAACCCTCTCTTCCTCAACCAGGCCAATCTAGGCGGAAGGCATCGGAGGCTCTGGGTGGCCCCCCACATAGGAAAAGGACTATGACACGCTGTTTACTAAAGTGGATCAGCGGTCTAGTGAGTTGGCCCAGATGAAGTCACTCCTGCTGTCTCTACGCCCTACTGTTCTGGAGGGCGGAAGCATCAGGACTCCCTCAATGCCTGAGCTGGTCCCAGAGGAGGCCATTATTTCTGTGGCGGCTTCAGCTGCACTTTTTAATGACAGTAAGGCCCTCCCACGCCTCTGAGTCAGGTTCCCGCTCGTCAGCCCTCGGATCAGTGGAAGGGTCTGATGACAACTCTATGGGTTCGATAATTTGTATGGCCCTGGCTTGCTTGCACCTGGACTTGCAGCAGCCTGACCAACCTCCTGCAAGTTCCTTCTTCAGACACACCTCAGCTCAAGCTAGCTTTTCGGTTCCTCCCTCAGGGGAATACCTGAATGAGCTGCAGGCCTGCTAAAGGGACTCAAAGGCTCTCTCACAGCTGACGTCTGATGGACGCACTTTGGCAGCCATACAGGATGCGGCAAAGTTTGGTCTAAGCCGAATGCCATCTGTTAAACCTGCTATTGCCTCTCTTATAGTCCCCCCAGATGAGCCCCTAAGACCTGAGGCCAGGTGCCCTCAACAACAGTGCCGGGTCACTGATGACCTGCTGAGCAGAGCATATGACACAGCAGCACGCATGGGCCGTATTGGTAATTCCCTCTCCCACCTCATGCCGGCCCTGTCAGCTTCCCTTCAGCAGACGACTGTGGATGCATCCACTGCCAGCCTGAGCTACGCCTCATTGCAGGCTTTTGCCCTTATGTCCCGGGAACTGGGGTGCCTTATGTCCACTTTAGTCCAGACCCGTTGTCAAGCCTGGCTGGCTCAGTCACCCCTGTCAGAGACATGCCAGAGAACCCTCCGTACAGTCCCAGTGGAACCTGGGAAGCTGTTTGGCTCGGCAGCAGTACAGCTTCTGGAACAGACGGTACAAGCTGATCAGCGGTTCTCAGGGCTTCGCAGAGACATGCCGCCTCCCAGCAGGACTAGCCCTGCAGCCCTTTCACCCCTGCAGTCCCAGGGCATGAAGATTATGGCATATCTAGGCAACTGGCTGATTGGCGCACCATCCCATTCTCGGGCAGTCCAGGACACAGCCGCCCTCCTCCCGCATGTAGCACAGTTGGGACTCAGGGTAAACAGGGAGAAGAGATCTCCCCTCCTTCCACAGTGCTCTTCCACAGTGCTCTTTCCCAGAGTACAACCTTCATCGGGCTGGCTCTAGATTCGGTCATTATCCATCAGGGACACCAACTCCTCCTGGTGGCCCCGCTCTGGCCAGCCAGGACTTGGTTTTGGATGCTGCACAGACTGTCGTGGGACACCCTGGCGCTTCCCCAACAGGAAGAATCTTCTGTCCCGGCTGGAGGGTTGGATCTGGCATCCCAGCCACAGCCACCTTAAACTGTGGGTGTGGCTGCTGAGGGGACAGACCCAATGCTGAGCTGCTGCATAGAACCTGTCAGAGCAACAATCTTGCAGGCCAGAGTCCTGTCAACATGGCTGCAGTATGCAAACAGGTGGAAGTTGTTCTCAAACTGGTGTTTGAGTTGTGAACTTGACCCAGTTAGCTGTTCTGTCCTGGCAGTTCTGGAGTTTCTAACCCTGAAGGTGTATACTGCGCCTATTTCCTCCAGGCATGTGACAGTGGACAGCCACACAATAGGGATTCACAGGCTTGTGTCCCTCTTCTTGAGGGGAGCCAGGAGGCTGCGGCCACCAAAGCCACTGAGGACTCCAATCTGGGATCTGCCCATAGTGTTGGATGCTCTATGCGGGCCTCCCTTTGAGCATCTTGGCTGGGCAGAGCTTAAGTGGCTGTCTATGAAGACAGCATTTCTCCTTGCCATGACAACGGCAAAGCGGGTAGGGGAGCTACATGCCTTGTCAGTAAGCAACTCCGGTCTGAGGTGGAACTCAGATGGCATGGGTGTAACTCTGTGGCCTAATATGGCATTCCTGACGTAGGTGCTGGCGTACTCACACCTCAATAGACCCAATCGGCTGGCTAAATTTGATTCCCGGAAGAGGGGACGAACGGAGGGAACAGCTTTGTCCAATCTGGATGCCTATTCCCACACATGAAAGTCAGAGCATCTCTTTGTGTGTCATAGTGTTGCTAAGAAGGGTTGTGCTCTCTCCAAACAGCACCTATCCAACTGGATTGTCAAGGCCATTTCATGTGCACATGAGTTGGCAGGCCAGCGCTTACCATCTGGGGTGAAGTGCCATTCCGCCAGAAGCGTATCCACTTTATGGGCATTGCTTAGAGGGGTATCCGTGGAGGATATATGTGCACTAAGTACTACAGAGTCAATGTGGTCACCCCCTCATCCACTTGGGGTGGTCTTTCAGCCGGGATCCTCTGCCTCATCTTAGTAAGGTGGGTACCCAGGATTCCTCGCAACACTGTTGGTATAAGTCATCCAGTCAGACGGACTGCCTCAGGCAGTCAGGAAGGGTGAAATAAAAGAAAGGTTACACATGTAACCACGGTTTTATGAACCCTGGATGACTGCCAGAGGTCTTGGTCGCTCGGAATCCCTAGGTCGCGTGAAGACTCTGTGGGAATGAGTGCCCGGATGACACAGGTAGTTATACCTGCCACGGGTCATCCGGGGTCACAAGTGACTGTTGATACTAATACTCGAGGTACACTTGCGCGTGGTGTAAACATCCAGTGAGATGAACTGCCTCTGGCAGTCATCCAGGGTTCCTAAAACCGTGGTTACATGCGTAACCTTAGTTTGACACCTGTGATCACTGCCGGGATGACCTCAATAGAGTGTCTGTGAGTCTGTGCCTTTAAACAGGAAAAAAAAATCAGTATTTCTTTGTGTGCGTCCATAGGTGCTCCAGATCCTGGATCTTTATGCCAGAGTGTATGAAGAGCTGATGGCCATCCCTGTGGTGAAGGGGAGGAAGACTGAGAAGGAGAAGTTTGCAGGAGGTGATTACAGCACCACTGTGGAGGCATTCATCTCTGCCAGCGGCCGAGCCATCCAGGTACCAAAGTATACAAAGTCACTCCAGATAAAGCCAGAGGAAACTTGTTTTAAAACATCATTAAGATCTTTAATCTATCGATGAGGCACAGGGTCTTAGAACAGAATAAAGGTAGAGGTTGGTGACCAAAGTTAATGCTGTTGATTTTTGCTCCGTGCATCTACAGGGTGCTACATCCCACCATCTTGGTCAGAACTTTTCCAAGATGTTTGAGATTGTTTTTGAGGATCCAAAGAGACCAGGAGAGAAACAACTCGCCTTCCAGAATTCCTGGGGAATCACAACCAGGACCATCGGTGTCCTCACCATGGTGCACGGAGACAACATGGGACTCGTGCTGCCCCCAAAAGTGGCTTGTTTACAGGTACCAAAACAAAACTGAAGTTGGTTGGCTGTGCAGACTGTTTTCTTCATCACTTAAATATTGAAGAACTACAAGAGCACCCTTCGCATTTGCCTATATTGCCTAATGGGCTGGCTCTGCTTTGGAGACCAGATGTGGTCTGCAGTTTTTCATAAACACATTGGTTTTAGAGCAGGAATGGACAACTTTGGTTACCAAGAAAGCAGCATACATTTTTTTCAGTGCCTGAGGTTACATATTGTTGGACACTCAATGAGGAATGAATGTACAAAAAATAGCTAATATAAAGCCTCAAAATTGGAGTTTACCCACATTAATGTATTTTAACTCAAACACAATTAAAAATGCATGATTTTATGAGCACATAACTGAAGCCAATTTACACCTCTTTTAATACAATAAAAGAATGAATGTTTACCAGTTTTAAAGCACAAATATATTAACCCTACCACTGTTTCCTAATGTAGTTTTTACTGATACTATGTCTAATTTTTGAATGCCTCACAAAAGATATCTGGAGACACAATCATAACAAAGTACAGTATCTCACAAAAGTGAGTATACCCCTCACATTTCTCTAAATATTTTATTGTGTCTTTTCATTGGACAACAGTGAGGAAATGACACTTTGATACAGTGTACACTACTGTGTGGGCAGCTTGTAAAACAGTGTAAATTTACTGTCTCCTCAAAATAACTCAACACACAGCTATTAATGTCTAAACTGGTGGCAACAAAGAGGAGTACACCCCTAAGCGAAGGTGTCCAAATTGGCCCCAAACTGTCAATGTTCTCTTTTGTCCACCATTATTTTTCAGCATTGCCTTAACCTTCTTGGGCATGGAGTTCACCAGAGCTGCACATTTTGAATTCTTTTCCACCCCCATGACCACATCACAGAGCTGGTGGATGACAGAGACCTCGTGCTCCTCCACCTTCCTTTGAGAATCCCCCACAGATGCTCAATAGGGTTTAGGTCAGGAGACATGATTGGCCAGTCCATCATCTTTACCCTCAACTTCTTTAACAAGGCAGTGGTCGTCTTGGAGGTGTGGGGTGGGGATCATGCTCTGCTTCAGTATGTTTCAATACGTTGTAGAGCTGGGCAAAAAATCGATTAAATTGATTAATTCAAATTATTTTCTGCAGAAGATTTAAAAAATTAAAAATCAAGATTTTTTTTCTTGCCTTGGTCCAATTGTAAGTAGTTGCAATTTTTGAAAAAAGTTACAATTTTCATAATGGTCGGCCTTGTAGTTTTTGCACAAGCACTTTTATAGGCTTGTATTTGTTATTTAAGTAGATTAAATATTGATCAGAGAGTTTCATGCTAATACTGTAAAAATACCTCAGCCTTTTAGTGTTTATGTAGACAAACCTGCCTACGTTTATACTACATAATCAACCTTTTATGACCCAGACTTTGACTTTAAGAGGGAGACATTTAGACAACATAAAGGCAAAACTTGACTTGTTTAATTTTTATGTCACTGGGAGTTTTGTTTCTTTTAGGGAGGGAAAAATCGCTTAAAATCGTAAATCGAGTGTTGTGGAAAAAAAATCTGGGATTTTATTTCTAGGCCATATCGCCCAGCCCTAATACGTTGGCATTTGTGGTTCCTTTAATGAAGTGTAGCTCCCCAGTGTTGGTAGCACTCATGCAGCCCCAGACCGTAACACCACCTCATACTTCACTGTAGGCAACACACACTTGTCTTTGTGCTCCTCACCTGGTTGCTGCCACACATGCTTGACACCATCTGAACCAAATAAGTTTATCTTGGTCTCATCAGACCACAGGACATGGATCCATTAACCCATGTCCTTGGTCTGCTTGTCTGCAGTAAACTGTTTGCAGAATTTCTTGAGCATCATCTTTAGACGAGACCTCCATCTGAGACGATAGCCATGTAGACTGATTTGATGCAGTGTGCAGCGTACAGTCTGAGCAGTGACAGGCTGACCCCCACCCCTTCAACCCCTGCAGCAATGCTGGCAGCACTCATGTGTCTTTTTCCCAAAGGAAAACTCTGGAAATGATGATGGGAGTGTGCACTAAGCTTCTTTGGTAGACCATTGCATGGCCTGTTCTGAGTGGAGCCTGTCCTGTCACGACCCTAAAACACACCTCCTAGATGACCACCTCTTTGCCAAAGAAACTGAGGGTAAAGGTGATGGACTGGCCAATCATGTCACCAAGACCTAAACCCTACTAAGCATCTTGTACTCCTCCACAAAAAAAGGAAGATGGAGGAGTGCAAGGCCTCTAACATCCACCAGCTCCGTCATGTGGTCATGAGGAAGTGGAAAAAGATTCCAGTGGCAAAATGTGAAGCCTTGGTGTGCTCTAAACCCAAGAGGGTCAAGGCAGTGCTGAAAAATAATGGTGGCCACACACCTTGGGCTCAATTTGGACACTTTCACTTTGGGATGTACTCACTTTTGTTGCAAGCAGTTTAGACATTTATGGTTGTGTGCTAAGTTGTTTGGAAGGGACAGTAAATTTACACTGTTTAACAAGCTGCCCACTCACTTCTGTACACTGTATCAAAGTGTCATTTTCTCAGTTTTTCCATGAAAAGACATAATGATAGTAAAAAGCAAATATGTGAGGGGCGTACTCACTTTTGTGAGATGCTGTAAGTTCTATGATGACTTGTAAAAAACTAAAACTGTTGCACTTTTACAAAGAAATTTTGAAATCTGAAAAATTTATTGTTTATTTATTGCCTCAAACTATTTCTTTAAATTGTATTTATACGTGTGCTGCTGACCTCATTTCTAGGTTGCCCATGTAAATTAGGCCCTGATCTCAATGGGAAATTACCTGGTTAAATAAAGGCTAAATAAATAAAATAAAAGCATCTATCTGAGGTTAATAGCAATATTTTATCAACTGTCCTAATTTGTACATTATGTAGCACTGGTTACTCTTTATGAATAGTTTTTAGCAGTTGTTGTGAAGTTTACTTCATATTTCCAAATTGTTTTTTAAGTGATTGGTGGTCCGCATTGACTGAGGTCATGTGGCCCTTGGTCTATCAGTTGCCCACCCAAAGATTTCAGGTCTCAGTCCATCAGTAAGCACTTGCACTTGCAGAGAGAAAACACTAAAGAGTGAACTCTGTTGTTTCTTCTTCAGGTTGTCATCATCCCGTGTGGTATCACTGCGTCTCTGTCAGAGCAGGACAAGGAGGCTCTGGTGGCTCAGTGCTTCAAATATCAGAGCAGACTGCTGGGTGCTGATGTACGAGTGAAGACGGACCTCAGAGACAACTACTCCCCCGGGTGGAAGTTCAACCACTGGGAGCTCAAGGTCTGGAATCAAATGACTGCAGCAAGATCCTTACCTCTATCCATTTGTCAAAAATGCATCAGGATAAAACAATCAAAAGTGTTTTCAATTTCTTCTATCCCTGTTTGTTTTGGTGTGTTTGTGGTTCAGGGCGTCCCAATCCGCCTGGAGGTCGGACCCAAAGACATGCAGCAGCGACAGTGTGTGGCTGTGAGGAGAGACACTGGAGCTAAGGTGACAATTCCTGAGGACGAGGTGGAGAAGAAGCTGCTCGCCATGTTAGAGGACATCCAGAACTGCCTGTTCATGAAGTAAGAAGCAGTATTACACAACAAATTACACAATCCCCGGACCTGAAAATCAATAATGTCTGAGCTAATCTATACTGCAATTGAGCTTGTAGCCAGGCTTTGTAGCATTTGTTGTACCTTATCAGTGATAAGATGCCGGTGCACAAAAATACATCAGGATTTGCTAGGAGGACATAAACTCCCAGCACATCAGCATAGTGCCTCAAGTTGAGCATTACCTGTAAGTCCTTTACTGTGACCTTAGAAAACTAGTCACTTCACGACAGGCCTAGAACAAGCGGACTTCTGCGAGAGGAAACTCCTGCATCTGCTAAATACGGGCGTGAAAAGTACACCTAGGGCTCTAATTTCGTAGACCAGGCGCAAGCGCAGGCGCACCTGCGCGGACTGGGTGTGACCTGCGCACTTTTCAAGTTTCCTGCAGTGCCAAGAGGCGCACTCATGGCGCACAGGTTGCGCAGAGGTGTACCACATCTCTGCCTCTAAATGTCAGAATAGGAGGAGAATAGGCGTGAGTGGGATTATCACAGCCGATCGCTGTCTTCACCAATCAAATGAGCGCCTTTTTTAAATGCATAGCGTGATTGGTCTGAATTATCCCTGCCAATGAAACAGTGTGCTGGAAAGACCCAGCAGTTGAGCGCTGTCCCTTCAGCATGAGAATGGACAGCGGGGCGTGTCAATGTGTGGGCCAGCTCCCGGGACAGATGTAATCTGTTCCTTTGTCATTAATAGGAGTAAAAAAAATAAGAGACAGTTACACCACAGCTGACTTATCCATTCATAATGCTTGTGATCCACCTGCATTCCTGGTTTGTCATCGCCAAATAGCAGAGCCTTTAGTGATACTGTATACTCTCCCGGTGTCTCCTCCTCATCCTCCTTGCAATAATGCTCTCCATCTTTTTAGAGCACGTTAAAAATAAAGAGTAAAATAGAGGAATATGGGAAATAACAGGTAAATCCTGAGTGACAAACATTTATTTTCACTCCTTTTTCTTCGTCTTTTTTCTCCCTCTTTTCTTTGAATTTAATGAAATGAGAGAAGCCAGATATTTACTCAGTATCAGATGTTAAGGCTGTTTATTGTTGACTTGTAAGATGTGCATCAAACTTCCAGCTGCTGTCAGGTTAAGTTTACATGATGACAAATGGCTTTAAACCGAAATCAGATGTGACGGGAAGGTTAATATAGATACAAATGTATATGCTGGTTCAGACGGTTACATTAAATAGTGATTGCTGTGATTGTTTATTGCATTAAAATGTGCCTGACACTTTGGAAACCTGCCTCTGAGGCGTGCGCACATGTGCGCTTGTCACCAAATTACAGCTGCGGAGGGTGCACTTCGCCCTGCGCCGAGGTTAGACCAGGTTGCAGCTGTCTAGCTTTCAGCGCACTTTCTGCACTGTTTTTGGCACGAAATTGTCACTGCGCCAACATGAATCTGCCGACACCTCCCCCTGGTGCTCCATCACCTCCCCTTGGTGCGCCGTCACACCCATCTCTGCGCAGACGGTCTACCAAATTGGCAAGACGGCGTGATTTAAATTAACACTGCGCGGGGTGCGCCAGGCTTGCGCCCCCTGCACTGCGCCACGAAATTAGAGCCCCTAGACTTTGTCAAAGTCCAGTAGCCTTAAATATGTTATCATGATGACTGTGAGAAAGAAACATTACAGACCTGAATTTGCTGAAAGGAACATACGGCAATGATTATATTATGTATTAAAAATCAGGTCTGAAAAATGAACACCAACTGAATAAACAACATCTTGATGTTTTCAAATGAAATTTTAGGAAAAAGAAAAATCCCTTGAGAGATACCTTCAGGGAAATTAAAAGTCCAGTAGCACGATTTTAAAGCAGATACGATTTAAAAAAAAAAACATGGATATAAACAGATAAATATAAATAAAAACAGAAATACAAGTATGGCTGCTGGCTGGTGACTGCTCATTCCTGTCTTCAGTAAAATAACAGATTTTGTAACAGACATGACATAGCAGATGTTGGTAAGGGGTAAAATCACCCAAAGGTGGTATATTTATATTGTTTGTTTTATTTTACATCATAAACTGTTTCAGGTATGTTTTTGAAAATGCTAATACTGCTAAAACAATGCTACTTTAAGGAATAATAAAAACTTGTTTTCTCCTCCTTTCTACCTCTCGCCGTTGTAGTAAAATTTACTTTAAATGCCCCAGAATGGAAAACATTTCTTTCATCCTCATAAAATAAATGAATCTGTCACTGAAAGCCTGAATTTATAACAACCAGCAGGATGCAGCGTTGAGCTAAAAATGTTTTGTGATGGTACCACACTCAAACTGATGCTGAGTTATTAATGGCGTTTGTATGTCATGGCGTGCACTGACAGGAGGTGTGTTGTGTGTTTGATAGAGCCTCAGATGACCTGAAGAAGAACATGGTGGCTGCAGACACCATGGATCAGTTCCAGAAAGAGTTGGACCAGGGCAAAGTGAGAACCACACCCTCACTGAACAGAATATTTGTCCATCACTGTTTGATGTAATAAATGATTTTGTGTTGTTCTTGCTTTACAGATTGTCCAGATTCCGTTCTGTGGAGAGATTGAGTGCGAGGATTGGATCAAGAAAACCACTGCCAAGTATGTCTGACATGCCATTCTCTGATTTAAGTTTGGGGGGTTTGATAACCGAACAGGCCAGATGCATAGTTTTATATATCCACCATGGAAATATTTACTTGGACGATTGGTCTGCCAGTCACAGTCATCACAGACCAGTTATATAAAGCTGCATTGTGGTGTAGCAGGTCGTTGTTAGCCATTGACTTAAACTACATTTCAGTCCTCAGACTATTGTCTTACATTAAATGGTAAATGGTAAACATCTGAGGGCAGCATATTTCTCCAGGTATTGCTGAGTAACCACGACTACCACAGATTAACTGGCTTGTCCGCGGGGGATTTTCACATGCTCTCCCAGTTTCCCAGCAGGTATCACTAGCGTCCCGTCTTCCCTGTTTTGATTGTCCATGAGGGAAACCAGTGGAGACACAATTATCACAATGCAGCTACAGCTCCTGCCTGTTTCGCCTTATTGGGTTGTTCAGCTTTCAGCCAAGTGAAGTGATAGAGGTTTGGAGCTTGGCATTATGGACCTGCATGATTTCAGTTTCTGTATCTGGCAGGTCAATCCACACTGCAAGGTCAGGGGGTTGAAAGAGAGACAACGAAGTTTCTCACATCATTTAATCTTTAGGATAATGATGAGCACTAATGAGCATTATGGTTTTCTCTGGGTGCAAAGCATCCAAGTGCATGCACCCAGGATTATTTGTCACTGTCGATGCACAATAATTATCTAAATTTCATACATCTTGTGTATATAGAAAAATGCTTTTATGACATTAGTGCTGTAGAAAAGAAAACTGTCCTCTTGGGTTTAAGTGAGGCAAAATAAAATCCAGGATACCCCAAACTTCTTTGCCTTTGCAAAGAAGTTTGTGTTTTTGCTGGCATCTTTCCATCTGTGTGTCTGTCTGAGACAAAGATAATTCAAAAAGTTCTTGGTGGATTTTGATTAAATTCTCAGGGTATGGTGGTCAAAGCATACGGATGAAGTGACTACATTTTAGTGATGATCTGAATCTGGATGCGCATCCAGGAATTAGAAGGGATTCGATAGCGTTGGAAAAGAGGGCATTTTTCCACTTTTTGGCTAATTAATCTGCTGAGACTGTCAGAAATGCCTTGGTAGACATTTGTCCTCTCTGAGCACTTGTAGTTTCTTTTTGTGATTTAAAGCTCAGAACTTGACTGTTTGACTGAATGATTAATATTTATGATGTACGATTAGATTTTAACACCAGGACTTTGTTCCTCTTCTGAGAGCTCAAAGTGACTGAAGTGCATGACTTCTGCATATTTATTTTCTTTTCTTTATTTCTTAAACGGCATCTATAGTGTTTTCGAAAATGGTTTTCTTTTAATTTTGAAACGAACTAGGGATGTACAATATTTCGTTATGATATCGGTATCAGCTGAAATTGGCTAAAGAATATCTTAGTGTGGCTTTCAGTTTGAGTAATGGCAGAGTAGGTCGCAAGCCGGGAGAGCTCTGTAAACATTTCGCTCTAAATCCATATATACGGGATAGTTCATTCTAAAAAAACTGACTGTGCGATTTGTGACATTTTTCTGCAACATGGGAAAATCCTCAAGAAAGCAAAACCAAAACTCAGATGAAAACTTCAACGAAGAGGACCAACGCGAGGCAATGCTAGTGGCAGGGGATGCTAAGCGGGAGGCTAGCAGCACACCGCTAACACTTGCAGACATGGAGAGACTTCTAAGCTCGATGGAGGCGATTGTTGAAAAGTTGTCTGCCCAGCTCTCTGCTGATCGGGCCACCATCAACCGGCATGACCTAACTATTCAACAAATGGAGATACTGTATCTCTCAGCGACATGGAAACCAGACTTTCAACACTGGAACCCTCCTGCACAGCCCTCACCAAAGAAAATGAAGCCCTTTAACTTAAAGTTGACGACTTGGAAAATAGATTGAGGCTAATTAACATCCGCGTTATTGGCATACCTGACGGAACTGAGGGCCAACAGCCAACTTCATTCATGGAAACATTCCTCATGGAGCTGTTTGGCGCAGACGCCTTCCTGGCCATACCAAGGAATAAACAAGATGAACCTCCACGCCCAGTCATTGCTCTGATCTACCATTACAAAATGAAGGAGCGGGTCCTCAGGTTGGCGAGAGAGGCCGGGGCCTTAACCTTCCGAGGCTCCAGGACATATATTTACCCCGACTACAGTGTTGAAGTGTCTAAAAGAAGAGCAGCATTCTCCTTCTTTAAACCAGCGCTACGGAACGCTGGCTTCGAGTACAGGATGTTTTTCCCAGCCAAGCTACAGATTCTCAACAAGAACGACGAAAGATCTTCACATCGCCCCAAGAGGTCTCCTCCTTCTCCCAGCAAAGCCGACCGCTGCCTTCCCCAACATAGTTCGTCCTCTTTGAACATAATTCTACAGGTTATGCGGGACAGTGGTGAGTGACTGTAAGCTGTTGTAATATGGCGGCGATTAAAAAGCAATAAGCTCCAGGTTTCTACCTCATATGGACCGCTTCTCATTTGATTGCTGCACTGTGTTTAACCCAGAGACAGTATTTAATATGGGAGACACCGCCATCATTTTTGCTTATTGTACTTTAGTTTTGCCTATTCACATACTTCTACTTTGTTGTTTACATCTACCTGGATCACTGTGTCACATGAGTCCGCGGTCATTCCCGTGAGAACAACAGAGACTCACAATGGCTTATCTACCATGCCTCTCCCCCAACAGTTAAACTGATGACCACTCCTCTGCTTCCCCCTTAAGTTGTCGAATTCTGGACTTCCGGCGATGCTGCTGAGCTAGGAAGACGTATGCTCTGGAGCTCTTAAGGAAAACTGGGTTTTAAGTTATAAATAACACCCGCTGTACCCCAAACGTTATTTAACGGGTGAAATATGGACTTGAGACCTCGAAACACTCTCGAGAAACTGTTGCATGCGACACAAGCACTGAGCAGGACATGGCCTCTGAAGAGCAAGGTGAGGTGGAAGGAAGCTACGTCATACTACAAGAAATAAAACACGGCAATGAAGCACTCTCTAAGAAGCTTGACGCCAAAACTGCCGAAATTAACCATTCTATTTCGGGTTGAAAACGCTGATAGACAAGATGGGCTCACGGATTACAGAGGCGGAGGAGCGAATTAGCTCCGTCTGCAGAAGGAGGATTTTCTCATGGACAAAATAGATCAGCTGGAGAATCAAAGCCGGCGTAATAATGTACGCATTGTTAACCTACAGGAGGGCGGAGAGGGAGCAGATCCGGTGTGGTTTTTTACAGATTGGATCCCTTCTGTGCTGGGACAACAGCATTTTCCCGAGCCGTTGGTTATTGAAAGAGTGCAGCGGTCCCCGACATCCCGGCCTCCAGGAGAAAAGCGACCCAGATCTATTCTCATCCTTCTACTTAAGTACCAGGATCGGGATAAAATACTCCGAATTGCTGCTAAAACATCCAGTGAAAAAGGTGGGCCAATCATGTTCAATGGAAACGCAGTGATGTTTTTTCCTGATCTGAGCGCAAACCTGGTGAAGCGCAGAAAGGAATACAACCAAGTTAAGAAGGAGCTGCATGCAAACAAGCTCCAATTCAGCCTCCTACATCCAGCGATCTTGAGAGTCAACCTACCTTATGGAGAGAAAAAGTTCTTCAAAACACCCGAAGCAGCTGCATCTTTTTTGCGAGATTTCCCGGGAGACGATTAATCCTGCTCCTCACCAGTGACTACAGGTGCAGCACCACAGTCCCAGTTCCTCTGATGCTGAGGGGAGAGTGATTCCTGCATATCCTTTTCATAAACTATCTAGAGACTCTCATGTAAGTGCAGCGACATCCCCGCCATATCCTTTTTTCTTTTTCCTTTTTTCACCTTCTCTGTGTGCTCTGTGTGCTCTGTGCGCTCTGTGCGTCTTGACGCAGGCAACTTTATTACAACTAAAAACCGCACTTGGTAATAAATGCGCGAAATTTACAGATATGAATGAAAACTGGCTCTGAGGTTTCTGTGTTAGTCTCATTTTTAACTCTACATCAACGAAAACATTAGTGTCCGGTCCTGTGAGGTCCGTCCGGATGAAGGCGAGACAGCGCTGAAGAAATGTGTATGTGGCGGACTTTTTTTTTTTTTTTTGTATATTTTCATAATGAAAGTGACTTATAGGAAACGGTCAATTACACGCGTTATTTATAGCCCAAATAAAACAGTTAGTTTGAATGGTTATGATGACGTGGATCTGTCAGTGAAGTTTGATATTTAGTGAAATAAAATGTTGGAGAGACATCAACATGTATCTGGAGGCTTCAGTTCACCACTTCACCGTCTGTGTCGCCAGTTTCCCATGCCTCCAAAATGTACGTACGCCTGATCCAGAGTTTGCTTACCGGTGCGCACATTTTACCGTCAGGTTTGTTTTTATAGATCACAAACTTTACATGGAAAAAGGCGTACGCCAGTTTCAGGCCCTGTTTTGTGCATACGCAAGCTTTATAAATCAGACCCCAGGGGAGGATGGGTTCCCGCCGGAATTCTACAAAGAGTTCAAAGACTTGCTTATACCTCTTCTTATGGATGTAATTAACCTAGCATCTAAAACACAAAGCCTCCTTGATTTTTTTTCAATGGCTATAATTACAGTGATCCATAAAAAGAACAAAGACCCCTTTAAAATGCTCCTCTTTTCGACCAATTTCTCTCTTGAATGCGAATTACAAAGCAGATTTCTAAAGCTTTAGCGAACAGGCTGAGTAAATTTTTTACCAAAATTGATAAAACAAGATCAGGTTGGTTTTATTCAGCAGAGATCATCTGCCAGTAACATATGTAGGTTACTTAATATTATTCATATGACATCCTCCAGTACTGAACCTCGTATAGCTGTTAAGGCTGAAAAGGCCTTTGATAGGCTTGAGTGGCCTTATTTATTCAAAGTTCTATCTAAATTTGGATTTGGCTCTTATTTTATTAATTGGGTTAGAAGGCTTTATAGGAAACCACAAACCAAAATAATCACTAATGGACAAATGTCCACTGCTTTCCCTCTGAGTAGGTCGAGCAGACAAGGCTGTCCCTTATCCCCTGGTTTCTTTGTTATAGCTGTCAAACCTCTGGCTGAGACAATCAGACAAGACTCAGAGATAAAGGGTGTCAAAGTGGGTCAGACTATACACAAAATTAATCTTATGGCAGATGATATAATTCTGTACTTAACAAAACCATTTGATTCCCTTGCTAAATTAAAAACTGTTTTGCATACATTTAGATCGGTTTCTGGATATAAGGTAAATTACGACAAATGTGAAATACTCCCACTCTCAAACTTGACTATGCTGAACATCAGCAAGGAGCCCCGTTTAAATGGTCTCCAAGTGGAATCAGATACCTTGGCATTATGGTAGATAACAATCTTAAAAATGTGTACAAACTGAATTACTTACCACTAGTTAGTTGAATAGTAGAGGATTTACAGAAATGGATACATTTACCTATTACTTTAATAGGCAGAATAAATTGCATTAAAATGAATATACTACCAAGGCTGCAATACCTCTTTCAGTCTTTCCCAATCCCAGTACAATCCAGCTTTTTTAAAAACCCTAATAAATATATTAGACAATTCATATGGAATGGAAAGACCCCAAGAGTCTCAATAGAAAAACTTACATGGGACTATAAACTAGGGGGTCTTCGGCTGCCTATCCTTGAAAAACATTATGTGTCTGCCCAGATGAGACTTGTGTCTTTTCTTTTTGAGAAAAATATTGGAGAAAATATTGGAATAAGAAATATATTTTCACCTAAAACACCATTGAAACAGAATGAACTCATACCCATGTCGGTGAATAATAAAATTAGAGCTGAAACAATTCCTCGAATATTCGCAAGTACTCGATTACAAAATATCCTCGAATTAAATTGTGTGCCTTGAAGCCTCGTTTAATATATAATTATACATATAAATATATATCTGGACTACTATACAGTGCACGGTGTTTGACACGGACGGTCATTTCTGTGGCACAATGCGCCTGCTACCTCCGCTGCTGCACGGCTTGTAAAATCATGAAGGAAGAGAAAAGAGAGGGACAGAAAGGAGAGAGTCCACAGAAGAAATGGCAGAGAGTGTCCCAAGTGTGTGGTCACTACAAGAAGGGACGAAAAGAAAACACAGTGCAGTGTGTCTAATGTCAAACAGAGTTAGCCTAGCACGTAGCTTAGCATGATAGCACGTTGTTAGGGCTGCAACTATTACTATTACAGCATTTTAAATATGCTCATCACAGACATGCGTCCTCTTTCCATGGTGGAGGACACAGGATTTAAGAACATGATCAAGGATTTCAATCCAAACTACACAATGCCCTCCAGAACACACTTCACAAATATAATTGCAGAATTATATTACTGCTTTGTAAATCAGTATTGTATTGGCTTTGTTTTAAGCCAGTACTGGTTTAAACTTTGAAAGTTGTTAAAATAAAAACCCTTTTCTGAGGAATAAACGGCATTTGGTTGCTCATTTTGAAAACCCTAACATGTTACATTGTATACAATTGATTTATTTGTTTAAAAACAAAAAAGTATATTTTGTTAGAGTACTCGAGTACTCGAAGAAATAATCGACAGAGTACTCGAGTCCAAAAATACTCGATAGTTGCAGCTCTAAATAAAACTCTGGAAATGTGGCACCAGAAGGGGATTTGTCATTTGGAGGACTGCTATGAGGAGGGATCCCTGATGTCTTTTGAGCACCTAAGGAGGAAGTATGATCTGTCCAGTAGGAATTTCTTCTGTTATTTACAGTTGAGATCATTTCTGAGATCTGTTTTTGGATACGAAATGACTTTACCTGTGCTCAGTGATTTGGAAGGACTGCTTCATGAGGGCTATGCACCACGTCTTATTTCAAAAGTGTACTCTCTCTTAAAGGAAAAGTTCGGTTCCTGCAGCTTTTACATTGTTTATAGAATGAAGAACAACAATATACTCACCCAGAAGGCTTTCCTGATGCAAACGGTGCTTCGGGAGATATTTAGATCCAAAATCGAGCAGCGGACACCGATATAATGGTAGCCCGTAGGGCATAGATCGCCGCTCCTAAAAACTGCATTAATCGTTCAAAAACTCATGTTTTTCACCGATATTCCATCATGATTCGCGCCGAATGGATCGCCATTGCAGCCTGTGTCTCTCCACACAGCGCTGTGTGGCTGAACTAACCTCTGAACTGACGAGCTGTTTACATGCTCTTCGCGCATCTTGCCAGTCGACTCATTGTTTCAGGGGAAGACCGGCAGCTACAAATCAACTTTCTTCTTCCAGTTTTGTGCAAAATGGACGAATGTCTATGGGATGAAGATGTTGTGGAGGAGGACTTTGAATATGATGGACGTCCTTACAGTTTGGAGCCACAGTATACAGATATACAGATAAGGAAGCGATCGCAACGCTCCAGAGAGTACTGCGCATACGCAAAGAGCATGTAAACAGCTCGTCAGTTCAGAGGTTAGTTCAGCCACACAGCGCTGTGTGGAGAGACACAGGCTGCAATGGCGGTCCTTTCGGAGCAAATCATGATGGAATATTTGTGAAAAACATGAGTTTTTGGACGATTAATGCAGTTTTTAGGAGCGGCGATCTATGCCCTACGGGCTACCATTATATCGGTGTCCGCTGCTCGATTTTGGATCTAAATATCTCCCGAAGCACCGTTTGCATCAGGAAAGCCTTCTGGGTGAGTATATTGTTGTTCTTCATTCTATAAACAATGTAAAAGCTGCAGGAACCGAACTTTTCCTTTAATGGAGGATGCTCCAAAACCAGGTTTACATAAATCAAGAGAGAGATGGGAGTCCGACTTGGGTGTGATAATGGGTGCAGAGCTCTGGTCAGATTTGTGTCGAAAAAGCCTGACAGCCACTTTTAATTCCAGATACTTGCCGACCTATTATAACTTTCTCCATCAAACCTATCTTACACCACTGAAATTGCATAAATATAAACCTGAGATATCCAGCTTATGTTTTAGATGTCGTATAGAAGAGGGCTCATTCTTGCACTGCACTTGGTTATGCACAAAACTTAACACAGTCCGGCATGATTTTTCTGACATCATGTCAAAACTTCTAGGAGTGCATCTTTTAGTAGATCCTCAAATCTTTTTATTAGGAGGTACTCCAAATATTGATGCACGATTAAGAAAACCTCAAAAGAAGTTTCTTTCACTGGCCTTGTGTGTTGCCAGGAAATGCATTGCTGTTACGTGGAAGTCTGACTCCCAACTCTCTATAGGAAGATGGGTTTCAGAAATGAATAGTTCATAGTTCATTTTATTCATTTGTCCCTTGAAAGGCGATTTGGTTTGCAGCAGATTCACATTCAGACATAACAACATAAAAAACATACATGATAATATGAGGAGTATAGACATTGGTGCACAGTTAGTTCCAGTACAAAAAAAGTAGATTAACAAGGTGGACTTATCAAACCAAGCTGTGCTCCTGATCAAGGAGAAGGACGGCAAATGACAGACTACTGGTCAGCAAATATACAGCAGCTGCGTAACCACGTGTACGGTTAATATTCCAAACAAGTAAAAGAATAGCTGTGTTCCATTTGAAAAAATTACTTATACACTCAGGAAAGACTATGATACTTTTATAAAGATGTGGCAACCTTATTTGGAAAGTATGGACATATTGTCAGCCTCTGTGATGATGGACAGCTTTTAGATTTACAAGCATGTCAGTGCTTCCGATTGTCTACCATGCCTCTTGACTATTGTACGTATTTAACTTCATTATTCAATTATGATTCATGATATTATTTATTTAATTTTATTTTGGTTAATTTACTGCTTATATTTTCCATCTAATTTTCTCTCTCTTTCCTTGTAGCTGTTAGTGAATTTCTTTTTTTGTGTGTTTTCATGCATATCTTGAAAAGTTCAGAAGTTCCTTCTTTATTTTTGTTAAGCAGAGCTTAAAGTGAGTTAGATGTTCGTTGTGTTAGTAGATGAGAAGAGTAAAGTTAGAACCTCTTCCCTGTCTCAGTTTGAGGTTTTTATCTGTTTTCTCCCCCCATTTGTTTTAAATTTTTATTTGTTTATTTATTTTCCACTTATCCCCCCTCCTCACCTTATCACTATTTTTAAAGGATTGATCAGGGATGTCTTCACCGCCAAGTAAAGTAGACCAGACTGTCCATTTGGTATCACTAAATGCGAAGGGGGTGAATGAATGGGTTAAGAGGCAGAAAATTTTGTCTTACCTACAACACCTACGTGCAGATATAGCTTTCCTACAAGAAACACACCTTGAAAATAGTCATATCAATTGCCTTAAGAAGAGTTGGGTAGGCCAAATATACCACTCCCGATTCAACGCCAAAGCCAGGGGGACTGCAATCCTCATTCACAAAAATATTCCTTTTGGTAAAACTCCTGGACCAGATGGATGGGAAAAAAAATGCTTCTAAACTGTGTCCTTTGTTTCAGTCAATGTTTAATGAGTCGCTATCTTCCAGTTGTCTTCCCTCTACATTAAGCCAAGCTGCAATAACCCTTATTCCAAAAAGCGGGAAGGATCCTCTCCAGTGTGCTTCATTCCGCCCTATTTCTCTGTTAAATATTGATTACAAAATAATCTCTAAAATCTTAGCTATGAGACTTGAAAAGGTTGTTTCTCAAATAATCCCACCTGACCAAATTCCAGGAAGATACTCCGGCTCAAATGTTAGGCGCCTCTTAAATATTATTTACTTCTTTTCTACAGACTCACCTGAATTTGTGGTAACGCTTGACGCTGAAAAAGCATTTGATAGAGTTGAGCGGTGTTATTTATTTTATACTCTAAATTTAAAGTTGAAAGTTTTATCTCGTGGGTGAAGCTTCTTTACTCTAAACCTCTAGCAGCTGTGATGACGAATGGGCAATTGTCTGATTATTTCCCCCTGGGCAGAGGCACTCGTCAGGGTTGCAGCCTATACCCTTTACTCTTCGCTTTGGCCATTGAGCCTTTAGCTATCACTCTCAGGCAATCAACAGACTTTGAGGGAATACAACCAGGAGGGTTAGGACACAAAATATCCTTGTATGCGGATGACATACTCCTTTATGTTTCTAACCCCCTGACATCTATTCCATACATTCACCAGTTTCTGGTCCAATATGGTAGGTTCTAAGGTTACCAGATTAATTTTGACAAAAGTGAGATATTTCCTATCAACAAAACCGCTTCTCTAATTCAAACCTCTAACTTTCCTTTCAGGATGGCTCGCAAAGGCTTTAAATATCTCGGTGTAGAGGTCACCCCCACATTCTCATCTCTTTTCACTAAAAATTTTATTGTACTATTAAGTAAATGCAAGGGACATATGGAAAGATGGGCAAACTTTCCCCCATCTGTCACAGGTCGAGTTAACCTTGTCAAAATGATTGTCCCACCCAAATTCCTATATCTTTTCCAAAACATTCCCATTCTTATAAAAAAAAACATTTTTTTTAAATTACTGGATACTAGCATACTGTCATTTATATGGCTTGGTAAAACACACAAAATTAAAAAGTCTTCCTGACAGAGACCTAAGGAGCTTGCTGGCCTTGCCCTGCCCAACTTTATGTTTTATTATTGGGCCTGCAACGTAAAATCTATGCTACATTGGCTTGGGGAGAACACTCTTGGTGGCTCTGACGTATGGGTTCAGATGGAACGCCACTGCTGTCCTTATGACTTGAGTTCCTTTCTATGTGTTCCCTCTTCTCCTCCTTATACCTGGATCTTTTCCAGCCCAGTAGTTGAGCATGCAATCAGAATTTGGTTACAATTTCGAAGACATTTTATGTTACAATTCACCTCCTGATATTCCCCCCTTAGAAACAACTATAACTTTCCTCCCTCCCTCATTGACAACTCCTTTAACCTATGGTACTCAAATGGGACTAAGACAATTTCAGATTTGTATATTGATAATAAATTTGGCTCTTTTGCTCAAATCTCTGAGTTATTTAACCTACCTAAAACTAATTTTTTAGATACCTTCAAGCAAGGCATTTTATCAAAAGTAGTAACCTTTCATTTCCCGAGCTCCCCCCTAAAAATGTTATTGATGTTATCCTTTCATTATCCCCACTCCGCAAAAGCCTTATTTCTATCCTCTACCAAAACATCTGTAACATCACGCCACACTTTCTTGATGATATAAGAAAGCTCTGGGGAGCAGACCTGGGTATGGAACTAACAGACAGTAAATGGCAAACTTCTCCTTGTGCCCAACATCGACTGATACAACTTTTAATAATTTTAAGAATTCGTTGGACCAGTGCCAGGCTGGCAAAGACATTCCCATATGCCCTCACTGTAGTGCCCAACCTGCAGAGCTTATACATATGTGTTGGTCCTGTAGTAGCCATAGAAGCTTTTGGACCTGCAGTTTCAATGCTTATTCTCAGATGTTTCAAGTTGACCTACCCCCTGATCCGCTGTGTGCGTTGTTTGGATACTCTCAGAAAACCCCTCCCTACCCAAAGAAAGCACACACAGTAATGGCATTCTCATCTTTGATTGCTAGAAGGCTCATTCTGCTCCTCTGGAAATCGCAGACACCTCCCACCTTTAACAGATGGATTAAAGACATAGTGCATTTTTTGAAGCTTGAGAAAATAAAGTTAACACTAAAAGGCACTTTACAGGATTTTAGGACAGTTTGGACTCCCTTTTTAAGTGCTATGACAGTTTGAAGACTTCTCTGGAAAAAAGTTGACTGATTTTATTGTGGTAAAGTAGAGCCCCCCCCCCCCCCACACACACACACACACACTTTTTTTTCTCTCTTTCTTTCTCCTTGTATTTATTGTTATCATTATTATTATTATTATTATTATTATTATTATTATTATTATTATTATTATTGTTATTATTATTAATTATTTCTATTATGTATTTTAATTACCCATTGCATTGTAACCTCCGGGTTGAGAGAATGTTTGGCTTGTTGGATGGGTTGGGGTGGGATAGCGGTTATTAAGGTTCTTCAATATCATTGCGGTGCAACTAAGGATATGTCTATGTAAATTTTTCCAATTACATGTGTTGCAAATGAATATATGTTTATGCTACTGAAACTCAATAAAAAATGTTAAACAAGAATATCTTAGTGTCAGTATCAGCTGATGTTGAAAAATAATAATGTTGACAGATGATATATTAGCCATGCATACCAACCTACACATTTAATTTAATATTAATTAATACATTAATTTATTCGAGAATCAAATTATTTCAGGCATTTAGAGCTGTTTATAACACTGTCACATTGAAATAACAGCTCAGTTTTAATAAAGTAAAGACTTAATAAAATGGTAGTATCAGATAAAAAATGTCAGTACAAGAGATGAGGTCAAATTTGGGCACAATGGACGTCTGCAGATATTCAATTTCAGGCGTCCCTTGTATTTTTAGTTAGCTAGTCTTTCTGTAATTGGTAAAAGGCAATAGATGAATGTTTCCTGTTCTTTGTTTCAGTACAAATTCCACACCATCGTGTTCATTCTGTTCCAGTTCAAGACTTAATGTTTTGTTTTTGTTACTCTTTAGGGACCAGGACCTGGAGCCTGGAGCTCCATCCATGGGAGCCAAGAGTCTCTGCATCCCCTTCTCCCCTCTGAAGACACTGCAGCCCGGGCAGATGTGTGTCAGTGGGAAGGAGGCTGCTAAGTATTACACCCTGTTTGGACGGAGCTACTAAAGAGCCGCTCCGCTGCAGCACAAGGATTAAGATCCAGAGTTGAAAGGGGCTCCCCAGCCATCACTCTCTGGGTTTTTTAGGTTAACGAGTATAAGGAGATGGGAGTTCTGTATGTGGTTTTGTTTTCTAACACGTGTTTTCGTTATTGTGTGTCATTTAAAAATAAGTGCTTGTAGCCCTGTTCCTCTCCCCTCTGGCTAAGTTATGATAAATAAACACTTGTGGTGTTTGCACTAGGATATCAGGCTAATGGAGTAAATGAATCATCTAAAAACAGCTCTTCAAAATACGGCACTTAACATAAGAACATACTTTGATGACTTTAAGAGCCATTTCTGCATTACTGTGTTTTTATACCCCCTTCCAATATCAATAAGATTGTCGTGTTTGGTTTCTGATCTATGAACTCAGAAGCTGAAGCCCTCTGGACCATTGAATCATGTTGAAGCTGTGACCTTTCTGTGTTGTCTGGGGAAATGTAGCTTACCCATCTCAAGCAGCCAAACTGTCTCAGGACCTCCAATTCATGTGCTGTCATCCTAACATTTTGAATGAGTGGTATGTGGCTCATCCTTAACACCTGAATATCGATACCCCAGAGACAAAGACAAAGCTGTACATGGTTACTGTCCAATAATTCAGCCCTCTGTCACTTCTCTCCTGTAAAAGGATGTTTCTTGTCAATAAAGAAATGGATTTCTATGGAAGACTGTTGTTTTTGATCCAGGACGTGTGGAGATTAAGGTCTGTGGCTGCTGAGTGTCTCATCTATTATTCATCTTGGACTAATGTATTTAGTGTCAGTGTGACAGGAACTGCATTACATCAGTGTTTGTGGAGAACTGAGCTGGGATGTGAGCTGAGGCTTTTGAATGTTGTCCCATTTTCAAACTCAGATTTTATTTAACTCTTTATTGAGATGGAGGATCTCATTTACAAGATTGTCCCAACCAAGACAGGCAGCAGCACGTTTATCAAGTTACAGTCATGGAACTTTAACAATCAAAACAACAGAGAAAAATAGTCAAGCAAAACTCATGCAAAGCTTCTGCAGACTACTTCCTTCAGTACCTTTAAGCTAACCTGACGCACAAAATCAGAGTTCCCATGTGTCATGGAAAATCTGGAAAACTATTGACCAATTTTCCAGTTGTGAAAACCATATAGGAGATTAGGAAAGAAGTTGTCCTGAAAAGTTTGAATTGACCTGGAAAATAATTTACCTTCCTTTCACCTTTATGAGTGAACATAAATCATACCTAGCAAGTAAAAATGTAATTTATTATCTAATGCACACTTAGTCTAAAATATGAGTGAATAAAATAATGCAAGTTAAGAAATAAAATCTCAAAACAGTGGTGACAGAAATTTAAAGAATGGCAAAATGTGGGTTACTTGAACTGTAAATCAAAATATACTTGTAAAGAAGCAGAGTAAACATAAGTATAAACCATTACTTTATAATAGTGAGACACTACATAAAAGCTAGACTAAAAAGATAGCTAGCAGATAATGTTTATGCCCCAGAGTTGGAAATAAAGTTTAAGTTCGGTATGAAAAAGTGGAGCATGCCAGAGATATTGGTCATCAACCTTTAATCTTGTTTTTTAGAAGGCTAGATAACCCTGAGAATTACCCACACTGATTGAGTTTGTAACTTCAGTCTGTCATGTGACACTGGAATCTGTGACTGTCATTGGGCTGTTGTTTGATAAATTTGTCCCAATGTCTAAGTAATGTCAGAGGATGTCTTATGTTTCATAGATTTGTTACAGACACAGACTGCACATCCTGTGAATCAGACCTTTGGGGTGAAAGAGACATAAACAGTCTGGGTAAATGTTGAAAATGTGAGGCACAACTATAGAAAAGGTGTGGGTGTGTATTAGGGGTGTAACGAAATGGTCAACTCACGAAACGATGCGAAATACGAAACAGGGCTCACGATACGAAATACTCACGATACAAAATAAAGATTATAGAAAATCCCCAACAGTAGGAAGTTGTGCAAAAATTCTCATTTTCTTTATTTTCTCCCTAATGCAAAAAAATAATAATACAATACAAAAAATATTGCTGCATCAGTACGAAATAAATGCTCTTCGAAAAAAACAAAATTGTAGTTTTTTCCCCTTATTTAGACTACAGTGCAAATACAAACATAAAATCTCAATAAAAAGTGCTTTGTTGTTGTAACAATCAGGATAAGTACATTCTTGAATGAAAATGAAAACAAATGTCAGTCCTCAGAGCTGCAGTTTAGACCTATAAATGTCTGAACTGTGAACTATAATATTTAGCCTATAACAGTGCATAAACTTCTGATCTTCAAGTATGATCAAATTCTGTCAACTCAACAGTAGATGCAAAAATCAAATATTGTTTTTTATGCAGACTTACACAAGTATAGTGGAGCAGTTCTACCGTTTATGTGACGGTCAGTGAATGGAGCAGGAGGGCGGGGCGAGCGGGTCAGAGTTCAGAAGGGGTCGGGGAGAGTTAGTGTGTGGGGCCCAATCCCAAACCGCCCCCTACACACTGCCGAGTGTCACTCCCAATGAAGTCACACTCGCAGCTGTGGAGGGCACTTTCAATTAAGGGGGAGGGTATAAATACAACGGGCAGGAATGGGAAGCCCTCTCCAGTTCACCGGCAAATGGAAGACGTCGTTGCCATGGAAACAGACAGACGCCCCCTGTGTATGGCTGTCAGGCTGTGGCAGAGATTGCGACTCGCCAGGAGTGCAGCAGCTTGCAGAAGACGCAAGCTTCTTCAGCGTTTGTTGGCTTTGTTGCTTCAGCAAGAGGTGAATGCTGCTCCGCTGTCTATTTAATTAACTATACATATTTGATGGTGCGTATTATCTTGCTATTATCAGATGATTATTGTCAGCTAATCAGGCTTTTGCTATCTGTGCTCCCAATGTCATGAAATTAAATGGACTTTATTTTGTGATGAGAGACCAAAATTTGAGAAGATAGTTATTGATGAAACTAATTAGATATATATATATACACATATATGTGTATCTATCTATCTATCTATCTATCTATCTATCTATCTATCTGTCTATCTATCTATCTATCTATCTATCTATCTATCTATCTATCTATATCTATCTATATCTATATCTATATCTATATCTATCTATCTATATATATATATATATGTGTGTGTGTGTGTGTGTGTGTGTGTATATATGTATATATACACATATATATGTATATATATATATATATGTGTGTGTGTGTATATATATGTATACATACACAAGTGTATATATATATATGTGTGTGTGTGTGTGTGTATATATATATATATACACATATATATATATGTACATAAATATATATATACATATATATATATATATATATATATATATATATATATATATATATATATATATATGTATATATACATATATATGTATATATATATATATATATATATGTATGTATATATATATATATATATATATATATATATGTTCATATATATATATATGTGTGTGTGTATATGTATACTGACATAAAACAACAATATGTCTTCTCTCTCCCGGGAACACACAGTGCTGTACATGCAGCTGAATCAAGCCCTACCTCTTCTGCGGGTGTACAGTAACTCAGAGGCCTGCCTAAAGAAGGATTTTCATCTCACCCGGCAGTCTGTGGCAGTTTTGATGAGGCTGTTAGACAATCCAAGGGACCATGGATGGGGTTAGGAGCTGGAGGTCCTGGCTTTCCTATACAGCCTTGCCCATGGCCTCTCCCTCTCTGTGGTGGCCCGTGCATTTGGAATGCCAAAATCCACTGTACACTGGGTCATCCACAGAGTTGTAGGTGAGATGAAGGCAAAGCTGGGTGCCATGATCTCCCTGGCCTCTCCAGTTGAACTGGCAAACACCCCTGGTGGTTTCTGCCAGCTAGGACAAACTCCGGCATTTGGCAGTGTAGCTGGTGCGCTTGACAGATGCCACATCCGTATTAAACCACCAGGGAATGTCCACCAGTCAGATTACCTAAACTATAAATTGTTTTTTTCAATTCAGCTTCAATCAATCTGTGGCAGGTTTTTGGACATTTTTGTAGGCTATCCAGGCTCTGTCCATGATGCCCGAGTGCTTCGAAATAGCCCTGTCTACAACCAAGCCCTCACCCTCTGGGTTCTGCCTGTTGGCAGATGGTGGATATCCCTGTATTGAGACACCTATTACCATCATCACACCTTACAAGCTGCCCCTGCATGGACGTGTCCAGGAGCGATACAACCGCCACCATTCCAGGGCACGTTTTGTGGTGAAGAGAGCTTTTGGGGTGATGAAGGCAAGAAGGAGGGCCACATTCTTTAAAGCACTAGAGGTCAGCCCAAACTTTGCCCCTGACTTAGTTGCATGCTGTGCATTTCTGCATAACCTCTGCCTCACCACCAACGACACCATTGAGTTGGAGGAACACCTCATCACTGACTGTGATCGCCAAGGTTTTCTGCAACACCCACCAGGAGGGCAGGAGACAAGTGGCCGAAATATAAGGGACAGGATGGCTGCAGCTGTTTCTGCCCCTGAACTCCTACCACAGCACCTGCAGGAGCATGATTACATTTGAACCCCCACCCACTTTTTCATGGGTGTGATTTTTTGTTGTGCTTGTGTTGCACCTCCTTTGTTTTCATTTAGACAAAACAAATTGAAAGAATGGCTCGTAAAAATAATTTAATGCATTTATTTTTTATTTTCAACTCAAAACTGCTGGTCAACAAAGATGTCCTCATTTAAAAGACAAAAAAATAAATAAGACAATAAAAAAAATAATCCAGCATAATCATTCTCTGTCCTTGTGTGTGTGTGTATGGGGAGAGGGGGCTACATTTTGTCCACCATTTTCTCGAAAGCCACCAAAAATCGTTCATTCTGAGCTGTCAGCTCAGAATGACGCCTCTCCTCTTTGTCTGCCTCCTTCATAAGAAAATCTATTAAAAAGTCAGACTTTCGTTTGTGGGGCTGTGGAGCAGGGGAAGGAGCGGGTGAAGGAGCAGGTGAGGGAGCAGGAGAAGGAGACATGGATGACATTGGGCTGAGGGGGTTGACGGTGACTGGGGAAGGACAGGAGCCATGTGAAGTTGAGGGTGCCTGGTCATCTGCATCACTGGGAGAGAGTATGGTTGGGTCTGCCAAACAGGATGAAATTAATACTGGGGGGGGGGGTAATGGAGGGAAGTGAGCCATAACTCAGTAAAGTCGTTATTTAGGCGGGGTCAGACCTCCATGCATACAGGACTGTGACTAAAAAGTAGGCTAGACCAGAAATAACTGAAGCTGGCAGCGTTGAGAGCAGAGGGTAACAGAGATAAGACTTTGGTTTGGTTAACAATGGCAGCATAAAGTTTATTATTGGACAGCAGAATCTATTATCTGGCACAGACCAGGGCATCAGAAAGTTTTATATTGGGCTCTAAGGTTTACTGCATCTGTGACACTCTGTAATTATTCTATAGAACGTGTTTTGATGAAAAACAGTCACTTTTGTATAAATGTTTAAGGCATTTGAAAACTTAATGAGCTTCAAAAAATGTCCGGGGAGATATTGACCTAAAGTTAAAAGTGTAAGACTGATTATAGGTCTGGGCAGTATGAGCCAAAACTTACACCGAGAGCTCGCTCATTTGAAAACGGAGAGCTATATTGCGTTTGCGCCTTACATTTACACAATATCAGTGCCTGAATCTGCTTACTTTGGAAACCTTGCTCCAAATTGAAAAATTTTGAAGAAGTTTTGTTGTCATCTTTGTGTAAACAGGAATCAATTTTGTCCCGGAAAATACGATAAAGGTTGTGTGCACCCAGGAGCAACAACAACAACTGAGCAACACGTGTGCTGCTAACCGTACTACGTTTGTTGTTGCTAATCTCACGAAATGTGAATTTGCTGCCTCCATACTCTGACCAGCATAGACACATTTGTTTTAGTAGCCGTGGATACTACAAACTTACATCACCAACTACTGCCGTGGCATGCATACTTCTGCTTTTTCAGTTGTTCTTGTGTATCAGTGTTTATGCACATTAATATGGAGACGTGACTGAACAACCTTTCCATTTCTGGTGATAACATGGTTTAAATTGACCCAAATGTTGCCTCAACCATGCTTCAAATACTTATTTTTGATGACAGCTTAAGTATGTTCATAATAATTAATGTTAATAAAACTAGTTTAGCCCTGAGCCACCTGTATTCACTCTCTGTCAGAGCACTCTGCCAGAGTAACTGTTCTTTCAGTGCCTCCTACTCCCTGTGTTCATAGTTCACTCTGATTGGTCAGTTCAGCACTGCTTGACAACAAGTCTACGTAACCTGACACACCAGATGGACTGTTGAACGTCACAGGTCCATCAAGGCAACAGTCCATAGAAAGCGTTTGGGATTCAGTAGAGCCTTTCAGAAGCATATCTGGGAGGTGATTGGATGATGATTCTATCAATCACATTCATCAAGGGCCAGTAGGATAACTCTTGGCAAACATGTCAGAAGTGGGATGAAAAATCATTAAAAAAAAAAAAAATAATAATGTTGTTTGTTCATCATTTATTAAAGGTGTTATGAGGAGAATTTATCGCCGGTGTAATGCTGCGTTCCTGTAACCTCGGAAATGGGAGTGACATCATCTCCCACTTATCGGCGTTCCAGTTGAAATCTGAAAAAAACATGCCTAATTACCAGGCTATTGTTAGCTGCTGTTAGCACGCCCTGCGTTGTTGTATGAAGAATGTGATTATCACTATGGCAGCATTTTTGTAAATAGAAGTCTAACAATACTATGTATACAGCTGATCTAGAGCGACACACCCCAGTTAGAAGTGCAAAAAATAAATGGATTATTACAGGAGCTAAATAACTGTTCACACTGGGGGCATCCATCTTCCATTGTCAACTCGGGGGTGGCGAGGTTTCACTGAGTTCCCAGTAGGAAATTCAGACTTCGGGGGACGTTCCAGTTTTAGTTTCCCACTCGGAGCTCAAAATTCCTACTTCTGACTACAACTTGAACGCACCAGAGACGTGAAGCCAAATGTGTTTGTTTGTTGTGGTAAATGCAGCATGGATCTTTGTCGGAACTCTTCATTGCTTTACAACTTCTTTTTCAACAACTTACAGGATGCAAAGGAGGGACCGTCTGAAATTCTTTCTTAATGTGAATTTATACAATGTTGATCTGTTAAAGCGTGTATTATGTGTGATATTGATGATGTTTGTTATGGACTTCAGTTGTTTTATTTCTTTTTCCGGTTAGGGAAATAGTTGTAGGCAGGGCGAGGTCCATTGATAGGTACGATGGGTCGACTAGCCTAGATTTGGACATCATTTTAATTTTATTTACTGGAGTTTCCTATATATTTATTTTTACATATAATCCACACATTTATCTATGAAGTCCTCCTCTAACTTGAAGTGGCTAGTACTTAACTTGGACTTAAATGTGATCGCCTAAGGCAGAGGGATCGTGAGAGAATTTTCCTGTCTAGATGATATTGTTGGAATAAAGAAAGTAATGGATGCCTGACAGGTTTTTCGCTCTCGCACAAATTTGTTAAGATTAGCTGCAGGAGGACACATTACCGCTGGCATTTTTAGTTATCTACCTGTGTATATATAGTCCTGTTTCGAGACTTTGTAGTCTCGAAGGGGGGAATATGAAGTGTCTGATGTGAATGTTTTAGGTGGAGAATAGGTGACCTTGGGGGTGAGCTAATGAATGTAATGACCAAAATGCACAACAAAGAACAATCTTCATATTTTTTCTTCTTAAGAAAACCAAACTCCTGTGGTTAGGTAAATAGCTGAGAACTTAAAACTGAAACCTAAGGGGATGAACCCTGTGTCAGAGGTTAAAGGCCGTCACTTCAGGCTTCATGAGTCAACCTCTAGGTCACTGGTCAGTTATCTAGGATACTCTGGTCCAATGAGAGTCCACCCTGCATGCATGGCTCTGTATACTTCAAAGAATGTGTCTGGTATAAATACATTTCCCTTATAATACTGGGGAGGTTTTTCATTCGGAGGTAAACCTCTCAGGCTGTCCAGAGTGCCTGATTTAGACACTTGCTTGATTTTGTAATAAACTTCTTTTATATACAAACAAGTCTGTGTCGGCGAAGCTTCTTCATCAACCAGCGAGAAACAACACAAGCAAAGTAGAAAGTTCCATGACAAGTCTCCCGTATTTTACATATTTTCTCCTCTTTTCTGACGTCCTCCTGTATCAGCATTCTCCCGTAAATCTCCCGTGTGATGATATAATAATAAAAGCATTCCTCTGCCTCTCCAAACTGAACTCTGTTTCTAGCCTGAAGGGGGCGGTAATGCTCAAAAATGATGGATGCCAACTGCCGTAAAACCAAGGAAGAAGAAAAAGCCTGGTGAGAATGTCCACCTGCAGTAGCCTGGGTGGCAGCTGTCGTACGATTAGAGCCAACAGAAAAAACTTAGAAAAACAAAGAGTTTATTTTAGATTTCTGTACATCTGCCTTAAAATGTGAGGGATACTGGAGCTTGGTTGGGGTTGTGGGACGGCTCACAGCGGACTTCCCTTATTTTCAAAGACAAAACTTGACAGGTAAGCATTGTCCCATGGACTCTGATCCCTCTCAGGTCGGCTACACACACTGAGTCTGTGCACGCCGTGAAAATGCACGCGCAGCAGGCGGGCAGAATGGTGACGGGATTTGATTGGTTTAAAAACTGGTGACATGACATGATTATTGGTTGGTGTTTTCCCTGTTTTACTCCTGCTGTAGATAGCGGATATTTTTTGCTCTGTTTTAAGAACACATTATGAGTTGATTACTATCGGGTCATAAAGACCATTTTAACCAGTATTACAAAAAGTGTATCTAAATCAGATTACCAACCTCAGCTTTAAGGTTCACTGAGGTGTTTTTTGTTTTTTTTTCCCCAGAAATACTGAAAGATAATAAATGTGATGAATACAAATAAATAGAGAAATGAAAAACACGACTGGTACAGTATAACTACCATGCTTAAAAATAGCACTTTCAAACAACAACTGATTAATTAGTTGTCAATTTGGAGGCAACAGCTTCTCCTTCTGGGTGACATTGCAAATGAACCATGTAATGTCGAACTGAAAAAGTTATTGTTTGAAAAGGGTGGAGAGAAGATGAACGTGTTACATTGAGAAGGGATGGATATAAAGTAAGGTAAACAGGATGATATAACAAAACTTGTTAATATTGAGAACACAAGAGACAGAATCACTATTCTTCATCAGAATCCGTTGATTCTCCACACTGACTCCCTTCATCATCACTGCTACTCTCATTAGAGCATTCATGAGATGTGAGCTGCTGGGGCAAGAGGGGAGGGTATGTCGTACTGGCCGGCACTTTCCATTTCACTACTGATTTGGGAAAAAATTCACTGTATGCATCAGACCAGTCTGCCGCACCTACTGTTACCCACAATGCAAAGCGCCTGAACTGAAAATGACTGAGAGCAAAGCTTCAACAACCAGAGCAGCAATACAAATATAAGAGCCACTACTTGTTATCTTTACCTTTTCAACACGCAATAGTGTGTAATAACGTGTAAAAAGGTCTGTTGTTGTTTTTCCATAATGGCCGGACTGCGGCATTATCAGTGTAAACCACTGACAAGTAAAGTCTGACATTTTACCATTACATTCTGTATTTTTCCTCAGTATTTCCACAACCTTAAATTTTCCTGCTTCTTATTCTTAATACTGTATTGTGTGTGTGATGTTTATCCTTGATATGTTTTTTTTCTTTTAAGTGTCTCTAATACGCTGTTATGAAATAATATAATTTCTGTCAAAAATAATAAGTAATCTCCAACACTGACTTTCATATAAAATGCTGCTTTGGGCAATATCTTTGCAGATTAATAACTGAAATGTCAACATGTAGGCTACCCAAGGTTTGTTTTGTACAATTAAAATTAAGTTTGAAAAATAAAACAGCTGTAGCCTATTTCTGCTTTGCTTGAACTGGAAGCCAGCGTAGCATACTACAAAATAAACCTAACAGAACAGTCAGACTACATGCTACATTCAAGTAGGCAGTGTAAAGTGTCTACTACAGACTACATTCAAGTAGGCAGTGTACAGTGTCTACTACAGACTACTTTCATACACAGTATGTAGTCGGTGAATTCGAAAATGGCCTGCGTTTTCCTTGTGACATCACACAAATGTCTTTTTTCCAGTGGTTTCCATGGTGATGGTAAATCTCAATTAATTTAAAAGGAAACAAAAATAAAGGAATCTACTCAATTTCCATGGGTCTGAAACTGCAAAAGAATTTACCAAGGCCTAAAAAATTGTGATACAGACCGGAAAAGCCATAGCGGCATAGTCCTTTTTAATGGGCAATGGGAAATTAACAAGTGTTGTTTACACATAAACATCTACTTTAATGACTTCAGATGTTATTTTTGTGAACTTAAACTGTATATTATTCAATTCATCATGAGCAGAGATCCCAATATAACCTTATAGAGACTGACACCGCAATAATGGCAAAAACTCCCCCCAAAAAACCCTTAAAACCACCAAAAGTGGCAGCCATCTTGAATTTGAAGGTCAAATCATCATGTAACTCAGACATATGCATTTCTTAGCAAAAATAAGGTCTGAAAACTTGTTTTGTGCATCAATGTAGGTCGAGCCTTAAAAAAGAACATTTCCTTGACAGCCACTTTGGATTTTGGCCTCTAAAAGAATTTCCCCACCATTTTAAAAAATACACCCCGGCTAAATTTGTTTTTTAGCCCTCCTAGATGACAAATCCATTGAGAAACGGACCTTCGCTCACCACGGTCACGTTTCGCTCCAAAATGACCCTACTGTCAGTTCATTCATTTACACCCATTCACCCAAGTCTCTCCTGTTCACAATTATATATACCTATAACTCTCTGTTTCACACCCATTCACACTCATTACTCTTTCATTCACAACCATCATCCCTTTTTAACTCTTATTCACACACCAATCAACCCCTGTTAAACTTCATTCACACCCATCATATCAGGGCTCTAACCATTTGCTAACATTTTCAAATAAATGGCAGACTTTCTCTATATGGGCCATTCTACTGAATTTGTCCAAAGTGCAGGGTTGGACATTTTTTTTCAAAGTGTTTTTTTTCCCAAAACTTTGTCCATGCATATGTTGTAACATATCTAAGGTACATATATCTTGTATAGTGCAGTCAATATTCATATTTTAATTTCTGCCTGTTCTTGAAATGTTTTTTCTACTCCCAAAATGTGTCACAACCGAAACATAGCAACACACTGCAATAAAAGGTATTATATTAATCTGTTCATATTGTACTTCCATGCCCCCTCTAAAGAATATTTTTACACATTTTTCTTGAAGGGTTTTACAACAAAATCAATAAAAATGATATTTTAAACATTTTTCAAAGTTCAATTTCTAAGACTCATCAAAATCAAAATCCAATCTTTTCTTGTAAAATGAATTCCACTGATTATATAGATCTCAGAGTTAATGAGTTATGAAATTGAACATACATTTAAAGAATAGTCATCATAAAATGTTAGTTGATGACTCAATATCCTTATTTTTTACAAAACACCCAGTGTTTCGGTTGTGACTGCACTGTTTCGGTTGTGACTGCACTATTTTGGTAGTGACCACTATTTTTTTGTTTGCAAGGTTGTATCATATTCCCTCCACCTTATTGCTTAATATTAACTTCAAACATGTCTTACATTGGGAATATTATGAACACAAATGTTTATAATCAATCAAATGACATTTACTTTGAAGGCCAGCATTAGCCTACTCAAACATCACAACGCATCAACTTTAACATTACTTAAAGGTGCTATGAGGAGAATCTGTTACCGGCGACGTTAAGACTCTGCTACCCATGAGCACGGCGACTGTCGTAATGCTGCGTTCCAGTAACCTCGGAACTGGGAGTGACATCATCTCCGACTTATCGGCGTTCCAGTTGAAGTCGGAAAAAACATGCCAATCTACCAGGCTATTGTTAGCTGTTGTTAGCACGCCCTGCGTTGTTGTTCACAAATATCACATGAAGAATGTGATTATCACTATGGCAGCATTTTTGTAAATATAAGTCTAACAATACTATGTATACAGCTGATCTAGAGCGACACACCCCAGTCAGAAGTGCAAATAAATTGATTATTACAGGAGCTAAATAACTGTTCACACTGGGGACATCCATCTTTGATTGTCAACTCGGGGGTGGCGAATTTTCACCGAGTTTCTAGCAGGAAATTCCCTCTTCGGGGGACATTTTAGTTGTAGTCTCCTACTTGGAACTCAGAAATTCCAACTTCCGACTACAACTCGCACCACAAGCCAAAGCGTGTGTTTGTTGTGATGCTAAATGAATGAAACTCGGACCTTCCTCAGAACTCTGCATTGCTTTACAACTTCTTTTTTCAACAAGTTTCAGGATGCAAAGCGACGAGGTAATGTAGGGGAGAGTGGGGTAAAGTGAGACACTTTTTACATTTGTTCCCCTCTAAGTAAGCTAAAATGATAAATCAGTAAAATTTACACATTTTCCATTAATTCAGGATGTTTCCTCGCAATGGAATTCATCAGAAAGTATTCAGGATGAAGGGCAGTGAAAATATGAACGTTTTAAAAAAAGTGGTCTTGTGTCTCACTTTACCCCAGCAAAGGGGTAAACTGAGACAGGCCAGAGAAATCAAGGGGGTGAACCACTTCTTTTTTCCACTCTGAAACAACCATAACAACACATTCTGTAATAGTTAGAATCCTGACAGCTAACTTAACAACCACACATTGCAGAACTAATGTTGGACTTGTAGCAGAATCATGGAGTTTGGTCAATTAAGCATTTTTTTTTTCTAAACACTTGAAAGTTACTCTGAACAAAATCAAATACATGATAATATAATTCAAAATGTTTTAATTAACATTCAAATGACAGATAGAACCTGTTAGATTAGAACACAGTGTGGGGGTCAGAACACAGGACAATCAGAACCAGCTAGAACAGCCTGGGACTCAGAACACAGGACTAGAACATCAGCCTACTGTCATACTCTGCAACTATGCCTACTCTACATTCCAGTCCTGAAGGTTACAGGGAAAGGAAGAGTTGCTCTCTCTGTGTGGTTCCTCCAGGCCTTTCAGGCTGAGGCAGCTTCTTTACCACATCCCTTTAAGGAACATGTGCAACATCATTTTCCTTCATAGCAAACTTGGGTCTCTCCCACTCTTTCATGTTTCAAGTGAGACATTTGTCTCACTTTACCCCACTGATACAATTTTAGAAAAAGCAACCTCTCCTAGCAATTCAGGCTAATTTTCAGCCAGCATCATCACATGGTTTTAAATGCTAGTAGTTCATCAACATGTATGATATAAGTTTTTCTACCTGAATTAATTTGCTTTGGCACAACAGTTGATTAAGTTGTCAGCAAGAAAATTTACTTTTACATGCAAAAAAAATATTTTTGTGAAAAAAACATGCTTATAACAGAACCATGAGGTCCTCTCCCTCATGGCCAAGGGGAAATGGGACGAGCTTGAAAACATAATGGTCACATGACCACAAATGTGTTCCGTTGCCTAGATACAGGGGGTGTCTCACATTACCCCGTTCTCCCCTATCTCTTTCTAGTTACGTAGCGGTAGTTTTTGATGTGTGACAACAAGCAATTTTTAGAAAACTTAGTATCGTAGTTTTGTAGCCGGCTATATATCTCTACTTACAGCTTGGTGCTCTAAGACGTGTCTGAATAATATAAATTTGCTCTAGTTTTAATTGTCTTGTTCTTGAAGTTGAGTATCCAGGCCAGTCCAGCCCTGTCCAACCTGTCCAGAAGGCTAAGGAATAGCATTTATAGATAACCTATTTTGATGCCATAAAACTCATCTTAAAGTGTTTATTTCAATCAGGCATAAAAGTGAGACTTTTTTGTAATTATTTAGAAACTCCTCACAGTCCCTTTAAAACATCTTTTAAAAAAAAAACACACATCAGAAAGTGTTCCTCAAGAACTTTAATGAACTTGAAACAAAACAATAACTTCTTAAGAATAACGTGGTCGACACCCTTGGGCTAAAAGTCTAGTTTTTCAGATATTTTGTTTTGCCATATTGGTGTTTTTTTCATTTTTCCCTGCTGCTTTCTCCTGATGCTTTATAATATAAAACATGAATCAGCATTATCTACATGTTTTAAGAGGTAATAATGATCAAACATTGACTTAAGTGAGTGGACCATTACATGTTGTCACAACCGAAACTCTACCATCTGTTTCAGTTGTGACAATTTCAGCTAATTTTAGCTAATAACTAAAAAATGCTACTAAGCACATGGCCAGAAAATGGATGTTTGAACACCCATAAAAACATAATGTGTTGCATTAAACCTCCAAAAGTTTAGCTAATTGCAGAGAATATGTGTGTGGTAGTGACAATTAAAAATGTTTCCGACAGATTTTCAGATTTTGGAACACATTTACTCCAAAATGATGAGAGGTAACTACTCACCATGATGCCATGAGGTAGAGGGATGCTGAGTCTCTGCCTGATCAAAAATGCAGGGGTGTGGCTAAAAACAGGCTCAACCTATGTGGTAAAACTATCTGTGTTTCGGGTGTGACATGAAAGTGTGGGACAGCATTTTTTGAATTATCTTTTTAAATAAAAAAAAAAATTAACCCACAATACATCCAAATCTTTTCAATATTTAAAAAAACATCATTGAAAAAAAATACTAAATTGTTTTAAGTATTATTTTCATAGGTCGAAATTTAGGGCTTAGGGGTTGGAACAACCACTTCCCAATAGAAAGTACTCTATAAATGATGATTTTGTATATATTTAGCTTATCACTATCTATTTGCTGTCTTGTGTGTTAAATAGATCATAACAGGATCTTAGTAAATATGTAAAGTCTGAATTCTTAATTGTTTTGTTACATAGTTTTTTTTTAGTGTGGGACCACAGTTTGGACAAATTCGGTAGAATGGCCCATATAAGTCTTTATTAACAAAAAAACTTAGAAAGATTTAAGCACCTTTCATAATAAAACCATACTATAAAACATTTTTTCCTCACATTTAATGGTAAATTTATGTTTGTTTTTTTTATTATTTGTAGTTTAGAAAAATTTAACTAAAGTATAAGACACTCATAGACCATAAAACTCTTTCCAATCTGTGGAGTTGGAATAAAATATGATTATTGATGTTTCCTTTTGTTGACAGTCTGAACACATTGATTTTCAGATTTAACAAACTGATTTGATTTGATTCAGTGGATAATACAAACAGGTGATGGCTGAGTAGTTCTGTAAGGTGACATTCCCCTACAAAATAAAACAAACAACCATCAGTTATCCCCCTGAGATGAACTGGTCAATACTTTACGAAGCCAGAGACAAATTTTACAAAAAAGAGAGTTATAAAAAACTAAGACACACGCCAAGACAATGTCCTCACTGAAAATTAAATGAAATAAAAATGTATTACACTAAATGTCATATTACCTCAGTAAATTGCTGAGGCGCTCCATGGCCCATCTTCCGTTTGGATCAGCACACACTTTGGAGCCATTCATCCTTGTTATTCTGCAGAAAACATAAATATGTTAAAAAACAGTATGTTGGTGAATTAAAGCTAGGGTTGGTAATCTGATTTAGATGCACTTTTTGTAATACTGCTTAAAATGGTCTTGATGACCCGATGGTAATCAACTCAATGTATTCTTTAAACAGAGTGAAAAATATCTGCTATCTACAGCAGGAGTAAAACAGGGAAAACACCAACCAATAATCATGCCGGGACACCTGTTTTTAAACCAATCAAATCCCGTCGCCATTCTGCCCGCCTGCTGCTACTAAGTAATTCCAAAATTACTCTGCTACCCATGAGCACGCGCGGTGACTGTCGTAATGCTGCGTTCCAGTAACCTCAGAACTGGGAGTGACATCATCTCTGACTTATTCCAGTATAGTAGTATAGATAACCTATTTTGATGCTATAAAACTCATCTTAAAGTGTGTATTTCCATCAGGCATATATATCTAAAAGTGAGACTTTTTTGTAATTATTTAGAAACTCCTCACAGTCCCTTTAAGTATTTGAACATTCAGGGCCTGATCTACTAAGATCTAAAGTAACGAGAGCTAAATAGTGTGTGCAAACTGCACACTGCATAAGCAATTGATAACAGGTGACAAAGAGATTGAAATGCTGACTCAGCATTCTAACTTAATCAAAATAATCTCTAATAGTTTACTCACATGATCTCAGTCCTTGGACAGCTTCCTGAAACTGGAATCACTTCAATTTTCTGGATGACGCGAGCAGGAATCATGTTGGGGGTGGTTCGAGTGCAGAAACAGTCCTGACGAGGAGCTGCTGCAAAAGTAGAATTTATAAAAGTTCACACTTTATTAAGAGAAAGCAGAAAAGTTAATATTTAGGATTGTGTATGATGAAAAAGCATTTTCCTGTGAAAAGATTCAAAGACTCGAGCAGAATTTAACAATAGTAAAGTTTACTTTTAAAGAACTTTAGAAATTATTTTCAGTGATTTTAATGTCATCATTTTGTCTTTCAGCTTGTAATCATCAAACATAATAATCAAAGATTTATTTTATCAGCTCAGAGGCTCAGCTTAAGTCGATTTTTCTGTCTGAAAACAAAACTGTTATTTCATGTAATTTTTGTTATCCAAACAAGTACAATCAAGTGCAGATTTAAAGGTGCTATGAAGAGAATCTATTACCGGCGACATAAAGACTCTGCTACCCATGAGCACACACGGCGACTGTCGTAATGCTGCATTCCAGTAACCTCTGAACTGGGAGTGACACCATTTCTGACTTATCGGCGTTCCAGTTGAAGTCAGAAAAAACATGCCGATCTACCAGGCTATTGTTAGCTGTTGTTAGCATGCCCTGTGTTGTTGTTCACAAATATCACATGAAGAATGTGATTATCACTATGGCAGCATTTTTGTAAATATAAGTCTAACAATACTATGTATACAGCTGATCTAGAGCGACACACCCCAGTCAGAAGAGCAAATAAATGGATTATTACAGGAGCTAAATAACTGTTCACACTGGGGACATCCATCTTTGATTGTAAAACCGGGGGTGGCGAGGTTTCCCAGAACTCAAAAATTCCTACTTCTGACTACAACTGGAACGCACCACAAGACGTGACCCAAGCCAAAGCGTGCGTTTGTTGTAATGCTAATGAATGCTCTAAGACGTGTCTGAATAATATACATTTGCTCTAGTTTTAATTGTCTTGTTCCTGAAGTTGAGTATCCAGGCCAGTACAGCCCTGTCCGACCCGAGCGCTAAGCTAAGGAATAGCATTTATAGATAACCTATTTTGATGCTATAAAACTCATCTTAAAGTGTGTATTTCCATCAGGCATATATCTAGAAAGGAGACTTTTTTGTAATTACTTAGAAACTCTGATAGCATCTTTAAAGAAATAACTGAATCAATCTATCTATCTATCTATCTATCTATCTATCTATCTATCTATCTATCTATCTATCTATCTATCTATCTATCTATCTATCTATCTATCTATCTATCTATCTGTCTCTGTCTGTCTATCTAAAATGCAAGTTTTGTTTTTTTAATTTTCTTCTATTCAGACTCCGGTTTTAACTTAGTTAGTGACAAAGTTAACATATCAGTTTATGCATATTGCACCTTTTTTGACTCATTTACACAAAAATAGTTAAATCAACAATGTTTTCTTTCTTTTTTGTTATTGAATGCAAATATTAATTGTCTAATATGAACAGTACAGCCAGGTATGTAATATTTAAAAAAAATTTGCTTGACTTTATTATTTAAAATATATTTAAACACAGTCTATTTCTTGAAAAATGAATAAACAAATATGTTTAACTGTCTAGCCTGAGGATATAGAATTGACCTTTTATGTATTTTTTTGAAATCTCAAGATAAATAAATCAAAACTGTTTTTTCTTTTAAGATAAAAATACATTAATAATGTTTTACCATTCAGACTGATGATGCAAATTGAACCTTCTTATTTGTTTGTAATCTTTAATATATTTAAATAAACAGTGGCTCTTTTCTTAAAACATTATAAATATTATTTTTTTATTGCCTTGATTGCTGCTGATGTAGACTAAACCTTCTTATTTGCCTTTAGCACTTCAATAAATTTAATTGAATATTGAACCTTTTCTTAAAAAGTAATAATTATAAAAATGTTTTACCGTGCAGGCTGTCCACAGAGCAGAGCATCAAAGTGGTGAGGACCAGCAGTGAAGAAGTGGTCATTTTGATTCAGTTTCAGTTATTTCAGTGGTAACGGAGCAGAAATGTTCTTTCTGAGGTTCGGATCCTTTGTCTGTGCCCGGGGTGTGAGAGTCAATGTGGGGAAGTCTCCATTTTTAAAGCATAAAAAAGGAAGTTTGAAGAGGGAACCATTGATTTATTAATCAAATCATCAGAGTCCAAATAAAGACTTCTAATTCAGTCGGACTTCCCGCTTAAGTTTCATTTTTGAAACGCTTGATTTTTTTCTCTTTTACAGGAAAAGTTCAGTTCCTACAGCTTTCACATTGTTTATAGAATGAAGTAGAACAATATACTAACCCAGAAGGCTTTCCTGATCCAAACAGTGCTTCAGGAGATATTTAGATCCAAAATCGAGCAGCAGACATCCGTATAATGGTAGCACATAGGGCATACAGCGCCGATCCTAAAACTGCATTAATCATCCAAAAACTCACGTTTTTCACCAATGTAAGTTTATTCTAGATTCCTTGTACATCTGTCTTAAAATGTGAGGGATACTGGAGCTTGGTTGGGGTTGTGGGACGGCTCACGGCGGGCTTCCCTTATTTACAAAGACAAAACTTGAAAGGTAAGCATTCTTCAGCACAGTCTGCATGATTATTGGTCGGTGTTTTCCCTGTTTTACTCCTGCTGTAGATAGCGGATATTTTTCACTCTGTTTTAAGAACACATTATGAGTTGATTACCATCGGGTCATAAAGACCATTTTAACCAGTATTACAAAAAGTGCATCTAAATCAGATTACCAACCCTAGCTTTAAAGGGAAACCAATTATGCCAGTAGGGCTGTTTGATAAACGGGATCTGTTTATCAGGAAAAGGTGGAATCAAATACATGTCCAAACTATTATGGAAAAGATGGATTTTTGATTATCTGCCCATGATGTAAGAGAGACAAAAGTGGATGCAACCAAGAAGAAACCTCACTTCTGGAGATATTGTTCTTGTTGTCGATGCCACAGCTTCAAGAGGATCTTGGATGATGGGAATGTTTTGAATGTCAGAAAACATTCAAAAGGCCTGGTGTGCTTTGTGCACCTCCAAATGGAGACCAGCATTCTGGAGAGGCCTGTGACGAAGCTCTGCCAGACCTGACATCGAGGACTGACTCTGTCTTTATCTACCTCTATTTTCTAGCTCTCTTTCTCTCTCTAACTTGTTGTTCTTATAGGCTCATCAAGGAGACAGTTTAGTTAGAATTAATACAGGATGCAGTTAGATTCTTGGGTTTGAATATAAATATTACTTTATTTGTTATGTTATTACCTTCACCAAGGAGGTTATGTTTTCAGGAGAGATTGTCTGTCTGTGTGTGAACAAAATAACTCAAAAAGTAATGGATGGATTTTGATTCAATTTTCAGGAAATGTTCAGCATGGGAAAAGGAAGAAGTGATTCAATTTTGGTGTTGGTCCGGATCACTGTCTGGATCCGCCATGACGAAAAATGTGATTTACGTGAATAACTACTGAACTAAAACAGATATCATTATGAATCCAGTTGCTAATGTTATGTTTTCATGGTCAACAAATCTAAATATTTAGATGAAATAAAGGTAGGAGTAATATTTATGGTCAAAATCACAATATGACTGAGAACTGAGGTGCTTAGGTGATGTTATGTAGATACACCTGGGTGGGCTGATGTTTTTTTTTACCACCTTGATAGCGACAGCGGGAGCCGTGATCTCCTTTGTTATTTTATTTGTTTGCCAAAAAATAAACCATTGGAAAGCTCAGAACTTTTGCCTGTGTAAATCACATACCCATGGTGCGTCAGTGACTTATTAACTTTGGTTAAAGTTTCAGTTGTATATATCAATTTTTCTTTGAGTTATTTAAACAAACGGTCACTACAGACGTTATTTACCCTCACATGCCCACCACACATTTTGGTCTTTTGTCCTGTTGTCCATTTTTATTGTTAATGTACATTATTTTTCCATCGTATCTCTCCAAAAGCTGGAGGACTACCTCCACCTGTCAGGCGCACCAGTTCCTCTGACTGATGGTAGAAGGTGTCTGAACCATCACGCCATAAACTGAATGATCTGATTTCAGTTTTCCCGGACCTGACTAAGCTTCTCTAAATTTATGTCTTGATTTTTATGTAATTTTCATAAACGAGAACTGCCGTCTATTCTATGTGAAGTGGGAAGGTGCTTGTTTCTTACCAGACGAGGATGTGGTTTTGAGTGTGTGTAAGTAAATGAAGAGGAGTTTTGTTTTTGCTCACCATCATCACTTCCCCTTTCAGTCACAGCCACTTATGAACTTGTGAAATTTCCCTCTGTGGTGTGCCAGCTTGGGGAACTTTTATTTATAGCGGCCTCTTTGTTAAAGGATAAGTTTGGTTTCCACAGCTTTCACATTGTTTATAGAATGAAGTAGAACAATATACTCACCAATAATGCCTCACCAATAATTATGATATTATGGAGCGTCAATAATGCTCCATAATATCATAATTAAAGAGCATTTACATCTGAATAAATAGTGAGCACTGTGGAAACACAACTACAACATTCTCAAAAAAATGTAAAATAAACTGCATAAAGTATAAAAAGTATTTAAAAAAAAAAACAGGCAGAATGTAACATTTCATGTAACCATGTAAGCTCAGCAGGTGGAGAGAAGATGAATCATAAAGTTATAGCAAGTGACTGACAATGAGGAGAAACTACATGCTGAAAGTTTCCTACACTGTTAGCTGTGCTTCCCTTCTTAGTAAGGACAGTTGGCTTAAAAACACTGAGATTTTTGCTTGGGGAGATAGTTTGGTAAGTTTCAGGTCATCCATTAATGTTTGTTGAAATTGTTTTTTTTGTTATATTTTTTTACCGTTATGGTCGCTCCTTCATCCGCCGCCTGAGTGTGAGTGTCTGTGTGTATGTCTGTATGTGTAGTGAGTGTGTGTCTTTATCATCCCCTTCACACAACGCGCCGCTTCCAGTCATTTCAATGAGGGACAGGCGGCAGACGGCACGTGGTTTGGACCGCCGCGTAAGGAGCGGTTGCCGCTCCAACTCCAAACATGCACAGATTTTGCCCTGCTGCTCAGAGTCCAGCATTTTGAGCTTTCTGGCTGTAGTCGCCTGGCAGCAGCAAATCATATCGAACTATCGAAGACCTGGACGTGGGGAAGCATTTCTACTGAATTGTTTTTAGGGAAGGGAGTGTCATAGTAGTATGTCAGAGTGAACATCTCCAGAGTAGACGATCTTTGTAGGGTTAACGCTGCTAAGGGGGAGCCCGGGGATTGGTTGAGGGTTACGGAAGTGTAGACTGCCCAGCTAGAAATTTTTTGTTATAAGAACATTCTCAGAATGTTACCAGGAATGTTGTGGGAAAGTTTTTAGCGGCAAGTTTTTATCCAGTTCCTAGAATGTTCCCTTTAATGGTAGGAGAATATTCTACATAAATGTTGTAAAAACATACTACCATGACCTTCTAAAAACATTAAGCACTAACATTTGTATAACATGATGCTCAAACATTCTTGAAAGGTTTTTTTGCAAACGCTCTTAAAATGATATTTATAACATAGTAAGAATGTTATCAAGCCAGAATTTGTGCTCATTCAAAAGATGTTCTTAGAATATTAACATGTAATGTTGTGGGAAAGTTTTTAGTGGCAAGTTTTTATCCAGTTCCTAGGACGTTCCCTTTATAGTAGGAGAATATTTTACATAAACATTTTGAAAACATACTGCCATGAGCTTCTTAAAACATCAAACTGTCAACTTTTGGGATTTATGTTTTAAAAAATTAGGACAAAATAAATCTCTTTTTTCAAGTGTAAAGATCATTTTAGTTATACTGATGCAGCATGTTTCCCTTTTAGTGTTTTTTCTTATTTTAATACATAAATGAAGAAATAATGACTCCCCTGCAAACTTACTGTAACTATTCATCAGACTGCAGTCAGCTCAACAGTGGGTTTCTTTAACTTGTCCCTGTTACAACTGTTCTCAGATTTATTAAAGTTAAATAAAACGTGACCAACGAGCTCTGCATGTGGATTGTTTTAATAGGTCTCCCAACATTCTTGCATTGTTGTTAAAACAACTTATGAATAGTCCACACAAAAATGAAAATTCAGTCATCATCTACTTACTCTCTTGCTGATAAGAAGTCAGGTGTAGTTTTTTAATCCTCAAAACACTGCTGGAGTACCACGGGGAAACAGCTTTCAGTATTTTTGAACCTAAGCTAACCTTACTTTTTAAGGGTGTTTTGCATACTTTTATTAGGTTTTGGTCTTCGTCACCATAGACAACCATTGTTTTCAAATACTTTATTTTATTACTGTAATATTGTTTAACTGCTTGATAACAATAACTTTCAATTGCTGCATTTGTGATTTACATCATTATTTTAACTATAAACAAAATAAGTTATTTCCAAATGTATTTTTTTTTGCACAAATATATATTTTAATCAGTAAATTAAATACAAGTATTTAATTTACTGATTAAATTGGGACAACAAAATATGCATTTTTCTAGCTATTTATTTTTGTGCATCATATAACAATAGATATAAATATTCATACATAGCATTAGCAAAAAGTACAATCACCATCAAGCTTTAAGAACATTTTATATGATATAATATCCATAAAAATGGCAAAAACATGCCAACAAACATTATTTTTGTATAGGACATGCTGGGAAAATGTGTGTACTCAAAGTATACAAAGACTCAATAAAACAATGGAGAGACGTAAAACACGATCACCATCACGTTTCTAAAACATAAAATATTACAATATTACTAACCATAATATCCATTAAAAAACAGTCTAAACAGTGGCATTAACATGTCAACAAAACAGTACAAAGACTCCTTGCCTCTTTGGATCCATCACCCAGTCCATCAGTTCCACAGCAACAACCTGAAAAATAAACAATCATAGTAAACAGAATGGTTTAAACAACCCATATTTGTGCAAATACACCAAAAGCATTGCTGTTCTGCAGCTTGACAGCATTATTTTCGTTTTAAACTTCAATCACAGTGCTGTGATCAGAACATCCGGGCAGGGCTTGACAGTGCGAGGAGGTACTCGCATTTGCTCCTAAAAATATTACAGTGCGAGTTGTGATATACATTTGGTAGCACCCGTGTGAGTGACTACGAAAAATGACCGTTCAAAACATGTTTTATCTTGTGTTGAATACGTTGGAAGTTGTGGCCGGTGGTATTCCTGAACACAGCCCCAGCTAGGACACGTCCCTACCAATATTATGCCACTACGCACAGCGCTGTCCCTCGCGGGCCCCATTTTACGCACGAGGATGCATTCTCCGCTGTCTGATGTAGACACGATGTGGACTACTGGCCTGATATTTTCCATTTAAAGTGTGGCGGTTACCGTTGTTGTCTGTCAGTAATGTCTTTTCGCGGTGCAGCCGATGTACGTGAACACATGATCTAAATCCTCAATCGCTCGCCGTCTTTGGGCACGCGCTCTTCCGTGTGCCGGTGAGCATAAAGACGCAGACAAATGCGCTTTGTTGGGACAGTGAGGGATCATCGGACACTTTGTGTGATTTTATGATTCAAACGGTGTCTGGATAGCTCATGTGCGCTGTTTCATGTGAACACAAAGACAAGAATGAAGAGTCAGCCTTTGGATGAATCAAAACTGAACATTCTTCATCAGTCCAGCTCTCATTCACTCACTGTCTTCTAACTTTTAAATTCCTCCGGAGGTCTCTTCCATCACATACTGTCCATGATATACAAAACAATTTTTGAAGGATCAAGCGCCAAATACAATGGACTAGTGCAGTGGTTCTCAACCTGTGGGTGGAGGCCCATAAGTGGGCCTCAGAGCTGTTTTCAGTGGACGGTGTATAATTCGCTCGCAGCTTCTGCACAGAACAGACCAGACATGAAAACAATCGCTACACAGAGCAAGCCAGCAGTGGAGTTGTGTGCAGCGGTGCATCTGGTCTGAACAACACAATAGGTTAACAGGCACACCAAAGGGAAGTGTGCTCCATTTTGCGGCTATTCGTAGCACTCCTGCTTTCGGTGTGAACCCGGGGTAAGACAGTAATAACTGTTCTTAATTTCATAACCAATTAATCATAAACATAACTACCATGTACTCACGCCATAGTACTAGGGATGGAAATTTTGACTAATTTCCTCGCCGACTAGTCTCAAATTTTATTTGCGACTCGTCGACTAGTCTATGAGCAAGAAAACTTGCAATTTAATACACATATTAAGTTAAAAGTTTAAAAGTTTAACATGCAAATGTGTATTTAGAAACTATTTTAGCCCAAACATTCAGGACAAACTGTTAATCTAAATTCTATTGATGTAACAACAACTGACTGAATAAAGTTGAACAATTTAAAGAGAAATACATTTCTGGTACGTTTGCCAATGCAATGCATGGCATTTATTATGAATACTGCTTTGGTATGAAACTTAGATGCAGCATGATGACAATTCCAAACGTACAGCATCGTAGTCTAGAATAGAATTTCCCTGAAATCTCTGGCACTTAAGACTAGTGCACAATTCAATTAACAATCCACAGAAATATAAAATCAAATTAAATAAATAACACTTCACTAAAACTGAAATGCAAGTGGCACTTTGCCCAGTGCATTATACGAACACTGCACACTCCAACAACAGCAAATAAAAAGAAATAATCCACCATCAATAAGTAAAAAAAAAGCTCTGAAATGCAGGTGGCACTTTTCACAGTGCATTACATACATTGCAGATATTCCACATAACAGAAAACATTAATAAATGAATCGCCATGAGAAACAATACTAGGCAGGGTAAGGCTACATTAACAATTCAATTGCTGCATCAGTGAAAGAAGGATTTTTTTTTTCAGTGCAATCAACATATCACGCAGAGGCATACCTGTCCAGTTTTGGATTTGAAAATAAGGGAAATTTTCTAGCGCTTGCTGTGAGCTGTCCCACCACCCCAACCAAGCTCCAGTATCCCTTACATTTTAAGACAGGAGTCAGGGTAGGCCTGTCAAGACAACAAATTTTGCTGGACGATAATTGTCAAAAAAATTATTAACGATAAACGATATTATTGTCAATATTATTTATTTATTTATTTATTTTACATTTTTTCATTGATGTAAATATAATATATGGCATAATAAAGTGAGTGCACGATATCAAAAGCAAGAAACTTTCATTTCTTAAGAATATTTAACTGTAATTGGAAGGTCAGGATATTTTAAATAAAATAAATTGAACAAAAAATATTGTAAATTTAACAAACAAAAAAGAGAAAAAAAAGCAATGAAAATGAAATGGCCTATCTTTTTGCAAAATAGCATGTATATAAAAATAATTATACCAGTCAAAAACAATATAAAATAGACCCTGTCTCTGTAAAGAAAAACAAAACTCACACAACAATAAAAACTATGGCCTCAATAAAATGGAGTTTATACAGTCAGGAATTGTTTGTGACATGTACTTTCTCCCAGTCAATTCATACTATCTGTCAAACGTTTGTAACTGCTGGCTTTTCAGCCGTATTAAAGGGCTGCACTTCTTTTGCAATGTAGCGAACGACACTGTCTGTGAGCGCGCATCATTTTGGGCTTTTATCTATATTTTCTTGGCCGACCAAATGCCTCATTAAGTGCTGACTGTCAGGACAAAGGCTCCGCTGCACCTGCACATCTTCGTCGCCACTACTTTCAAACAAATGCGACATATCAGCTCGTCGGTGTTCATGAGCTCACACCTTGTTCATCCTGTTTAAAACCAACACATTCTCACACTGGGGCAGCCGGCTTAAGAACCGGATCTTTTTTGCCATCATTCATATTTGCATTTGTTTCCTCGTTACTCCTCAGGACGATCACTTCAGCTCTCTGTGTGTCCGCGCGAGCGGCCGTCTTCACCCCAAAGATCGCATGTTTGACAGATGCTCACTCGGCTATAAATCCGCTAAATCCGCTATAGAACCAATGCACCCCGGTGTTGAGAAAGATAGACGTAGTGAGCCATCTTCTCATTCAGCCTCTTTGGCAGTAAAAGAGGAGGAAAACAAACATGCAGGCTACTGCAGGTGGCATTTCTCGCCAGAAGAGTGACAGTGTTCAGTTAGTAGCAGAGGAATGTTTTTTATAATACGGGAGAATTACGGGAAAATATTAATACGGGAGGACGGCAGGAAAGAGTGGTAAAATACGGTAGTTTCACAGCCAAAACGGGAGACTTGACAGCTATGCGCAGAGGCATGAAGAACAAGATGCATGATGCTGAATGTAGCGTTTAACCAACTAGTAAAATACGAAACGATTAATAAATAAGTAGGCAGTTAAACGATTAAACGACTAGTCGCGCACATCCCTACATAGTACCAGTCAAAAGTTTGGACACTTTCTCATTCACGTGAAAGGGAAGGTCACAGTAAAGTTCTGACTGGTACTATGTTTAACGATGCTACACATCAACAAAACTAGACAAAACAGTGAAGTAATGAGTCTCAAACACTGAAGCTGTTGTAGGTATTACAGCAGAGATCGCAACACTCGCGCTCAGCAGTAGTACTCGCATTATTACTAGGCAACAAAGCAGGCCATCTCGCGTTGCAGAACAGCACTGCACAGAAGCTCCTAAATGAAAAAAAAAAAGAGTATTTATTTCTGAATGAATGAATATATCGCTTATATTTTTGGCAGGCTGGTATATCTTCTTTTTGACCTGGCACACCAGGCCCGTACAATGGTGAGGGAAACACTGGTTCAAATTGGCATCTAACCTTTTTTTTTATAATTTAAATATGGTAGTTATGATCTGAACTAAAGTGGGAAAAAAGCTGAAAAAAATATTAATTACATTTTTAAGCTGTTTTAGACCTTTTCAAAAGTTGAGGAGTATTTTAGCAATAGTATGAAAAATTGCATACCATATGATGTTTTTTTTAATTTGGAAAATAGTAAAAAAAAAATGCACAACTGGACTAAATATGGCGAGAATCACTACTAGTATTTTCAGTCGAATAGGTGGAGAAAATGACAGAATGAAAAGACAAAAATCCATCAGGGTATGATGGAGACACTGGCAGTGAATACTAGCTGCATTGCTCCAGGCCACTGTGGTTAATGCTTGTCTGTCAGCTGATAGTTTTAGTTAGTAATGTTGAGGTTTTCAGTATATATAATATGTGTCCAATTTATGTCTCAAATAGATTATTTTATAAAGGGAGTTTAATAAGTGCTGACTATCTCTTCAGTGGAACTTAGTTAAATAATATTTAGACTAAGATTTTAGACTAACTTTGACAAATAAAAACCAAACCCATATTCATAAATATCGTGGCTAGTATCAGAACCTTACCTTAATCTAGCTGTTGTGTCAGTCAAATGCTGAGAAGGAATTCATGAAGGAAATGACACATGGATTTATATCAGAAGTTTTTCACTTTGCAGATCTGCCAGTTTCCCTGCTTGTCTGGACCTTGGCTGTGAACCTGATGGAATCGGGATAGTTCCTGGAAGGACCCTAATGGAATGAAAATGAAAGTTAATAGACAGGATCTCTTGGCCAGTCCGATGATCACATCATCTTAACAGTAGTCTTCTTAAGACGGATCAAGAAGTTTCTAGAAATCAACCTGAAAGGATTTGAACTTTAATAGTCAATCATTTTTTGTCAAGGTGCCCCCTAACTGTTAAATCATAGAAGTTTCTTTGGTGCCGATTTGAATTTTGAACATACAACTTGTACTGCCCTGAATGAACATAACTGTACATACAAATCCTTTCAGATTTTCTCTGATTCTGTGTTTTCATCTCGTAATACAAATTTATATTCCTTCACCACTATGAAATGCTCTGGGATTATTCAAAATATTTGTAGTTTTTTTTTTTTATTTAGAGGGATAGCCCCTTGAGATGGACCATCTCATTTTCAAGGGGGTCCTTAAGTTCAAAGTTAAGCTAGAATATTATTGGAATGACCTCTCAACAAGCTCCAGTCTTGTGGGATGAGAAAGTGGGATTACCACACGGCCCTATATGAACAGCATCTTCTTGTTAGCAGACCACATAGTGTCTCCTGCAATAATCAAACACAAAACAACAACTGAATTACAAGCAAGTAATGTCTGACTCTGCAGACCCTCTTACCTGGCTCATTGCTGCAATGGCTGAGTGGGCAGGAGGTTGTCTGGTGATCAGAAGGTCATTGGCTCATCCGTGACCCATCAAGTCATGTGTTGGAATGTTCTCCCCGGACACTGCAGTAATGACACTTCCTCACTAGTCTTAACAGAGTTAATACTGAGGGCACATGTCACTTACACCATGTGCACATGGTACTATGGCAAATACCTCCCAAACAGCTAAAGGGGCATAAATTGTCTTTATTTTGTACTTGTACCATCTGAAATAGCATTTATTTGTAAAGTTGAAGTGCCACAAGAGTAACCTGACTACTCTCTGCATATGTCCACTTAGTTTTATTCTTCTCCAAATCTGCTTTTAGTAAATGAGTTTTACCTAGTGCAATGAGCCTTGGGGTGCTGGGGAGGACCAACTGTTCTTCTGCATCGGCAGGAGTTGTTTTCACCTATGAGTATTAGAATTTACAAAAGCACAGAAAAACACGTCATGCAATTGTTACAAAATCAGATCGATGGAAAGTCACCTATAAACCTGGCCCAACATACAATCATCTACTGCTCAATCATTAACCTCCTTTTTGAACAGAGATGACTGTATATGCAGTTAACTAGACACTAAAAAAATGATAATCAGGGCCATAGGGAAATTTGTTCTCCAGTCCAAATCTTGACAGAATTATCCTCTCTTCTGCCTCATGACTGCAGGCTAGCAGCTGGGGCCACAAAGTATTTTTTTTTATTTCAACAGCATACATGCCCACCTTCCAGTGGTGTAATCTGGTTAATTCTCGTGGGTTAACTCTGACATACTCTGATGGATGTTTGTCCACTTAGGGCCTCCATACACTGAAGACATTTTGCCACATTTTCACCTGTTTAATTCACTGTCCACTGAAAACAGCTCTGAGACCCACTTATGGGCCTCAGCCCACAGGTTGAGAACCACTGCCCAAGTAGATTGTATTCGGTGCTCGATCCTTTAAAGATTATTTTTAAATCATGGAAAATACTGCAGGAAACTACAGGATTAATTTCTCATTTAGAAAACAGTGAGAGAGTAAAAATGAGGGTCAGAGCTGGACTGATGAAGAACGTTGAGTTTTGATTCATTAAATGGCTGACACGTTTTAAGTTGAACAGCGTGCATGAGCTATCTATACACCGTTTGAATTATAAAATCACACTAAGTGGCCGATGATCTCTAACTGACCCTGTGATGCACGTCTGCCTGCGCTTTTACGCACCGGCACACGGAGGTGCGCGCGCCCTGAGACGGCGAGCAATTCGGGAGGCATTTCCATCAAACGTACAGCATTGGCTGCACTGTAAAATGTCATTAATGACAGACAATAACTGTAATGGCCATACCGTTACTGGAAAACACCCTGGAAAAATATCAGGCCTGTACTCCACAGAGCGGATCATGGCTGCATCAGACGGCCCAGAACGCGTCCTCTTGAGGGGCCCTGTGCACGGCGCCTTTGGGTATAGGGAGGGGCAGCGCTGCAAAGTGGCATAATATTGAGTGCACGTGTAAGAGATTTTGAAGGAGAAGTGCGGCTAACTCTAAAGGGGAGAATGTGCAACTTTCTTCTTCACAAATGTCTTATAAATGAGTAAACTAAGTATGATTCACAAGAGAGAGAGAGTCAAGAGAAAAGTCACTTACACGCAATGATGTGCTGCTCCACGCATTTCCGTAAACCGTCTTGTTGTCCTGTTTACGGCTCTCCTGCAGCAGACTGGAGATGGTTGTAGTCTCGTCTGACATCCGGTGGTTTGATACAAAACAGAGGCCAGAACCAATAATGTGTCTTATTTTCTAGTCGAATAGGTGTGGGAGAAATGACAGAATGAAAAGACAAAAATCCATCAGGGCATGATGGGACATATCCTTTCCTCTTCCTCCTTCCTTCCTTTTTCTTTTCCCCTGCCTTCACAACTGACAAACTGGCAGTGAATACTAGCTGCATTGCTCCAGGCCACTGTAGTTAATGTCATCTGTCAGCTTTGATAGTTTTAGTTAATAACAAGGAGGTTTCAGTATATATAATATGTGTCCAATTTATGTCTCAAATAGGATTATTTTATAAAGGAGTTTAATAAGTGCTGACTATCTCTTCAGTTGAACTCAGTTAAATAATATTTAGACTAAGATTTTGACTAACTTTTGACAAATAAAAAGCAAACCCATATTCATTAATATAGTGGCTAGTATCAGAACCTTACCTTAATCTAGCTGTTGTGCCAGTCAAAGGCTGAGAAGGCATTGGTGAAGGAAATGACACGGATTTATATCAGAAGTCTTTTCACTCTGTAGTTCTGCCAGTTTTCCTGCTTTGTCTGGACCTTGGCTGTGAACCTGATGGAATCGGGATAGTTCCTGGAAGGACCCTAATGGAATGAAATTAAAGTTAATAGACAGGATCTTCTTTGGCCAGTCCGATGATCACATCATCTTAACAGTAGTCTTCTTAAGACGGATCAAGAAGTTTCTAGAAATCAACCTGAAAGGATTTGAACTTTAATAGTCAATCATTTTTTTGTCAAGGTGCCCTAACTGTTAAATCACAGAATGTTTCTTTGGTGCCGATTTGAATTTTGAACATACAACTTGTATTGCCCTGAATGAACATAACTGTACATACAAATCCTTTCAGATTTTCTCTGATTCTGTGTTTTCATCTCGTAATACAAATTTATATTCTTTCACCACTATGAAATGCTCTGGGATTATTCAAAATATTTGTAGTTTTTTTTTTTTATTTAGAGGGATAGCCCCTTGAGATGGACCATCTCATTTTCAAGGGGGTCCTTAAGTTCAAAGTTAAGCTAGAATATTATTGGAATGACCTCTCAACAAGTTCCAGTGTTGTGGGATGAGAAAGTGATTACTACACGGCCCTATATGAACAGTATCTTGTTAGCAGACTACATAGTGTCTCCTGCAATAATCAAACACAAAACAACAACTGAATTACAAGCAAGTAATGTCTGACTCTGCAGACCTCTTCCCTGGCTCATTGCTGCAATGGCTGAGTGGGCAGGAGGTTGTCTGGTGATCAGAAGGTCATTGGCTCATCCTTGACCCATCAAGTCATGTGTTGGAATGTTCTCCCCGGACACTGCAGTAATGACACTTCCTCACTAGTCTTAACAGAGTTAATACAGAGGACAAATGTCACTTCCACCATGTGCACATGGTACTATGACAAATACCTCCCAAACAGGCATAAATTGTCTTTATTTTGTACTTTGTACCATCTGAAATAGCATTTATTTGTAAAGTTGAAGTGCCACAAGAGTGACCTGACTACTCTCTGCATATGTCCACTTAGTTTTATTCTTCTCCAAATCTGCTTTTAGTAAATGAGTTTTACCTAGTGCAATGAGCCTTGGGGTGCTGGGGGAAGACTAACTGTTCTTCTGCATCGGCAGGAGTTGTTTTCACCTATGAGTATTAGAATTTATATTAACAAAAGCACAGAAAAACATCCATGCAATTGTTACAAAATCGATCGATGGAAAGTCACCTATAAACCTGGCCCAACATACAATCATCTACTGCTCAATCATTAACCTCCTTTCTGAACAGAGATGAATGTATATGCAGTTAACTAGACACTAAAAAAATGATAATCAGGGCCATAGGGAAATTTGTTCTCCAGTCCAAATCTTGACAGAATTATCCTCTCTTCTGCCTCATGACTGCAGGCTAGCAGCTGGGGCCACAAAGTATTTTTTTTTATTTCAACAGCATACATGCCCACCTTCCAGTGGTGTAATCTGGTTAATTCTCGTGGGTTAACTCTGACATACTCTGATGGATGTTTGTCCACTTAGGGCCTCCATACACTGAAGACATTTTGCCACATTTTCACCTGTTTAATTCACTGTCCACTGAAAACAGCTCTGAGACTCCACTTATGGGCCTCCCCAGCCCACAGGTTGAGAACCACTGCACAAGTAGATTGTATTTGGTGCTTGATCCTTTAAAGATTATTTTTAAATCATGGAAAATACTGCAGGAAACTACAGGATTAATTTCTCATTTAGAAAACAGTGAGAGAGTAAAAATGAGGGTCAGAGCTGGACTGATGAAGAATGCTGAGTTTTGATTCATTAAATGGCTGACACGCTTTAAGTTGAACAGCTGCATGAGCTATCTATACACCGCTTGAATTATAAATCACACTAAGTGACCGATGATCTCTAACTGACCCTGTGATGCACCTGCCTGTTCGCTGCGCTTTACGCACCGGCACACGGAGGTGCGCCAGCGCCTCTGAGACGGCGAAAGCAATCTGGGAGGCATTTATATCAAACGTTACAGCATTATTGCACTGTAAAATGTCATTACTGACAGACAATAACTGTAATGGCTATACCGTTACTGGAAAACACCCTGAAAAAATATCAGGCCTGTACTCCACAGAGCGGATCACGGCTGCATCAGACGGCCCAGAACTGCAGCGATGATCTTTGAGGGGCTCTGTGCACGGCGCTTTGGGTATAGGGAGGCAGCGCTGCAAAGTGGCATAATATTGACATGTGTAAGAGATTTTGAACGAGAAGTGCGGCTAACTCTAAAGGAGAATGTGCAACTTTTCTTCACAAATGTCTTATAAATGAGTAAACCAAGTATGATTCACAAGAGAGAGAGAGTCAAGAGAAAAGTCACTTACATCGCAATGATGTGCTGCTCCACGCATTTCCATACCCGCCTTGTTGTCCTGTTTACGCTCTCCTGCAGCAGACTGGAGATGGTTGTAGTCTCTGCCTGACATCCGGTGGTTTGATACAAAACAGAGGCCAGAACCAATAATGTGTTCTTTTCTGAATAACGACACTCAGTTTGCGCCAGTCGGTCTTCTGTCTTGGTTTACTTACTTTGCTTCCTCAGCACCTGTTGGCTCCAAAAATTTGAATCGCAAAAGATGGATATTGATCACGTGATCCAGGTGGCTTTCGCCACACCCGTAACAGCTGCACCAACCGTCGTCTGCATCTGCTCTCTGATCACAATAGTTCCTCTAATGAAATGACTACCATAATGACAGCGGGTTTTTGTTTTGTTTATCTCCAGGTTTGATACTGGAACATACAGTCTTTTATTTTCTTCCATATAAACACTAATCATAGAATAAATAAAAGAAAATAAAACACTAAAGATAGAAATCTATATAGAAAAGTTGTTTAAAAAGCATATAGTGCAACATTACTACTCTTTTGGATAATTTTAGCTGTATAAATGATACATTTGAATTAAATTGATATGATATAAATATATGAATTGTATTTTTCTATGCTGTTTCCTAAAATGCATTTTACTCTAACTGAAAAATGGCAGCTGTAAAGCAACCAAAAGCTGTTTTAATTACCTAAAAACATCACTTAAGTTTTAATATTTTTTAAGTAGAAATTTATTTAACTGAAATATAGTTAAAGGTTAAAATAAAGTGTATAATGCTCTTAAGTGTTAACTGTTCTTATTTTTACACTTAGATTATGGTTTTAAAAAGAGAAAAAAAATGTTGTAGGAGATGTGTTTTTAGGCACTCGTCTGAAAGTTTGCACAATCATTCCCATTCCCTCCCTGATACTCATGCTCAAATTTCAGCCTGCTATGTCAAACCATTACTGTGAGTTATTCATTTTCCCACCATTTTTCAAATAAAAAAAAAAAATAGCCTCCTGGGGTTCCTATTGCAGTGGAACCAAAATATTCTGCTAGAGGACCCTCTGATAAGCAACATACTCAGACTTCATCTTCATAGCTCAAAGTGTATGAGAGATGGAAGAGAAAAGCAGGCCAAAAGGCCAAATTTACTCTGACAGTTGACCCTGTGACCTTTGACACTTCCTAAGGTGCTGCGGCTTTGAAATTTTGTACAGTGCATGGCTCCACCCCCATTATGAACACATAAACATTTTAGCCCCCTAAGTCAAAGCATTTGGGAGTTATTCATTTTCCCTCCATTTTGTGATTTCAAAAAGTTGCCTTTTCAGCCACCATGTGGCGACCTTTGACCCCACTGACCCCAAGTGTAGCACAGGGGATGGCCCTAACCCCCAATCAACATACTCAAAATGTATCCTAGCTCAAAGCATTTGAGCAGTATAACGAAAAGAACAGTTAAACAACATCTCTTTTAATGTTAGACTGAGACAAAGAAAACCATTTCTGACCCTTGCTGTCATTTCCTAAAGTACACAATATATCACTGTAAATTTCAATTACACTACTATGAATTCGTAAAGTAGGACACATGTTACTGTAATCCCCAGAGCAGGCTACACAATATGTTACTGTAAATTTTCATCAATACGATACTGGTTGTCTTCATTTCCTTAAAGAACATGTTATTGTAAATCTTGATTTATTGCTGTGAATTTCCACAATACCAATCTGGTTGCTGTGATTTCCCAGAGTACACGATTTTACTCTACATTTTTTATTGGTTACTGTAATTTTCCATGGTATGTTACTGCAGATTTTTACAGTACTACAGTGGTTGAGGTTTCTATAGTACACAATATGTAGCCTAACTGTGAATTTCTACAGTACTGCAATGGTTTCTGTGAACTTTTACAGTACTGTTCAGGTCAGTGCCATTTCTTAAAGTACATAACATGCTACTATAAAAACCAATCTATTATTGTGAATATCTACAGTACTATACTGGCTACCCCATGCCCTACCGTACACAATATGTCACTGAAAATTTCAAATTAGTTATTGTGAATTTCTACAGTAATGTTATGGTTGCTGTGATTTTCTACAGCAGTTACAGTATGAATGTTCTTGTTTTATCATCATATCATATCTTAGGAATATTTTATAAATCACATACTACATCAATAACATCCTAGAAATATTTTTAGAAAGTTACAATATGAATGTTCTTGTTTTATCATCATATCATATCTTAGGAATATTTTATAAATCACATTCTACATCAATAACGTCCTAGAAATGTTTTTAGAAAGTTAGAGTATGAATGTTCTTGTTTTATCATCATATCATATCTTAGGAATATTTTATAAATCACATTCTACATCAATAACGTCCTAGAAATATTTTTAGAAAGTTAGAGTATGAATGTTCTTGTTTTATCATCATATCATATTATAAGAATATTTCATAAATCACATTCTTTATCAATAACATCCTAGAAATATTTTTAGAAAGTTAGAGTATGAATGTTCTTGTTTTATCACCATATCATATTTCAGGAATGTTTTATAAATCACATTCTACATCAATAACATCCTAGAAATATTTTTAGAAAGTTACAGTATGAATGTTCTTGTTTTATCACCAAATCATATTTCAGGAATGTTTCATAAATCACATTCTTCATCAATAACATCCTAGAAATATTTTTAGAAAGTTACAGTATGAATGTTCTTGTTTTATCACCATATCATATTTCAGGAATGTTTCATAAATCACATTCTTCATCAATAACATCCTAGAAATATTTTTAGAAAGTTACAGTATGAATGTTCTTGTTTTATCACCATATCATATTTCAGGAATGTTTCATAAATCACATTCTTCATCAATAACATCCTAGAAATATTTTTAGAAAGTTACAGTATGAATGTTCTTGTTTTATCACCAAATCATATTTCAGGAATGTTTTATAAATCACATTCTTCATCAATAACATCCTAGAAATATTTTTAGAAAGTTACAGTATGAATGTTCTTGTTTTATCATCATATCATATCTTAGGAATATTTTATAAATCACATTCTATATCAATAACGTCCTAGAAATATTTTTAGAAAGTTAGAGTATGAATGTTCTTGTTTTATCACCAAATCATATTTCAGGAATGTTTTATAAATCACATTCTTCATCAATAACGTCCTAGAAATATTTTTAGAAAGTTACAGTATGAATGTTCTTGTTTTATCACCAAATCATATTTCAGGAATGTTTTATAAATCACATTCTTCATCAATAACATCCTAGAAATATTTTTAGAAAGTTACAGTATGAATGTTCTTGTTTTATCATCATATCATATCTTAGGAATATTTTATAAATCACATTCTACATCAATAACGTCCTAGAAATATTTTTAGAAAGTTAGAGTATGAATGTTCTTGTTTTATCATCATATCATATTATAAGAATATTTCATAAATCACATTCTTTATCAATAACATCCTAGAAATATTTTTAGAAAGTTACAGTATGAATGTTCTTGTTTTATCACCATATCATATTTCAGGAATGTTTTATAAATCACATTCTACATCAATAACATCCTAGAAATATTTTTAGAAAGTTACAGTATGAATGTTCTTGTTTTATCACCATATCATATTTCAGGAATGTTTTATAAATCACATTCTTCATCAATAACATCCTAGAAATATTTTTAGAAAGTTACAGTATGAATGTTCTCGTTTTATCACCATATCATATTTCAGGAATATTTTATAAATCACATTCTATCATCAACATCCTAGAAATATTTTTAGAAAGTTAGTATGAATGTTCTTGTTTTATCACCATATCATATTTCAGGAATATTTTATAAATCACATTCTACATCAATAACATCCTAGAAATATTTTTAGAAAGTTACAGTATGAATGTTCTTGTTTTATCACCATATTATATTTCAGGAATGTTTTATAAATCACATCCTACATCAATAACATCCTAGAAATATTTTTAGAAAGTTACAGTATGAATGTTCTTGTTTTATCACCATATCATATTTCAGGAATGTTTTATAAATCACATTCCATATCAAAAACATCCTAGAAATATTTTTAGAAAGTTACAGCATGAATGTTCTTGTTTCCTCACCATATCATATTTCAGGAATGTTTTATGAATCACATTCTTCATCAATAACATCATAGAAATATTTTTAGAAAGTTTCAGTATGAATGTTCTCGTTTTATCACCATATCATATTTCAGGAATGTTTTATAAATCACATTCTTCATCAATAACATCCTAGAAATATTTTTAGAAAGTTACAGTATGAATGTTCTTGTTTTATCACCATATCATATTTCAGGAATGTTTCATAAATCACATTCTTCATCAATAACATCCTAGAAATATTTTTAGAAAGTTACAGTATGAATGTTCTTGTTTTATCACCATATCATATTTCAGGAATGTTTTATAAATCACATTCTTCATCAATAACATCCTAGAAATATTTTTAGAAAGTTACAGTATGAATGTTCTTGTTTTATCACCATATCATATTTCAGGAATGTTTTATAAATCACATTCTACATCAATAACATCCTAGAAATATTTTTAGAAAGTTACAGTATGAATGTTCTTGTTTTATCACCATATCATATTTCAGGAATGTTTTATAAATCACATTCTACATCAATAACATCCTACAAATATTTTTAGAAAGTTAGAGTATGAATGTTCTTGTTTTATCACCATATCATATTTCAGGAATGTTTCATAAATCACATTCTTCATCAATAACATCCTAGAAATATTTTTAGAAAGTTACAGTATGAATGTTCTTGTTTTATCACCATATCATATTTCAGGAATGTTTTATAAATCACATTCTTCATCAATAACATCCTAGAAATATTTTTAGAAAGTTACAGTATGAATGTTCTTGTTTTATCACCATATCATATTTCAGGAATGTTTTATAAATCACATTCTACATCAATAACATCCTAGAAATATTTTTAGAAAGTTACAGTATGAATGTTCTTGTTTTATCACCAAATCATATTTCAGGAATGTTTCATAAATCACATTCTTCATCATCAATAACATCCTACAAATATTTTTAGAAAGTTACAGTATGAATGTTCTTGTTTTATCACCAAATCATATTTCAGGAATGTTTTATAAATCACATTCTTCATCAATAACATCCTAGAAATATTTTTAGAAAGTTAGAGTATGAATGTTCTTGTTTTATCACCATATCATATTTCAGGAATGTTTTATAAATCACATTCTACATCAATAACATCCTAGAAATATTTTTAGAAAGTTACAGTATGAATGTTCTTGTTTTATCACCATATCATATTTCAGGAATGTTTTATAAATCACATTCTTCATCAATAACATCCTAGAAATATTTTTAGAAAGTTACAGTATGAATGTTCTTGTTTTATCACCAAATCATATTTCAGGAATGTTTTATAAATCACATTCTACATCAATAACATCCTAGAAATATTTTTAGAAAGTTACAGTATGAATGTTTTTGTTTTATCACCAAATCATATTTCAGGAATGTTTTATAAATCACATTCTACATCAATAACATCCTAGAAATATTTTTAGAAAGTTACAGTATGAATGTTCTTGTTTTATCACCATATCATATTTCAGGAATGTTTTATAAATCACATTCTTCATCAATAACATCCTAGAAATATTTTTAGAAAGTTACAGTATGAATGTTCTTGTTTTATCACCATATCATATTTCAGGAATGTTTTATAAATCACATCCTACATCAATAACATCCTAGAAATATTTTTAGAAAGTTACAGTATGAATGTTCTTGTTTTATCACCATATCATATTTCAGGAATGTTTTATAAATCACATCCTACATCAATAACATCCTAGAAATATTTTTAGAAAGTTAGAGTATGAATGTTCTTGTTTTATCACCATATCATATTTCAGGAATGTTTCATAAATCACATTCTTCATCAATAACATCCTAGAAATATTTTTAGAAAGTTACAGTATGAATGTTCTTGTTTTATCACCATATCATATTTCAGGAATGTTTCATAAATCACATTCTACATCAATAACATCCTAGAAATATTTTTAGAAAGTTACAGTATGAATGTTCTTGTTTTATCACCAAATCATATTTCAGGAATGTTTCATAAATCACATTCTTCATCAATAACATCCTACAAATATTTTTAGAAAGTTACAGTATGAATGTTCTTGTTTTATCACCAAATCATATTTCAGGAATGTTTTATAAATCACATTCTTCATCAATAACATCCTAGAAATATTTTTAGAAAGTTACAGTATGAATGTTCTTGTTTTATCACCATATCATATTTCAGGAATGTTTTATAAATCACATTCTACATCAATAACATCCTAGAAATATTTTTAGAAAGTTACAGTATGAATGTTTTTGTTTTATCACCAAATCATATTTCAGGAATGTTTTATAAATCACATTCTTCATCAATAACATCCTAGAAATATTTTTAGAAAGTTACAGTATGAATGTTCTTGTTTTATCACCAAATCATATTTCAGGAATGTTTTATAAATCACATTCTACATCAATAACATCCTACAAATATTTTTAGAAAGTTACAGTATGAATGTTCTTGTTTTATCACCATATCATATTTCAGGAATGTTTCATAAATCACATTCTTCATCAATAACATCCTAGAAATATTTTTAGAAAGTTAGAGTATGAATGTTCTTGTTTTATCACCATATCATATTTCAGGAATGTTTCATAAATCACATTCTACATCAATAACATCCTACAAATATTTTTAGAAAGTTAGAGTATGAATGTTCTTGTTTTATCACCATATCATATTTCAGGAATGTTTCATAAATCACATTCTTCATCAATAACATCCTAGAAATATTTTTAGAAAGTTACAGTATGAATGTTCTTGTTTTATCACCAAATCATATTTCAGGAATGTTTTATAAATCACATTCTTCATCAATAACATCCTAGAAATATTTTTAGAAAGTTACAGTATGAATGTTCTTGTTTTATCACCATATCATATTTCAGGAATGTTTTATAAATCACATTCTACATCAATAACATCCTAGAAATATTTTTAGAAAGTTACAGTATGAATGTTCTTGTTTTATCACCAAATCATATTTCAGGAATGTTTCATAAATCACATTCTTCATCAATAACATCCTACAAATATTTTTAGAAAGTTACAGTATGAATGTTCTTGTTTTATCACCAAATCATATTTCAGGAATGTTTTATAAATCACATTCTTCATCAATAACATCCTAGAAATATTTTTAGAAAGTTACAGTATGAATGTTCTTGTTTTATCACCATATCATATTTCAGGAATGTTTTATAAATCACATTCTACATCAATAACATCCTAGAAATATTTTTAGAAAGTTACAGTATGAATGTTCTTGTTTTATCACCAAATCATATTTCAGGAATGTTTTATAAATCACATTCTTCATCAATAACATCCTAGAAATATTTTTAGAAAGTTACAGTATGAATGTTCTTGTTTTATCACCAAATCATATTTCAGGAATGTTTTATAAATCACATTCTACATCAATAACATCCTACAAATATTTTTAGAAAGTTAGAGTATGAATGTTCTTGTTTTATCACCATATCATATTTCAGGAATGTTTCATAAATTACATTCTTCATCAATAACATCCTACAAATATTTTTAGAAAGTTACAGTATGAATGTTCTTGTTTTATCACCATATCATATTTCAGGAATGTTTCATAAATCACATTCTACATCAATAACATCCTAGAAATATTTTTAGAAAGTTACAGTATGAATGTTTTTGTTTTATCACCAAATCATATTTCAGGAATGTTTTATAAATCACATTCTTCATCAATAACATCCTAGAGATATTTTTAGAAAGTTACAGTATGAATGTTCTTGTTTTATCACCATATCATATTTCAGGAATGTTTTATAAATCACATTCTACATCAATAACATCCTAGAAATATTTTTAGAAAGTTACAGTATGAATGTTCTTGTTTTATCACCATATCATATTTCAGGAATGTTTTATAAATCACATTCTTTATCAATAACATCCTAGAAATATTTTTAGAAAGTTACACTATGAATTTTCTTGTTTTATCATCAAATTATATTATAAGAATATTTTATAAATCACATTCTACAGCAATAACATCCTAGAAATATTTTTAGAAAGTTAGAGTATGAATGTTCTTGTTTTATCACCATATCATATTTCAGGAATGTTTCATAAATCACATTCTTCATCAATAACATCCTAGAAATATTTTTAGAAAGTTGTTTGGGAATGTTAGCCAATGGTATGGGAATGTTCCCTGCTAGCTGGGTGAGAGAGAGAACTGCTAACTGTATGACACGCTGTTTGAGTCTGTTAACAGAGAGAATTAACGATTCAGAAGTTATCGGCTCGTTCTATGACAGGGAGTGTTGTGAGACACTTTTAGGTGGCCTCTGCTCTGACGTTCACTGAATCACCGCTACGTCTCGACCCGCGGTGGCAGCAGCCTCTTAAAAAAAAAAAAAGCATGTCGGGGGGGACTCCGCCTGCAGAGAGACGGTTTGGTTGCCGCGCGGCTTATCTGTGTTGCACAAGAGGAGCGGGGGAGGAGGCGTTTGTCAGAGCGGAGAGGAAAAATGCATTTTATTAAATGTAAGCAAACCATAGCGACACAACTATGGGCAAGATAGTTATCTGCCTCAGCACCCGCGACACCCGATTTAATGCAGGACTCTGATGTGAAGGCAGCAACATGATGCTGCAGTGGTGTATTTACAGTTTAAAAAAAAAATTGCAGGAGCGGCGGCCCGCCGCTCCTAAATGAATGTAGAGGAAACACTGCCCTAAGTGTCAATATTTTTTGCGGACACCATTATATTTCAGCACTGCCTTAACCCTCTTGGGGAGGGAGTTCACCAGAGCTTCACATTTTGCCACTGGAATCCTTTTCCACTTACTAATGACCACATGATGGAGCTGGTGAATGTTCGTGACCTTGCACTCCTCCACCTTCCTTTTGAGGACTTCACACAGATGCTCAGTAGGGTTCAGGTCTGGAGACATGCTTGGCCAGTTCATCACCTTTACCCTCAGCTTCTTTAACAGGGCAGTGCTCATCTTGGAGGCATGTTTTGGGGCCGTGACAGGACAGGCTCCACTCAGAACAGGCCTCACAATGGTCAACCAAAAAAGTTTAGTGCACGCTGTCAGCATCATATCCAGAGATTGTCTCTGGAAATAGATGTATGAGTACCGCCAGGATTGTTGAAAGGATGGGGGGTCAGCATGTCAGTGCTCAAACCTTAATCTGCACACTGCATCAAATCGGTCTACATATTGTCCCAGAACGAGGTCTCTTCTAAAAATGATCCTCAAAAAGTCTGCAAACAGTTTACAGAAGACGAGCAGACTAAAGACATGGATTACTGGATCCATGTCCTGTGGTCTGATGAGACCAACATGAACTTATTTGGTTCAGATGGTGTCAAGCATGTGTGGCAGCAACCAGGTGAGGAGCTCAAAGACAAGTGTGTGTTGCCTACAGTGAACATGGTGGTGGGAGTGTCATGGTTTGGGGCTGCATGAGTGCTGCCAATACAGGGGAGCTACACCTCATTGAGGGAACCACAAAGGCAAATGTATTGTAACATACTGAAGCAGAGCATGATATCCACCCTCTGAAAACGGGCCACAGGGCAGTTTGCCAACATGATAATGACCCCTAAACACATCTCCAAGACCACCACTGCCTTGTTAAAGAAGCTGAGGGTAAAGGTGATGGACTGGCCAAGCATGTCTCCAGACCTGAACCCTATTGAGCATCTGTGTGAAGTCCTCAAAAGGAAGGTGGAGTAGTGTAAGGTCTCTAACATCCACCAGCTCCATCATGTGGTCATTAGTAAGTGGAAAAGGATTCCAGTGGCAAAATGTGAAGCTCTGGTGAACTCCCTCCCCAAGAGGGTTAAGGCAGTGCTGAAAAATAATGGTGGTCACACAAAATATTGACACTTTGGGGCAAATTTGGACACTTTCACTTAGGGGTGTAGTCACTTTTGTTGACAGCAGTTCAGACAAAGTGTCAGTACCTCACTGCTGTCCCATGAAAAGATATCATAAAATATTTGTAGAAATGGGAGGGGTGTACTCACTTCTGTATATATATCTATATATCTATCTATATATATACATATCTATATCTATCTATCTATCTATCTATCTATCTATCTATCTATCTATCTATCTATATATATACATATCTACATTTATATATATATATATATATTTTTTTTTTTTTTTCATTTTTAAATTTCTCATTCTTGATATATGTTTATACATGTTATATATTTTACACATTTTACAGTTGTTATTTACAAGTGTATTTATTATTTTGATTATGGTTCTGATGATATTTATTATTATTATTATTATTATTATTATTATTATTATTATTATTATTATTTATTTATTAATTTTGGTTTATTATATTGAGATATTAATACTAGTTTCTTTCTCTCTCTCTCTTTTATCTATTTTTTTATGTTATCTTATTTCAGCCATTACTATTTTGCACATTACATGTTGGTTATGTTTTGAGCTTATTTAATCTTATGTTACTGTACAGAGACTTTGTTCTACTGTTCATGCTGTCGACCCCCCTTTCTTTGAGGGTCTGGTGTTGTTCAGAGTTAAAAGAAAAAAAGGGAATTATATAAAATATAAATATAATATGTATAATTTGTATTTCATGTATACATCCCTGTATTCCCGAAAAAGATCATTAAAAAAAGTAAAAACTGTTAACTGAAAATAAACACAATGTTCTGACAACTTTATTCATCCTCCAGCTGACTTAGACTGACATCCAGCTGACTCAGCACATACGAGCGCCCTCCTGTGCATATGCCCCGTTACTGTAAGGAACATAAGGAACATGGCACAACTTAATACATGTTAACAATATTTGTGACTCTTCTTCAGGTTGGGCCTGCCCTTTACTGTGAAATTCCATTAATTAACCTTGACAAGGCTCACTTGAGAAGTGAAAACCATTTCAGGTGACTACCTCTTAAAGCCCATCAACCAAGCCCATCTGATAATCTACAAGTTCTTATGCACAAACAACACATTTTTCTTATATAGATGATTCATCAGCGACTGCAAGGTTCTGTTTCTCCTTTTTCCACCTTTCCACAAGAGCCACAGTTGTTTTGTTTTCAAATATTCACACACAGTTTAAGTCCAGTGTGTCAGCATTGTGTGCTCTTGAAGCACAATTGCATCTGCAGGCCCATGTTGCCTTAGTGTGGTGAATCACTAATGGAATCAAAATGAAAACCTGGAGCACTTTTATGTCCCCACTAATGTCAAACTCAAACCCTTGGCTGGTTATGTCTTATGTAGAGATGGAAGAATGAACCTTGTATGAAGGTGATGGCATCTTCAGAGGGACATTTGTATCTGATCCCCTTCATCACAGGCCTGCCTTCAATTTAGCTGTCAGTTGATGGTGACCCACTACCCATGCCTAATCAATGTTTTTTTTACTGCTTAAAGAGACTGTGAGGAGTTTCTAAGTAATTACAAAAAAATCTCACTTTTAGCTATATGCCTGATAGAAATACACACTTTAAGATGAGTTTTATAGCATCAAAATAGGTTATCTATAAATGCTATTTTTTAGCTTCGTGGTCAGTTCGGACACGGCTGGACTGGCCTGGATACTCAACTCCGGGAACAAGACAATTAAAACTAGAGCAAATTTATATTATTCAGACACGTCTTAGAGCACCGGGCTGTAAGTAGAGATATATAGGCGGCTACAAAACTACGATACTAAGTTTTCCAAAATTGCTTGTTGTCACACATCAAAAACTACCGCTACGTAACTAGAAAGAGATACATTACCTCGTCACTTTGCATCCTGTAAGTTGTTGAAAAAAGAAGTTGTAAAGCAATGCAGAGTTCTGAGGAAGGTCCGAGCTGCATTCATTAGCAGTACAACAACAAGCCAAGCTTTGGCTTGGGTCTTTTGGTGCGTTCCAGTTGTAGTCAGAAGTAGGAATTTCTGGGTTCTGAGTAGGAAACTTCAACTGGAACGTCCCTGAAGTCTGAATTTCCAACTGGGAGCTCGGTGAAACCTCGCCACCCCCGAGTTGACAATGGAAGATGGATGCCCCCAGTGTGAACAGTTATTTAGCTCCTGTAATAATCCATTTATTTGCACTTCTGACTGGGGTGTGTCGCTCTAGATCAGCTGTATACATAGTATTGTTAGACTTATATTTACAAAAATGCTGCCATAGTGATAATCACATTCTTCATGTGATATTTGTGAACAACAACGCAGGGCGTGCTAACAACAGCTAACAATAGCCTGGTAGATCGGCATGTTTTTTCTGGCTTCAACTGGAACGCCGATAGGTCGGAGATGATGTAACTCCCAGTTCCGAGGTTACTGGAACGCAGCATTACGACAGTCGCTGTGCATGCTCATGGGTAGCAGAGTCTTAATGTTGCAGGAAACAGATTCTCCTCGTAGCACAGTACAGACGGGGGCGGACTGGCATTCTGGACATTCTGGAGAATACCAGAACGGCCGGTGCTGCCGGCCCACCGGCAGCAGTGGCCGTTCAGCAGCCGGCCGGCCGCTGCGCCCTCGTCATGTTTGTTCTCTCTCTTGCTTTACAATATAGGCCTACGGCTGTTCCAGGGGAGGCAACAATGCGCTGGCTGGCACGCACTGAGCTGCAAGCTGACTCGCTACTTATATGTGTTGTGTGCAAGTGGAGATGGGAGAAATACACTAGCAACGCTTGGCAACTAATGGCCCGCGGGCCAAAATTGGCCTGTCAACAATACTATCTAGCCCGCCAGATGAAATTGAAAAACTGATATAAAAGGGGCAGAGGCGTGCTGGCCATCGGGAAAAAAACGGGAAAGCTCAAAAACGGTGGGCACACCTAGATGGCCAGTGGCCACAGCGCGCACCACTGAAAATATCAGTCAGCAGCCGCCCCCAGCCAGACGAACACAAGCCACCTCAATCACGAACATCACGGCCGGGCAGCTGACAAATTAGACGGCTGGCGGCCGCAGTGCAGTGGCTTGTGTTCGTCTGACTGGAAGTGCGGGTGTGTGCCTCCTGAAATCAATCATTATGCTCCTCTGCCCCAGGCGCGTTCTGCAGCACTCGGCTGCGCGCTGCTCAACGGCGCGCTCCGTAACTGCACGCTCCTCGGGTGCTGCGAGCTACTCGGCTGCACGCTGATCTGCAGCGCAGGTGAAAGGAGTTTGTGAAATCAGCTTTGCGTGCTGAGTTCTGGAGACAATAGATGCTGGTCATTTGGCTTGTGAGGAGCGAAACAGAGGACGCAAAAGTTTGGAAGCTCATGGAAAGAGGATGTTTCAAACCATAAGAAGCCATCTCTCTAGTTTCTCTGCTGAAAAGGGAACTTTTGTGTTGGATTTCTGGCATTGAGTTTCTCAATGTGTTTTTGAGAAGATTTAGAAGAGATTAAAGTTTGGTTTCTTCTGAGTTAATCAAATTTTAAAAAGTATTGATTTAAAATATCAAATTTTGCTTTATTTAAATGCAATTCAAAATAATCAATGTACAAAAATAGTTTCTATTAAATAGAAGAATTAAAACCTACATTAAATCTGATTTAATAACTTGATGTCATGGTATTTAAAAAATTATTTCATGTTAGTTAAAAATTGTTTATTGTTAAAAGCTTTAAATAAGGTTGATTTAAGTTTAAAATCAGTATAAAATCCTGCCTAAAATAAAAAGTTAATGTTTTTTCAAACAAATGGTTCAAAAATGAACAAAATTTAATAATTTGTAAAGCAAATGTTTAATTAAATGTTCTTCTGCTTATTTAAAAAATTACTGAAATATTTAACATTAATTTGTTTTGTGATTGTAGGTTTTTTCTCCTGCTTGATTCCTGATGAAAAAAAAAAGGGATTGAGTGAAAACCTGAAGTCTGGTTCAGTTCTTTCTTTATCAAGTGTGTCAAGCCATGTCCAGTAAAAACACTTGACAATCATAGCCCAATCCTGAAAATCTTTTTTTTTTTTTTAAATCTTTCTTAAAAAATGTGTTAACTGGGCTAAAAGAAGTAGTTATTTTCATAATGGAATTACTCACATTTTTATTAAATGTGTGTGGGGAAAAATATAGTTGGCTATGACACATTTACGATGACTTTAAAGACAGTCTGGGTAACTGTAACAGTCTGAGTAACAGTCTTTATAACAATTCACTGATTAAAGAGAGCAGCTTTATCATCACCAAGTTACTTTATAAGCAGTTTTATGACGCAGCCACAGTGGAGCTAAAGCAGTAATAACACACTAACAGTCTGAGAAATAAAGTTACTTTATTTAAAACAAACACTTCCTTAAATAAGACTACATTTTGTATTCACACGATATACAAGTAGCCTATAGATAAGGGGAAAACTTTTTTTTTTTTGGAAAGGAGAGAGAGAGAGAGAGAGAGAGAGAGAGAGAGAGAGAGAGAGAGAGAGAGAGAGAGAGAGAGAGAGAGAGAAAACATGTTTCTGATTGATGTGATGTTTTGGCCCACCTTTCAGTTGCCCAGAAAAATTTACACGTACCCCTGGTTGGGAATCATTGTTCTGTACAATGCTCTTAACACCACTTTAATCAACTACAGTGATAATGCTTTAATGTTGAAGGTAAAATATCATTGGTTAAATATTTAAGTATTTTGAGACCTGTGTCCCTGGCTGATGATCTTTTGAGCACCTGTTGTTGTGGGCTGGGCCGAGTCAAAGTCCAGGGCTGTTTTTCAGTCCCAGTCCGCCACTGAGGACAGACAATATGTGAACAGGCACCATTTGGTGACAGTGTAATCCTTACCTACTGCCAAGCCTGCTCTCGCCCAGTCATGTTTTATCTGCAAACACCCCTGTATGTTGTGTAATACAACAAAGACTGGGGTCATATTTGAATCATGCTCCATCAGAGCCTTGTTTCAGTGCTGTTGTCTCTGTTTGCTCAGTGTAATTTAGGTCATCACACTGGCACTCCTACCTGTGCCAACTGCTAGGAGGTTGTTCGTGGTAATGATTGATCAGTGAAAGACACTATTTAAGGCTGAACAAATACAGGAGCCACAGACAAACTGCACAGAAGATGGAGAAGACCGTGTGCTTCCTGCTGTTGCTGCTCCTCTGCTCTCCCTCCACGGCTCAGCTTCAGAGCCTCACTGACAACGACATTACTGCTACAGGAGAGCAAACCGAGCACCAGAGCAGAGAAACAACTAATGCTTTAAACCAAGACCAGGTGTGTCTACAAGATGTCCACGCTACGCCCAGAGATAAGAGCACCTCTCTGGCTGAACGGAGGGCGGAGATGAGACAGCTACAGAGAGAGAATGAAGGTACTTAATCCACTGCTGAGTTTATGTCGTATTTCACAGTAGTGGGAATTCTTTTTTCAAATGTGGTTGAGTCATTTCATTCGAGATGATGTTGATGTAAATTAAAATCTGACAAAGAATGTTTTTTTTTTTCCATTTTGCAGCACAAGAAGCCAAACAGGAGTCACAGAGAGCAGAGGTGGAGTTGCAGAAACAAAAACTTGAAGGTACTCTTATTATGTCTGATTGATATGATTAGTCTGTTGAAAGTCCATGTTCAGTTTGGAAGAAGGCACAAGTCCAGATTAGATCGGTTAGCCAACCATTTATTGACAATATGTGAGACCATTGTAGTGTAAAATTGTCATGAAATGTACTGCTAGTATAACCGTCAGTGGGGTTTTTATGCATGTTTTATTATAAATTCTTTATGTACTCCTAGTGATGAGATGTTGAATGATGGTAACTTAGTCATTTTTAACAACATCTGTCTGTTTAGAAGTAGTAGGAAATGAGTTATGAAGTATTATACTAATACAGCAGATGTAACAAATGCCATATTAATTACTTATTTTGCATAATGTTGGGCTTTTACTGATCAAGGAGAGTTTCACTTCTATGTTGAACTATAGTCTTTTAGTTTGGTCGTTATAAAACAGCCATCATGCTATTCTTATGTTTACATTCAAAACGTTTATATATCTTCTTGCATATTTAGTCATATATACGTGTTTAGTATTACAACTTAATGTTACTGAGAGGTTCTTACTAAAAGTACAATTAAGTTTAGAATGTTTTGACTTTTCCAGGATCTTAAAGTAGTTAGAAAAAACACTAACTTTGTTGTGGTAGGTTGATTTGATAATGCTTTATTGTTTCACGAGGTAGTTAGAATTATTACACCGAATGATATATTGACTTTTGTTATAAGTTTGATAATGTTATATATATATATATATCTGTTTAAATACAATAGTCTTACATGCTATTAACAGATTATCACCCACACTATAGAGCCTGAATACATGTCTGATGGAGTCCATGCTTTAAAGTTACAATTATTAAACAGAAGTGACGTATTTTAAGAGAGTGCATAATGTACTGAACAGTCTCTCTGCATAACAGCACAGTCTGTACCCGGAGAGGGACAGGAAAGCACGACCATATTTGGGCCTGAAAGGGAAGCCATTTTGGATCAATTCAGCCATTTTGAGCAGACCACAAAATAATGACTGAAATACCACACATTTAACTTAATGGCCAACATAAATAAAGGATGGACTCCATGGGAGTGTATTTAGGCCTATAAGAGGGAAAATTACACCTGTGTAATGAAGAACTAAAAGAATGTGACTATTGAAGGGAGATGGGGAGGAGCCTTCTGGAACCTTCGGGAAGACGGGGGAATCCCCCCATCAGGCTATATAACATGTATACATCAACTTGAGCTTCAGTTGTTTTGGGGCGTCGCGACACAAAGCAACTCCCGTTTGTTATTGTTCACCTAGTGTAACTATAATAAACGGCATTTGTCAAACTTGGAATTTGTCTGCATTCGTGCTTCTTTGACCCGTGAGAGCACACATTTGAACTTGACCTTATTTACACCAGTTTTATCTTAGCTGCCATTTCCGTTCAGAAGTTACGAGCCAACTCATTCGATATTTACTGCTGTCCAGGAAGACACAGCACCATACAAAAATAATAAAAATACTCAGCTGCTGAGGGCTCAGTGCGGCACCTCACCAGGGATGTACAGGAAAAGAGCATTGAACAGTAGCATACACAAGATCTTATACACATCAGAATTAGGGAAGTACCAACTTATCACGTGTTAAGATCATGTCTTGTTTCATAAGCTATGTCTGTCAAGAAAGATAAACATAATGTCTGGATAAAGGTCAGACTTAAGGCAGAAGTTCAACCAAGAGTTTAACAAAAGTCCTCGCCGCTTCACAAACCACAGGACCAACTACGAGATGTGAAATGGGGAAACTGGCCCCTCAGACCCTAACTGAAACCATGGTTTTGTCTAACCGCAATTGCACCTGTATGACTTGTGAAACATTTGACCTGTTGAACAAACATGTTTGAACTGATCTGCCCTAACATAATATGTTTGAATAACTGTTAGCATAAAATGACATCTTTGGACAAATGTTGGCATTAGCTTGTATATAATTCTAACAATTTATTTATTTTCCTTATCTGAAATGTTCAAAATATTAAAACCCTAAGAAACTAATGTTTAAGCTTTACTATTAACACAGCATCAATGAACAGAGAGAGTGAAGATACAGTGGAGTGTAGACGCACCTGCAGACATGCAGCTCACATGAAATGTTTCTTTATCCACTGCTGAGTTTATGTCGTATTTCACAGTAGTGGGAATTCTCTTTTAAAATGTGGTTGAGTAATTTCATTTGAGATGATGGTGATTTAAATTAAAACCTGACATAAGATTGTTTCATTCTCTTTTGCAGAACCAGAAGCCAAACTGGAGTCACAGAGAACAATGGCAGAGTTTCTGAAACAAATGCGAAAACAAGGTACTCTTATTAAATGTGATTGATATGAATAATTCTCTCTCTCTCTCTCTCCATATATATATATATATATATGTATATATAGAATTGAATCATGGCAGTGGGACAGGTGTTCTTTTAGATACAAAGGGAATCAATACTGAAGTAAAAAAACTAAATTTGCAAATACATAAACTGAAATGATCTTCCTTTGAAATGGTAACACAGCATCAATTAATTGCATAATTTTAGTTAAATGTGGATGATTTTTTTAAGGAGAGAAAGTTTTATTTATTTAATATTATTAATACTTTATTTTTATTTTTTTGTGCATCTGGAATATATAGGGACATGTTTGTCACAGTACTGTGAGAATGACCCTGTCGCAAGCAGCAGTAAATGCTGAAAGGTAAGAGGAGCAGAGCAAAATAAAGCAAACAGATATGTTAGAACAACAAAAACAGAAACAATCAGAAGATATGATGACATGGCATTTGTTTAGACAAAATGAACAAACAAAACAAGATAACGGTGAAATGGAGCAGTCCTAACACCTAAAGAAAGACAAGAAAACCAGATTCAAAAGACCCGATATCAGAAGAGGTCCCTGAAACAGAGGAACCCCTCCATCTGCCTCACCCCCATCACCCTTAGATTGGGCCTAAGACCTAAAAAGAATTCTCTTTAAAGGAAAGTTAGAGGTACTTTGTAGCAGCCTTCAGCATCAACAAAATCAGCGACAGAGTTTGACAGGTGCTTTAATTTCATCTTTATTTGGACACCGTGAAACTACAAGATACAAAACATTAATATAAAGAATAATAAATACAATATCAGTGCAAAACATCGACATTAACAACAATAATGCAATCTCAGTTCATTTAATGAGTTAAAATACAAACATGAAAAGCACTAGAAAAATAGACTTTTACATTGAGGTATGTGTTTACAAAAATATACTATTCTTTACCTCGAATCGCCTGCCAAAGGGTGCAGAAGAATGCAGACAAAAAAACAAGCTTGTCATCATTCGCTGCTGGTAATCAACAACACCATAATACAATTAAGGCATGAACAACAAACACACACACAAAAAAAACAAAACAAGTTTACATAATAAAGAAAGCTTCATACCTTTTGAGTTTCTTTTCGCACGCGCATACACGAGGGATCCTGGTAACAAACAAATCTGGCGTGTGACGACACCTCCCTGACCTTTATAGCATTTCCGGAGCACAGAGGATAGGTGCTCCCAAACAGCAGGGGGCCACTTACATACTTTATTGTTAAATTCTTAAGTGAGCTCTTATTGCTCCTAAAACAAATAATGCATCAAAATCAATTTAGTTATGAATGAATGACCTTATTAAGACTGCAATAACCTCACACCAAAAAATTCCACTTTGCAACTTATTGAAAACAAAGCAAATTCAATATTTAAGGATTTCTCCTCTTGAAAATAAACAGAAGTTTCATAACAAAAAGTGCATTAAAACAAAAAAACTTAGATAATAAATTGTTAAAAAGGTTTAATGCAATGAAATTAAAAGGAATATATTGAGATTTCACTTTTATTATTTTAATGAGAGGTTTGTTTCGGCACACGAGGGACTTTAGGATGCATTAATCAATTAATTACTTTATTTTTATTTTATCTTATTTTTCTTTTCGGGGTGCCTCAAGGATTGAAGAGAAAAATGAACACAGGCCTAGATAGAGACACTGGGCCTCATGCAAGAACAGTTTTGTATTCTCATCCTAAATTTTTCTTACCTTTTTTCTTGTGTTGCACTCGTACAAACATGCTCCGTCAGATTCAACAAACACTTCTATCTTTAGAAAAGTGTCTAAATGACCCGCTGAAACATGATGAATGCCACCTCTGCATACTAATAAACCTTCAATCAATAGATTTTAATGTATTCTCTGGTTTGATATACTCAGATTTATTTCTTATTATGCTATATTCCATTACAAACGCTTAAAATTAGTTAAATGTGTAATCAATATGTAAAGAACTTGATTTGAAAAGAGCAGACTATTTTGTTGTGATTTTTAAAACGAGTCTGGACCACTCGTGATTTGTGTTCGTACTTGAAAGAAAATTCTAAATACGAAAAAAATGTTGAATGGGAAAAATTCCCCTCAATCATTTGTACGCAACACTTACGAACACATTTGTTCTTGCATGAAGGCCAATATTTATTAAAGCCTGGTGCACTAGCAAGTTTTACACCTGTAATACAATAATATAAGACTTCTAAAAAGCTGGAGTCCTAATACCATGTGAGGACTCACTTGTAAATACACCTATTTTTCCTGTAAAGAAAGCTCTACCCAGCACAGGATGGAGAATAGTACAGGGTTTATGAGCTGTAAAAAAGCTGTTTAAACACGTGTAACACTTGTGCATGATCCACATACATTACTTACTAACTTATGGCCACAGAAAAACATTTTACAGTTGTGGATCTAGCAAATGCATTTTTTTCTCTATATCTGTAGATAAAAATCACATTTTTGGTTTGCATTCACTTTTTAAAATAAAAGATATGCTTATACCTGCCTTCCTCAAGGCTTCACTGATTCACCAACCATATTTTCTCAGGATATGACTGCAAACCTTTCTAAATTTACCCCACCTTGTGGTTCACAAATTGTTTTGTATGTTGATGATATCCTTCTCTCCTCAGATGATGATATGCTGCATAGATTGATTGGCATTACTTAAATTTCTTAGCTGAACAAGGACATGAGAGCAGCAAAAAGAAATTGCAATTTGTTCGAGAGTTGGTTAAATTCCTAGGACACACTGTTTCTCAAAGTTCCAAATCTCTTACAATATGACCTAAAGACTTAATGACATTCTTACAAACTCTTAACTACTGCAGATAATAGATTCCAAATTTCTCTGCCATATGAGGACTGCTGTACTCGCTGTTAATATTAAAAGATACAGTTTTTCTATTATCTATAAGGAATGAAAACCTCTGTGATTATTTGAAAAGCCAGTACATCAGTCCCTGTCATTAAAAATACCTGACTATGATAAAACATTTAATCTTTTCTGCCACTCTAAAGGTGGTCACATGTCTGCAGTATTGGCACAGAAAGAAACAAAAAGCTATTGACCTATAGCCTATTACTCTAAAAAAGCTTGGCCATGTTGTCACAGCAGCTGCAGAAGCAGTTTCATCCAGTGCTGATGTTTTTTTTCTTTTGTCCTTATGCGCTGCTACAACAGGACAGGATTAGATCAACTTTCACCTGATGAACATCTGCACTGTATGACTGTTCTTCTATAGTACACTGCACAGTTTTAACCCTTTAAGACCCAAGACCATAGATTATACTACGACTGTACTTTTAGCCAGTAGTCACAAACAGTGAAAAACTTCTCAGTACTTGTCTTGTAATTCCTAAACACATTATTTTACTGAGTAGCCCTCTGTTCTTAATTCTCGGCTGCTTCATCCGGGCATCAGACTCTAGGCCGGGCTGTGGGTTCAGAGCAGCTGCTGATGGCTCTCACGTCTTCAGTCAGCTTATGTAGCAGCACCTGAAAAACATGAACACAACACATGCTGTCTGATGGTTTGGTGAAGTATATTTATGGGTCTATGGACTACAGTCACAGCCTGGCTTATATGCTATTCACACTCAGAAAATTCATTCAGAATACCATATACTCTGAGTACACTTTTACTCTGAGTAGAATACTTATTGCTTTTACAATACTAGATTCATAAATCAAAAATAATGAAAGTGCTTCTTTTATCTGTAATTGTGGATATTAAAACGTTTGAGTACTTTTACTGGAGTACAACGTTTTATTCATTCTATTCCAGCCTACAAATATGAAATACTTATAATTTACGTCTATAACTACTAGTGGACTAGTGGAACGTAAAAATGGTACTGTTAAACAACAACTAATCAAAGCAATGGGAACAACAGGAAAACCATGGCCTGATTGTTTACACTTGGTTAAAACTTCTATTAATACAACACCTTGTGGAAACATAAGCTAACACCATTTGAATGTATATTCCATAGAACTTCGCAGCTGCCTGAGCGGAGCTGACAATTATTCAACCAAAGAAACCTGTGAAACACTCTGACTTTGTGACACATTTGGAACAATGTTGTAAAGTAAAAGAACAAAGTGATGCTGACAAGTCTGTTTCTGTGTCCTAAGACGAAGAGGTCGAGTTGATGATGGAACATTATAACCGGGTGATGCAACATGGTGATCAATGTTCGACTAGGATGTACAAAGTTGTCTGGGCCACATCCACAGAACCGAAACTCCCAAGCTGGGCATCTGGGATGCGTCTGAGTCACTGTGAACCTCTGAGGAGTGAGGAGGGGAAGCTTTCCCCACACAGCCAACACAGCATTGACCGGATTTGCTGTATAACACCAGTCTCCTTCTCACTGGTAAAGCCCACACCCTGCCTTTTAGATCCAATTCCCACACCATTTTTTAAATCATTTTATGGCTTCTTTGAGGAACAGCTGCTGTACATTGTAAATTGCTCTCTTCAGACAGGTGTTTTTCCCACTTCTTTTAAAACGGTGGTGGTGAAGCCCCTCCTGAAGAAGAGCAATTTAGACCCCAATGTCTTAAATAACTATCAGCCTGTATCCAACTTACTGTTTTTAAGTCAAGTTTTAGAAAAACTTGTTTTTAACCAAGTAAACTATTTTTTAATTCAGAACGACATTTTAGAGAAGCATCAGTCTGGTTTTAGGTTGAATCACAGTACAGAGACGGCTCTTTTAAAGATTTTAAATGATATCAGGTGCAATTTCGATAACCATAAACTCACAGTCTTGGTGCTGCTGGATCTGACTGCCGCCTTCGATAAAGTAGACCATCACATTTTATTTCGTAGACTGAAGCACCTGGTGGGCTTCTCTGGTACTGTTTTGAAATGGTTCGACGCCTACCTGACTGATCGCAGCTTCTTTGTAAGTTTGGATACATGTTCCTCAGGAACCCATGAGATAAAGTGTGGGGTCCCGCAGGGGGCAATTTTAGGCCCAACTCTTTTTAATCTTTACATGCTTCCCCTGGGGGATGTCATCAGGAGGCACGGCATCAGCTTCCATAGTTATGTTGATGATACGCAGCTCTACATTGCCGTGTCTCCTGATGACACAGGGCCTATTGATGCCCTTTTTAACTGCATTTTAGATATAAAGTCATGGATGGCAGCAAACTTCCTACAGCTCAACCAGGACAAAACAGAAGTTTTAGTCATTAGCCCTGAAGGCCAGAGAGAGAGACTTTTACCAAAACTTCAAGGTTTCAAACCAACAAATTCTGTAAAAAATCTGGGCGTGAATTTTTTTTTTATTATTATTATTTTTTTAATCAATTGGGAAGCAGGTGCAGATCAACATGTCCGTCACTGCAGACAAAAAAATACAAACATGACAAATTCCTCTCATTACTGTGTACAATTGGTAGACATGAGTCATGACTAACACAACAAGAGATAAAAGAAAAGTAACACAGAACACCTACAAGTTTTATATTCCCCTAACCCTAACCAGCCCCATCCCTCAGATCTTTCTCTAAATTTCACAACATGCTGGATATTGCAAATTAATACATAAAAATAAAAAACTAATAAGTGTTAAATCATTGCTTGAGCTACATCAAGTGCCTCCTTCCGAGCTTTGAGCACACACTGGCCTGCTCCATTTATCTTAGCAACAGAGAGCTCCAGAGATAACATCTCTATTAAAGCATAAATCCATTGATGTATAGAGAGTGAATGCGGTGGTTGCCACCTAACCGCCAACATCTTTTTAGCTACTGTACATGAAGATAGCCACAGAAACCTTTGCATATGGTTAAAGTTTTGCCCGGAATCATCATTTAAAAGCATACATTTTGGAGAGAGGTCAATCTCTAAGCTAAGTGCATCGGAGAGAAAATTTACTATTTGTTGCCAGAAGTTTTGAGCAGATGGACACTCCCACATGATGTGCAAGAAAGTCCCTATTTGACTTAAGTCACATAGATTACAATTTGGAGAGGGCGATAACTTAATCATGAAACGTCGCTTTGGTGTTAAATAAGTACGATACAGGAAATTGAGATTGGTTAACTCATTATTTAGGTTTTGAGAGGAATGAGCAGCATTCCTCCAAACTCTCTGCCAATCTATCGATGATTCAGGGCAGTCTTTATTCCACACATTTATTACTGCTAAAGGGGTCTGCATATGTTCCAACAAACTGTTATAGATTGCAGAGACATGTCCTTTAGTTAGCTCCAACATTTTCCTAAATAATTCTATTATTGGATGGTTAATGGGTTTCCTGTCAATCAATATACCTGCTGCCCTTAAGACGGAACGTAACTGCAAATATAAAAAGGAGTTTGAGGGCAGTTTAAATGTTTCTCTCAGATCCTGAAAGGTTCTCAACCCATCATCATTCATAATATCTCCTAAACTGTGGATACCTGATTTATACCACTGCGTTGAAATAAAATATTCTCCACCAGACTTAAGAAAACTGTTATAGAATATTGGAGTACTTGCATGCCATTTAGATGTCCATTTGTATATTCTGTCTATTTTCCTGAAATTTTGTATTGCACTGGCTATTACTGAACCATACTGCAGTTTACATTTATTGACAGAAAGACCTGTAAACAAAAAATCATTTAAGGAAATAGGTGTCACTTAATTTTGGGCCGTCTGCCTCTCCATAGAAACCTATTGATAGCGCTATGTGTTTTATACCAATATCTTGGAGGAGGTGCTAGAGGTAACGTAGCTACAGAAATTAATTCTAGGTAGCACATTCATTTTGATTATTGAAATTCTACCAGATAGAAATATAGGCAGCTTCTGCCATCTTTCCAGATCTTGTTTGATCATGCTAAGGGTGTTATTATAATTCTTAGTGACTGTTTTTTCTAGAGATGCAAATACATTTACCCCTAAGTATTTAAAGTAAGATACTACCGGGATATTAAAAACTGTACACTCATCCTTGCTCAGGGAGTTCAATGGTAGCAGGGAGGACTTAGACCAATTTATCTTATAGCTGGAGACATGATTAAACTGTTCAAATACATTGAGGATGTTTGGAAGAGAGTATGTAATATCCGAAAAAAATAAAAGAACATCATCAGCAAATAAGGATATATGATGCTGAGTAGATTTTATTTTTATTGGTGTAATGTTTGGGGATAACCTAATCGACTGGGCCAATGGCTCTAATGATAAAATAAACAACATAGATGAAATTGGATCTCCCTGCCGGCTGCTCCAACTTAATTTAAAGGGAGGAGAATGTATATTTCCTGTAACTACGCTTGCTGAAGGATTTGCATAAATAGTTTTGACCATGCTAATAAAATTAGACCCCAAACCCATGTGATTCAATACAGACCATAAAAAAGACCATTCAAGGCGATCAAAGGCCTTTTCTGCATCAACTGACAAAATAGCTTTTGATGATAAATTATCAGAAGTATCAAGAATATGTAATAAACGACGCAAGTTGTCTGCTGAAAGGCACTTTTTTATAAATCCACTTTGGTCTGGATGAATCAATTTAGGCAAGTACACCTCCAACCGACTAGCAAGTGTCTTTGAAAATAATTTAATATCTGCATTCAATAAAGACAGGGGACGATAATTTGCGCAAATAGTTGGGTCCTTATCTTTTTTTAAAAGAAGTGTTATTAATGCTGTGTTTACGTCTCTTCCGAAACATCCTTTCTGAATTGCTGTGTTAAACATCTCCAGCAATGGTGGTCCTAAGAGGGTCCAGAATTTTAAATAGACCTCAGGGTGTATGCCATCATTTCCAGGGGACCTACCTTTATTCATTTTTGCTACAGACTGTTTGAGTTCATCAAGTGATAAAGGAGCCCCTAATATTGAAGCTTCATCTTTGGATAAAGACGTTAACTTTAATTTCTGAAGATAATTGTCCTTCTCTGATGCTGTTGAAATGTTATCTGAAGTATAAAGCTCTTTGTAAAAATTAGAGAATCTTTGATTAATCAAATCTGGTTCAGATATCATAGACCCAGTATCTGATGCAATGGTTGCTATATTTGTAAATTGGTCATTAGTTTTTAATTTATTGGCTAACAGCCGACTGGGACGATTACCATGAAAGAAGTGATTCATTCTATTTTTATGTGTAACAACCTCAGCTCTCTGCATCAGTAATAAGTTAAGTTCTACTTTTATTTTTGTTAAGGAGTTTGCTGTTTGTTCAGAGAAGTGTATTTGTTGAGATCTTTCTAAGCCAGAAATTGAGGTTTCTAAAACACCAATTCTCTGAAGCTGCGCTTTATTGAGTCTAGAAGAAAATGAACTGGCATAGTTCCTTATGAACCCTTTTATTGAGTCCCAAAAATATCTAGCATCATCCACCGAATGACGATTAATCTCTAAAAATTCTGCAAGTTCCACTTCAAACTGTTCACAGAAATCTTGATTTTGCAACAAAGTTAGATCAAACCGCCACCTAGTGGCTCTTTTAAACAAGTTGGAGATCATCAATTGACATACATAAGCATGATGATCTGTTAAGGTCATATGCTTTATTTCGATGTTTTGAACCAAGGAAATAAAGGAAGCAGACATAAAAATAAAGTCTATCCTTGAGAAAGTTTTATGCCTATTTGAAAAAAAGGTATACTCCTTAGCAGTGGGATGATGTAGCCGCCAGACATCCATAAGATTAAAATCAGAGAGTAGATGCTGCAATGCTTTAGTCGTTTGTATATTTGAATAAGATTTACTTGATCTATCCAATTTTTGATCTAATATAGCATTCATGTCAGAGCCAATTACCAATTCAAATTCAGAAAGCTGAGCCAATATGCTATTCAGTTTAGTAAAAAAAACATTTTCATATGAGTTAGGCGCAAATATGTTAATAAATGCCACTTTCCTTTCATTATAAATACACTTTAAAAATGCAACCCTACCATCTTCATCACCTCCTTTACCAATGATGGTTATTCGTAGTGTTTTACATATTAATATTATGACCCCTTTTGTTTTATTCAAAGCAGAAGAGGAAGCACATACTTTATAGAGGTGATTTTCCAATCTATTAACATCATCTTTTTGAAGATGTGTCTCCTGGATCATAGCTAAATCAATGTTATTTCTTGCTAATAAATCTAATCAGGCTACTCTTTTATTAGGACAATTAAGGCCCTTAAAGTTACAACAAAACATCTTCAAGCTGCCCATGTAATTTTCGAATCCAAAACGTTCAGGGTAAAGTAATATATATAAGAAACTTGAATTACAAACACATTAAAGTAAACCCTGATTTTATGCCAGCACAGTTGTACACAAAGATATAGAGAAGATCCTATACATTCCCCCACCCCAACCCTCTGAACCACCCACAAATAAGACAAAAATATAATCAAAAATAAAGTTGTAACATGAAAAAAATGTTGTCCTATTATACTGATTCCTCTCACTCCGCCACATCACTGCGGAGGTGTAACACACTTCAACAAGGAGAAAAACCGGGTCCATGCCGCTTCTTTAGGTAACTCCCCAATTTAAGTTATATAATTCAACCTAAATACTAATCTTATTACCAAAATATTTACCTTGATGTTTGAAGTTGGGAGGAGAAAAAAGGAAAGATGGAAAAAGTTATCAAGCAAAGAAATAACCTAGATCAAGTTACCCACACTCTGACATCATGGAAAAAGAGCAGAGAAATCTCTCAAGTCCAAATGTGGTGAGTGCATAATGCCCCCATCTCATCATAACTGATGACAGAGAGCTTTTAGTCAGTGGTGGACTTCGAGATATTAAGAGATGGTTTCACCTGTTGTTCGAAGAAATCCATCGCCTCCGTTGCTTTAGTGAAGGAGTATGTTTTCTCCCTAAAAGTCACCAACAGCTTTCCAGGATAAGCGATGCCATGCCTCAGATTGGCTCTGCGTAATAGCGCCCTGATGTCGTTAAATTGAGCCTGTTGTTTGCGCTGCTCTGTGGTCATATCAGGATAGATATGAATCCTTTGTCCTCTATAATTTAGTTTACCTCCCATCACTCCGACCAGACGCTGGATGGTGCGTCTCACTCCGAAGCTGTGAAGCCGGGTGATCATACATGCGCAGCTGGTCCGGTGCGGTGTGCTATGCTCACAAGTGGTTGCGGGCCCAGTTTTTCTTCCCCGAACAGTTCATACAAAAGTTTGGTAACAAAGGCAGTAGGATTACCTGCCTCTATCCCTTGTTGCAAGCCAATGATTTGGAGATTAAACTTCCTGCTATGATTTTCGAGTGCCTGTGTTTTCTCTTTTAATTCTTCATTCTCTCCCAGCAAAGCTTTGTAGGTCTTCTCCAGTGTTCGTTCTTCCATTGTATTTGTAGCAGTTTCCAACTCTTCCACTTTAGATTTGCAAGCTGTTAATGTGAGATTTAATCTATTTAGTTCCTCCTGCATCGGCTTCAATTTAGTCTCAAATGCCGTTGAGATTTCCTCACGCACAATATCTCTAATCATCTTGCCAAGTGCTTCAGGATCCATTGTTGCGCTGCGGAGTTTAACCGGCATATGCTTGATGAAAAATATTAATTCTTCACCAAAAGGCGACTTAGGGGACATAGGAAAAACTCAATCTTTTAACTTAATTGTTTGAAGTAGCGGCGTGGTCGGCGTTTGGCGTCCTCACAGCATGTCAACCGGAACCGGAAATCTGGGTGTGATTTTTGACTCTGAGCTTTCTTTTATTCCACACATTAAGAATGTAACTAAGATTGGTTTTTATCATCTCAGAAATATAGCCAGAGCCCGCCCGTTTCTCTCTCAGGCCAGCACGGAGGTGTTAATGCATGCTTTTATCTCTTCTCGTTTAGATTATTGTAATGCCCTGCTCTCTGGTCTTCCCAAAAAGACAATTTCCATCCTACAATTACTACAAAATTCAGCTGCACGAGTGCTGACGAGGACCAGAGTGCGGGAACATATTACTCCGGTTTAAAAATCGCAGCATTGGCCCCCCGTGCGTTTCAGGATCAATTTTAAGGTTCTTTTATTGGTGTATAAATGTTTTTACGGCCTCAGGCCTACTTATTTATCGGACCTGTTTTTACCGTATCAGTCCCCGCGGACCCTGAGGTCCTCTGGCACTGGTCTTTTAACCATACCAAAAGTTAGAACTAAGACACACGGGGAGGCGGCTTTTAGTTTTTATGGCCCCCAATTGTGGAACAGCCTGCCAGACAATCTCAGGGCTGCAGAGTCTGTTGATACTTTTAAAAAGTGGCTTAAAACCCACCTTTTAATCAAGCTTTTACTTGATTTAACCAAGTTAATTATTCTTTCATTATTTATTGTTTTATTGTATTACTGTATATCTTATTCATTCTTTTAGTCAAATTTTTATCATTTAATTCTTTTTTTTTTTATGTTATTTCACTTATCCATGTTATGTTATTTTATTTCTATTCTTATATTTTTATTATTGTTTTAGTATGATGGTTTTTAGCTCCAGTGTTTCCTCATGGGGGCTCTCCACACTGGGAGCTGCTCCTGGTCCACTTCCGGGGCTGCTGCCGGGGGAGGGCTTCGCCTGCATGGCTGTAGGTCACTGCACTGTGGTGTGGGGCCTCGTGTCTGTGCGGGGCGGGGAAGTCTCCGGCTGCGCTCCTTGTGGGCTGGGAGCCCTCCTCAGTGTTGATAGCCCCCAAAGGTAGCTTATTCCTTACCTCAGTCCTCGGTGCTCAGCCATGCCTCTCTCTCTCTCTGTCTCTTTACAGCTAGTATGAATGTGTATGGGAGCAGGTGTGTGTGTGTGTTTGTCTGCGAATGTGTGTCTGGATTTGTTTCTGTTTTTTGGGGTGGGGTGGGGGGGGGTGTTTCTGTTCTTATTTTGTTCTTAGCCTCTGTGAGGCACTTTGTGTTGCTTCTTAAGTATGAAAGTGCCCTATAATTAAAGTTTGATTGATTGATTGATTGATATTATAGGATCATATATATAGGATCCACATTCAAGATTTCCTGCTGCTTAACAGAAGGTTTTTTCTTGCCGCCATGATAGAGGGATTCATGATTGGCTATATGGATTCATGTTGGGTGTTGGATGGATATATTTGTATATATATGTATATATGTATTTTATATGTATATATGTATCTATGCATATATGTGTATCCTCAAAATGAAGAGCTTTATTCTCTATTGTAAAGTGTCTTTAGATAACACTTGTTATGAATTGGCGCTATACGAATAACGATTGATTGATTGATTCATTCATTCATTCATCAGGGCTCATGGAGGCACACCAGTGATACAGGGCTACAAGGGGGGGTGGAAGACTAGCTCCGCCTGTCCCAAACCCGTGAAGAATCCACCTCAGTACCTTGGGGTTCCGCGCAAATCCGCCCTGGTGTGCTACAGGGAAATGCCTCCAAAACCAGCTGTTCATCTCCTGACTGCAGTGTTGTGTGACCTCATCATCTGGACGTGGACTGAATGGTTTCTGGCTCCCTCTGGCAGACATGTTTTGGACAAGCAAGATCACAGCCCCTTGGACTGGTACACAAAGGCTTTCAACTTCTCGTCGTCCTTCAAACTAAACATTCGGTACTGATATGCACAGTTCTTGGCAAAATCCCGGAATCAAACAAACTGCTATGTGTGTACTTGAATGCTAATTGCCTCTAGAAAACCACATATCATACCTAAATCTGTCACAAATGTCAGCTCTTTGTTTCCACATGTTCTCAGCTCTTCTCCTGCAGCTAAGTTCCTGAACCAAACATACAGGTCTATGATTTCAGGGCCTGGACTGAATGTATGTTAGATTTCACACACTTCCTGAGTGCTAATGATACCAAAAACACTCCTATTTATGGTCCAGTGCATCTAACCAATGACATTCAATTTGACTGTTTGTACAATAAAATAACCCTTTTAATTTTGGAGCTATCCCTCTGGGTGCTGTTGATCCAGGATGTTGCTCTAATGTTCGTATGCCCTGCTTGAGGAATGGTTCCAAGAACTACAATAAGACTAATATACCAGCTGTTATGTGTACAGATTTCTTGACTGTTCTAGATGTTATTAGTACACATCCACAAACTGATTTTATATTACTATTTGTCTTTGCCTACAATTTATTATATTAATAATTAAAAATATTTATTCCACCTTACCAACAGCCCCACCAATTGAAGAGAAGGAAGCACAAATTTAGCTTCTTTGCAGATATTTTGCCTATATGATGCCTGTACAGAAAATCAAACTGAAGTTGTATAAGGTTGATGTGAGAAGTGCATTGTTATCTGTTCAAATAACTGAAAAACAGAGGGGAATGTGAAGAATAATTTGACCTTTGTACACAGTTTATGTAACCTTTTTCATGTATTTGTCTCTTTATGACCCTGTTCTTATCTTGTTAAATTTTCCTTATACTTGAATATTTCTTTGTAATCTCTTTGTAATCATTGTCCAGCTTTTGCATTCTTCTGACACAAACACAAACCCACACATTACATACACATACATGCTGCACTATGTGACCTTGTGTGGAGGCTGTTTCTTATCCTTATCAACATTGTGATCGGCTGGGGGACATCTTCCACAGACCAGCTCAACCCAGCTCATTCCAAGACGGTGATGAGTCTGGGAGGAGGTCACTCCATACACACATCTTTTCATCACTCTTATAAAAGAGAGGAAACATTGAAACTCTTCTGTTTCAACATTCAGCCTCTGAACTGTAATGTTGTTCTCTCGCACTACGAAGTAAATTCCATCTGATTGCATCCAGCTGACTCTTCGTCATTATTATTTTGAGTTATGTCAGGTGTTGGTACGAATCGTGAAAGTTACACTGAGATCTTAGAACTAAGGAGGGACAAAATCCTGACAGCTGGTTCAGACGGTTACATTAAATAGTGATTGCTGTGATTGTTTATTGCATTAAAATGTGACTGACACTCTGGAACTCTTGTCTCTGAGGCTTTGTTGACGATATATACATATAAATATATATATATATATATTTAGCCCATGCGGCATTAACTTCAGAGATAGATAAGTTGGAATCATTGAAAATGCTTTCTATTCTCCCACTCAAGCTAGCCCCCCAACAACAACAGCGATGTCTATTCAGTTCAAAATATAATTTTTTTATTATTTATTTATTATATATTGTATATATTTGTTCATAAATTTTTATATATATATGTCTATATTTATTTATTTATTAATATATTTATTTAAAGAAGAATTATAAATAATTTTCAAAATATGCATAAATTAAATGTAAATATAGAATGATGTGTAAAAAAGTAAAAAAATGACTATATGAAATGTAAAAACATATATATATATATAGCCCCCAAACAACAACAGCGACTTCTATTCAGTTCCAAACGTAAATCCTTTATTATTTATTTATTATACATATTAATTCAGAAATATTCTCTCTGTCTCTCTCTCTGTCTCTCTCTCTCTCTCTCTCTCTCTCTCTCTCTCTCTCTCTCTCTCTCTATATATATATATATATATATATATATATATATATATATATATTAATTTATTAATATATTTATTTAAAGAATAGTTATAAATAATTTTCAAAATATGCATAAATTAAATGTAAATATAGAATGATGTGTACAAAAGTAAAAAAAAATGAATCCATGAAATGTAAATATAGAATGATGTGTTAATAAGGAAAATATGCATATATTAAATGTTAATATAGAATTATGTGTAAATATGAAAAAAATGATATATGAAATGTGAAAATTTTGAATGATGTGTAAATATGAAAAATTATATATATAAAATGTGAATATAGAACGATGTGTAAGCTGAATATGAAAAATGATATATGAGATTGTAAATATTAAATCACGTGTACATATGTAAAATATGATAAATAAAATATATTTTTAAAAAATATAAGTATGTAAGTATTTAATAAAATGTTCCTACGCCTCCTGCAGTTCTGATATCCGATCTGCCAATTTCTTTCATTTCTCTCAATTATTGCTATATTATTGAACAAAATAGCTACCACTCCAGCCAGTCGGTGAGGCGTCTAGTGTTTATGTCTATGGTCTCAAGGTGCGTGCTCTTCCGTGTGCCGGTGTGTAAAGGCGCAGGCAGACGTGCATCACAGGGTCAGGGAGAGATCATCAGTCACTTTGTGATTATATAATTCAAACGGTGTATAGATAGCTCATGCACGCTGTTCAACTTAAAACGTGTCAGCCTTTTGATTAATCAAAACTCAACGTTCTTCATCAGTCCAGCTCTGACCCTCATTTTACTCACTCACTGTTTTCTAAATGAGAAATTAATCCTGAGGTTTCCTGCATCACGTATTGTCCATGATTTAAAAACAATCTTTAAAGGATCAGGCACCAAATACAATCTACTTGTACAGCGGTTCTCAACCTGTGGGCTGAGGCCCATAAGTGGTCATCAGAGTATGTCAGAGTTAACCCACTCTGAATTAACCAGATTACACCACAGGAAGGTGGGCATGTATGTTGTTGAAATAAAAAATACTTTGTGGCCCCAGCAGCTAGCCTGCAGTCATGAGGCAGAAGAGAGGATAATTCTGTCAAGATGTGGACTGGAGAACAAATTTCCCTATGGCCCTGATTATCATTTTTTTAATGTCTAGTTAACTACATATACATTCATCTCAGATGAAAAAAGGGGGTTAATGATTGAACAGTAGATGATTGTATGTTGGGTCAGGTTGATAAGTGACTTTCTATTGATCTGATTGTGTAATAATTGCATGACGTGTTTTTCTGTGCTTTTGTAAATTCTAACACTCATAGGTGAAAACAACTCCTGCCGATGCAGAAGAACAGTTGGTCCTCCCCAGCACCTCAAGGCTCATTGCACTAGGTAAAACTCATTTAATAAAAGCAGATTTGGAGAAGAATAAAACTAAGTGGACATATGCAGAGAGTAGTCAGGTTACTCTTGTGGCACTTCAACTTTACAAATAAATGCTATTTCAGATCGTACAAGTACAAAATAAAGACAATTTATGCCCCTTAAGCTGTTTGGGAGGTATTTGCCATAGTACCATGTGCACATGGTGTAAGTGACATGTGCCCTCAGTATTAACTCTGTTAAGACTTGTGAGGAAGTGTCATTACTGCAGTGTCCGGGGAGAACATTCCAACACATGACTTGGTGGGTCAGGGATGAGCCAATGACCTTCTGATCACCAGACAACCTTCTGCCCACTCAGCCATTGCAGCAATGAGCCAGGGAAGAGGGTCTGCAGAGTCAGACATTACTTGCTTGTAATTCAGTTGTTGTTTTGTGTTTGATTATTGCAGGAGACACTATGTGGTCTGCTAACAAGAAGATGCTGTTCATATAGGGCCGTGCAGTAATCCGACTTTCTCATCCCACAACACTGGAATTTGTTGAGAGGTATTTCCAATAATATTCTAGCTTAACTTTGAACTTAAGGACCCCCTAGAAAATGAGATGGTCCATCTGAAGGGGCTATACTTTAAAAAAAAACAAAAAAAAAAAACTACAAATATTTTGAATAATCCCAGAGCATTTCATAGTGGTGAAAGAATATGAATTTGTATTATGAGATGAAAACACAGAATCAGAGAAAATCTGAAAGGATTTGTATGAACAGTTATGTTCATTCAGGGCAATACAAGTTGAATGTTCAAAATTCAAATCGGTACCAAAGAAATTTCTATGATTTAACAGTTAGGGGGCACCTTGACAAAAAATAATTCACTCTTAAAGTTATTATCCTTTCAGGTTGATTTCTAGAAACCTCCTGATCTGTCTTAAGAAGACTACTGTTAAGATGATGTGATCATCAGACTGGCCAAGAGATCCTGTATATTAACTTTCATTTTCATTCTTAGGGTCCTTCCAGGAACTATCCAGATTCCATCAGGTTCACAGCCAAGGTCCAGACAAGCAGGAAAACTGGCAGAACTACAGAGTGAAAGACTTCTGATATAAATCCACGTGTCATTTCCTTCATGAATGCCTTCTCAGCATTTGTGGGAGTGTCATGGTTTGGGGCTGCATGAGTGCTGCCAGTACAGGGGAGCTACACCTCATTGAGGGAACCACAAAAGCAAATGTATTGTAACATACTGAAGCAGAGTATGATATCCACCCTCTGAAAAAGGGGCCACAGGGCAGTTTTCCAACGTGATAATGACCCCTAAACACATCTCCAAGACCACCACTGCCTTGTTAAAGAAGCTGAGGGTAAAGGTGATGGACTGGTCAAGCATGTCTCCAGACCTGAACCCTATTGAGCATCTGTGTGAAGTCCTCAAAAGGAAGGTGGAGGAGTGTAAGCTCTCTAACATCCACCAGCTCCATCATGTTGTCATTGGTAAGTGGAAAAGGATTCCAGTGGCAAAATGTGAAGCTCTGGTGAACTCCCTCCCCAAGAGGGTTAAGGCAGTGCTGAAAAATAACGGTGGCATATTGACACTTTGGGGCCAATCTGGACACTTTCACTTAGGGGTGTACTCACTTTTGTTGCCAGCAGTTTAGACATTAATGGCTGTGTGTGGAGTTGTTTTGAGGGGACAGTGAATTTAAACTGTTTAACAAGCTGCCTGCTCACTACTGTACACTGTATCAAAGTGTCATTACCCCCCCACCCTCTCTCTCTCTCTCTCTCCCTCTCTCTCTCACTCTCTCTCTCTCTCTCTCTATATATATATATATATTAATTTTTTAAATTTCTAGTACATGATATATGTTTATACATGTTATATATTTTACACATTTTACAATTGTCATTTACAAGTGTATTTATTATTTTGATTATGGCTCTGACGATGTTTATTATAATTATTATAATTTATTTATTTATTTAATTTTATTATATTGAGATATTAATACTAGTTTCTTTCTCTCTCTCTTTTATTTATTTATTTATTTTTTATGTTATCTTATTTCAGCCATTACTATTTTGCACATTACATGTTGGTTATGTTTTGAGCTTATTTAATCTTATGTTACTGTACAGAGACTTTGTTCTACTGTTCATGCTGTCAAACCCCCCTTTCTTTGAGGGTCTGGTGTTGTTCGGAGTTAAAAGAAAAAAAAGGGAATTATATAAAATATAAATATAATATGTATAATTTGTATTTCATGTATACATCCCTGTATTCCCGAAAAAGATCATTAAAAAAAGTAAAAACTGTTAACTGAAAATAAACACAACGTTCTGACAACTTTATTCATCCTCCAAATGACTTAGACTGACAAAGACAATCTGACATCCAGCTGACTCAGCACATATGAGCGCCCTCCTGTGCATATGCCCCGTTACTGTAAGGAACATGGCACAACTTAATACATGTTAACAATGTTTGTGACTCTTCTTAAGGTAGGTCCTGCCCTTTACTGTGAAATTCCATTAATTAACCTTGACAAGGCTCACTTGAGAAGTGAAAACCATTTCAGGTGACTACCTCTTAAAGCCCATCAACCAAGCCCATCTGATAATCTACAAGTTCTTATGCACAAACAACACATTTTTCTTATATAGATGATTCATCAGTGACTGCAAGGGTCTGTTTCTCCTTTTTTCCACCTTTCCACAAGAGCCACAGTTGTTTTGTTTTCAAATATTCACACACAGTTTAAGTCCAGTGTGTCAGCATTGTGTGCACTTGAAGTCCAGTCGCATCTGCAGGCACATGCTGCCTTAGTGTGGTGAATCACTAATGGAATCAAAATGAAAACCTGGAGCACTTTTATGTCCCCACTTATGTCAAATTCAAACCTACACCCATGGCTAGTTATGTCTCATGTGGAGATGAAAGAATGAACCTTGTATGAAGGTGATGGCATCTTCAGAGGGACATTTGTATCTGATCCCCTTCATCACAGGCCTGCCTTCAACTAGCTGTCAGCTGATGGTGACCCACTACCCATGCCTAATCAATGTTTTTTTTTACTGCTTAAAGAGACTGTGAGGAGTTTCTAAGTAATTACAAAAAAGTCTCTCTTTTAGATATATGTCTGATGGAAATACACACTTTAAGATGAGTTTTATAGCATCTAAATAGGTTATCTATAAATGCTATTCCTTAGCTTCACGGTCAGGTCGGACAGGGCTGGACTGGCCTGGATACTCAACTTCAGGAACAAGACAATTAAAACTAGAGCAAATTTATATTATTCAGACACGTCTTAGAGCACTGGGCTGTAAGTAGTGATATATCGCATGCTACAAAACTACGATACTATGTTTTCCAAAAATTGCTTGTTGTCACACATCAAAAACTACCGCTACGTAACTAGAAAGAGATACATTACCTCGTGGCTTTGCATCCTGTAAGTTGTTGAAAAAAGAAGTTGTAAAGCAATGCAGAGTTCTGAGGAAGGTCCGAGCTGCATTCATTAGCATCACAACAAACACACACTTTGGCTTGAGTCACGTCTTGTGGTGCGTTCCAGTTGTAGTCAGAAGTAGGAATTTCCGAGTTCTGAGTAGGAAACTGCAACTGGAACGCCCCCCGAAGTTGGAATTTCCTACTGGGAACTCGGTGAAACCTCGCCACCCCCGAGTTGACAATCGAAGATGGATGCCCCCAGTGTGAACAGTTATTTAGCTCCTGTAATAATCCATTTATTTGCACTTCTGACTGGGGTGTGTCGCTCTAGATCAGCTGTTTACATAGTATTGTTAGACTTATATTTACAAAAATGTTGCCATAGTGATAATCACATTCTTCATGTGATATTTGTGAACAACAACGCAGGGCGTGCTAACAACAGCTAACAATAGCCTGGTAGATCGGCATGTTTTTTTCCGACTTCAACTGGAACGCCAATAAGTTGGAGATGATGTCACTTCCTGTTCCGAGGTTACTGGAACGCAGCATTACGACAGTCGCTGTGTGTGCTCATGGGTAGCAGAGTCTTTATGTTGCCGGTAATAGATTCTCCTCGTAGCACCTTTAAACAGTACAGACAATGTGTGAACAGGCACCATTTGGACACAGTGTAGGCTTCTGCATTCTCAAGTATTTCCAGGGCACATACCATTTACAGGAAGTTCTTATATTTAATCCTTACCTACTGCCACGTCAGCTTTGGGCAGATCATGTTTTATCTGCACACACTCTTGTATGTTGTGTAATAAAACAAAGAATGGGGTCATATTGAATCATTCTCCATTAGTGCCTTGTTTTAGTGCTGTTATCTTTGTAGGTTCGATGTAATCCAGGTCATCAAACTGGGTCTCCTGCATCTTTTAGGAGGTTGTGATAATGATTGACCAATGAAGGACACAGTTTAAGGCTGAACAAATACAGGAGCCACAGACAAACTGCACAGAAGACGACTTGAGAATGAAGATGACCGTGTGCTTCCTGCTGCTGCTGCTCCTCTGCTCTCCCTCCACGGCTCAGCTTCAGAGCCTCACTGACGACAACATTACTGCTACAGGAGAGCAAAACGAGCACCAGAGAAGAGAAACAACTAATGCTTTAAACCAAGAACAGATGGGTCTACAAGATGTCCACGCTGTGCTCAGAGAGCTGAGCGCCTCTCTGGCTGAACAGAAGGTGGAGATGAGACACTTACAGAGAGAGAATGAAGGTACGGTCGAGTCATGCTGCACTTGCTGACATGCAGCTCACATGAAGAGTTACTTCACATTAAAGCATGGTTAGCATACTTTAATGTACATTGAAAACTGACTGTTTTATTCTGTTTTGCAGCACAAGAAGCCAAACTGGAGTCACAGAGAGCAGAGGCGGAGTTGCAGAAACAAAAACTTGAAGGTACTCTTATTAAATCTGATTGATATGAACAATCTTTTATTTTCCTTATCTGAAATGTTCAAGATATAAAAACCCTAAATAAGTCATGTTTAACTCTTTCATGCACAGTGTCACCTACAGTGGACAGATATGTATTTTATATTTTGAACTATTTAGTCTAACCATGTCCCAACTGTCAGGTGGTAAACACCAAAACTGCATTCTCAAGTTTCACAAAAATATGATCTTTGTGTCTTCTTGTTCATTTTGAGATATTAAATCATAAATCCATAGTGTCCAACAAAGAGTGATATGAATCAGAATCAGAATCCTTTTTATTGTCATTGCACGGTGTACAACAAAATTTCAAGCAGCATCCGTGTATAAAACAGTAGTAAAAATATGCAAAAAAAAAGTAAAAATATGCACCACACCCTTCAGGATTAAGTTTTAAATCCTTTAAATCCTTTAAATCCTTAAAGAATTAGTCGCAAAAAACATGTGCCCTAAGTCAATGAGATGTAAGGAACACTTTTATGCAGATTTTATTAATATTTTCTTTGTTTATTTTCTCCTGTGACCAAAAATGAATCCGTCCACTCCAGAGGACATTATGCAGTAAAAAGTATTTTCTGATTATCATACCTGTATTCAGATTTCAAATAATTTTGTATTAAATATACTTTATATTTTGCATTTTATTTTGTATACTTTTAGTAAATATTTGGAATAAATATGTGTTTGTGAATCTATATTAGCTTCCACTGAGATATTATTTATTTATTTAATCACTCAAAAAATAACATATTAAAAAGCTGCACATTATTTTTGCTTGTTTAAAAGCAAAAACCAAAGTAAAAAAATCATTTCCATATAATTTAATGGATTCATGCATAAAAGGGTTAAGCTTTACTATTAACACAGCATCATTTAACAGAGAGAGTGAAGGTACGGTGGAGTCATGCTGCACCTGCAGACATGCAGCTCACATGAAATGTTTCTTTATCCATTTCTGAGTTTATGTCATATTTCAAAGTGGTGGGAATTCTCTTTGCAAATGTGGTTGAGTTTTTTCATACGAGATAATGGGGATGTAAATTAAATTCTGATATAAGATTGTTTCATTCTGTTTGCAGAACAAGAAGCCAAACTGGAGTCACAGAGAGCAGAGGCAGAGAAACTAAAGCAAAAACTTGAAGGTATTTTATAAGCAACAGCTGGAGTCTATTAACTTTGATTAAAGTGACACACAGCTCCATAAGCTAAAAACAGTTTATTTTTCATAAGGAAGGAACACATGTCATGATCACTTGGTCTGAATATGTTCATGGTGTTAATATAATCAATTTTTTAATGTCCGAGGCCCATATGCATGTCAAGCCATTACAAAATGGTATCATTAGTCTTATCTTAGTCTTATTGTGGAAAGGCCCGTTTGGTAGTGGCGTTAGACATATGCATAACTGAAAATAATCAGCCAGTTACCATGAAAGTGATGCAGGTGCAAAACATCATTCAATGGAGGAACCTCCTGGAAAACCCCTATCCAAAGAATTCAAGTTGCACATTACTACTACGCATAAACAATAACAATCAACATTGTGAGTGAGAGAAGATCCCAAAATCAAATTCCTCAGCAGAAGAAATGGACATTTAACTGCAGGAATATCGAGTAAACAACAGCTGTTATCAGCAAGTCAGTGGTCAAAGGTAACAAAGATAAGGGGAGAGTGTGGCTAAGGATCTTGAACAGGGTAAATGGGTGTGGTGTTTCTGAGTGCACAGTAGATGATCTCGAAAATAAAATAAGCAATAATAAAGCTGCTTTGAGGAAAAAGCTCTGCCATCACCGTGGTACAGGTGGTGGCCCACCTTACCTCCACTGAAGGATGAGGACTTGTTGATGAATTTGTTCGGCAAGGATTCACCTCAAATCCACAGTTTTTCTGGTAAGTTATCCAAAAAGCATTCCTGTTAGATGGTAACGCATGACAACAATGTCTGCCATCCTCTCAACAGGTGTGCTAAACCTGCCATTGGCACCTGTAATGGCGGTGAATACCTTCATTAGATTTGATGCTCTTTGGGCCGTTAACCTGCTCATGCATCCCACCAATTGTTTTTTTGTCGCCAGTAGTACAAACAGTCTGTTTTTCTCACTAATGGCTTATGACTACCATGCATACAGGTCCAGAGCACACCTCTTTAGAGATACTGATGATGTTTTACTTTTTGTTATTAAACATATCACAATAATGTTTTGTTTCCAGCTCAAGCAGCAGAGCTGGTCACAATCAAATCCAGGTCAAATGTTACAGAAAACCAAGTGGAAGCCCTGAGGAGAGACGGAGAAGGTCAGACACAGATCTAACCTGCCGTTTACATTTCCACTTTAGACTGAAAACTTTTCTGAAGGTGGAGAGCAGCAGATATCAAACCTTGTCAACACATCTCTCTCTCTCTCTCTCCCTCAGTCAAGCGGGTGGCTTTCTCAGCCTCTCTGGTGGCCTCAGGCTCTGTGACTTTGGGACCGTTTAACACTGAAACTAATCTGGTGTTCAGGCACGTTGTCTCAAACATTGGAAATGCCTACAGTCCAGACACAGGTACTTCTTACACTAACAGAAACAACCTTCAGATATTTGTTTCTGAGATGTTCAGTTAGGAGGAAAGAACTTCTTTCACACTCACTGTCAATGAAAATGTCTCCCCAGGTGTCTTCACTGCCCCGGTGAGAGGAGCCTACCACTTTGAGTTCCACATCAGTGCATATGGACATGCTAACCATGCATCAGCTGCATGGTTGGTAAAGAATGGAGGACATGTATTTGCTTCATATGATCATAGAACTAGTGGGTTTGGTACCTCAGCCAATGGTGTCACTCTGCTTCTAGAGGTTGGAGATGTTGTGTTTTTGCGTCAGTGGTCTGATACAAGAATATATGACAATGGAAATAATTTTTGCACCTTCAGTGGTCAGCTTCTTTTTACCATGTAAGATGGACACAGTCATCTACCTTAAAAAGATCACTGTTGTCAGTAATGTTAGTCAAACATCAGGTTGTTTTCTCTTTAGTTTTTTCTACTTTTGTCTTATTTACATGCCTTAACACAGGGAAGTCTATTATGTTGTCTATAAAATAAATTAAATTTTGTTAAAAATAAAGTGTCTGATGTCAGAAGAACAGATTTTTTGTCACCATCAAATAAAAAAATTGAATCACAAATTAAAAGTCTTATTGACAGTCTTAATCAGACAAAGGAGAAATGGGAGCACATTGTTATACCTGTATCAGCAGGGCTGTGGATTGTAGTCTACATCTTATCTCATGACTCTAAATTTTGAAGTCAGATTTTTTTTTGTATTAATTTAAGTCAACCCTCATACCATATCCTCTGTAGGACTTTTGCAATGCCTGCACATTTTTAATAAAAAAATGAGTTTCTGTAACTGGCCTGAATTCTGTGTTAATAGCACATTTATTTTAGTGTGACTATTTTCATTTGAGGCTAAATACAGCTGTCTTGACACAAACCTCCTTTCTGTTTCCTTTTTATTATTTTCAAATTTATAATGAAGTAACTGTAATTGCTAAAATGAATGAGTACCATTGCAAACATTTTAGGGACATAATTGGCAAGACTTTTGGCCTGTTTGGGAATTACCGGTATGTCCCTAATTTTCCATAACCAGAAATCCATTATAAAATAAAAATGAACCTAATATCTGAGTCAACTCATTGTGTAATAACCCTCTGAACAACAAGGTAACAAGGTGTGTGCTAAACATAGGCTAAGGCTTTGACACACTATGGACAGCTGAGAATAAAATATCATTGTTTTGTATCCTTGGTATCAAAAGTCAAAAACCCACACCAGTTTGCTAGTGAGCCTCAAAATCTCTGACATGTTAATGACTCAATCATGAATAAGGGTCACTAGTTAACTAGTGCATACAATTGCATGATACTAATTAATGAGTGAAGGCTTAATTGCTCCCTAGTTCACTAGCTAAGGCCAATATGCTCACCAGTTAACCAGCTCAAGTGATTTTTTTAGCCTTTCTAGTAAACTAGATGGACCTAACATGTTTACTGGTGAACTAGTAAAAGTAAAAAGCCCACCTACTAGTTGACTTGTGTACCCATTTGCAGCTGAACTCGTCAACTTGTGGGGCTAAAAGTGTATACTAGTTAACTAGTGAAAGGCAAAGTGTCTACATGTTTGCTAATGATTAGAGTTTTGGCCTTACTTGTTATTGCTGATGACCAAAATCTTAAATAGTTAACATGTAAAAGCTTGGGCTCATACTGGCCCATAAAACATGTTCACCAAATTTGGTAAAATTCCAACCAATGGTCTTTGAGATATGCACCTGTGGAGGTTACCTACCGAACCCTAAGGGTTCAATTAGAAATGCTTGTTCAGGCAGCTTTACAGTCTCATTGTGAACCTACACACTGAATTTGGTGATGATCAGGCATAGGGTGTTGACATTATCACCAGTCATTTTTAAACTCTGCTCAACATCAAAGATGTTTTAGTTTGTGGTGGCCACGTTTTTCAACCAATTAGGCTAATCTATGATAGAAAATTCAAAGATTGTCCCCTAAGTCCATTTACCAAAGATAGAGATGATTGAATCAATTTTTGACAGCTCCTATTCATTTTACTGTTTTCCACATTGTGCAAAGTAGCCAAAACATCTATAGTAACAGCGATTTTTGTAAAGGTCTTTTAAGTGAAAGTGTGTGTGGCATTTCATGTCAACAGGACTTATGGTGTGGGGGCGGAGAGTCTTCCAAGTTTGGCACCTTATGTCATAGCACCCCCTTTGGCCAATTTTGATAAAACTTTTTGTCCAGCATTCAGACATCATTTATAGTTGACCTACTAAGTTTAGTGTCTCTAGAGCTCGACAAGAGGGTTCAGTTCGGTTCGTCTCGGTACAGCTTGCTTTTCTGTGGCGTTTCCATGGCCTCATATCAGGACAGGACCCCTTACAAGTGAACCGTACCATCCTACTGTTTGGGACCCTTTTGTTGGGGTGCAAGCATACCGATCAGACCCCAGAAGGCGGAGCTAGAAAGACTGCAGTCTGTTGAATGGTCGGAGGAGACGTCACTTCCCATGCGACAGGGGAACAACACATAACCCCGCCATGTTTAAAGGAGACATATCATGCTGATGCATGATTTAATACTGACAATATAATAAATTTGAAAACAAGACCTTACACCCCCTTAATTTTCAAAAAATGAGATATTGTATTTTTTTTGATATCCTCGAACGAGATTTCATGCCTCTGAAAATAGGTCATTGCGAGATGACCGGGAGATTTAAATCGTGGTGACGACACGAGGTACCTTTCTTTTTATTGGAGTAATCTGATAAAACAGCTCCTCCTCTGTGATGTCCGTTAGCCACAAAACCGTCACCAAGGAACACATCCACCAACCAGCAGTATATAGCTCCCTAGCTCACACTCACTCATTACCAGCTCTGGCCTGTAGGGGGACTCAATACGCGGTCGCTGCTTTGAGCCTGCCGGAAAATACAGTAGAAGAAGAAGGACAGGCTGGCTCAACCCCCGATAGAACTGACCAATCAGAGCACAAAGAGCTGTGACGTTGCAAGGTAACTGTAGGTCAGCCTGGAAACGGAGCGTTTCAATCAGAGCTTGATAATGAATGGCCTAACCCCTTCAGACCCTGCGTCCATTTGAATGGACATGACATATTTGTTGCTCTAAACCAATAAAAACACTGTGATTGAGTCATGTCAGCATTTCTGGTTGCTAATTGGATCCTGATTGTCCAATCAGAAACAAATCATGACTTTGAACATTCTCCAAAAAAGTAACAGACATCAGACAAGACAAGCATGGCTGAGCGACTGAAGAGAGGGAAGAGTAAGTCCCCATTTACAAATAAAAATATAAATTTATGTTCATGCAAGTCAAGCAAAATTACTCTGAGACTAATCTTAACTGTTAAAAGTGACAGTATTTCAGGTCATTTTGACTGCAACTCTTATAATTAATTAACAGGATTTTTTTAAAGTTTGATGTCCATTGCAATGGACAACAGGACTAAGTTGATGTTAGCTAATAGTCACATGTTTAGTGTCAGTATGCAAAGAAACAATATACCTGTAAGCTTTTCAAAGGTAAATTTTGTTATCACAGTGTTGTTAATCATGTTTACAAAATGTTAAATGTATATAATTTTGTACATAATGCTCTTGTATAGTTTAATGTCGAAGACTTGAACGTCTCGTAAATGGAGAGTTATCTGAACTTGACTCCTTAAATTCAGGAAATGAGGTTGATGAGACCAGTGAAATAGATGGTGAGTTTAGAAATGAAGTCTTTTTAATTCAAAGTATAAGGTTTTCATACATTTTATCTTATACAGTACAGGCCAAAAGTTTGGACACACCTTCTCATTCAATGTGTTTTCTTTATTTTCATCACTATTCACATTGTAGATTCTCACTGAAGGTATCAAAACTATGAATGAACACATGTGGAATTATGTTCTAAACAAAAAAGTGTGAAATAAACAAAAGCATGTCTTATATTCTAGTTTCTTCAAAGTATCCACCCTTTGCTCTGATTACTGCTTTGCACACTCTTGACATTCTTTTGATGAGCTTCAACAGGTAGTCACCTGAAATGTCCAACAGTCTTAAAGGAGTTCCCAGAGATGCTGAGCGCTTGTTGCCATCTCGATTGGGCTCAGGTCCGGTGACTGTGGAGGCCAGTCATCTGGACTAGCACTCCATCACACTCCTTCTTGGCCAAATGACCCTTACGCAGCCTGGAGGTGTGTTTGGGGTCATTCTCCTGTTGAAAAATAAATGATGGTCCAACTACATGCAAACCAGATGGGATAGCATGTCGCTACAGGCTACTGTGGTAGCCATGCTGGTTCAGAATGCCTTCAATTTTGAATAAATCCCCAACAGTATCACCAGCAAAGCAGCCCCTCAACATCACACCATAGACTCCATGCTTCACAATGGGAACCAGGCATGCAAAATCCATCTGCTCACCTTTTCTGCATGGCACAAATATACAGCGGTTGGAACCAAAGATCTCAAATTTGGACTCATCAGACCAAAGCAGATTTCCACTGGTCTAACGTCCATTCCTTGTGTTTCTTGACCCAAACACATCTCTCATGCTTGTTGCCTCCCCTCAGCAGTGGTTTCCTAGCAACTATTTGACCATGAAGGCCTGATTCCCGAAGTCTCCTCTTCACAGTTGTAGTAGAGATGTGTCTGCTGCTGGGGCTCTGTGTGGTATCATCTGGTCTCTAATCTGAGCTGCTGTTAACTTGTGATTTCTGAGGCTGGTGACTCAGATGAACTCTTTCTCAGCAGCAGAGGTGACTCTTGGTCTTACTTTCCTCAAGCGGTCCTCATGTGAGCCAGTTCAGTTGTAGCCCTTGATGGTTTTTGCGACTGCCCTTGGGGACAAATTCAAAGTTTCTGCAATTTTTCGGATTGACTGACCTTCATTTCTTAAAGTAATGATGGCCACTTGTTTCTCTTAACTTAGCTGATTGGTTTTTGTCATAATTTTAATTCTAACAGTTGTCTAATAGGGCTGTGGGCTGTGCATCAGTCTGACTTCTGAACAACACAAATGATGGTCCAACCCCATTAATAAGGCAAGAAACTCCATTAATTAACCCTGGAAAGACACACCTGAGAAGAGAAAACCATTTCAGGTGACTACCTGTTGAAGCTCATAAAGAGAATGAAGAGTGTGCAAAGCAGTAATCAGAGCAAAGGGTGGATACTTTGAGGAAACTAGAATAAAAGACATGTTTTCATTTATTTCACACTTTTTTGTTAAGTACATAATTCCACACATGTTTATTCATAGTTTTGGTACCTTCAGTGAGAGTCTACAATGTAAATGGTGATGAAAATAAAGAAATCACATTGAATGAGAAGCTGTGTCTGAACTTTTGGCCTGTACTGTATGTAAGATCTAAGTTGCACAGAAAGCATAAGAGAATACAATAAAATAAAATACCAATAATAATGATAGCAAACAATAAATACTTAAATAAAATAAAAAGAATACATATTGAGGGAGTACATAATACAAGTTAAGAATGTGACTGCTTTGTTATCAGATTCAGAGAGGGAGTGGTTAGCTCACCCATGTTCCGAACCAATGCTGGAAAACATCTCCCAAGATCATTTGCATGTTCAGAGCTGCAGACAGTCTCAAAAATAACAATCAATCAATCTTTTGTTATCATTTTCATCAGTATAAAAATTAAATTTTGTTCAGCGATTTCATACACTGCATAGCAGGAGATATATTAAAGTACAAAAATGGTGCAATAAAGTACAAAAATGGGGCAAGACACTTCTCTAAAATCCTTAAGTAGTAGTATATAGGCAGACATCCAGTTTTTTAGGTCATACCCGATTAGTTTCTATGTACTAAGTTTTCATGATATTTTACGTTCATTTAGTCGTGGCGTCCATTGTAATGGACATTAAAAAATACCACTAAAAACATGAGTTTTCAAAAAAGAAAAAAAATCACTTTGTTTCTATGCTAGAGAGGACTTAAAATCAGTTGGCAAAAATTTTTTTGCCCAGCAGAAAAAATGCGGGTCTGAAGGGGCTAAAATGAGGATTTTGAGAACACTATTGTGGGGCAATGAAGGAACTAAATGACTTGTACTGAGGGCAGAAATGCTTCACAGGCATCCTAGTCTGGCATAGTGAAAAGGAGAAACAAGCATGATATGTCTCCTTTAAATCTCCACTCGTCTTCGTGAAGATAACTCTCGCGGCTCACAGCCTTCTCTGTAACAAAGCTTGGTTGCGCTTCATAACAAAATGCTACATGCTGATCACAAAAAAGAAGAATTGCTGGATGTCTGCCATTGTTGCTCTTTGTTTATTGTGTTGCGTTTTCTTCTTCGTTGTATTTGATAGCCGGGTACAACTGCTCTCAGCCTAACTACATTACACTACACAACTGCATTATCTCATGACAAAATATCCACATCTTCCACTTCTTGAAAGATGAACTAAAATGGCTCCATGATGTGTTCCCTCTCGTCCTCGCTGAGCTGACCCAATCCATCAGGTGAAAGAATAACAAACTGCTTCACAGACTCCTTCTGCATCTCTTCTCCCATCTGCAGGATTTCGGGGCAGCAATTAGCAGAGGGCAAATCAATATGATAGAATGATGCATCTACATAAGGCCAAAAAAACAGTTATGACAATGTCCAAGTGCGAAAATAACTTCAGACTGAACATAATTTAACCACGTACCTCTGAAGCTGGTTAAGACAAAGTTTTCCAACTGTCTAACAAATTTCAAACTTTTGTTCACTCAGATAACTAGTCCAACCCAAGCAGACTAACTCAGTGCGCCTATGAAACACACTTGTCCTAGGTCAAACGTTTTTTCAAATGTATTGTATGTTACTTTTAAAAAGTAGTGTTTGCTCGTTACTTCTTTAAAAAGAAGCTTGTTACATCGACTTACAGCCAGCATGTTTGAGGGAGTCTTCTGCCTGTATCATAAAAGGCACTCCCCAGACAGCCGCCATGAAAAGACGTTTGGACCTGGAGCCAGAAATACCGAGGACATGTGCAGACTTCTTTGACTTATCTGTGACACAGTTTGGGATCATCATCCACCCTGACGCACCTCACCTTGGAGCTAGCCCTGATGCTAATGTGTTAACCCAAAGGGAACTTTGACATTTGGGCTGGCTGAGGTGAAGAGTGTTGGTGTTAAACACCTGAACACAGTACAGGGCAATCTCTACCTTAAGAAGAGTAACAGATATTACTATCAGGTTTAAGGACAGCTCGCTTTAAGTGGCCCTCAGCTGTGTGATTTTGTCACAGATACTCAAACTGACTGTGCAGTTGAAAGGATTTATAGGAATGAGGAGATTATTCAATCAATGTGACCAAAACTTTCTGTCATAATGTGTACATGGATGTGTTCTTAACATGCAAACTGAAGTAACTAAGTACTGTAGCTGTACTACCTTCATAGCTTGGTTATTAACCCATTAGACCTGAGTTAGATTGTACAGATGTCTTTTAAATCCACTTTTTTTCTAAAAATATATGTTGTAATATATATCAGTAGTTTTCAAACGTATTCATAACAAGGACCCCAAAAATTGTTATTTATATGGCCGTACATGCTATGGATATGTTTTAAGGATGATGTTGGTAAACCCTGAAGAGGAGAGGACGTCTCGTGCATTCTCTTCATGAACGCTTGCTGAAAAGTTTGGTGGTGTCAGCACCATATTACATGTGGCAATCAAACACCCCTTTAGATGTGGCATTATGTGTCTTACATCTTATGTCTACATGGCTGAAATGTATTTATTTTGGAGGAATAATCGATAACAACGACGGATAGAGAGATCAGTCTGATATTAACATTTATATCTGTCATGAATATAATCTGGAGAGGAATTATGTTGATTAATTTAGCAGCATCTAGCTAATTGCCATTAAAATGGCTTCAACTTTGCGGGGGTTTTTTTGTTGTTGGTTGATGTAGGAAGAAGTTCTTGAAGTCAAGCAGCTCCACAGCAGGTCATCCATGATTGGCTGTTAAGGTCGTATGTGTGCTGTTTGCAAGAACTATCATGTATTTAATTATGTTGATCTTTTTAAAATTAATATCATAATAATGATAATAATAATAATAATATAATATTAATATCAGGAAATGTAATGATAGTGGAATGGGGCTGAATGAGTGGCCAAACATTTGTAATTGTAGTAGGATGAATCCCAATCCTGCCCCTTTCCCTCAGCCCTCTGTTTTGGGGGTTAAGGGAAAGGGATGAAAACACACTGCTGAAAAACGAGACACCACTCGATGCCCGCTCCGTAATCCCCCAAAGTAAAGAACTAACCCTAACCCTAACCCTTCCTCATTTGGAGGAAACAGAAAGGCATCAGAGCATTAATGAAGAAACATGCTGAGGGACTTCTGTGCTGTGGAGCCGTCAGGATCAGTGAAGGTCACTTCAGCATTTCAACTCTTTTGTCTTTGCTTTCTGCTCTCTCTGTTTTTGTTGTTGATTCTTCAGTCAGTTTAACAATCTGAGGACATTTAAAGACAGACAACTTCAACTTTAAACTGAACTTTTTTATTATTCCACATCAGTCAGAACAACAACACACCGACACGACTACAATAAGTTAATGTTCAATCAAAGAAAACACGATAAACAATAATCAAAGATCTCAGACAGTAAACAGATATTACAAAAGACGAGCAGCAGAGTTTCGGTCAGTCCGTCAACATCCTGATGGTTGGGCACAGATATATTCTCTGGTGTCTGAACATACAGCATTCCTCCAACCCGCTGAAAAACAGAAATATGAAGAATGAGGGTCACATTAATAAAAGTAAACTTTCACATAGTTTAATCTGAAAATGCTTTTAAAAGCTTAATTTGTGAACTATCTTAACAAAAAGTTTTCTCAGTGGCAGAACCTCCAAACCCTTAAATACATTTTAAATGAAGTTATATTTCACTTCCCCTTAAAACAATACAGTGAACAGAAGTGAACAGGGTTTTTTTTAAAGTTAGGTGTAAAATGTAATTTACTTTGTATCTCCTCAGGTTTTAATCTGTATGACAAATAGCCACAAAATGTCCATTTTTTTCAAATTAGTATTTATGAAAAATAATTTTCATCCATTGGTCACAAATATAAAGTAATATTAGAAAAATATATTTGAGGAGCTCCTCTCTAACTTTTTTTTTTTTAACTCAAGACATTTTTAGATCTTGTTAGATTGAAACAGTTAAGAGGACTTGTAATATGTACCTAATGTATTGTCCAATCAGTGTATTCATTTATACGTAACTCTATATGATTCTTCCTGCCCTGCAGTGATGAACAACAAACTCTGGGAGCTGTTCTGTCTGAAGTTATGAACAAACGTGTGACCAAGAGCTCTGTGGGCGGAGCCAAACAGGTGTGTGGACTCACTGGTGTAATACAGGTAGACACATGGGTATGAAGTGGGCGTGTATTGGCTTGACCATCCATTATAACTGAATGGCAGCTCATCTTTCCACAGCCATACTCCCTGCAAAGACAAACAGAGTGTGAGCATTTCACCTCCATCAGCTGATCATCTGAACCTGAGTCCACAGTGTGGCTGCAGGTGAGCAGTCAGAGGTCTTTAACTTTGTACAGTAAATCAAAACAAGATTATTATTTTTTAATTAACATCATTTTTTTGAATGATCATAAAAAACTTCAATACAGGTTTGAAAGTCCAGTTAAATACATCAACGGATTCAGTGAGATGCTCAAAGATCAGTGCAGATTTTCCCTAACAGTTGGGACATGAGAGTGAAAAGTTTTATACAGTTAAACATCACAAATATAATCTGACTTTGAAGGATTTGCTGCTGTTATTTCATGAAAATGAAGTCATGAACTCTGTTACCCCCCAATTCCACTACACGCTTAAGTGCCACACAATGCAGCGGAGCACCACGGTCTTGCTCCGACAGACAAACCCCACTGAAAGCGGCGTGTAAGGGGAGGGCTGATCCCCAGAGAGCCACAGGCTCTCATGACAATAGCGATGTCTAGTGGGCAGCGCCCTTGAAACATACTACAGAGCACTTCACTCCCATTGTAGTCTATCTGGGAAATTCCACTGCATGCGCTGCACATGAGCTAATAAGCTAAGTTAACTCCAATATAAAACACTGTGTTTTCTTTTCATCTCAAGTTGGAGTGATCCCACACTTCAGATATTTTCTGGTCTAGATTTAAATAAGACCTCGAGGCACATAATTTGCCTACTTCAGCATCAATCTCCATTAAAGGAAAAGTTCGGTTCCTGCAGCTTTTGCATTGTTTATAGAATGAAGAACAACAATATACTCACCCAGAAGGCTTTCCTGATGCAAACGGTGCTTCGGGAGATATTTAGATCCAAAATCGAGCCCGTAGGGCATAGATCGCTGCTCCTAAAAACTGCATTAATCGTCCAAAAACTCATGTTTTTCACCAATATTCCATCATGATTCGCGCCGAATGGACCGCCATTGCAGTCTGTGTCTCTCCACACAGCGCTGTGTGGCTGAACTAACCTCTGAACTGACGAGTTTGTTTACATGCTCTTTGCGCATGCGCAGTACTCTCTGGAGCGTTGCGATCGCTTCCTCATTTCTATGAGCTCCTTATCTGTATACTGTGGCTCCAAACTGTAAGGACGTCCATCATATTCAAAGTCCTCCTCCACAACATCTTCATCCCATAGACATTCGTCCATTTTGCACAAAACTGGAAGAAGAAAGTTGATTTGTAGCTGCCGATCTTCCCCTGAAACAATGAGCCGCACTGCGCATGCGCAAAGGGCATGTAAACAGCTCGTCAGTTCAGAGGTTAGTTCAGCCACACAGCGCTGTGTGGAGACACAGGCTGCAATGGCGGTCCATTCGGCGCGAATCATGATGGAATATTGGTGAAAAACATGAGTTTTTGGACGATTAATGCAGTTTTTAGGAGCGGCGATCTATGCCCTACGGGCTACCATTATATCGATGTCCGCTGCTCGATTTTGGATCTAAATATCTCCCGAAGCACCGTTTGCATCAGGAAAGCCTTCTGGGTGAGTATATTGTTGTTCTTCATTCTATAAACAATGCAAAAGCTGCAGGAACCGAAGTTATCCTTTAGGTAGATTGAACAACACAGGAAAACAAGCACTCAATGTGAATTACTGCTTGAAGCGCGATTTAAAAACTGCTCAGGTCTGTTTTCTTGACAAAGTGATCCTGACAGAATATCATTCTCATTAAAATTCTGTTAAGACATAAAACGATGGAATTGATGTTATATGAAAAGCAAAGATTTTGGTGAGTCCCAGAAGATTTTTGGTCTTTTAACTGAACAAACTTCAACGAAACTTTGGAGTGGCCTGATCTCCACATAAACCAGACTTACCTGCACGTAGATACCTGCTAACCAGGCCTCACGCCTACCTGCAGCAGTTGTGAGGCCTTGCAGGAAGTTGTAGTGCCAACCCGACGGCGACGAGGCCAAGCGAGCACCCATTCTGTAACAGTCCATCTGTTGGACACAAGGGGGCGCACAAAGACTCAGACAGACTGACCAATAGCAAACCATCATGGACTCAAACATTCAAAAACAGCTCTTTGAAACATTTGACCTGTGAACACATCTGAAAAACTTCAAACAGGCAGAAGGAGCTGAAGTCTGATTGAGGAGGTTTACTCAACAACACGGTCTTCATGAAGCTCATCTGTGTGGACCATCTCCTCTGTTTGAGGAGCATGTTTAAAATATCCTGAATGAATGAAGTTTATCAGAGGGAGTTCTCATGGTGTGTTCACACCGGACGCGAATTTGCGTCGACGCGCGTCGAGATTACATACAAAGTCAATGCAAACGCGCCTTGACGCAGATTCGCCCCAGGCGGCGCGTTGGACGTGTTTGGAGCGGCGCGTTTGGAGCGTCCGGCGCGTTTGAGGCGTCGAGCGTCGAAGCGTTTGACGCCCTCGACGCTCGAGTTGAAAATATTGAACTTTCGACGCCAGTTCGCTTGATGCTGTGGCGCGGCAGCCAATCAGCGATAACATCCCCCCCGACGTCATTGATTTGATGACGTATGACGCTACGTCCCCCTGCTCTCGCTCAAAGCCCTCTGTAAGATGGAGGAGAGGTTTATCTGCGCTGTTTGCTATCATCCGGAGCTATACTATTCGGCGTGTGTACTCTACAGAGACCGGAACAAAAGGGAGCAGGCTTGGGTGAAAGTCGCCGAGGAGACAGACAGGTTTGATTTGATGACGTGTGACGCCCCGGTCTCCTGTTCCTGCTCAAACCCCCTCTCAAAGATGGAGGAGAGGTTTATCTGCGGTGTTTGCTATCATCCGGAGCTCTACTACTCAATGTGTGCACTCTACAGAGACTGGAACAAAAGGAGCAGGCTTGGGAGAAAGTCACTGAGGAGACAGGTTTTGAAGGTAAGTTCTGTAAATATTCGTTTCCAGCTGGATTTGCCTGCACGGGTCATCACTGAGTCCGACCGGCTCTCTACTGCGCCTGCGCCAGGATGCGCGTCGTCCCTCAGCTTGTCAAAATGTCCAGCGTCCAGCCTCGGGCGTTAAGCGCGGCGCGTCACAGGCGTTACGGGCGTCCACTGACGCCGATTCGCGTCCGGTGTGAACGCAGCATCAGTCACACATGAATATTGATAAAAATATAAATCAGTCTTTACCACAGCATCAAACCAGGTCCTTCTGGTGGTGAAAAACTTGTAGCATAAACTGTAGTGATAAGACCATCCATCAGGGCAGGAATAACGAGCTGAAGACGCACACAGAAAACAACAAGAACATTTTTACTTTCAACAGCAGATATTCAACACTCTTGTTTTAAACTGATGTAAATAAAACATTCATATGTCTCTAACTATGAACTGAAAAAAGATGGACGACATGGCAAAGTGAAGTCAAAACACAACGCCTGCAGTTCAGGTCACTCATAAGCTCCGCCCCCTCCATGTTTACAGATGGGACACAGCTCAAACAAAAAATCAGTTAAACGTTTGTCAGTCAGGTTTTCTGTCATTATATCTGATCTATTCAAAAGGATTTATTGTTCAGATTTGTAACTTTGTTCAGTTTTACTCTTTTACATTCTTTTGTCTTCAAAATAAACAAATAAAAAATAAAATGTGACGTTACCTTGAGGACCCTCCGCCTGCTGAAACTCAGCTGCTGCTCAAACACAAACAGGAAGTTAGAGATGACAGGGTGCAAACAAAAATGAAATCACTGATTAATGATTCATAGAAACCAATAAACTTACTCAGTGACGTGTTTCCACTCTCCTCACCATCTATGAGTTCAGAGACTAGATCTTCAGGCAGCTCCTGCTCTTCCTCTTTGACCATCATCCTCATCATCTCCTCCTGAGGCTCTGAAACATCTACAGCAGAGTCACAGACACACCCAGACAACGTTAGCTTGTTCTGAAGGAGCATTTTTAATGTCCCAGAGTTTTATGGAACAAATTAAAGTTTATGATGAATCTACAAACTAATACACATGCTGTGATCCTGTTTGATTTAGACCAAAAACATGGTCATGATCATTATTGAATATCAATAAAAATATAAATATACATATAAAAAAACAAATTTATAACACTTGCAATGTCAGAGAGACATCATTAGAGGTTTGTGCTCTCTGAGCACCTCTAGCTGTTTATTAACTATGCTCACAAGGGCTGCAGATTATTTTAAGTAACCAGCTCCTGTTTTTTAGAATGAGACTCTGGTTTTGTTTTTATTTGAGCTGACTTGTAACTTCTGTGCAGAAATGTCAGCTTAAATGAAAACGTGAACAAATTTGTGCTCTTGCCCTTCAAGGAAGCACAAACGCAGAAAAATTCCACATTTAACAAGCGATTAAAGTTACACGAGGTGAACAATAACAAACAGGAGTTGCTTCTCGTCGCGACACCCCCAAAAAACTGAACCTCAAGTTGACATATGCGTGTTTTATAGTGATGGCTAAGGCTCCTCCCGTCAACCTGAAGGTTCCAGAAGGTCCCTTCCTCATCTCATTTCAACATTTATTTTCTTTAATTCTTAAGTATATTTGTGTAATTTCCCTCCCGTAGGCCTTTATACAATTAACTTCACAACAACATGATAGGAAAGGTACATATTTAAATACCTGATGTAGTCATTCAGTGACTGTTTACTTGTCAACGGATTAAATCAAGTACAAAAAAATCAAAACGACTGAGGAGTCAATGATCAGTTATGTCAGCTCCTGTCTCCGAATCAATGTTAATTTTGAAAATAAGTTATTCTGGTGTAATTGGTTTAGTTGCTGAAAAGAGATAAATTCATATGTGGAGAACGTATTTTGTGTTAATATTTGGACAACTTGGCATGTAGTTTATCAATCTATATAATTATTTCTCAAATGTATTTCTTTCCCCCTCTCTTCCTCCAGTATTAGTAATTTACCGTAAATTTCCTGTGTGATGATATATTAATAAAAAAAAACATTCCTCTGCCTCTCCAAACTGAACGCTGTCATAAGCCTGAATAGGGCAGTAATGCACCATAATGCTGTTATCGTAGTTTGATGAGAAATAGACAATTTACACTGAAGTATTCCTGCTTGCAAGACTTAGTAGGCCTACATAACTTAGAATATACTGTATATTCCACATGTAAGCAGCATTTGTACAAGAAAAAACTATCCTAATGGACTGTAAGAAGGTCAGCATAAATACACAACGGAAACCAATGGGTCACGGTACTTAAACAAGCCACTGGACACAAACCTGAATAGAGGTCGCATATGAATACATTTAGCTTCCAGTCAGAAAACTACAAAAATATTTTGTAACTATGTACATACAGTTTTTTTCTGTACAGTAATATACACAAAATAAGAGCTATCAAAAAACAAGAACAGCAAAAGCACTGCTTCATGTTCAGCAGAAGCTGAAACATTTACACTGGTGTCACATTTTCAACTCTTTATTTTTAAGGTTTTATCTATCAGATTTGTTACCAAAACAGAGGCATGGGTCATTCTGCCAAGAGAGTGCAATTTGCTTTTTGTAACGCTACAAAAATAAACTTCATTTTTCATTCCATTTCAAGATAGAATTTAGTAATATACACATTTACTCATTCAAAATGAGGACTGGTCAATCTCAGGCTACTTTATTTAATTTATTGCAACTTTCAACAGTTTATTATCATTGCAGTTTTTTCTCTGCTGTTACCAAAACTCAAATTTTAAAATCCTTTTCATTTTAAAAGAATATCAACTACATACAATGTTTTAGACTCATAGAAAAAGAGTTAATTGAGAAGAAATGGTTACATGGGTTAGGGTTAGGGTTGAAAACAATAATATTTATGACAAAAGGACTTTTTTTTTGCTGTTATTCTTTATTTGAGTAACAGGAATGAATCTGAAGCATAAAATTAGCAATTGTGTGAAATCTAGCCACTGAGAATCTTTGCTACTAGCTTGAGCACATGGAGCACATTCTTAAGATTTAACTGAATATTTTACTTTTGATATCAACAAACAAATTAGAGATAACTTGGGTAACAGGGCTGAGTTTTTAGATTGACCATCTCTAAAACAGCTAATATATCATTAAATTTAAGGAAAGTGAAAGAGATAACTTACTTTTGGTCTTACATGACTTGCAGAAGACCTAAATGATGTCAGTTCCTGCAGAACATGTCACTGGTGGAATGTTCCAGAATGTTAAAGAGGGGAATGTGTAACAGCAATGAGTGAAAACCTGGGCACAGCACTAAAATGTGAATTTTAACCAAAATATAATGACCTCTTGTAAAACTTTTGTTTTAAAAGTGTAGATAGAATATGGAGTCACACTTAAATGCAAAAGAAAACTTGCTTTCGAAGGATTTTGTTCAGAATGAATTGTTGTAAAGTGCAGTGTTTGGCTGTGGGGACAGGCAAGAAATGCTATGTAAAAGTGTTTGGGATGCCATTTTAAAATATTAATATATATGTGTGTGTGTGTGTGTGTGTGTGTGTGTGTGTGTGTGTGTGTGTGTGCGTGTGTGTAATTTCTACAAAGATTAAAGTGTATAGTGTTCAGTATAATAACAAATATAATTTGTTATATATTATTATTGATTGTGTTCATCAATTTAATACACAATAAAATGCTGGGGACAGAAATTTCACTCTTTTGGCGGAATCACCCATATACAGAAATTTAAAGAGCAGATTAAATTTACAAGGTTTCCCTTTTCAGAAAGTGAATCCATATTCAGCGTGTTTATGAGCTCTTTAAATGTTTTATTGAAATTTTAAATGCGTGGATCACTGTGTCTGTGTTTATATGTGAGTGAGACACATGCTGGGCTGGTTTCGGTTCGACTCGGTGGGTTTTTAGCAGAAACACGGTCACTTTGGACTCTGATTTTTCTTCCTGTGATCGTCTGTTCAGCCTGTAGCACAGCTCACACTCACACACACACAGCCCCGTTATTCAGGTGAGTAGCAGTGAATTGAGTCCGGAATCAGACTGATTATGAAGAACACGTCGCCGCCTGCGCGCCTCAAATACTAGACTGTGGTTTTTACCTCTTTCCTCTTGCCTTCCTCCTCGACTCCCGACTGACTCTCTCTCACTTCGCGCCCATAGACTGTATGTTCGGTGCTGCGTTCACTGTCGTCGGACATCGGAGCTTCACGCTTGTAACTGTTATTTTTTCCTATCAGTTCATTGCTGCCAGTTGGGGTGGCAGTAGGGGTGGCAAGGGTTTATTTTAGGGTGGCATTTGCCACCCCATGCCACCCCGGTAGATCCGCCCATGCTCAGTACTGACCTACAGGCAAATACTCTTTTTCAGCTGGAGCTGCAGGGACAAAAAACATGTGGAGAGTTTGTGTATTTGCTTTTGTTTGAGTGTATGAATGTGTGCAATTGTGTAGACTTGTGTGTGAGTATGTGTTTGTGTATATGTGTGTGTTTCTCACCTGCAGATGCAGCACACAGCAGGATGCAGAGGACCAGCACAGGTGTCATGGTGATGATCAGCTGATTGTTGTTGTCAGAGTATCTTCAGTCTCACCTTCCAGTTAACTCTGATCTGATGGAGGTGATGAAGCCTCTGATATACTCAGACTGGAGGCTGGAGTGGGCGGAGCCTCTGCAGTGTTACCACACTGACCTGATTGTGTGGGCCTGTGAACTTTATCAGACTTGTCCCTCACATGGCTGATCACGTGGCTGATGATTTATTGTAATTTTATAGATGATTACAAATGAACACTGATTACAAACAGGACGGAAGTTTGATCCTTGACTTTATTGAGGACACAACAGGCAGAGGCGAAAATTAAGTCAAGTTTCTTTTGCAGCTGATTTCAGTTTCGTTATAAAAAGTTTTATCTAAGCGTCACAAATTTGCTCCTTTTCTGCAGTTTAACATGGATCCTTTATGTCTTCATGTAACATTAGTAACATGCTTTGACTCTAAAAGCCAATGAATAAAGCACAGCTGCATACTTTCCATGCTCACATAACTTCTCTGTTCAGAACGGCTGGTTTTGAGGGCGGTTGCCTTCATTCAAACACCACAGACTTACGCACAACATGCCAACCACAGTGGGACAACTGCAACTTAGCCTACTTTCTGGGGTAATGCTAGCACAAACTGATGGGTAATGGGTGAAGGACTGATTATATTCAGCCAACTGTTAAACTTCTCTTGACTGATGTAGGACTATTCATACTTTAAAGTTTACCCTTCAGACATGTAACAAGTAACGTGAACAGTCATGAACATGTTGAGCAGCTACCTCTCATTTACTTCCCTCTGCTGTCAGCATTAGCTCAATATTAAAATGAGCATTAGCTCATTTTAATACTACACAGCATTAAAATACTCACATTTCCATCATCAGGTTTGGCGACATATTGTTCATTCTGAGAAAAGTTGAGTTGCCAGTCCTGTGTTGAACTGACTGAAGTTGAAGTAGCAGTTAGCCATGAAGTGACTGACACACACATACAGTATTTAGCCAATCAAATCTGGCTTATTCCTTTCAGAAACAAAATTAATCCACTGGGCCCTTTGGTCCTCTGAGGCTGGTAGCCTGTATGTGTAGATGTATGTGGCGGTTTACAGCAAACAATGAGCAGCAATATGTTCTGGTTTATGTTCTGGTCTAGACATGGGGCCTGATCCACAAAGAATGGACTGCTCCTGCTAATAGCGCCATCATTTGCCCAGAAATATTTCACGTAATTTGCCCTGTTTAAGCGTCTTATCCTCAAAAGAAATTGCTCGATTGATAGGGCGGTGCAAACACGCCCCCACAGTTTGGCATTGCAATAATTCCTGTGGCATATAAATGGCCTTGTCCCTGCAAACTCGTCCCTATCCTCATAAAGCCCACCCTGACCTACCACTGAGGCCGCTGAATTGCTATTGTCAAGATGAGAAGCTGAGTTACATTTATTTCTCAGTTTTGTTTGGGTCTTACAGATTTATCCAAATATTTAGTGAAGCACTCGGCATTTGGCGGACGCCCCTTACCTCCTGAGACACAGTTGCCAAGTGTATAAATGTCAAATGGTGCCCCAAAACTTCAAATTATTTATTATGACCACAAAGTGATTCAAAATGGTCAAAGGACTGTATGTCCATAGGTGTCGTTTTTTGTTGTCTTTTTTCTGTTGTTCATCCTTTTTTTTTAATGTTTTGGCCTTTGTTATTAAAATAGCCAAAACAAATGCTGAAATACAACTCAAATGACCAGAAAGTGGTCAAGGGGGTTATTGTTCTTTTTTTATACAAACTGTATTTAGACAAATTACTCATGTTTACTTAAAACAGGTGGAATATTCGCAGAGACAGAGCAGGCTATATCACTGTCATCCTTCATGTCATCTAGTAGAAGTAGTAATATGTACCATCAGTAACAACAAGGTGGCAGCAGAGAAGGTTTTCAAATGGCTCAGGATCATACTGTCTGTTGTAATGAATGGAAACACCCTTAGCTTCTTGAAAACACTGATGATGTATCCGGTGTGTGCATCAAACAGCTACAAAAACTAAAAGGAAATTATTTAGCTGCAAAGTCATACTGAGTTAGTGCATGTGGTCTAAGGGAGAGGCGGGGCTATAATGTCATCATTTTTTAAATACCTGCAGTTATTGTGCACCAAAAGATTTATACTGTAGTTTCTTTTGACGTCCACACTGCTATTCACCAGCATTCAAACCACATACAAGCGTATGGCTCAACACAGGAGAGCCCCCTCCTCAGATCAGGTCTCGGCTGTCCACCTGCACTTAAAGGCAGTCCTGATAAAATAAGTCCAATAAAAACCTCTTTGTATGTAAGTTGGTAACCAAGAAGATGTATACAGATTGTATTTATGAGGGTATTTTCACCAGGTGACTTGAGAAACGCTGCTCTGGATGATGGCTCAAGGTGTTCTCTGAAACGTAATATGGGGTTAAATGTTTAGGAAATGATGTGATCCTGTTTTTATTTTATTTTATTATGAGTTCTGAGAAACATGAGGACATAGGGTGGTTTTTCAAGACTCATTGATGGTAAACCATCATAAATGACTTTATGGTCCCTCTGCTCACGTTCAGCTGAATCTGTGTCAGTAATTGTGCAACGAAGGACGATAATATTTTTATATCAGTCAGTTTAGATCATCGTGCTCCTGTCAGTGTTTCCTTATTGTAGAGAGATTGTCAGGCCCAGGTCAAAGGCATTGCTCACGTGTGTATAAAGAGGAAGGGTGGTGACTCTTATCAATCTGGAGCGTTGGCGGTGACTCAGCTTGAAGATTAGACCATATCTCTGATCGACTGTCAGCCTGCCAGCAGCTTCAGCCTCCTCATCATCATCTTCATCATGAAGGCTCTCCTGCTGCTCTCCTTTCTCGCCCTCTCAGCTGCAGCAGGTCAGATTGTTTTATCATTTAAACTTTTGTTAAAGGTTCATATTCTATTTCGGACTGAAGTCAGAGCTTTGAAGTATCAGTATCTCCCTCTTTTTGTACATCAAAACACTATTTGTAGAAAGTCATCCATTCATTCATTTCCAGATTAAAGGTGAAGTCAGCAATCTTCTAATCTTCTAATCTAATGCATTATTTGTCAGATTCACTGTATTTCTCCTCTTCATCCACAAGATGTCCCCACTGACAGCATGTTAAAAAAAAAGTCTGGTTTCAATACACAGCCTTGGCTCTGAATTTCAGCAGGTAAATACTGTGGCTCAGGCTGAGCCACCAAAACAGGGTACCCCCCCCCCCCCCAACATCCAGGGGGCGATCATACTCATGCGCAGATCAGACAGAGGGGGGAGGGGGAGTTGTTGGTTGCGTAGTGTGCACAGTTAGCATAAGAGAGAGATACATTAGGTGCAGTAGCAATGGCTGAAAGACAGCCCAAAAGAAAAAGGTCAGAGCAGTGAAAAGTGAAAAAGAAGGGCTATGACCATGAAAGAGCGAAGACCCGAGTCAACATTGGTGTCGTTCTCCGACGGTGGAGGGAACTCCGCCAATTAAAAGACCTGAAAATTGACGCAGGTGTCGCCGTCTGTCTGCTGGATAGGTTAGCAACATTAGCTTTGTGGTGCTTCACATAACAGTAACAGCCGTCGGGCATTCATCTTATTGTCTAATCTGCCAGAATGTACTGTTGTTGTGATGTTATCAATAATGACAGTCGAGCTGTCTGACGAGTCGGGGTTACCTTAGCTACGTTGGTCAGCTCCGCAGTTTCTTCGGCCGTTTCCATGACGATGCATGTCCATCAGCTTTCGGGGGTGGGGCCAGGGGTGAGGTATGAAGGGAGAGGCGGGTCTAAATTCGTCTATAAACAGCCTCTCCACTCGTTTTCTCCCACATCGCTGACTACATCTTGAAGTTTCTCATTGTCTTAATCAACAGTGTACACAGATAGTTTGACTGGTGCATATCCATCTTATTTATTCCTCTTTGAGCACTGTGAAACGATAGCATATTGCACATTTCCATTCTACAATATAATTTTTTATTACAAATTAAGCACTTATGAGAACAGGAACACGCAGGTAAATAACATTTTAACACCTTTGTGTGCGCCGGCGCTTCAGCAACGCGGCGCAGTGCTTTCGCGTGCCGTGGAATTTGCCCAATAGATACAATGAGAGCGAAGTGCCCCGCAGGTCGCTGCGCGGCACTGCATGGCACGGCGCGACGCTTTCGCGTCCGGTGGAAATTGGGGGTTGTTTAAGAATGTTTGCTATCAACTGAAATTTTATGGACATGTAAATGACAAAGAGCCTGGAAACTGTGACCTTTCAAAATAAAAGCTCTCCTGTGGTTCAACTTGCCCCAGGTCAGGGGTAAGTTAAGCCAAGTCTGTGGGTAAGTTGACCATGTGACTTCATAACTCTAAATCTGATTAATATTAAAAGATAATGTATTGTTGTGAAAAGAGTCATTTCACAAGAGATTGTTCACTTCACAAATAGTCACATTTATTTTGTTAACCCTAAGTTTAACACCCTAGAAAAAAATCAGTAAATTAAAAATTTTAATGCCATAAATTGACACATTTTGCAACTTGTTGGGAAAATCAGATATTCTTATAAAGTAAAATGAGAGCAAGTCAAGCTTTGAACAACAAACAGAACCAAAATCAGTTCTTGGCAGAAAGAAAACTATTATTCCTTTTTGAAAAGTTATATTTACTTATATGCTTAAAGTTTTACAAGTTCAGACTTGCTAAAAGAAGCAAGTCACAGATATGAAAATATGACTTGCTGCTATAGTGACCATCACCAGCCCTCCCTGTAGGCTACTCCATCAAATCAAACTTTATTTAACCCCTGATGTGAGCTTAAGGGGAGGGCTGCGCCACCCCCACAGTGTGAAAGAAGAGGAAATAGTGACAGACAGGATGAGACAAGACAAAAGGAAGGGAGGAAAAACGGGAACTGTTATTGATTTGAGAAAGCAGTTCAAGTGCTGTGCTGATTTAAGTCCATAGAGGAAGCGAGGGCTGTAAGAAACCAGGGACACCAGAAATGTGGGTCTTGATAATGGGGGGGGGGGGGGGGGGGGGGCACACGGATATGAAATGGAGTGGGATGCATCACAGGATGTGAGAGGATGTGTAAGAGTGCCCAGCTCAGCATGTTCTGATGTTTGGATCAATCATTTCTGTTATTTAGTCTCGGCAGGAGCTTCAGTATCTGCATGCATGTGAAGTGGTCACTGGATACCCATGTAGTTGCCTATGCCCCTCACTGACAAAGCTTCCAGGGGAGGTAAAGCAACACTTGTCTTCATTAAAATGAGATAGTTTGGAGTTGAGAGATTAAGATAAGTTGGATCATAGATTAGGTCCTGGACACAGAGCAAAAGTCACATTCAAAGCACTACAAAAACTGTATATCTGCCGTTTCCAGATACCACCTGCATGGCTGGCCGCTTTAGGGTCTCCTTTAACTCATTATTGGCTCCGGCAAACCTTGTGCCCTGATTGCAACTAAGTTGTAAGGCTAATGAAGCACCTTAGGGCATCTGACGACCAGTCGGGGAACATTTCAATGTGGACTTGAGTAGCCAGGCACATGAAAATAAAAGCGTGCCAGCGTATCTTTTTACCATCCTCCTTTAAGACAAACAGACCAAAACAATCCATTCCACAGAATGTGAGAGAAGCAGCAACTTCACAATGTTCTTCAGGAAGAGAAGACATCTGTTGCTTCTCTTCTGGCCTTCTCTGTTGCACTTTCATATATCAGCTTTGCAGCTGATTTGCTCCCATCAGCTCTCCTCCATTAGAGCTTGATTTTGACCTTAATGATTTATTAATTTTGATGAAAATTCACTCTGCTGTTGAGCAAAGCAAACTTTTTTTTGAAAAGTACAGATCAGGAAAACAAAATTTATTTGGTTACTTAAAGAAAGACTGAAGTTAAAAAGGGATCAAAACAGAGAATTGAAGAGCAGAGGAGCAGAAGAGGGATCAAAAACTGAGCTCAAACAAAACCCAACTACTGAAAAGAAAGTATAAATAGATGCAGTCATTGTTTCTATGTAGCCCACCGATTTAAACATGTTTACAGGATATTATAAATGTTCTTATAAAGCCATATAACAGCCCAGCATGATTAAAAAAGTCTTTATTTAACCTGTGTTTAGTTTGATTAATCCCTCTGAAATCTCATCACAACAACATAAACTCAGGTTCATGTGAAACATTTAAATTCTAGTAAATAATCTGTTTAAAAGGCGCACACTGAGAGCCTTGACTTTTTACTAGATTTCAAGAGTTTTAGATTTAACTTTACAGTTTAAAATCAATCAGAACACTTGAAATTAGAAAGCACTCAAAAAGCGTGTGGCATGGCTGCTACATGACTGCATCCTTGCCTACAGGTAATGCGCACTTACCTTGATCTCCACGGTGCATGGTCTGTGCATTCGGTGACATGGTCTCTGAGTTTTAGTGCAGCTGATGGCGGCCGGGAGCTTGCGTTGTAAGATTACTCTGCCGGAGGCTCGTCAGGGTGGTGGTGCATCCACATACTGAGGCAGAGCCACGGTTTCAGAACTCTCTTCCTCCATGCTCTCCATTGTGCTCACCGTGTTGGCGCTCCTCTCTGCGTGTTAAGTATTTTTGCCTAGACACTACTATTTTAGCTTTGTTAACATATTTTAATGTCACTTTAATTCATGAAGTATTTATTTGCTGGTGATTAGGTCTGCCATTGCCTCCAAACAAACCACTGCTGTTTTGGCTTCTTTTTTTTTTGTTCTTTTTCCCTCTTTTCACATCGTTGGTTGTTTCAGTCTTCTTCTGGCTTCTCCCCCTTCATGTGTTCCTGTTTTGGCTGTGCTATTAAAGTCTCCTTCTCCTAATGGCTTGAAGCTTGCATGGCTTTCTGCCCTGCTCCCTTTATGCTGTTGGCCTTTTGGGGCTCTTCTCGCTCCAGTGTCAGTCTGTCAGTACTGGAGAGTTAGAGCAGTGCATGAACACGTTAAATGGGTCATTGTTTTTTAAAGTTTAATGAGTTAGTTTGGATTATGTTAGTTCCTTTTTTTGATTATTTTGGGGTATTATTATTGTGTTCAATTTAATTGTTTGTTTAATGACTGAATGCATCATTCTTTTAAGCAGATTTTGCTGGATATTAATGTGTTTTTTCCTTGTGTTCAGGTGCTGAGGTCCCATAGTGGCAATCTGGTACTTTCATGATTCCCTTTTTTTTGTTGGTGTGCAGTGTCACCGCTTATTAGTTTGAGGACCCCTCCCCCTATTAGGATCCCTTCCCTGCCGCATGGTAAGCCTCAGCCCTGTCCTGGAACCTCCTGCTTTGTGCCAATTTTAACTAATCTAGTATTGATGCACCAGTTAAACCTTTGAATATTTTGTTTAATTATTAAAGATTGGGGTTGTGTTTGGAAGTCGTTTTTGTTAATTTCATTTGAATTAATTTTGTCAATAAAATTTATTTTCTCTTCAAACTGAAACTGTTTCAAGCCCATGATGAATACGACCCTGTGTGACCTTGGTTATATATTTATTTGGTTACCATTAAGTTTAGAAAAGTGATTCCCAACCAGGGGTAGGTGTACCTCAAGGAGCACGTGGAAAAATTTAATAATTTATTTCCAACTAGAAGTACTGAGTTAAGCCTGTCAATAGAAAATTGTATGTGTGTACTGCAACTAGTTTTTCTGGGGAAACAATAACCTAAACTGAAAACAGCTGCCCACCTGCAGCCAGGAAAAAAAGGATACATGGCTGAAACATCCGGTTGCTCTTGATTCAGGAGAGGGTCAAGAGAAACCTGCAGAGAAACTACTTTGAGTGATTGTTCCTGATTTTTAAAGTTTAAATGCCTGTTTAAAAGGGTCTTATTTAAAGGAGCGTCGGTGTTTTGTGGTAAACTTTACAACAGTTACATACAACAAAGGCAGGTTGATTGTTTTGATTTTGTATCTATTAATTTAGATCACTTACTTATTTTGAAGGTAACATATTATTTATTATTATGTTTCATTTGAGTTAAAAAGAAGAACATTTCTGAGAACAAAATGTTCAAATTAAGGAGATGAAATAAAATATTTTTTATTTATAAATCAGTTGTGTTTTGTTCTGCTTTAGAAGAATCATTAACACTTATGAGTGAGGGGATACGCATGGCATGACAAAAGGCTCAGGGGGTACACAAGACAAAAAAGGTTTTGAACCACTAGTTTATGATTTCCTGGGGGCAAAATTACATTCTTACCTGAACCCTTACGCTACATGAGCCTCCTCCATGTTTCACAGTAGGTACAGTGTTCTTTTCTTTGTATGCTTCATTTTTGGGTCTGTGAACATAGAGCTGATGTGATTTACCAAAAAGCTCCAGTTTTGTCTCATCTCTCCAAAGGGCATTCTCCCAGAAGCTTCACCTCAGATCTCTTTGGAAGTTGTTCTGAGCTCTTTGGTTTCCATTTTTGTTATTTGTCTCTTCAATTTGTCATCAATTTTCCTCTTTTGTCCACGTCCAGGGAGGTTGGCTACAGTCCTGTGGACCTTAAACTTCTGAATAATCTGTGCAGCTATAGTCACAGGAACATCAAGCTGCTTGGAGATGGTCTTATAGCCTTTACCTTTAACATGCTTGTCTATAATTTTCTTTCTAATCTCCTGAGGCAGCTCTCTCCTTAGCTTTCTGTGGTCCATGTTCAGTGTGGTACACACCATGATACCAAACAGCACAGTGACCACTTTTCAGCTTTTAAATAGGCAGACTGACTGATTACAAGTTTGAAAACACCTGTGATGATAATTACAGGACACACCTTAGTTTATCATGTCCCTATGCTCAAATCATTTTCAATATTTCTATGGGTACCATCATTTTTGATCAGACCATTTTATTTCTTTTTAAAATCTTCAAAATTCAAAAGCAATGTTTGTTTATCATTAGTTAATTTTCAGTAAACTTTTATTTATTATAACTTTTGAAGAGGCAAATGCATTCATGGTTTTTGCACCATTCATATTTTTGAATATGAATGAATAAACAAGTATTTATTATACAATTTGATATGATTGAAAATATGCAATGTCTGTGGTGGCCAAGGGCGAATGATAGATAGGAGACTGCCCTCCTTCCATCAGAGCATTAATGACATCTGTGCTGTGTGGAGCTGTCAGGATCAGTGAAGGTTACTTTAGTATTTAAACTCTTTTGTTTTTGCTTTCTGCTCTCTCTGTTTTTGTTGTTGATTCTTCAGTCAGTTTAACAATCTGAGGACATTTAAAGACAGACAACTTCAACTTTAAACTGAACTTTTTATTATTCCACATCAGTCAGAACAACAACAACACACCGACACGACTACAATAAGTTAATGTTCAATCAAAATTAACATGACAATCAATGATCAAAGATCTCAGACTGACACAGCTACAAGTTTTAAACATAGAAATACAACAATACAAATACAATATAAAATACAACGGTCTCAACCAGACAAAGAGACAGAACACTTCAGTCAAAGTAAACATGATGAACAATAATCAAAGATCTCAGACAGTAAACAGATAATATTAGCAGCAGAGTTTCAGCTCTTCAGTTCATTAACATGGTAACGATTTGGCACAGATGAAGTATTTATGGGTCGAACATGGAAAATTCTCCCAACCACCTAAAAAATAGAAGAATGAAAAAGATCCAGATTATTAAGAGTAAACAAAGAGGTGAAAGAAGAAGCAGTGACAATGAGGAGTGAACTTCAGAGCTTTGTTACAGAGACAGGATCATTGAAGAGCCAACATGTTTCTACCGCTAAGGTCTCAGTCAGGGCTGAGTTAACTCTGGAACTAAAACTCCAGAGTGGACACTGAGCCTTACTGCTGGACTTCCACTGAGATCATTTTTACAGCCATGAAAACTTTAAGAGTTTATTTTGGACAGAATAATAACTTATTTTAAAGCTGCTTCATAGAAACAAGCTGCTGACTCTTGTATGATGTTTCACTGACTTGTTGGGATGAAACACATTTTTGACTTTCTCATAATTTAATCTCAAAATGCTTTAAAAGCCTAATTTTTGAACCACCTAAACAATTTTTTTTCTCTGTGGCAGAACCTCCACATTCTTTTTAAATGTCAGATTTCACCTCCCCTTAAAAATACTGTTAACAAAAACAACAGGGTTGTTTATTACGGAGCCCCTAAAGGGACATGGGGGTGAAAAAAAACAAAAAAACAAGGAACTTTAGCAAGAACTCGCAAAAGAATCGCAGGATCTCGCAATCATTTTTGCGAGATCTTGCAAAGTTTTTTATCCTTTTAAACCAGCGTCAATGAACTGGAAGTAATCCGATTAAAGTCCTCTTTTGGTGGTGTGGTGCGTTCATGTTGTTGTGTTTGTTTTTCTACCGGTTCATTGACGCTGGTTTAAAAGAAAAACAAAAACTTTGCGAGATCTCGCAAAAAAGATTGCGAGATCCTCCAATTCTTTTGTGGGATTTTGCAAAAGTTCCTTTTTTTTTTTTTCTCCACCCCTCAATTGTTTTTCACCCCCATGTCCCTTTAGGGGCTCCGTAGTTTATTTGGTAAAAGTTTGGGTGTAAAATGCACTTTTAGGCTGTCTCCTCAGGTATTAATCTGTGTGACAAATAGCCAAAAAAATGGTAAATCTTATGAACATCAGTCCTTATGAATAATAAGTTTTTAACATTGGTCACAAATATGAAGTAACACCAGAAAAAGCATAGTCGTCTGAGAAAGTTCATTATGTCTATGGGGATAATATGCTTAAACTTTCTTTTTTAATAGACAAGCAAGGTTCTTAACTCCAAACCTTTACATGTTTCAATGAAGGAAGGCGGAAGAGCTCCATCAAAACATGTAAAGGTATGGAGTTAAAAACCTTGCTGTCTGTTAAAAACAAAGCATGTGCACATCAGAGAAGGTATATTTGAGAGCTTTTTTCTAACCTTTTATGGAACTCAAAACATTTTATTTCTTCTTGAACTGATACAGTTCTGAGGATTTGTAATGTGTACCTAATGTATTGGCCAGTCAGTGTATTCATTTATATGTACATTTTTATAATTATTCCTGTCCTGCAGTGATGAACAACAAACTCTGGGGCTGTTCTGTCTGAAGTAATGAACAAACGCTCACTTATACATGTGACCAAGAGCTCTGTGGGCGGAGCCAAACAGGTGTGTGGACTCACTTGTAGCACGCAGGTAAACACAGGAGTTTTCAGGGACGCTGCGTCGATATCCCCATCCATTATAGTGGAATGGCATTTCATCTGCCCACACCCATATTCCCTGCTGAGACAAACAGAGTGTGAGGATTTTCATCTCCATCAGCTGATCATCTGAACCTGAGCCCACAGTGTGGATGCTGCCCCCTGTTGGGCTGCTATGTTACAGCAGCAGTAAAGTCAAAAGAAGATTAAGACATTTATTTTAACTAACAGCAGAAGTTTTTCTGTATTATAAGTAGGATAGCAAAACATGGTTATAGTTCAGACAGGACACAGAGTCTATATTACTAACAGGCCAGCATTTCATTGTTGATTAATTGTTTTGCAGCGGTGATTTAACAACAGCTGATACAGAGCTAACTGACGGCTAGCTGCTTGCTGCTAAGGTGCCATTGGCTAAATACATTCAGACGGTCTTATTTAAGCAGATCTAGTCTGCTGACTCAGGAGCTGCTTACACTTCGCATCCGGATAACAAGCGCTGAACATGAATAACTGCATTAAGCTCAATTAAAAAAAAAAAGCTCAGGTGTGTTTTCTTGACAAAGTGATCCTGACATGTTTATGACATAAAAAGATGAAGGTCAATGTTAGATGAAAAACAAAGTCTTGGGTGTTAGTCTTAAAACTGGACAATCTTCAACCAATGTTTGGAGAGGGCGGATTTTCACCTGAACCAGACTCACCTGCACGTAGAATCCTCCTAACCAGGCCTCATCCACACCTGCTTCGGCTGAGAGGTCTTGCAGGAACCCGTACTGCCAAATTGACGGCGTCGAGGCCAAGTGAGCACCGTGACTGTAACAGTCCCTCTATTGGACACAAGGGGGCGCACAAGGACTCAGACAGACTGACCAATAACAAACCATCATGGACTCAAACATTCAGAAACAGCTGTTTTAAACATTTTGACCTGTGAACACATCTGAAAAACTTCAAACAGGCAGAAGGAGCTGAAGTCTGATTGAGGAGGTTTACTCAACAACACGGTCTTCATGAAGCTCATCTGTGTGGACCATCTCCTCTGTTTGAGGAGCAGGTTTAAAATATCCTGAATGAATGAAGTTTATCAGAGGGAGTTCTCAGCCACATGTGATTATTGATAAACATGTTAATCTGTCCTTACCACAGCATCAAACCAGGTCCTTCTGGTGGTGAAAATCTTGTGGCAGAAACCAGACTGATAAGACCATCCAATAGAGCATGGAGAGGAACGAGCTGAAGACGCACGCAGAAATCAAGAGAAAATTATTTTAATTAATCAGCAGATATTCAGAGATCTTGGTTTAAACTGGTACAAAAAAAAAAAACATTAATGTGTCTGTAACTATGAGCTGAAAAAAGATGGACGACATGACAAAGTGAAGCCAAAACACTCAGAGCGCCCCCTGCTGACTGCCTGCAGTCAGGTCACTCATAAGCTCCGCCCACTCTATGTTAACAGAGGACACATGGCTCAAACTATAAAATCGGTTAAAAGTATTTCAGTTGGGTTTTCTGTCTTTATGTCTGATCTAATCACGAGGGTTTATTGTTCAGTATCTGACAAATTTACTTTGATTTTCTTTTCTCATATCAAAACAAAAAAATAATAAAAAGTGACATTACCTTCAAGACTCTCTGGCTGCTCAGACTCAGCTGCTGCTCAAACACAAACAGGAAGTTAGAGATGACAGGGTGCAAACAAAAATGAAATTAGTGATTAATGACTCATAAAAACCAATAAACTTACTCAATGACGTGTTTCCACCCTCCTCACCATCTATGAGTTCAGGGACTAGATCTTCAGGCAGCTCCTGCTCTTCCTCTTTGACCATCATCCTCATCATCTCCTCCTGAGGCTCTGAAACATCTACAGCAGAGTCACAGACACACCCAGACAACGTTAGCTTGTTCTGAAGGAGCAGTTTAAGGCACATATTTAAATATCTGATGTAGTCATTCAATGACTGTTTACTTGTTAATGGATTAAATAAAGTACAAAAAAAATCAAAATGTCTGAAGATTCAATGATCAGTTAAAGTCGGCTCCTGTCTCTGAATCAGTGTTTAAGCTAGGGTCGGTAATTTTGGAAAACTAGCATGAATTTGAATGTAGCATCTCCTCGGGCTCTGTCTAGCCCCTCCCACCCCTCTTCCAAAAAGACATCCCCCTGCTCATATGCAAGAGCGCATAGCACAGTAGTAGTAGTTTCATTTGGCTGTAAAACTACAGAATTTTCCATAGTTTACCTATCTTTCCCCCTCTTTTCCGCCTTCCTCCTGTATTAGTATTCTACTATATCAATCTATATATGTATTTCTCATATGTATTTTTATTTATACACAGTTTGTGTGTTTTCTGGCTTCAGTACTTACCTACAGGCAGATTCTGGTTTTCAGCTGGAGCCGCAGAGACAAAAAACATGTGGAGAGTTTGTGTGTTTTCTTTTGTCTGGGAGTATAGATGTGTGCAATTGTTGTAGGCTAGTGTGTGAGTGTGTGTTTCTGTGTATGTGTGTATTTTCTCACCTGCAGATGCAGCACACAGCAGGATGCAGAGGACCAGCACAGGTGTCATGGTGATGATCAGCTGATTGTTGTGGTCAGAGTATCTTCAGTCTCACCTTCCAGGTAACTCTGATCTGATGGAGGTGATGAAGCCTCTGATATACTCAGACTGGAGGCTGGAGTGGGCGGAGCCTCTGCAGTGTTACCACACTGACCTGATTGTGTGGGCGTGTGAGCTTTATCAGACTTGTCCCTCACACGGATCACGTGGCTGATTGTTGGTTGTAATTTTATAGATGATTACAAATGAACACTGATTCAGAACAGGACTGAAATTTGATCCTTGACTTTATTGAGGACACAATAGGCAGAGATAAAAAATTATGGTCTTAAAAATGTGCAGCCAGCATATACGAATGCTGGCTGCACATTTGTCCCTGCTTAATATGAATGTATCAAAGTTAGACCTCTTGAGATGTGACATCCCATTTTCAAGAGGGACCTCATATCTATGTGGTGCTGGAGAAAATTACTATAGATGTATCAACCATGGATAGAGAGATCATATTAATATCTACATTAACAGCTATAATGATTATGAACTGAAATGTTTCTAATGAAATGTCCAAAATGTGCATTGTCTGTAATTGTAGTTTTTGAGGATTCGTGACTCCACAGCAGCAGGCACCTGAATCCCAGACCCCCTACAAGACAAGAGCCAGAAACAAGTACAGGAGAAAACAAAAGGGGCAAAGGCAGATATGGAGAGAGAGAGAGAGATAGAGCCCAATGTGCCAGATCCCCCCGGCAGTCTAACTGAGGGATTCCACTGGATGCGTATCTGGTCCTTCTCAGCTCCGCTCCGTCATCTGACGCGCGTCAACTCCCACTGGATCCGTCTTGGAGAATTGCGGCTCCGCCTTGCAGCGGGTCTACGAGCTCACAAAGTATTTTGTGGTTTTGCACCTCCAAAATCAAAAGCTCCTCATCCATGGTGAAGTGGGGTGAGACTGAACTTTTGACATCAGGTCTGTCTCCGCCCTAAATGACGCTTTTCCAGGTACAATACTTTTCCATTGTTGACACGGTTTATTTTATTTTGAAACATCTACGGATATTTTATTTTGTGTTTGTGCTCAACTTCCTGTCCCGCACGATATTCTGTGTGCTAAATTGCTGCACCGTGGTCCGGCATCCGGCAAAAATAGAAGCTCTGCGTATCTGCTCCGTCTGCCGGAGGCCGGCGGAGCAGATACGCAGCCGTGACGGAGCCGTGCCGCAGCTGGTGGAAGTACACGTTGCTTATAATGGAAACGGATCGGCTCCGCTGCCGCAGCGGAGCGGAGACGGACCGGATACACATGCAGTGGAATTTGGGCTTAAGCCTATTGCATCTTAACTATGAGTCTAATTACAATGTGTAAGCTGGTCCCTAACTGAAAGCTTTATCAAAGAGGAATGATCTAAGTCTAACCTTAAAGGTAGAGAGGGAGTCTGACTCCTGAACTGTGGTCGGTAAATGGTTCCAGATACGAGGAGCCTGGTAACTGAAGGCTCTACCTCCCATACTACTTCTGGAGATTGATGGTACTACAAGCTCTCTAAAGGAGACATATCATGCTGATGCATGATTTAATACTTACATATAATAAAATAAATTTCAAAACAAGACCTTACACCCCCTTAATTTTCAAAAAATGAGATATTATATTTTTTCTGATATCCTAGAACGAGATTTGATGCCTCTGAAAATAGGTCATTGCGAGATGTCCGCGAGATTTAAATCGTCTTGAGGTCCGAGGTACCTTTCTTTTTATTGGAGTAATCTGATAAAACACTTCCTCCTCTGTGATGTCCGTCAGCCCCAAACCCTCACCGAGGAACACATCCAGCAGCAGGGGTATAAACCTCCCTCGCTCACACTCCCTCATTACTAGCTCTGGCCTGTAGGGGGACTCAATACGCGGTCACTGCTTTGAGCCTGCCGGAAAATACAGTAGAAGAAGAAGGACAGGCTGGCTCTACCCCCAAGAGAACTGACCAATCAGAGCACAAAGGGCTGTGACGTTGCAAGGTAACTTTAGGTCATCCTGAGATCCGAGCGTTTCAACAAGCGCTTGATAATGGCCTAAAATGAGGATTTTGAGAACACTATTGTGGGGCAATGAAGGAACTAAATGACTTGTACTGAGGGCAGAAATGCTTTACAGGCATCCTAGTCTGGCATAGTGAAGAGGAGAAACAAGCATGATATGCCCTCTTTAAGATAAACTGGTGCCTGTCCACTGAGAGTGTTAGAGGTGAGAATGTTAAGTCTAGGCTTATTTAACACTGAACCCAAGAGCAAGATTCAAATACACAACAGATAAATGCTGGTTTAATGGATTTTTTTTTACAGAAGGTTGATAGATGGAAGTCAGTTGCATGGGGGAATGGGCTGAGTTGAGCAGGTGGGTAATATTGGGGGAAAGGGGGTAAAGGCGGATGAGCCTATGTCTGTTGTCCAACCTGTTGAATCCAGAGGGCAGAGTTGATAAGGATGTCCAGGCCATAGTTGTTCACAGGGTGTTATCTGGATAGAAATTATCCAGATTTTGAAATCACTTTTTCAGCTATCCAAGATCAGGAAATCCGTTTTACTTTTATCCCAGTTGTTCAAAGCAAAGCTGGATTGGATCGGACCAAACCCAGATAATGCTTGCTCTAAATTAGACTACATATTACTCTGAAGTCTGCTGTTGGCTGACCTGCCACTATTTTGATTTACAAAACGGAAAATATCTCAACAGAAGTCCTTAATTATTGGCTTCATTCTATTCACCAAAGGAAGTAGTAGTTGTAATTTCCATGATAGTGCAAGTAAAGGTATTTTTTGAAGCATTAGTAATATTTTCAGGAGGGAAAGGGGACTAACAGCCTTCATTAGCAGATTTATGTAACTATAAACTTGTCTGTTGTAAAGTAATTTAAGTCAGTGAGCTTTAAACCAGCAGCCTTCATGTTGTGAGGCACGTGCACCAGTGTGCTGCCCTCCTTTTCTCTACCATCTACTAAATGATCACCTCCTCCCTCTTCTGTCTGGTTGGTTTAATCAGTTTTGTATTGATATATTATATGTGCTGCCCTTTGGCAAACTTTTTGTTTTAAACTTGTCTCATAAAACAATTGATGTCCTGTAATAAACGTCTCAATGATTCACTGTATGTGCACACTTTGCCTTGAGTACCATGCTGCCCTGCAGTATTAAATGGAGTTTAATCATCATTTGGAAGTATTATTTTGAATATTAAGATCATTAGTGTTTGATTAAGACAAACCTGTCTCTTATGTGCCCACTCCTGGAATTCCTGAACAGTCAAATTAATAAACATTATTAAAAAAAGCCTCTTTAAGTTGGCAGTGTGTGCCAATCTAAGCTGCCAACTATCATCCAGCAGTAGTCAAAGAAGAGAAAATCATGATTTTAGTGGCTCAAAAGTCATCTACAGTAACAACTGATGATGAAATTTTCCAAAAGAAAACCATGCAAGTGTTTTACCCCGTGGCTACAGTAATATGAAGGCTGTTTGTTTTGTCAGAGGCTCAGGTTTCCCATCACTGGTTAGTAATAGAGAGCTTACAGTAATGACAGTCCTGATAAAATAAGTCAAATAGAAACCTCTTTGTGTGTAAGTTGATGACCACTGAGATGTATACAGATCATTTTTAAGTTTGCATTTTCAATGGGTGACCTGAGGGTTTCTCTCTTGAAGAGAAACGCTGCTCTGGATGATGCTGAAGGTGTTCTCTGAAACGTAATAAGGGGTTACATGTTTAGGAAATGACGTGATCGTGACGTGGTTCTATTTTATTTTATTATGACTTCTGGGAAACATGAGGACACAGGGTTGGTTTTTCAAGACTCATTGATGGTAAACCTTAACAAAATGACTTTATGGTCCCTTTGTTCACGTTCAGCTGAATCTGTGTCAGTAATTGTGCAACGAAGAAAGATAATATTTTTATATCAGTCAGTTTAGATCATCGTGCTCCTGTCAGTGTTTCCTTATTGCAGAGAAACTGTCCGCCCCTGGTAAAGGCTCACGTTCAGCTGTGTATAAAGAGGAAGGGTGGTGGCTCTTATCAAACTGGAGCGCTGGCGGAGACTCAGCTTGAAGATTAGACTATATCTCTGACTGACTGTCAGCCTGCCAGCAGCTTCAGCTTCCTCCTCATCATCTTCATCATGAAGGCTCTCCTGCTGCTCTCCTTTCTCGCCCTCTCGGCTGCAGCAGGTCAGATTGTTTTATCATTTAAACTTTTGTTCTTGCATCATTTTGTTTAAGGTTCATATTCTGGTGTGTGAGGAGGCTTCTGCCTATTTAACCCTCTGGACCTCTGGATCGAAAGCCAATGATGCCATCCTCTCAACCATGCTGCAGCCAGACACTTCAACAGCCACTCAGGGTCTTCAAGGAGAAGCCGGCTCAGACTCACTCGTTCATCAGAAGCAGGAAGGGGGGTTGTTAGCCGGAGATCAGACAGCCACCACAGACAGGTACTCTGCATCAGGAACAGAAGACAAGGTCGGCAACCAGGGATCAGGCGAGTGAGTAAGTACAGGACAGAAACTGGTCGATAACTTGTGGTCAAGCCAAGGATCAGACGAGAAGGGCAGAAACAGGAACAAAGCAGGTTGGCAACGGGTGATCAGTCCGGTTTGAAGGTCTGGATTGTTAGGCATGAGAGTGAGGACGATCTGACGACTGGTGATCATTGAGCTGGGGTTTAAGTAGGCAGTGCTGATTGCAGAGTGACAGGCTGAGGTGGGCTTTACGCAAGTACGAATTTGTAAGACTCCGGTAAAATAATCTAATAATAATTGACACACGGAGACGTGTATTTGTCCATGACTCTGCATCTTTTTTGAAAACGGGTCTGCAGGTGGATATCTCAGTATTCGTCTTCATGCCGTCGTTGGTATAAACAGATAAGTCCGGGAAAGATGGTGACCTTGTAGCACCCCTCCTCCTCCTTGCCCCCCAACCCACGCTGTCACACACACCAACAACAACAATGACGGCGGCTGGGCTGATTCTGATCTTGATCTTGCAGCTACAAATATTGCTACAACTTTTATACCAACATTTGCTCACAGAACACCAACAACACCAGCTACAGCAACAACAGCAACAAGTGCTCATGCAGAGACGCAGCATTTTACGCACGCACAAGCACTTGTTGACGTGGAATCCACCTAGGAGCAGAACCAGATGGGCAACCTGACGACAGTTTTGGGTGGAACCTGGGAGAACGATTTTGCATTGTCATGTAAATGCACAAGTCTATGTACAATACAATGTGTAAACAGCAATACATGTTTTGATGCCGACGCCAATACAATACAGGGCTGTCCTCATGTGAGGAGGACCATAATCACTCTCAAATAAAGTACTAGTTTAGGCTGTTTAATTATTGAGGGGCAGTTCAGTTTTGTTGTCATCCTCCTTTCTCCTAATTGAACTGTGACCCAGCAAAGCAAACTCATCAGGCCCTTCTGCAGCTTCAGCCATCCGTCCCAGACACCTCTCATTTCTTGGAAGAGTTTCTTCTTTCATAAGAACAATGTCTTTCACTTTCAAGTTGTTCTGAAGAACATAGTACATACTACTATCCAAGCAAAGTTTAGGAGCTACACCCTTCTCCATCCGCTCCAGACAAAGCTTCCAGGGGAGGTAAGGCAACACTTGGCTTCATTAAAATGAGATGCAATCAGGCAATTTCTGTAACTCTCAATGAGTCTTCTGCACCTGTTCACAGGTATTTCGGCCCATCACTCCTCATGAGCAAACCACTCCAGCTGTCTCAGGTTTAAAGGGTGTCTTCTCCAGACTGCTTGTTTCAGTTCCTTCCATTTGCTCCCACCAGCTCTCCTCCATTAGAGCATGATTTTGACCTTGTTGACGTCCCCCAGTGTTTCCACCTTTTTACATCCGCTGGGAGGTTATGTTATTGCCGGCTTCTGTTTGTTTTTTTTTTGTCAGTTTGTTTTTTTTTTTGTTTGTTTCTCTGTTAGCAAGATAACTCAAAAAGTTATGGATGGATTTCATGAAATTTTCAGGAAATGTCCAAACTAAAATAGATATCATTATGAATCCAACTTCTGATGGTATGTTTTCATGGTCAAGGAATCTAAATATTTAGAAGAAATAAAGGTAGGACTAATATTTATGGTGAAAATCACAGTACAGTTGAGGACTGTGGCACTGAGGTCTGCCCTCTCCAAGTGCTTTTTTAGTTCTTGCTGCTGTCACAGCAAAGTATGAACTGGCCGGCTTAGGGGAAGTTGTTCAAAAGGTGTAATCTGGATCAACAATATTGAGATTTTTAAATCCATTTTTTTGCTATCCAGGAACACGTAATCTTACTTTTATCAAAGTTGTTCAAAGTAAAGTTGAAATGGGATCAGTCTGATCCACATCCAAACTTTTCAAGGTTACCAAATCTGGAAAATGACTGCTCTAAATTAGACTTCATGTCACTCTGAAGGTGGCTAGGTGTGCAAAAAAACTGATAGAATAGCCTGCAGGGGTCACTTTAGGGGTATTTCTTTTAAGAAACACAAAGAAAGCACAGAAATAGGGATGGGAATTGGTAAGACTTTAACGATACCAATGCTGTTAACGATCCTGCTAATCGATCCAATTCTTTAACGATTTCCTTATCGATTCCTGTAGATTTTGCGTGTGGGCAAATGTTGGCCTGTAGATTTTTAGCATCAACAGTGTTAAACACACGTCACAGCATAGATAACTGCTTCTGCAAGTTACTGGTGTTTCTACTCACTTAAGGTTGTGCAGTGGGCGCCTTTTGTAAAAAATGAAGCCACAATTCTGACGCTTCTAAACCCTGTCAATTGAAGGAATTGATAAGGGAATTGATTAGCAAAAATAATGATAATGATAAATAATGATATCGATTCTTTGAAGGGGCCGTTAACGATTCTCAACCAGAATTGGTTTTCGATTCCCGTCCCTACACAGAAAGTAGAAATATCCCATTTTTCAAGCCTTTGACTAGCCTGACCACATCTGTCCAACAAAAAAAAAATTAAAAGCAAATATACATTCCATGTTCTTCAAATTCAAATTTAAAATTTCAACCTATAAACATTAAAAAACACCCACATTTAGCTTCTTTTGAGGAATGACCAAGCCCTCCTTTCAGGAGAAGGATCTCAAGATGCTATAGAGCCTTTAAATGGAGTTCTGAAGAGCCTCAACTACATGCAAGTGGATCCATAAGATTCAAGATATTGCTGAAACAGGATATTGCTGTTATTGTGTGTTATATTTTTATCTTGAAATCCACCCTAAATTCACCAAGCTGGGATCAGAATAATCCAGATTTTTTGGTACAGTTATAACAGTCCTATTCAACAGTTGTGAACAACAAAATCTAAGGTTTTGATCCAGATTAAAACTAAAATTGGATTATGTGATCTAATCTGATGTCAGAATCCATGTTTTGGTTTTGAACAACCCATTATCAAGAATTGATCCAATCCATTAACCAAAACCTTGGGAATTATCTGAGCAGCTGCCTAAATGCTTTCAGGAAGTATCAGGGTCACAAGTGTGTTCCTTCTTTCTTGATTGGAGTCAGAGCAGATAATTATATCTTTCATCATTATCCTGTTGGAGGACCCATGACCTGCGGGTGAGACCAAGTTTTCTGACATGCAGCACATTTCACTCCAGAATGTCTTGATAGTCTTGAGATTTCATTGTACCTGCACAGATTCAAGACACCCTGTGACAGTTGCATCAAAGCAGCCACAGGACATAACTGAGCCTTCTCCATGTTTCACAGTAGGTACAGTGTTCTTTTCTTTGTAAGCTCCATTTTTGTGACTGTGAACATAGAGCTGATGTGACTTACCAAAAAGCCCCAGCTAGTCTCATCTGTCCAAAGGACATTCTCCCAGAAGCTTTGTGGCTTGTCATGGAGATTGGCAAATTCCAGTCTTACTTTGTTTTGATTATCTTTCAACAGTGACGTCCTCCATTAATTCCATTTTGGCTTTAATTCTAAAGGATGGTGCAATCTGGTACTGATGAACCTTGGCCTTGGAGTTCACTTCTAATCTCTTTGGAAGTAGTTCTGAGCTATTTGGTTTCCATCCGTATTATCCGTCTCTTCAGTTTGTCATCAGTTTTCCTCCTGCAGCCACATCCAGGGAGGTTGGCTACAGTCCTGTGGACCTTAAACTTCTGAATAATCTGTGCAGCTGTAGTCACAGGAACATCAAGCTGCTTGGAGATGGTCTTATAGCTTTTACCTTCAACATGCATGTCTAAACAGCACAGTGGCTACTTTTCATCCTTTAAATTGACACAGATTTCATCAACCATTGAAGAAGTCAATCAGGATTCCTCCCTGTTATCTGGTGTTTGCCTGCACATAACTGCATCGAGAAAATAAATATTTCATATATACCAAAAATGACTGAAACTACTACCCTGACCCATTTTCCCTTTTTCTGCTGTCAGACTCACAGACTGTTACTTCTAGGGCTGTCAGCTTATAATCGATATTCAAATAACCGTTCCAACGTGGGGATAAATATCTGTAACTGACAAGTAGATAAATACTTGAATGTGAAATATTGAGTGTTGCAGCACATCAGGGCACCTGGAGGGCAGGCAAAATAACAGAATATCTTTGGTTTTTGGTTTTGTGTGTTTGAAAACAAGTTTGATTATTATGAAAACTGACAGCCTTAGTCCCTTCCTTGCTGAGGATGTCTCCGTCACTCCCCTTGTCTTTGTTACTTAAAGGAAAAGTTCGGTTCCTGCAACTTTTACATTGTTTATAGAATGAAGAACAACAATATACTCACCCAGAAGGCTTTCCTGATGCAAACGGTGCTTCGGGAGATATTTAGATCCAAAATCGAGCAGCGGACATCGATATAATGGTAGCCTGTAGGGCATAGATCGCTGCTCCTAAAAACTGCATTAATCGTCCAAAAACTCATGTTTTTCACCAATATTCCGTCATGATTTGCTCCGAAAGGACCGCCATTGCAGCCTGTGTCTCTCCACACAGCGCTGTGTGGCTGAACTAACCTCTGAACTGACGAGCTGTTTACATGCCCTTTGCGCATGCGCAGTACTCTCTGGAGCGTTGCGATCGCTTCCTTATCTGTATATCTGTATACTGTGGCTCCAAACTGTAAGGACGTCCATCATATTCAAAGTCCTCCTCCACAACATCTTCATCCCATAGACATTCGTCCATTTTGCACAAAACTGGAAGAAGAAAGTTGATTTGTAGCTGCCGATCTTCCCCTGAAACAATGAGCCGCACTGCGCATGCGCAAAGGGCATGTAAACAAACTCGTCAGTTCAGAGGTTAGTTCAGCCACACAGCGCTGTGTGGAGAGACACAGGCTGCAATGGCGGTCCTTTCGGAGCAAATCATGATGGAATATTGGTGAAAAACATGAGTTTTTGGACGATTAATGCAGTTTTTAGGAGCGGCGATCCATGCCCTACAGGCTATATCGGTGTCCGCTGCTCGGTTTTGGATCTAAATATCTCCCGAAGCACTGTTTGCATCAGGAAAGCCTTCTGGGTGAGTATATTGTTGTTCTTCATTCTATAAACAATGTAAAAGCTGCAGGAACCGAACTTTTCCTTTAATAAAGTCAGCCTCGCTGTGACTAATCTAATCAAGCAAGCCAGTAAAATTACCATTTACAGAGCCTGATCTGTGCTTGGACTGCGTTGTATATCGTAGTAAAGTCAATAATGTCAGGCTGAGCAAATTGGCACAAAACTCCATACAATGCTCAAGATATTATTTGTATCAGCCTAATTTTTCATTTAGAAACTATGGTGGGTTAAATTAAAATATTCAGTGCTGCTGGAATTGTAATTTCCCTGAAGGAGTCCTTCCAAGGCATAACTAAAGTTCTGTCCTACTCAGGAGCAGCGACTTCCTGTATGGCTGATCTTTTTCTAATTACACAAAATCACAACCTCAAAGTTATTCCCTGCAGAGTAGATCATCTGTTGAAAACTCAGAAAGTGATAATTCACCTTCTTAAGGCCTGTTTTGCACAAAGGAGCACATCTGGGATCGCCTTGGATCATTTGATATGTTTCACCAGTCCATCTGGGAAAACTGCTGTTAGCATCTATGCTAATATCTGTATGAGCAGTCACTTGCTGTCTAGCTCGTAGCTTGTTTTTTCCTCTTCCTGCTCCATTTGGCCGTGCTGCTTTGAGCTACTCACAACCGTAGATTGGAGCTCAGCAAGATGGATCTTCATGTTTACAGACTGAATCAGGCAGATCCAGCTACACTGCAATGTTATGGAACACCAGCTTGTACCACAAACCCTGATGTTTTTGATCAGAACTTTAAGGGGCTAAAATATTTTCAAAATGTAATCATATCATTGTTGCAGGGACAGCCAACTGATTTAAAATTTTGTGGCTCTCTTTTAATAACATAAATACCTGAGAATTAAATATTAGATTATAATTCAGTAAATCAAAATATATTGTTTACAAACTTGAAAAAAGACAAGTACATCATTTTCATCAAATAATCCACCAGAAAGTTATACTCTCTGGCCACTTTGTTGGGTATACCAGACCAACTACTCCAAGAAGTTCAGCCAGTCACATGGCAGCTACTCAGCGCATTCAGGCATGTAAACATTATCAAGACAACCTGCTGAAGTTCAACATGAGCATCGGGATGGAGAGGAGAGTTGATCTAAGAGAGCTCACATTTTTCCTTGACTCTGATTGGTCCAATGATCTGCTTTGTGGTGATTGGTCTGTTCAGCACTGCTTAGCACCATGTTGTCAATGACTCAACATTCATTCTAGGGTCTCTGGGCTGCACCAGGCTTACCAGTCTGAGCTAATGATCTTAAACTTAGGATGAAATGATGATGGGTCGTCACAGGAGCTGTTTCTTGAACTGGAGGAATGAGTCGTCCAGGCAGCTGCTGGTTCCTCAGAAACAGGCAGAGACGTCCTGCTGCCACAGACATTTGTTATTGTGAATAAGAGCGCTCTGTCACATGGAGGAGGTATTAAAACATACTGAAGGCCAGGGGGTAAATATAATAAAACATAATCAACTTTATATTTATTTCAAAAAGTATGAGAAGTATAAGAAGCTGCTGAAGGCTTTAATAAAAGTCAAAGTAAAGACTTGACATGTTGATTTGGAGGAAACAGAAAGGCATCAGAGCATTAATGAAGAAACATGCTGAGGGACATCTGTGCTGTGTGGAGCTGTCAGGATCAGTGAAGGTCACTTCAGCATTTCAACTCTTTTGTCTTTGCTTTCTGCTCTCTCTGTTTTTGTTGTTGATTCTTCAGTGAGTTTAACAATCTGAGGACATTTAAAGACAGACAACTTCAACTTTAAACTGAACTTTTTATTATTCCACATCAGTCAGAACAACAATCACACTCCAACAAGTTCATGTTCTGTCAAAATTAACATGACAATCGATAACCAAAGAATCTCACTCTGACCCATATACAAGTTTAAACCATAAAAAATACAACTGTCACAACCAAACAAAGTGACAGAACACTACAATCAAAGTAAACATGATAAACAATAAACAAAGATCTCAGACAGTAAACAGATATTACAAAAGACAAGCAGCAGAGTTTCAGAACACCAGTTTTTCAACATCCTCCTCGTTTGGCACAGACATATTGTCTGGTGTCATAACACGGAGCATTCACCCAACCGTCTGAAAAACAGAAGAAAGAAAAACAGTCAGATTGATAAGAGTAAACAAAGAGGTGACAGAATAAACAGTGACAATAAAGAGAGAAGTTCAGAACTTTATTACAGCGACAGGATCATTGAAGAGCCAACATGTTTCTACCTCTAAGGTCTCAGTCAGGGCTGAGTTAACTCTGGAACTAAAACTCCAGAGTGGACGCTGAGCCTTACTGCTGGACTTTAACTAAGATCATTTTAACAGCTGTGTTTAAGTTTAAGAGTTTATATTAGATGGAACAATAACTCATTTTAAGCTGCTTCATAGAAACATGCTGCTGACTCTTTCACTGATGTTTCACCGACTTTTTGGGATTTACCTTTTCATAGTTCAATCTCAAAATGCTCTAAAAAACTGAATTTCTGAACCACCTTAACAAAAAGTGTTCTCTGTGGCAGAACGTCAAAACCCTAAATACATTGTGTTATGTATGTGTATGTATATGTACATTTTTATAATTCTTCCTATCCCGCAGTGATGAACAACAAACTCTGGGAGCTGTTCAGTCTGCACAAACGTTCACTTAAACATGCGTGACCAAGGGCTGTGTGGACTCACTGTCATTCTCCAGGTAGACACAGGAGCTTCCAGTGGGACTGTACTGGTTCGCCCATCCATTATAGTCGAAGCTCTGTCCATCTGACCACACCCATCGATACTGCAGAGACAAACAGAGCGTTAGGATTTTCACCTTCATCAGCTGATCATATGAACCTGTGATCCAGAGTGTGACTGCTGCCTCTTATTGGGCTGCTGAGTTGCTGCAGCTGTCAGAGGTCTTTTACTTTGGAAAACAAGATTAAGAGAGAAATCATGTTTTAAATGACTGTGACAGTGAACACTTTTGCACCATTAAACACCACATCAAATATAAAATGACAATAATAACGTTTTGGACTCTGTTGTTATCAAACTAGAATGTTGAAGCTCCCTGTCACTTCATACAGCCAAAACATAGTGATAATAACAAGTGAGATAATTGCAGGGATAATTTATTTTTGTCTGCACAGTTTTTTTTATCACAAGTCTCTTGATCATCGGTCATTGCCCCTCACACAGACATCCACAACTCTTCTATTTAAAGAAGAGCAAGGACCCCAATCTTGCACTTCTAAGAGACCTGTGTCCTTTTTTAATGTGGATGTCAAAATTTTATCCAAAGTGCTAGCAACTCATCTAGAAAAGATTCTTCCTACCATCATATCAGAAGAACAGAGTGGTTTTATCTCCAGCTTTTTATGCCAGCTCCAGTCTGATATTAAACTCGTATTGTCACTTTATGCAGATGACCTGCTTTTATATATATTAGATCCACTAACCAGCGTTACGTCAATACTATCCATGTTAAAGAATTTGTTCTCCTACTCTTTTTATAAAGTCAGTCTTCTTAAGAGTGCATGTTACTCCATAAACTCTCCCACTTCTCAAACAATCTGATATTCCCTGTAAACTTAGCCTGTCGGGGAATAGATGTTAAGGAATAAACATGACCCACACTTTACCCTCTCTTTATCTCACAAATTTTTCCCCATTGGTCAATCAGGTAAGGCCGACTTGCAGAGATGAAACTTTTTACCACTGTCCCTGATAGGTAGAATCATTGTCGTGAAAATGTCTGTTTTGCCTAAATCTTTTTTTCTGTTCCAATGCATTCCTTTGTTTCCACCCAAACGTTTTTCCAAATTGCTTGACCAAATTGTCACCACCTTATTGGGGGGTGGTAAGACTCCCAAGGTGCAGTGCTCACTTCTGCAAAAGCTTAAATTTAATGGGCGTCTTGCATTACCCAGTGTTCTGTTTTACTATTGGTCATGTATTGCCTTCAGCCTTGTATTGCCTAATACGATGTAAATTAGAGGCTCAATCACTTTCTTCGTCTTCTCTGACAGCCTTGCTCTCCTCCCTACCACTAAATCCCTCTAATTTTACAAATAATCCTGTGGTGCTTTGCTGCCTTAAGGTCTTGTTACATTTATGTTACCATCCACCTACACAGCTATAACTAAAAATCAGCTGTTTGCCCCATCACTAGTTGATTCAACTTTATGATTTGGCATCACCGAGGCATTAAGTCATGTCTAGGGTTCTGGAAGGAATATTGTTATGGGTCATTTTATGGTGATCAATCAATCAGTATACTTTATTTAACCAGGTAAAAACTCATTGAGATTTAAAACCTCTTTTTCAAGAGTGACCTGGCCAAGACGGCAGCACAGAAAAAGAAAATAAAACAGATTACAGTTACAAACACACTACAGGAAAACTGCATTGGGATTATATGATTACACAGCACAATCACAAGAGCTAATTAAGCTCTCCTAATTTCTCTGTCTTTTATAAATGTCTTGAATTTCCTTAGGGTTACAAGATGTGTCAATTTCAAACCCCTCTGCACATCACTCCAGGCAGATGGGGCAGAACATTTAAAAGCCTTTTTGCCCAGTTCAGTTCTTACTCTCAGGACCTGCAGCTGTATGATGTCCTGAGAGCACAGGCCGTATTGGCTGAAGTTTCTACACATGTGTGAACACGGATATGTAGGCAGAAGTCCATGAATAGAATTATTAATAAAAATCAGCCAATGAGAGAGTCTTCCAACATACAAGAAAGGACTATGAGCGACAGCATATAGGTAACAGTGATGTACATGATAGCTGCAACCAGTAATAAAACGCAAAGCACAGTGATATACAGTATCCAATTTCTTTAGAAACTGCTCAGGAGCATTCATAAAAACAGGTCTCCATAGTCCAACAAGGGTAAAAAAGTTGTGGTGATCAAATGTTTTCTGACTTGTAGTGAAAAACAAGACTTATTCCTAAAAGAGAAACCTAGTTTAAGTTTCAGCTTAGAAACAAGTTTATCTCCATGCAATTTAAAGAATAAGTTCTCGTCCAGTAGAATACCAGAGTATTTATAAGATTTAACCATTTCAATTTCAACCCCATGAGCAGTTAACAGCCGAGGAAGATGGGATGGGAGCTGCCTGCCATTTGAAAATAGCATGGTTTTTGATTTATCTGCATTCAGCACTAACTTAAGATGAGTCAGGCAGGATTGAACAGTGTCATAGGCTGACTGCAGGAACTCAAGGGATTTTAAAACAGAAGGTGAACAATATATAACAGTATCGTCGGCAGCAATGGGACACAGTATTATACAAATCTTCACAAAGATTATTCACATAAATTGTAAACAACAGTGGCCCTAATATGGAACCTTGTGACATTTGGGCCCTCTGTTGACCCATATTAACCCGATACAGTCAGAGGTTTGAGCCTTTACACCTCTTTCAGCAAGACGTCAAATTCTACAATGATAAAAAATTCCCCAAACCTCTACTCTCTCATCCCCCTTCACAACCCAATTCACTGTTATTATCTCTCCAATCAAAAAAGGCACAAAATGCCTGATTTGCCTGAAACAGACTCACCTGCACGTAGATACCGCCCAACCAGGGGTAATACACACCCTCAGCAGCTAAAAGTTGCTGCAGGAACAAGTTCTGTACACGGGTTGCCCCTGAGGCCAGATGAGCACCCTGACTCTGACACTGTTTCTGTTGGACACAAGGGGGGCGCACAAAAAGTTACAGTTACAAACCATCATGAACTCAAACATTCAGAAACAGCTGTTTGAAACATTTGACCGGTGAACACATCTGAAAAACTTCAAACAGGCAGAAGGAGCTGAAGTCTGATTGAGGAGGTTTACTCAACAACACGGTCTTCATGAAGCTCATCTGTGTGGACCATCTCCTCTGTTTGAGGAGCAGGTTTAAAATATCCTTAATGAATGAAGTTTATCAGAGGGAGTTCTCAGTCACATGTGATTATTGATAAACATATAAATCAGTCTTTACCGCAGCTTCAAACCAGGTCCTGTAGGTGTAGTAAACCTTGTAGCAGAAACCAGAGTATGCAGACCATCCAGGAGAGCAGAAAGTAAAACGAGCTGAAGACGCAGAAAACAAACAAATTTATGTAAATCATCAGCAAATATTCAGAGCTCTTGGTTTAAACTGATGGAAATAACAATAAAAATGTCTCTCTATGATCTGTATAAAAAGATGGACGACATGGCAAAGTGAAGCCAAAACACTTTGCCCTCTCCATGTTAACAGACGGGACACAAACTATAAAATCAGTTAAATGTTTGTCAGTCTGGTTTTCTGTCTGATCTTATCGTGAGGATTTAATGTTCAGTTTCGCTACAAGTTTATGTTTTAGTTAGTTTTTTTTTCTCACATCAAAATAAACAAAGGAAAATTAAATTTGACGTTACCTTCAGGGTCCTCTGGCTGCTCAGACTCAGCTGCTGCTCAAACACAAACAGGAAGTCAGAGATGACAGGGTGCAAATAAAAATGAAATCAGTGATTAATGATTCATAAAAAACAATAAACTTACTCAATGACGTGTTTCCAATCTCCTCACCATCTATGAGTTCAGGGACTAGATCTTCAGGCAGCTCCTGCTCTTCCTCTTTGACCATCATCCTCATCATCTCCTCCTGAGGCTCTGAAACATCTACAGCAGAGTCACAGACACACCCAGACAACGTTAGCTTGTTCTGAAGGAGCATTTTTAATGTCCCAAAGTTTTATGGAGCAAATTAAATTTTATGATGAATCTACAAACTAACACACATGCTGTGATCTTCCTCGTAATTATTGACTGAATATGAATAAAAATCAATATCAAGTGTCAGAGAGACATCCATGGAGGTCGGTGCTCTCTAAGAACCTCTAGTTTTTTGTTAATACCAAAAAATATGGCATGTTTAATCACTTGTAGCATGAAAATAAAGTCTAATATTTATATATTAAAGTCACTGAGACCTTATCAATGTAGACATTCAGGTTAATGTAGTAGCAACATAACTGAATACCTAAAAAGTCATTTTACCAATATTCAGCAACATGTACAGTACAGGCCAAAAGTTTGGACACACCTTCTCATTCAATGTGTTTTCTTTATTTTCATAACTAATTCCATTGTAGATTCTCACTGAAGTAATGATGGCCACTCATTTCTCTTAACTTAGCTGACTGGTTTTTGCCATAAAATTAATTCTAACAGTTGTCTAATAGGGCTGTGGGTTGTGCATCAGCCTGACTTCTGAACAACACAAATGATGGTCCAACCCCATTAATAAGGTAAGAAATTCCATTAATTAACCCTGGAAAGGCACACCTGAGAAGAGAAAACCATTTCAGGTGACTACCTGTTGAAGCTCATAAAGAGAATGACAAAAGTCTGAAAAGCAGTAATCAGAGCAAAGAGTGGATACTTTGAAGAAACTAGAATAAAAGACATGTCTTCAGTTATTTCACTTTTTTGTTAAGTTAAGTACATAATTCCACATGTGTTCATTCATAGTTTTGACGCCTTCAGTGAGAATCTACAATGTAAATAGTGATGAAAATATTGTTAAAGTTTAAACGATGTGGCCGCTCCATTAAAGTGAAGCCAAAATGCTCAGAGCTCCCCCTGCTGACCGTCTACAGTAGTTTGCTTGTGTTTTTATGCCCTCAGTACTGACCTGCAGGCAGATTCTCTTTTTCAGCTGGAGCTGCAGAGAGAAAAAAAAAACACATTTAAAGAGTTTGTGTGTTTGCTTTTGTGTGAGTATGTAATTTTGTATGTTTGTTTGTATGTATATTTGTGTATTTGTGTCTAGATTTGTGTATATGTGTGTGTTACTCACCTGCAGATGCAGCACACAGCAGGATGCAGAGGACCAGCACAGGTGTCATGGTGATGATCAGCTGATTGTTGTTGTTAGAGTATCTTCAGTCTCACCTTCCAGGTAACTCTGATCTGATCGATCTGAACCCGATGAAGATTTTTATACGCTCACAGTGGAGGCTGGAGTGGGCGGAGCCTCTGCAGTGTCACCACACTAACTTGATTGTGTCAGCACGTGAGTATTATCAGACTTGTCCTTCACGTGGCTTAAGAGAAGGCTGATACCAAACAGGACTGAAGTTTGAGCCTTGGTTTTATTGAGGACACAGACAGAGATTAAAATCTGGATCTTAAAAAAGGGAGCCAGCAGTACCAAACAATGATCACAGCTTATATCCTGACTTAAGTGCTCCAAACCATCAACCTGCCTGAGCTGTTCAAGGAGATCTCTCCCTTAGTTTGTTTATCCTTGTTGAAGACAATCAAAATATATTTATCAACAGGCTACTTGCAACAGTCCTTTAAAGTAGCTCTAATCAAACCTCTGCTTAAAAAACCTACCTTTGTTTAAGTAACTATAGGCCTAAAGGCCTATTTCAAACCCTCTAAATACAGGCCTTTATCAACCCTTCCAGTCATTTCTAAGATCCTGGAGAAAGTAGTGGCTGATCAGCTATGTGACTTCTTTCAAGACAACAGCCTGCTTGAGGACTTTTATGGCCCTTTTCCATTTGCCCTACTCTACCCGCCTTGTGCTGCTTTTCCATTAGCCCCAGTCACCTGCCCAACGGCGTGCAGTGTTGCTGTAAACAGCTGAGCGGCACTTCGGTGACATCTTTTTGAGCGCGACACAACAATCTGTGGCTTTTTTGTCACAAACCGAATAAAAAAGAAAAGCAGAAGAAGGCTGCAGGTGGCAAGAAGAAATACCCCTTGAGAAGTACAGGAGAGTTTTGGAAGCTATACAACAGAATGAAGCCGAGGACGAGAGCAATCGAGCTGCAAAGAAAAGATGCATGAGGGTAAGCTAATGGTAGCTACCGCTAGCATGCCAGGTTGTCAAGCTCATGACTCATCGATGACGACATAGTCTGACCAATCAGTAGACGGCAGTCGTGACGTCTTTTAGTATCGACTCAGCACACTTGGAACCAGAGCGGAGTAGGTACTAAAACTAGCTTGTTTTAGGAGGTACCAGGCCAGTGGAAACACGCTGCAAATTGAGTAGAGCAGAGTAGAGTAGGGCCAAGGCGTGCTAGTGGAAAAGGGCCATTAGTCAGGATTTAGAGCTCATCACTGCACAGAGACTGCTCTAGTTAAAGTAACCAATGATCTAATCTCATCTTCAGATGAGGGACTTCTCTCTGTTCTTGTTTTGTTAGATCTTAGTGCAGCTTTTGACACCATTGATCATAATATTCTTCTACAGAAAATAGGGGCATTACTCGGGATTACAGGGACTGCTTTATATCGGTTTAAGTCTTATCTGGTAGATACCAGTTTGCAAATGTAAACAATGAGTCTTTATACACTAAAAAAGTCACAGAGTTCTTCAAGGGTCCAACTCTTATACACACACACATACATATATCATTCATCATTCATTCACTCATTTTCTATACCCCTGTATCCCTTTCGGGGTCTGGGGCGGGGGTGGGGGGCTGGAGCCTATCCCAGCTGTCATTGGCGAGAGGTGGGTTACACCCTGGATCGGTCGCCAGTCGATCACAGGGCCAAATAGAGAGCCAGACAACCATTCATACTCACACTCACACCTAAGGGCAATTTGGAGCGACCAATTCACCAAATGAGCATGTTTTTGGTCTGTGGGAGGAAGCCGGAGTGCCCGGAGAGAACCCACGCATGCACGGGAAGAACATGCAAACTTCACACAGAAAGGCCCCTGTCCAACTCGGGACTTGAACCGGGAACCTTCTTGCTGTGAGGCACGTGCACTACCTTCTGCACCACCGTGCCGCCCGATTTGTATAAACATAAATGCTTAAATAGATCAAATTAAATTCATGGCCCATGTTGAACTTCTCAATGAACCACAACAACTGCACTTTGACTTTAACCCGTACTGAGCACGAGGAGAATCAAACAACAGACTCATTCAAGTTAATCAATAAAAATGTCTAATATTTCCTTATTGCTGATAAGATACAGAATTACTGTAACTGACAGACCTCACACTCCCACACAGGGACACAGTGTGAGCCAGTTTTGATTGCACATGCCCAGATTTCACAAATCCAAAAAAAACAAGGTCACATGTCAGGTCATCTGTTTTCTGAAGGCGGGGCAGGTCAGTCAGGCTGTACCTGTGTGGCACCAAACCAGGTCTCCTTCAGAGGGTCAGGTTTACACAATCATCTGGTTGTTCGTCTTCTGTCTGTGAGTGAGATAACTCAGAAACTTCTGAACAGAATAAAGTTTCAGAGAATGTTGGTCATAACTCAGGGAAGAGGTGATGAGGTGCAGATTCAGGACATTTTCAAAAGATTTGTTCACGATGCGAAATTGGGCTTTTTTACACAATTTGATAATAACTTGTCTGAGACATTTCTCTGCTTCTTGCTCTGAAGCTGCTTGTTTCAGTTTGCTGCTCTTCTGTTCTTTAGAAACAATGACCGAGTTAAATCATACAGCCACAGAAGTTTAACTACATTGTAAAAAAATAATAATACAGTATAACAGTATTTTACTGTTTATTTTACTGTTTTTTTCTGTATTTTCAAAATGCCAATTATTTCACAGTAATAAACTGTTATATTACATGTCAAATGTAATATAACAGGAAATTACTGTAACTGTGAAAAAAACACAATATTTCTGTTCTTTTACAAAGAAACCCCATTAGAAATATGAATATTTATTGTTAAAATACGTTAACAAGTGTATTGTAACTTTACAAAGATTTTTCTGTTGCTTATTTAGGGAACTGTAAAATTCAACTGTAAAAAGGGAAAAATCATTTGAAATTACATAGAAATTAAAAGTAAAAATATCTTAATTTCACTGATATTTTTCTGTTATGTAAGGGAATAAACTATAAAATTCAATTTTACAACTCTAAAAAAAACCTTTTTCTATAAAATAATGTCATTAAGAGGTGCTGGTTTAGCGGAGGTTAGCAACCAGGTACCCCATGTACATGCTTTTGCTGGTCCAGGTTCGAATCCCGCCTGTGACCAGTTTGCAGAGTGTCTTCCCCTACTCTCTCACCCCCTTTCACAAGCCTATCCACTGTCTCTCTCCTATCAATGAAGGCACAAAATGCCCAAAAAATAAATAAAAAAATAATAATGTCATGAAAACCAACTATTAGTCGCACATTCCTGTAAATTTAAGCATAATTCTGCGTATTACAATGTCGATTTACCATCTTTATGGGTAATTTGATTGTTTTTTAACTTTAAGTGTTTGTAATTAAACATTAAAGAACCTAAAATTAAGGCAAAATCTTGTTAAAATTACAACTACAAACTGTATTTTAATTACGGAAGGAAACAGTATTTTGATGAGAAAGCAATTTTCTGTTATTTCATGGTATTTTTTTAGTGCTCCAGCTGCCGAGAAAGTACCGTATTTTTAAGATGTTTTTTTTTTACAGTGTAAAACTTAGAAGTGACTTTCTGTAGAGTTTAGTCTGACACCCTCATACATTTGAGGCCAAACTGTCTTCAACTATCAAAGTTTTAGTCTCAGATGAGATTTCACAAAGACTTGACGTCTTGGTGCAGCTCCTACGCTCTAAATGTGGCCCAAAAACATTAAAAAAATGCACATTAATGAAGAAAATGTAATTAAATCTACATGAATAATCATCTCCAGTATTCACAGCTATAAAGCAAGAATTAAAGGGTTAGTTTAATAGACGTAAAACCCACAAATATCTACCATCATGTATTTCAGACTGACCTGCCACTATTTTGATCTACAACATTAAAAATATTTCCACAGTAGTCTTGAATAATTGGCTTCATTCTACTTTCTAAAGGAAGCAGTCATTGTAACTTTCAGTAATAATCTCTGTAAATGTCTTTAATAAAGCATGAGCAATAATTTTAGGAGGAAAAGTTAATCAAATGAACTAACACAACTGTCAGTAATAGTTATTATGACTTTTGGGGTACATGAGGACACACAGTTGTTTTTTCAGGACTCACTGATCATAAACCTTCATTAAATTATTTTATGATCTCTCTGCTTAGGTGCAGCTGAATCTGTGTCAGTAATTGTGTAATGAAGGATGATCATCTTAATATTCTTATATCAGTCAGTTTAGATCAAGGTGGCATCGTGGTGCAGCAGGTAGTGCACGTGCCTCAGATAAAGGAGGTCACAGGTTCAATCCCCTGGTTGGTCAGGGCTGGATGAAGACACCAGCAGCAGCAGCTCCAGGTTGCCAAACTTCTCCCAGGAGGAAACTGATGTGCTGGTCCACGAGGTCCAAGCTCACAGTAACAGAATAAATGGCTGTGCAAACAGACCTCCACGAGCTGATGATGCAAAAACAACCTGGGAGGAACTTACTTACACTGTCTATCAAGTTTGCCCAGATATCCTGAGAACAGCAGCCCAGTGTAAGAAACAGTTCAATTATGTAAGAAGAGCCAAAAGAAAGCTGTCAGATCGAAGAAGGCACACAGTGGCAAAATATAAATACTTAAAAAGGGTTAAGGCAAAAATATTTTTTCTACTAAAACAGAGGAGGACGACTCTCCTCAGGCTCCCTCCTTCCTTTCCAAACCTGCAGTCAAAAGAGCATGAGGAGGAAGAGGAAGAACGCACTGAAATATAATCTGTTTTTCTCATGAAAGCACTTTATTTTGGTGTCAGCCAGTCCTCCCTCTTACGTCTCCAGATGGTGCAAAATACTGCCACTCGCCTCTTAACTGGTGCACGTAAGAGGGAGCACATTACTCCCACCCTGGCCTCCCTGCACTGGTTGCCTGTGCATTTTAGAGTTCATTTTAAGATTCTTTTGTTTGTTTTTAAATCTTTACATGATCTGGCCCCATCTTACCTCTCTGAGCTTCTTCACCCCTACACTCCTGCTAGGTGCCTCAGGTCAGCTGATCAGCTGCTCCTGGAGGTACCGAGGTCCAAACTGAAGCACAGAGAGGATAGAGCTTTTTCTGACCCTGCATGAGACTCGGCTCCTGTTTTAGTGTTTTATGGTTTGCTTTTACTTATTGTTTCTACTGTTTTTAAATTAGTTTTTAAAAATCATGAAACAATTGTTTTAGTATTTATATCTCTTTATTTTATCCATTGTTTTTAATTAATTTCTGTCTGTTTTGTTTTGTCTGTTTGTGTACAACGCTTTGTTTCAGCTGTGGTTGTTTTTAAAGTGCTTTATGAATAAAGATGAGTTGAGTTGAGCGTATCTTTAATGTGAGGGAGTAAATTGTGGCCAAAACATGTATAAACTGCAGGCATATGAGCACATTTAAGGACGGAGCTGTGCAGCCAGGTTGTCTCTCCTCTCCTGTGCACCTGTCAGCCATATTACCACTGCACCGAGTGTGCTTCGCCTGTGCCGAGAATAGACCAGGTTGGAGCTGGCGAGCTTTCAGCGCATTTTCTGCACACAGTTTTTGCATGAAAATGTCAGTGCACCTGGTTGAATCTGTCAACACATCAAGCTGGTGCACATCCACACCCATCTTGAAGCCACCAGTCTACCAAATTGCCAAATTGGCTGCTCATGACCACTGTGCAGGGCGCAGAGTAGGACACATCCCACACACTGGTATTTTTGCACCATAACTTTGGCAATTGTAGCCCGGCTGCGCCAAGGTGGATGTGGAGGAGCACCAGGGCGTGATGTCGACAAATTCAGTTTGGCACAGTGACAATTTTGCGCCAAAACACTGTGCAGAAGGTGCGCTGAAAGCTCGCTAACTCCAACCTGGTCTATTCTCGGCGCAGTGCACCCGGTGCAGTGGTATTTTGACTGACAGGTGCATAGCTGGTAGCATAGTCTTGCTTCTTCTCAGGAAAAATTTACTCTACTATTTTCATCGCACAGTCTTCAATAAATTCACCCTCCGTAAAAGGTTTGCAGTGTTTGGCAATCAGTGTGCCACCTCGTAGCTTGCCTTCATTCCCAGTCAGATTGTCGTAATTTGCATGTTTCTTCTGGTAGTGCCTCAAGAGCCACAGTCTCTGGTCAAATAAGGCAAACACAGTGGTTTCGTATTTCCACTTGTCCTGGAAGTGGCGGCCTTCACTGTCAACTTTCCTTTTATTTTACTTCCAGTCACTGTTTTTGAAATTGGCTGGAAAGGATCACACAAGACCCTTTGACCCTTGTGACAAGAGTCAGAGTTCACCGAGGCGAGAGTGTGGCCACAGGTCTACTGTTTTCTGGTAAAATATAAAATAGCTTTTTTGTACACTGTATTTTGTACTGTGATCAGCAGTGCTGGTGGGATGCATATTATCAATTTTATGAAAGGGGCTGTGGGCGAGTGGATTTACGAACAAGGGCCGCACTTTGGAAACGCTACTCTGACACTTCTCCAACAGAACGGTGCAGAAAATCAGACACAGAAGGAACCCAAATAAAGCAAAAGGCAGGTTTAATACAGTCCAAAGGTAAGTACACTAAAAAGGTGAAATCAAGCAAAGGTGTCCAATGAATGGCAGACAAAAAAGGCAAAATCTAACAAAAACTGAACTAAATAACAGGCAGGATCATGGCATACACTGTTTTATTTTTTTATTTAACCTCTATTTACAAGGAAAACCTCACTGAGATTAAAAATCTATTTTACAAGAGTGTCCTGGCCAAGACAGCAGCACATTCAATAGTTTTACTCAAACACTTACAGTCAACAAACACATAAAACAAGAACTCAATACATTGAGGAAGTCACATTTTCCGACAGCTGATTTTGCGTGGATTGTCCACACGAGAAAGATAAAGTGTATCAGTCAAAACATCTACAGCCAGATGTGTCCGACTCCAAGTCACTCAACATCGTCTTAAACGTGTCCAGTGAGTCCAGATCTTTTAGTTTCAGGTCTTTAGTAGAACATACCAAGCATGTGGAGTCACAAATCTGAATGCCTTTTTCCCAGCTCAGTTCTTACTTTTGAAACAGACAATAAAAAAAGATCCTGGGACCAGAATTATAAGATGCTGTGCTCTTCTTACTGATGAAGGTCAGAAGATAGGATGGGAGCAGACCAAGATTACATTTAGAAATAAGAATACGCCAGTGACTGAGTCTGCGTGCACACAAAGAAAACCATGCAACACAACAGTTGACAATGATGAGTAAAAAAATTTAAACCAGTGATGAACCCCAGAGCTCCATGATACACAGTATCCAGAGAATGTAAGCTTTGAGAGGAGGCATGCATGTACAAAACATCACCATAGTCCAATACAGACATAAATGTAGCAGAAACCAGTCTTGTTTTGGATTAAAAGAGAGACAAGATTTAATTCTAAAGAAGAAAAAACTAACTTCATTTTTATTTTTTAACAAGCTGATGAACATGGACAGAGACAGAAAGATAATCATCAACTAATACACTAAGGCCTGGACCACACGAATATGGATATATTCCTAAATGCACATTTTTCTGTCCAATTTGGCCTCTTAACCACACGAACCCGGCAATTTCACCCACAGAAACAGAGATTTTTTAAAACGGGTAAAAAGTGAAGAAATAAAAAAACATCCAGTTAAGTGGATCCCTGTAGCTGTGTTAAACGGAGCTGGTGTTGACGTAATGACGTCAAGCACCTAGTCACAGTCACTGTAGCAACAGTTGCCAACAACAAGAACGATGGCCAACATTTACAGCGCTATCTCTGTGGTCTTTGCACTTTTTGCCTCATTACAGCTCTACAAATGAATGTAATGTTGTTGCATCGAAGGCTCTCCACTGCTGTGCAACGTCGGCGTCTGCTGTACGCAGCATTATTAGATTGTCCCAAGCGTCCACGGTTTACTCTGTTGACTGCTTCTTCTTTCTGTTTTTGACTGCGCTTCTTCTATGGTTTTCAAGTTTTGCTAACCTGCCACTTATCAGCCAGGCATGGCATTGCAGGCTTCAGAGGCGATTGTTTTCAGTTTTGCCTCTTTGTACGAACAGAGATATTTCTGTGGTGTGGACAGATTTTTTTTTTTTTAAATCAAGAACAAAGATATCTGGTCAAAAAAATATCCAAGTACATGTGGTTCAGGCCTAGGATATTTGTAGGAAGAACCCTGAGAAGTGATCACTGAAGGCAAGTTAGAAAGGTTGGACCTAGAATTTGAGAATAGCATAACTTTTCTTTTGTCTGCAGTTATCACATTCAAAACAAAAAAAAAACCCTTTATCATAAAATTGACATGACAATCAATATTTAACGACAACAGACAGTAAACAAATATTTAAAGAGACAGACAGCAGAGTTTTAGTCCTCCAGGTCAACTGCAGTCAATATTCCTCTTGGAGCAGATGAAGGTTTTCTTTTGTAAACAGTCGTCCTCTAACAAACCAGCTGAAACAAAAACAGAAAAGAGCCTGATTATTATACAATGGGAACATTAAAGATCCACCTTGTATAAAGTTTAAACAGTCGGAAATGTTAGCTCTCCTTCAATGTATCAATTCACAACAACACAGAAAGAGCAAAGGCCAACACTCAGACACATCAGTACAATTCTGCTTTTTTGTTTAATTAACTTTCCATCAGCTAAGACAGTGGGATGATTTTAACCAGCGGAGGGGCTAAACTGTTCTCTTACTTTGCTCCTTCACAAACTGTGCACAGAGGAATATAAAGTGTTGATTGAGCCCATTGTGAGCCTTTTCCATTTATGAAAGGAAAAGTCCTTGTAGGTGTACACACAGGGTTTTATAAATCAGAATATATTTTGGCCCATGCCAGTTTCAACTTTTGGGAGCACATACACTTTTAGTAGTCATGAATCCAAAAGGTTGGGGCTAAGGCAGGGCTCTTGTATGCTGAAGTTGTGAGGGTGGTGAGAAGACAGAGCACAGAGACTAACAGGCATGAGTCAAGAAAGGTTGCCGTTCAAGAGGTAGTGAGACAGTTCTGTGTCCGGATTTATGCTGAAAAGAAAGCTCTGCTCACCTTCATAGCAGGTATTATAAACGGCACAAGTGGGGTCTCGCGAAAAACAGTTAAGATCTGGGTAGTGGTACAGAGGGACCTACAGGCTGCATGGGACTCACAGAAATCTTCAAACATTCATGGTGGTTCTCTTACAGTGGAATGCTCGGAGTTTGTTGGCCAATGGCCAGCAGTTTAAGTATCTTGCGAGGAAACTGGATTGCAAACTTGATTCCAATTGTATTCAGGAAACTTGACTAAAGCCAAACCTGGATTATGTGCTATGTGGGTACACAGGACAATGCAGGGACAGGGACAATGGTGGTAGGGGCAGGGGGTGTTTTACTTTTATTCGGCAAGGTGTTCCCTTCAGGCTTCTGGAACGGGGGTGGATCTGGAATATATGGGATAAAAGGGTGGAGGTGGTGGTGCTCGACTATAATCCCTATAAGAGGCTGTTGTTAGATTGATTGTTAGGTTTAGGAGACAGGATAGGTGGCAGGCGATTTGGTGTGTTGACTTATTGATGGATGTTGATGAGCTAAATGAGGGGTTCACATTGGGGGCTGGCAGTGGGAGCGGAGGGTGGGAGGGAGAGGAAGCCGGTCCCAAGGAGGAGTGTGAGGGATGGGGTGAGGTAAAGGAATGGGGCGTTCAGGTTAGTTAAGAGGACACTTTCCCATCACACCCGTTTGCGTATGAAAGAGACCAGGCATTTCTAAGGAGGATAATGAAGAGAGCAAAGAGAACACAAACTGCCACAGTGTTGGAAAGAAGCAGTGGTGGTACTGATCTGGAAAACGGACAAGGACCCTACATTACCAGCTAGCTACAGACCAAAAGCTTTGACTTGTAATATTAGCCAAGTCATGGAGAGGATAATGACAGGCAAGTTAATATTATGTGCTGAAGAGGAGAGGTGTAGTGCCAGAATATAGGTGTGGTTATAGGAGAGGACAAAACATCATCGATGCTGTAATTAGACTACAGGATGAAGTCGAGAACTTTGGGGCCCTTGGCAACTTTCTGATTTGGTTCATGTAAGAGTTCTGCTCTGTGTGTTGGTGGGGTTTGACAGGTGAGGGGACTCACCGTAGGGTTTATCATCCAGGTAGAGGCAGGAGTTATTGAAGACGATGTCCTTGGAGAACCATTCATCTTTAGAGAAATCCTGTCCATCTTTCCACACCCATCGATCCTGCAGAGACAAACAGTATGAGGATGAACACCTCCAGCTGATTATATGAACCTGTGGTCCACAGTGTGGGCTGCCGTTCTCTGTTGGTTTTAGTCTTTTAACTAAAATATATTTAACTTTTAGTCATGATTTATTCATCAAATTGTTTTTATTTTAGCCTAGTTTTACTTGATAGAATTTTAGTCAACAAAATCTACTATAAATTTTGTGGACTAAATTGTGAAGTGTAAAGAGTAAGGCATCTTTTATGTTTCCTTGAATTTCTGAAGTCATGTTTCACACTTGGATAAAATCAAACATCTAATAACCTTTTATTGAATGCTCTAATTGGGTTGCTCCACAACTTATCCCACCACTTATCCCTAACTTGTCTACTTTTGTCAAGGGGGAAGAAGGTTGCTGATGAAAACTATGACGAGAATAATAGCCAACAAATTAACACAGTCTTGAGTTCCTGGGTTACTGCAGGTAAGCTGTGAGAAGTCTCTAACTTTTGAACAGTAATTACATAAAAAAAGACAAAGTAAATAAAATTCAGTCACACATTAATACCACAGTTTCTTTGAGATCTACAAAGATCAGGGTTGATTTTACTTCACAGACACCAGGGGGACACTTCATGTTAAATAAAACAGAGCAGAACTTTTACTTTATCAATTACCATTGCATGGGCAAAACATAGTGTTCACATTTAAATTATATGTTTAAGAAATAAAGAAGGTGGAGATTGAAGTATAAAATATTAAATCACAGATTGTAATTGTCACAATTTTATTTCTATAACTTATTAATAAGTTTTGAAATCTGGTAAGTTAGTCTTTTGGGCCACCAAGGCGTGCCAAATTAATTGTGTTATTTTGTTATTTAACATGCTCTCAACAGTCACCTTGTTGGACAATAGAAACTTTGTGAAGTCTGAGCTCAGACAAAGTAGTGGGTGCAACACACTGTGCTCTGTAGGGCATAGTGCGAGACCGGCCTTTTTTCTCCTCCTCTCTCCCCTCTGTCACCCTTTTCCTATCTAAAAAAATGGAGTATTTTCTTGGATGGGTTGTACTGTGAAGAAAAATTTTGCTGCTCTGTATTTGTGACATGTGCAATGATAATAAAGTAACCGATTGATTGATTGTTTGATTGCTTTTATTTTGAAGTTCATTCCCAGGAGGGACTTTTGGACTGTTCATGCGTGCTTTACAGTCGATATGGTGCAGACAAGACGGACTTTTCTTCAAAGTTGCAGACAACAAGGCTATTTTATGTCTAATGTGTCTCATTTGAGTAGTTCATTAAATTTACATGCAGTACTTGTTGATATTTACCTCCGCCAAGGAGGTTATGTTTTCGGGAGAGTTTGTCCATCCGTCTGTCCGTCTGTCCGTCTGTCCGTCTGTCCGTCTGTCCGTGAACAAAATAACTCAAAAAGTAATGGATGGATTTGGATGAAATTTTCAGGAAATGTCCAGCATGGGAAAAGGAAGAACGGATTCGATTTTGGTGTTGATCCAGATCAGCGTCTGGCCGTCATGGCAAAAAATGTGATTTCTGTGAATAACTACTGAACCAAAGTAGATATCATTTTGAATCCTGTTGCTAATGGTATGTTTTCATGGTCAAGGAATCTAAATATTTAGATGAAATAAAGGTAGGAGTAATATTTATGGTCAAAATGACAATATGGCTGAGGACTGTGGCGCTGGCGGAGGTCTGCGCTCTCCGAGTGCTTTCTAATTATGTATATTTTCTTTGCTAAAATTATGTGTATTGTCCAGTTTTTTGCAGTGGATTTGGGGGACAAGCTTCGAATATACTTGTTTCAAGAAAACCACTTGTGTCTGTCTATGCCTGGAAGGATTTACACAGATCATTGTATTCTCTTTAGAAAAGGCTGGTCTCTTCTTACACACGTGAACCAGACTCACCTGCAGGTATAACCCTCCTAACCAGGCAGACTCCTTAAACTCTTTGATAGTGAGCTGCTGCAGGAATTTGAACTGCTCAGAGTCCACCGCTGAGGCCAGCTGAGCTCCCTGACTGTAACAGTGGTCCTGTAGGACACAAGGGGGCACAAGAAGACTCAGACAGACTGACCAAAAACAAACAATCAATCAAACAATATATACTTAACCCTTAACCCAAATATAACCCTTAAAGAGCCGGTATACAGTTGCATGAAAAAGTATGTGAACTCTTTGGGATTACTTGGATTTCTGCATAAACTGGTCATAAAATATGTTCTGATCTTCCTCTTAGTCACATCACTAGACAAACATAGTCTGCTTAAACTAATACAGCACAAAAAAATTACAAGTTTTCATGTTCTTTTTCGACATACTATGTAAACAGTCACAGTGCAGGGTGGAAAAAGTATTTGAACCAGTAGGCTAATTACTCTTCAAGACCTAATTGGTGCCAGGTGTCTGCTAACCTAGGGTCCAATCAATGTGATTAGATAGGATATGTTGGTTAAAGCTGCCCTGCCCTATAAAAACACACACATCAGTTGTGAGTTTGCTGTTCTCAAGAGGTATTGCCTGATGTGAACCATGCCTCGCACAGAAGAGCTTTTAGAAGATCTACCATCAAGAATTGTTGACTTGCATGAAGCTGGAAAGGGTTACAAAAGTATCTCTAAAAGCCCTGATGTCCACGGTAAGACAGGCTGTCTACAAATGGAGAAAGTTCAGCACTGTTGCTGCTCTGCCAAGGTGTGGTGGTCCTGTAAAGATGACTGTGAGAGCACAGTGCAGAATGCTCAATGAGGTGAAGAAGAATCCTCGAGTGTCAGCTGAAGACTTACAGAAATCCCTGGCACATGCTAACATTATTGTTGACAAATCTACAATACATTACATTACACAAGAATGGGAGGACCCCCAGGAGGAAGCCATTGCTGTTCAAAAAAGCATTGCTGCATGTTTGAAGTTTACAAAAGAGCACCTGGATGTTCCACAGCACTACTGGCAAAATATTCTGTGGACAGATGTAACCAAAAATGAGTTGTTTGGAAGGAACACACAACACTATGTGTGGAGAAAAAAAGGCACAGCACACCAACATCAAAACCTGAAATATGGTGGAGGGAGCATTATGGTTTGGGGCTGCTTTGCTGCCTCAGGGCCTGGACAGATTGCTGTCATCGACGTAAAAATGAATTCCCAGTTTATCAAGAGATTTTGCAGGAAAACTTCAGACCATCTGTCCGCCAACTGAAGCACAACAGAGGATGGGTGATGCAACAGGACAACGACCCAAAGCATTGAAGTAAATCAACAATGGAATGGCTCCAACAGAAGAAAATACGGCTCCTGGAGTGGCCCAGTCAGAGTCCTGACCTCAACCTGATTGAGATGCTGTGGCATGACCTCAAAAGAGCAATTCACACCAGACATTTTTTATGCACAATTTATGCAGAAATCCAAGTAAACCCTAAAGGGTTCACATACTTTTCTTGCAAATATCTATCTATCTATCTATCTATCTATCTATCTATCTATCTATCTATCTATCTATCTATCTATCTATCTTTTTTTTTTTTAAGTATAAAACAGTCGTTACCTCAGCGTCAAACCAACTCAACGATTTGGGAAAGAACTTGAAGCAGATTTCGAGGTAAGCAGACCATTCATCAGGACAGGAATCCGGACTAACTGAAGAAAATAAGAAAAAAAAACAGAAATAAGGAAGAAATGTTTTTTTTACATGAGCAGGTTTATTAGTGCTCTTGGGTTGAGCTGGTGAAGATACAAAAACATCTGAATATGTAACTGATCAATGAAAATGAACTCTTTTAAATCTTAATTAAATTTATTAAGAGATGTACAACATGGCAGTTCCTTTAAAGTGAAGATGAAAATCATTTGACACTCGGAAAACAACACTGAAATCAGTGAACTACAGACGTCACTTATTGTAAACTTTTAGCAGGTTAATAGACAACACTGAATATACAACACCCAGAGTGTGTTTGTGTTTTCATTCCCTCAGTACTGATCTGCATGTGGACTCTCTTTTTCAGCTGTGTGCATGTGTGTGTGTGTGTGTGTGTGTGTGTGTGTGTGTGTGAGTGTGTGTGTGTTACTCACCTGCAGATGCAGCACACAGCAGGATGCAGAGGACCAGCACAGGTGTCATGGTTAGAATGAGCTGATTGTTGTAGTCAGAGTAACTTCAGTCTCACCTTCCAGGTAACTCTGATCTGATGGAGGTGATGAAGCCTCTGATATACTCAGACTGGAGGCTGGAGTGGGCGGAGCCTCTACAGTGTAACCACACTGACCCGATTAGTGTCGGCATGTGAGTTTTATCAGTCTTGTCCTTCACATGGATCACGTGGCTTATCGTTGATCATAGTTTGAGATGATAGAAAACAAAGGAGAAAACACTGATATCAAACGGGACTGAAGTTTGAGTCTTGACTTTATTCAGGACTCAAAGGGACAGAAATGTCTGGATCATCTATCAAACAGACTAAAGCTGTGATACTTTGGGTTTAAAAAAGGTTTTAAAAAGTATTGGGGTGATTTAACCCTGCACTTAAAATCTTCTGGTCACATAAGATTCATTCATCATATGTGAGCTCATTTGATATTTACAACAGTTTTCATCCATTAGAATCATGAGCATCATCTTAGAGGTGTGAATATTACACCTCTGAGACAGCAGACCTACGGTCAGATACATCAATCTGTGGATTTTTTTTATTTGAATAAGACAAAGTATTTTCAGGAACGTTTCCCAGACTGCCCCTGACTCAGCAGCCCATGTGTAAAGAACGACAGGAGAGAGGAGTCTTTTTGTCATTTGCTTTGAAGGACTGCGTGTTGTTAACAGCAAAGCGGCTTCCTCACTGAATTGTGCGTCCAATTGTCTCATATTTAAAAGGTACAGTTTATCACACAGGCATGAAACAATAATACTACAGTTCAGAGTTACACAGCGGTGGTCATCTTCCTCATTCAGAACATGTGGGTTCTTTTGTTGATGTGACGGGGCAGTCCTCTGATATCAGAGACAACATATTCTGGTTTCTAGTTCCCAAACGAAGGCAAGCATATAAGAGGATCATCATACATGTATAATCATAATGATAACTGATGTATATGTTTTCTTTACAAGTAAAAACAAAAGTCTTTAAATGAAGGTTGATAAAATGACAAATTTGAGGTTATAAAAAAATCTCAAGCTGCAAATAGTTCCAAACAGGCCCTCACAGCTTTGTTGATCTTGGGTGTGGTACATGTCGACCTTCTGGCACAACTGCATCTTATATAATAATGACACACATGGTAAATGTTTTGGTTAAGGTTAGTAGTTCAGGTCAAACTTCGCTAAACAAGAGCAGAGATCAGATCAGATGTTTGGTGTTTGACATTAGATGTCATGATATGATCGGAGGAGCTCTTTAAAGGCAGATATGTCGTGCAGGATATTGGTTGGTTAGGATTTGTTTTTTGCTGAGCTGTTCAAAGTGCCTGCTGTTATCTGAGAGCCAGCTTCCCTCTCAGATTGCCTGTAGGCCGGTGCAGGGATTTTATGTATGTCAACAACCATTCGTGTAACCCAGGAGATATCTCCATAAAGACCGAGGCTGTGGTCGAATAGTTACCTCCTAAGCCCTTTCCTATCTACTTTTCCTTAACCCTGATGGAAATCGTCATGAGGTTAAAGAAAGGGGAAAGGAGAATTCAGAAGGACTTAGGAAAAGAAAACTGCCGTGCAGAGAGAATCCGACTACACTTTCACTACGCTACGTCTTCATGTGACAGTGGATGTTACTACTGCACTAAAACTACAATTTTTCGAAGGTGGACTACAAAAGACACATCTTAGGAGAGCTCATGTATCATGACAATGTTGTTCCTTTCAGACAAGACTGAACATAATAACCTGGTAAGAATTACATCTGCATAACCGATGTTGAAGAGAGGATTTACATAAATCTGTCCTCTCATTATCATCATGAACACCAATCAGTGCATGAAAATAAATGAACTGAAGAAAAGAAAGGCAGAAACTGTTAAGACCACAATCTGATGGTGTACAAATGATTAATATTGAACCATGTTTAAAACATAATCAACATCAAATGTCTCATATCCTGCTCTCTTCAGAGAATCAGACTACTGGAAAGTTAAGGCAGGTTTTGGTAAACTTTAGAAAGGAGCAGAGGTAACTCACATGGTCTGTGAGATTTGTTATTATTCAGGTAAATTCTGAAGCAGTCAGATAACGCGCTGTTTATAAATGTTGTTGCTGTGGAGAATTGTGGGACAGAATATTCTCCTCTCCTTTTGTAAAGGATGGTCCAGTGTATCCTATGCAGAAGGAGATAATAAAGGAAGCATTCAGTTACCTTTCCTAAGCATTTGAACTATTCAAACAGTTCTAATCACAAACTACTTTCGGTTCATTTCACTCTGTTAGGAACCTTCCTAAGCAAAAAGGACTATTCGTCTGCAGCCTGTCTTTTGCTACCAAGACCTTAAGCTACTAGCTGTTAGCCATATAATCTGCCGAGGGAGCTCCGTCAGTGCATTCAGGCATGTAAACATTATCAAGACCACCTGCTAAAGCTCAACATGAGCATCGGGATGGAGAGGAGAGTTGATCTAAGAGAGCTCACATTTTTCCTTGACTCTGATTGGTCCTATGATCTGCTTTGTGTTGATTGGTCTGTTCAGCACTGCTTAGCGCCATGTTGTCAATGACTCAGCATTCATTCTAGGGTCTCTGGGCTGCACCGGGCTTACCAGTCTGAGCTAATGATCTTAAACTTAGGATGAAACGATGGTGGGCCGTCACACGAGTTGTTTTTTGGACTGAAGGAATGAGACGTTCAGACAGCTGCTGGTTCCTCAGAAACAGGCAGAGACGTCCTGCTGCCACGGACATTTGTTATTGTAAATAAGAGCGCTCTATCACATAGAGGAGGCATTAAAACAAACTGAAGGGGGTAAATATGTTAAAACATTATAAGTAATTTTAAAAGTGTTCAAACTTGCCTGCAGGTTGAGGGTGTATTTGATTTCATGTCTGAAGTCTGACAGTAAAACATATGATGAACCCTCCTGAAGGTCACAGCCTGAACAGAAGCTGCTGAAGGGTTTAATAAAAGTCAAAGTAAAGACTTGACATGTTCATTTGGAGGAAGGCATCAGAGCATTAATGAAGAAACATGCAGAGGGACATCTGTGCTGTGTGGAGCTGTCAGGATCAGTGAAGGTCACTTCAGCATTTCAACTCTTTTGTCTTTGCTTTCTGCTCTCTCTGTTTTTGTTGTAGATTCTTCAGTGAGTTTAACAATCTGAGGACATTTAAAGACAGACAACTTCAACTTTAAACTGAACTTTTTATTATTCCACATCAATCAAAACATCCATCACACTCTGACACAACTACAAAAAGTTCATGTTCAATCAAAACTAACATGATAATCAATAATCAAAGAATCTCACTCTGACACATATACAAGTTTAAACCATAAAAAATACAACTGTCACAACCAGACAAAGTGACAGAACACAACAATCAAAGTAAACATGATAAACAATAAACAAAGATCTCAGACAGCAAACAGATAGTAATAGCAGCAGAGTTTCAGCCCTTCAGTTCGTTAACATCCTCCTCGTTTGGCACAGATGTAAGGTCTTCTGTTTGAACATGCAGTATTCACCCAACCCTCTGATAAACAGAAGGATAAAAAAGAGTCAGTTTAATAAGAGTAATCAAACAGGTGAAAGAAGAACAGTGACAATGAGGAGAGAACTTCAGAGCTTTATTACAGTGACAGGATCATTGAAGAGCCAATATGTTTCTACCTCTAAGGTCTCAGTCAGGGCTGAGTTAACTCTGGAACTAAAACTCCAGAGTGGACGCTGAGCCTTACTGTTGGACTTTAACTAAAATCATTTTTACAGCCACGTAGAGTTTAAGGACCAGATCCTCAAAAGATTTGCACTGCTTTTATGACTGCTAAACCTGTGCATATGACAAAAAAAAAATAGTGCGCGACCCTCAAAGCATACGCAAAGGGTGAAAGGCACACAAACTGAGCCCAAACTGCACTGCCACTCCTGGCTGCGCCGGTCCAATTTGCATGCATGTAAATTAGAGAATATTCATAAATGCAGTGCAAAATTGCCCCCTTCCTATGCAAATGAGCCTTGTTGAAAATACCACCTAATCCTCAAAGACCAGGGCTAACTGCCACAGGTAGATAAGCGGTGCAAATTACCGCCTGCGAGACCCGTGTATTAAATCTGTGCAATTTGTCTTTCTCACTCTCTCACTCTCTCTCGCTTAAAATGACTGCATATTGCACTGAGTTGGTGATAACTGTGGAGGAGAGCCTATTTAAGGGCTGTCATGACAGGACTCTCTGGTAATCATGGCAGCAGTGATTGTAGCCAGGCGAAGGCACCGTGGCAGGTGAGATGGCAGGCGCTCAAAAGAAAGGATTTATCGAAGGAGAGTATCACCTTATGATGTGAGTGATAATGAAATCTTTTGCAGATAGCGGTAGCCTGAACACATGATCATTGCACTACTAGATGACATGAATGATGACAGTAGAATAGCCGACTGTGTTTGTCTCTATATATTCCACCTTTTTTAAGTAAACATGAATAATTTGTTAATTTTTTAAAAAGAAAAACCTGTGACCCCCTTGACCACTTTTTGGTCATTTGAGTTATATTTTCTGCCTTTGTTTTGGCTGTTTCAATAACAAAGGCTAAAAGAAATAAAGAAAAAAAAACAAATGGGATAAACAACAGAAAGAAGACGACAAAAAACGACACCTTTGGACACATGGTCCTTTGACCACTATGAATCACTTTGTGGTCATAATAAATAATTTGTTTTTTTTTCTTGAGGGGCACAATGAATACTTTGAAATGCATACACTTGGCGGCTGTGTCTCAGGAGGTTAAGGGTCGTTCGCTAAAGCCGAGTGTTCCACTAAATAAGGGGATAAATCAGTGATATCCAAAACAAACCTGAAAAATAAATGCAACTCAAAGTCTGATCCTGATAATAGTAATTCAGCGGCCTCAGTGGTAGGTCAGATACCCCTTTTCCACCAAGCTGGTTCCAGGGCTGGTTCGGAGCTAGAGCCAGCTTAGCACCAGTTCTTTGGTTTTCCACTGACTAAGCACCGGTTGCTGGCTCTCAAAACCGATGCTTGGCAAGCACCAACTCTTTGCTGGGCCAGCAGAAAGAATCACTTTACGTCGGGGGCTACGGGCTTACGTCAGGGGGTGGGGGCGGGTAAAAACACGGAAGCAACAAAGCAGAGTAAAAACACGGAAGCACTCTTACCCGTCTTCTCAAGCGTGATCGATGTTCGTTGCATAGTCGTCGAGCAACATTAACTTGCTGGATCACCAACTTTTGCTCTACAAAGGAAGGCTCGAAAAGCCAACAGCAATACTTGAACCGCAACGTAGTCCTCCATCTTTGTAGTGGCAATTGAATTCGGCGCTAGTTGTTATGGGAAACTAGCGTGACGTATACAGACGTATACATCGACGTGATGACGTAGCCCTCTGGCCGGCACCCGTTTGTGGAAAAGCAAACGGTTCTTAACTGGTTCGCAATTGAACTAACTGCGAACCGGCTCTAGCACCAGCACTAGCACCAGCCCTGGAAGCAGCTTGGTGGAAAAGGGGTAAGAGTGGGCTGATGTTGACCTAAAGACAGGACCACGGACAACTCTACTACAATGTAAATAGGTCAGTATAAAAGATTCAGGACCATGGATAGCTCTGCGCCGACTTGTTTATATATATTATTTATTAATCATATATTCATTTTATTATTTAAGATCGGCAGGACAATGTAATAAATAATAAATAAATCAACAAATAAAGCCGTAACCATAAGAAAACGACAACAAAACGTGAATACCAAATAAGGTTATTATAAATTACATTTACTTTTCTTTCCTGCCTCTTAGGTGCCATCATGTGACAGGCAGCTCAGTCTGATTTCCCCCCTTACAACAGAAGCTTTTCTTTCCTCAAGAGCAGCAGCAATCCTACTCATGGCCCCATCATCTCTGCATGACTTGCCTGCATTTGTGCTCTCAAGCCCTATTTTTTTGTTTTTTTGGACCTGCTAGAGCCCTTCAGCTGACGTGAACTACTGTGGCTGCAAGTTTGCATCTTGTGCCTCATTGTTACTGCATATTGTTTTTGTGCAGTTGTTTGTTTTTGCTGCTCAGTGTAAATGAGACGTCAATCTCCAAGTTTGCTGGGACAAAGCCACCTATATGCCACGGGAATTACTGCAGCCAGAGGCGCAGAGTGCGCTCAGCTGCCAAACTGTGTGGGCGTGTTTGCATATCATTAGAGCAATTTCTTTTGAGGATGAGGCGCTAAGACAGGGCAGATAGCTCTCTCCTCAGTGCCTCTGACTAAGATGATGTTATTTCAAAAATGCAACATTTTCTATTTTAAGTTATACTAGCCTGATGTTTTGCAGTTCATCTTTCATTTTATTGGGAATATAGGCTACTAAAAATTGTTGCAACTGTCTGTAGGCCTCATATATGTTCTTAGACACAATAAATTTAATTATAGTTGGAATAATTTTCTTGCTTGTATGTCTTCATTTCTGTCCGATTTCCTATTGCAGTCTCATAATTCGTGCTCCGACTTGCAGGAAGTAAAGCAACATTGAAGAAATGGGAATTGTGCGATATGCAACAAATTTATGAACTTTGACTACCTTACTGCATTTGAGGAGAGGCTACTGATGAAACTGACATGCACTTGCATACACACAAACGTACACAGCAGCTCTTTGGCTCTGATCACACTGGTGCTTTTAGATAAACATTCATAGCAAAGGACAATTTTCTTGTAGCATTTCTGACATGTATGTGACACTGCACAGCCCTGGCTTGTAATGTGTACCTAAAAAATTGGCCAGCCAGTGTTTTTATGTATATGTAAGATTTTATAATTCTTCCTGACCTACAGTGATGATTACTTCTGTCTGAAGTAATGAACAAACATTCACTTATACATGTGACCAAGAGCTCTGTGGGCGGAGCCAAACAGGTGTGTGGACTCACTTGCATTATCCAGGTAGACACAGGACTTTGAAGTGTCGACAGGTCGGTTTGCCCATCCATTATAAGTGAAGCTCTGTCCATCTGCCCACACCCATTGATCCTGCAGAGACAAACAGAGTGTGAGGGTTTTCACCTTCATCAGCTGATCATATGAACCTCTGATCCAGAGTTTAGCTGCTGCCTCCTATGGGACTGCGGAGTTACTGCAGCAGTCTGAGGTCTTTTAGTTTTTAACAGTGAATAAAAACAAGATTAAGATACTTTTAATGTTGATATCATGTTTTAAATAATCGTGACAGTGAACACTTTTACACCATTAAACACCACATACTTAATACGACAACAATGAAGTTATGGAGTCTGTTGTTGTAGTCAAACCAGAAGTTTGAAGCTCTCTGTCACTTCATACAGCCACAGTGTGTTGCTGCATTAATAGGTAGGATTGCAAAACACTGACGACAGATCTGGCAGGACAACTTATTGCCTCTAAGCTGCCATTGGCTAAACATATCAGACCGTCTTATTTTAGCTGCTACTCTATGCTGCTCCCGCTGCTAGCTGCTTTGCGACCCTCCTCCTCCAGCTTCTGCTCCAGGGGGAATATGCACCATGCTTTCCTTGTCCTTGTAGGAATGAGGTGGACAGGAATGTGTGCTGTTAACCCCCACTTGGTGAGTTCACCTATCACACAGGGTCATTGGGAACAACAACTGCAGAGCCGGCATGCTGGAAATATATGCAGAAAGTCCATTTTCAGCAGGAGCTGCTTTAACTCTGTATCAGTCTCCAACCAGACAGGTAGACCCATCACAGGAAAGCAATTGCTCTGTTTCTGGGTTATCAAAGTCAGGCAGGAAATTTTACCTGGTGTTCACAAGCTGCTGCTCCTGCTACCTCGTCTGAACTTTTGATTTTCTCGTGATCCTTATGATCTTATGTTTCAAGCTTTCTGGCAGCACTCTGCTACAAAGTGCTTCAAATACCCTAACCCAGTGAGGAGGTGCCACCTGAGGGGGATGTGACGCTATGCCTAAAAACTTTGCAGGTGTGTTTCCTTGACAAAGTGACCCTGACAGCATAAGCATTCAGATTTGAATTCTGTTCATGACATAAAAAGATAGATGTCATTGTTGTATTAAACATGAAGGCTTTAGTGAGTCCTGGAGAATTTTTAAGATGATTTAAAGGATGATTTCCACCTTAACCAGACTCACCTGCACGTAGATACCTCCTAACCAGAGGTCATTCACCTCCTCCGCGATTGAAAGTTGCTGCAGGAACAAGGACTGCAAACGGGTCGCCCCTGAGGCCAGATGAGCCTGCACTTCAAAACACTCCAGCTGTTGGACACAAGGGGGCCCACAAAGACTCAGACAGACTGACCAATAACAAACCATCATGGACTCAAACATTCAGAAACAGCTGTTTGAAACATTTGACCTGTGAACACATCTGAAAAACTTCAAACAGGCAGAAGGAGCTGAAGTCTGATTGAGGAGGTTTACTCAACAACATGGTCTTCATGAAGCACATCTGTGTGGACCAGGGGTGGGCAACTTTCAATACCAACAGGGCCACATAAAACCATTTTTCCAGCCTGAGGGCTGCATTGTTACAAATTTTCAGAAATTCTCCAGGGGAAAAAGGATGTTGGATTAATACCATTAGAGAATATTAATTAATCCTAAAATTAGCAAACCAATATACATATGTTACATGACAATAAAAGTTATTATACATAATTCAATGAACTTGACACAGAATTCAAGCAAATTTAGCCAAAATACATGGAATTAAACTATTTTCAAATCAATGAAATGATGAGTGTTCCCAAATTTTTAAAGCTCAAAGATTTTACTGCTGCCACTTTTAAATATAGTATTGAGTAATACTTGATATAATGTTCAAAAGTTCATGAAATAAATTTAGAGACCCTACTATAGCAACGTAGGCTGTAAATAACTTACAAAAGCCAATAAAATGTCAAGATTATATAGAATTTTGATTAGATGTTTGAGTTTTCTTCATATTTACAATTGCTAATTTGAGGCGGGCCACATTTAGTGAAGGGTTAGGGGCTTAGGCCGTACGTGGCCCCTGGGCCTCTAGTTGTCCACCCCTGGTGTGGACCATCTCCTCTGTTTGAGGCCTATGTTTAAAATATCCTTAATGAATGAAGTTTATCAGAGGGTGTTCTCAGTCACATGTGATTATTGATAAACATGTAAATCAGTCTTTACTGCAGCGTCAAACCAGGTCCTGGAGACGTAGAAAACCTTGTAGCAGAAACCAGAGTATGGAGACCATCCAGGAGAGCAGAAAGTAAAACGAGCTGAAGACGCAGAAAACAAACAAATTTATGTAATTCATCAGCAAATATTCAGAGCTCTTGGTTTAAACTGATGGAAATAACTGAAAAAATCGGGTCTCTCTATGATCTGTATAAAAAGATGGACGACATGGCAAAGTGAAGCCAAAACACTCAGAGCGCCCCCTGCTGACTACCTGCCTTTACAGATGGGAAACAGCTCAAAATATAAAATCAGTTAAATGTTTGTCAGTCTGGTTTTCTGTTGTTATGTCTGATCTCATCATGAGGACTTATTGTTCAGTTTTTTTAACAAGTTTACAAAATAGTTTGTTTTTCTTCTAACATCAAAACAAACAAATGAAAAATTAAATGTGGCGTTACCTTCAGGACCCTCCTCCAGCTCAGACTCAGGTGCTGCTCAAACACAAACAGGAAGTTAGAGATGACAGGATGCAAAAAAATATATATAAACAGTAGTTTATGTTTCATAAAAATCAGTCAACTTCATTAATGACATGTTTCCAATCTCCTCACCATCTATGAGTTCAGGGACTAGATCTTCAGGCAGCTCCTGCTCTTCCTCTTTGACCATCATCCTCATCATCTCCTCCTGAGGCTCTGAAACATCTACAGCAGAGTCACAGACACACCCAGACAACGTTAGCTTGTTCTGAAGGAGCATTTTTAATGTCCCAAAGTTTTATGGAGCAAATTAAAGTTTATGATGAATCTACAAACTAACACACGTGCTGTGATCCTGTTTGATTTAGACAAAAAAACATGATCAGGATTATTATTGACTATGAATAAAAATCAGAATCAAGTGTCAAAGAGACATCCGTGGAGGTCGGTGCTTCCTCAGCACCTCTAGTGTCAAAATAGGACAAATTTAATCACGAGTAACATGATAATAAAGTCTAATACTCAATTTATTAAAGTCATTGAGACCTTATCTGTGTTATAAACATTCAGGCTAATGTAGTTGCAACATTAATGAATAACTAAAAAAAATCATCTTAAAAATATTCAGCAACAAAAAGAAATTATCTTTCTTATTATTATCAAACATTTTCATACAGTATTAAAAAAATCAGCATAAGGAGTCAATGTTCAGTTAATATCAGCCCTTTTCTCTGTGTAAATGTTAAAGTTTAAACTCAGTGATTCTGCTGTAACTGATCCAGTGACTGAAAAGAGACACATTCTAATGAAATGAATGTATTTTGTGTTAAAGTTTAAACGATGTGGCCGCTCCTGTAAAGTGAAGCCAAAATGCTCAGAGCGCCCCCTGCTGACCGTCTACAGTAGTTTGGTTGTGTTTTCATGCCCTCAGTACTGACCTGCAGGCAGATTCTCTTTTTCAGCTGGAGCTGCAGAGAGAAAAAAAAACACATTTAAAGAGTTTGTGTGTTTGCTTTTGTGTGAGTATGTATTTTGTATATGTTTTTTTGTATGTATCTTTGTGTCTAGATTTGTGTGTATTTTTGTGTGTTTGTGTGAGAGTGTGTAGCTGTGTATTACCTGCAGATGCAGCACACAGCAGGATGCAGAGGACCAGCACAGGTGTCATGGTGATGATCAGCTGATTGTTGTTGTTAGAGTATCTTCAGTCTCACCTTCCAGGTAACTCTGATCTGATCGATCTGAACCTGATGAAGATTTTTATACACTCACAGTGGAGGCTGGAGTGGGTGGAGCCTCTGCAGGCTCGCCACACTAACTTGATTGTGTCAGCACGTGAGTATTATCAGACTTGTCCTTTACACGGATCACGTGGCTTAAGAGAAGGCTGATACCAAACAGGACTGAAGTTTATCAGATGCTTATTAGATTTGGATCATATATATAATAGATCCTAACTTAAGTGCTGCATGCTAAAAATGCATTTCAGCAGCATCATAACAGAATTGAGAGGAGCACTGTGGCACAATGATGCAATTAGAAATTAAATTATCACTCCTATCGATAGATTATCCCGGTCTTCACATAAGATATTTAATCCTATTATGTCTCACTCCAGAGAGATCTGGATTAAAATCCCCAAAATGTACAAATTAAGACATCAGTGTATTGGAATAAATGGCTCTTCAATAGACTATGTCATATTGCTGATTAGTATGAAGAAGGGCTGTTCATGACATTTACCAAAGTTAAAAAAAAATACAATTTTGAGGGAAAGGAATTTTTGGAAATATTTACAGAACAGAAACTGTGTTACCTCTAGAATCCAGTACATGGATAGAAATCCCATATTAGATTATTCTACGCTACCTGTTGACCACCACCGAACCTTTACATTTTATAAAATAACCAATCAACTGCTCAGTGATCGCTGTCAAAGCCTGAAAGCAATATGGGAGGAAGACCTGGGGTGTCTGATGAATGAAGAGGAGTGGCTTAGAATCATATCAGATAATGGGAAATATGTTAGGGAGGCTAAAGGTAAATTCATACAATACAAAATAACACACAGGTACTACTGGACACCACAAAGACTTCACAGATCTGGTTTAATCAATAATAACCTCTGTTGGAAATGTCAGAAAGACATAAGTACTTTACTACACTGCATTTGGGAGTGCCCTATCATTCAGCCTTTCTGGAAGGTGGTTGTGGGAAGTGCTGTACCATTATCTCTCAGACTCTGTATATAAGGTGATAGAAGCCAAATACACAACATATCAAAGGCAAAATATTCTGTAATCATGGCAGGTATTACAGCTGCTGCCAGGATAATACTTAAACTATGGAAAAACAGCTGAGCCCCAGAAACTGAAAGAGTGGATAAACACTATGATAAGAACAGTTTCATATGAACATACTCAACAAGATGGACAATGTAAACAGGAATGGTATCTGTTCTGGACTCAGATCACTCTGACTGATGAGCCTTCAGCATGAACACCTTCCTCTGAACATATCCAACTGTATCCAACGTTATGTAATCTCCTGTATGTTTATTTTACCTATAGTCATGTAATTATTAACACATCCTTTCAAACAGATGATTGTATCTCTTACCATATTTTTATCATAGTTAGCATTTATTTGTATTTTTTTTATTATTTTTTTCTCTTTCCATATGCCACTGATAAAAGAAATAAAAAAATTGAATTGGAAAAAATACATAAATAAAATTATCAACCTCCTACATCCACCTGGATCTGCCATACTATTAAAGGAAATTAAACCTATTTGGACTATTTTCTTCCAATTTGCCTCCAGGAACTAAATTCTGTTGTCTCCTCCTGCAGACCGTTAACCTGCCAGAGCTGTTTGAGGAGATCTCTCCCTTAGTTTGTCCATCCTTGTTGGAGACAATCAAAATATATTATTCCATAGGCTACTTGCAACAGTCCTTTAAAGTAGCTCTAATCAAACCTCTGCTTAAAAAACCTACCTTTGTTTAAGTTACTACAGGCCTATATCAAACCATCTAACTACAGGCCTATGTCCAACCTTTCAATTTAGGGCCTATATCAAACCGTCTAACTACAGGTCTACAGGAAGAGAAAAAATAAAAAATAACTACAGGTCTACATCAAATCTTCTAACAACAGGCCTATATCAAATGTTCTAACTTCAGACCTATATCTAACCTTCTAACTACCCGCCTATGTCCATCCTTCTAACTTTGGGCCTATATCAAACCGTCTAACTTCAAGCCTACATCAAATTTTCTAACAACAGGCCTATATCTAACCTTCTAACTACAGGCCTATGTCCATCCTTCTAACTTTAGGCCAATATCAAACCAGCTAGCTACAGGCCTACATCAAATGTTCTAACTTCCGGCCTATATCTAACCTTCTAACTACAGGCCTATATCTAACTTTCTAACTACGGGCCTATATCTAACATTCTAACTTCAGGCCTATATCAATTGTTCTAACTTCAGGCCTATGTCTAACCTTCTAACTTAAGGCCTGTATCTAACCTTCTAACTACAGGCCTATGTCCAACCTTCTAACTTTGGGCCTATATTAAACCGTCTAACTACAGACCCACATCAAATATTCTAACTTCAGGCCTGTATCTAACCTTCTAACTACGGGCCTATATCAAATGTTCTAACTTTGGGCCTATATCAAACCGACTAACTACAGGCCTACATCAAATATTCTAACTTCAGGCCTATATCTAACATTCTAACTACAAGCCTATATCAGTTGTTCTAACTTCAGGCCTATATCAAATGTTCTAACTACAGGCCTATGTATAACCTTCTAACCTTGGGCCTATATCAAACCAGCTAACTACAGGCCTACATCAAACCCTCTAACTTCAGGCCTATATCTAACATTCTAACTACAAGCCTACATCAAATGTTCTAACTTCAGGCCTATATCAAATGTTCTAACTTCAGGCCTGTATCTAACCTTCTAACTACAGGCCTATGTATAACCTTCTAACCTTGGGCCTATATCAAACCAGCTAACTACAGGCCTACATCAAATCTTCTAACTTCAAGCCTATATCAAACCCTCTAACTACAGGCCTGTATCTAACCTTCTAACTACAGGCCTATGTCAAACCCTCTAACTACAGGCCTATATCAACACTTCCAGTTATTTCAAAGATCCTGTAGAAGGTAGTGGCTGATCAGCTGTGTGACTTCCCTTAAGACAGCAGCCTGCTTGAGGACTTTCAGTCAGGGTTCAGAGCTCATTACAGCACAGAGACTGCTCTAGTTAAAGTAACTAACAATCTACTCAGCTTTAAATGAAGGACTTCTCTCTGTACTTGTTTTGTTAGATCTTAGTGCTGCTTTTGACATCTTATTCAGAAATTAGAGGTGTTACTCAGGATTACAGGGACTGCTTTAAATTGGTTTAAGTCTTATCTGATAGATACCAGTTTGTAAATGTGAACAATAAGTCACGGTTCATTACTTATTTTTAGTAAGTTACGGAGTTCCTCAAGGCTCTTTGCCAGGTCCAATTCTCTTCTCCAAACATATGCTTCCCCTCAGTGATATCATGAGAAAATTGTTAATTTTCATTGTTACACTGATGATACTCAGCTGCATGTATCATTAAAGCCAGGTGGAACAAATCAGTTACCCAAACTAAAAGTGTGTAGAAAGGACATTAGAACCTGGATGGCCAGAAAATTTCAGTTCACAAAGTCCTGCGTCAGTCCTCTCTACTCCCGCTCCTCCTCCTCAGTGATGAGGCCGACAATCGCAGAGTCGTCAGAGAACTTCAGCGGGTGGCAGCTGTCTGACCTGTACATGAAGTCCGCAGTGTACAGGGTGAAGAGGAACGGAGCCAGAACCGTTCCCTGCAGGGCCCCTGTACTGCAGACCACCATGTCAGACACACAGTCCCTAGCCCTCACATACTGTGGTCTATTTGTGAGGTTATCCTGGATCCAGCCAGATAGGTGGTGCTCCAGCTTGTCCCTCATAAGAAGAGGCTGGATGGTGTTGAAAGCACTGGAGAAATCAAAGAACATGATCCTCACATGGTGTTTGTATACAGTAAGTCTTTTATTGTCTCTGGTGTGACAGCTGACATACTGTGTGAATATGGGCAGAGTGGAGGATGGAGAGGCGTGATTAAAGTCCCCAGAAATAAGGAGGGCCTGAGGGTGTTTGGTCTGTAGCCAGCTGACTGCAGAGTGTAGGGTCTCGTATGCTGCAGCGGCATTACTTGACAGCGGGACGTACGCAGCTATCGCGATAACGTGAGAACTCGTGACAGTGATGTGCCCCGAGTTACACCATCTATCATTCACAAATACTGCCAGCCCCCTTCCTCTTACCGCTCTCCACTGTCCTGTCCGCCCGTGATAGATGAAAACCATCTAGTGTAGCAGCCGTGTCTTGTTGGGGAGAGATCTCACATTTTCAGTTCAGTATAGTACCTTAAACATTAGCTAATTTAATTTTGAAATATTTTATTTAACTTGAGATGTTTGAGTTTGAAATATTAAATTTCAGTTCAGTAAAGCACTTCATTTTTATTTCGAAACGTTTTATTTTGCTTATTGTTTTAGTTTGAATTTGTCAATTTAAACGCTCTGCTTTTCTTTAAATATATAATTTTACTTTAAATAAAGACAAGTATTTCTTGACATCTTATTCTTGTTTGAAAATCATTTACATTATATAAAAGTTATGGAGAGTGATAAAATGTGTCTTTATGGCGTTAAAACTGACACTTTGAAAAATTTGGGTGCACCTATTTTTTATGCTGGTGCACCTTAAAAATTTTCAGGTGCACCGTTGCAACCAGTGCAAAAAGTTAGTCTGGAGCCCTGCCTACTGTAAACAGTAGGACCATGGCTCCTCACAGTATCTCCAAACAGCAAAAAACACAGTTATGAAGTTAACTGTGATAAACCTATCTATCTAATCTAATCTATAAAAAACACCACTGAAGTAAGCCTGAAAATTTTGGTTTTCTTTGTGCAACTTCAAGGCAGATTAATAAGTTAAAATAATTTACAAGAAGTTGATAAAACACAGGAAAAAACTCAAAATGAGCAGGAGCTGCTGTAACCAGATGCCACTCAAACAGCGCTGGAAAACAGAGAGCAAGAGTGGGGGAATGACATGCAGTAAAGAGGCCACAGGCAGGATGCAAACCCAGACCCAGTCATGGTGCCTGACTTTAATCACAAGGCAATCTGCGCCCAATATAAAATAACTTGTTTACTCAGTTAAATCTAGGCAGTGACTTTGTTTATTGTTTATATGTGTAAATTAAGAGCATGACTTCAGCCCGCTCTATTGTAAAGTGCCTTGAGATAACACTAAACTGGCACTATATAAATAAATACTGACTGATTGACAAAGAATCAAATACGTTAACAGCAACATAAGAGACTCGTTGATGATCGTTTTGTTGCAAATCATCTACAGAAATCTGATCGTGTGCAGTCATCAAAGTTAATTTGTCTTGTTTGTTATTGAATAGATCAAATTAAATTCATGGCCCGTGATGAACTTCTCATTGATTCACTCTAACTGCACTTTGACTTTAACCCGAGCTGAGCACGAGGAGAATCAAACAACAGACTCATTCAAGTTCATCAATAAAAATGTTCAGTATTTCCTTATTGCTGATAAGATACAGAATTACTGTAACTGACAGACCTCACACTCCCACACGAGACTCAGTGTGAGCCAGTTTTGATTGGATGGTGACCGTGCACATGCCCAGATTTCACATATACAAAAACAAGGTCACATGACAGGTCATCTGTTTTCTGAAGGCGGGGCAGGTCAGTCAGGCTGTACCTGTGTGGCACCAAACCAGGTCTCCTTCAGAGAGTCAGGTTTACGCAATCATCTGGTTGTCTGTCTTCTGTCTGTGAAGTTTCAGGGAATGTTGGTCATGACTCAGGGAAGAGGTGATGAGATGCAGATTCAGGACATTTTCAAAATATTTGTTCACAATGTTAATTTGGGCTTTTTTTCCCCAATTTGATAATAACATGTCTGAGACATTTTTCTGCTTCTTGCTCTGAAGCTGCTTGTTTCAGTTTACTTCTCTTCTGTTCTTTAGAAACAATGACCGAGTTAAATCATACAGCCACAGAAGTTAAACTCAAACTTTACAAAGACTTTCTTTAGACTTTAGTCTGACACCCTCACACATTTAAGGACAAACTGTCTTCAACTATCAGAGTTTTAGTCTCAGGTGAGATTTCACAAGTGCAGCTCCTACAGACTGAATGTGGCCCAAACACATGAAAAATGAACATAAATGAAGAAAATGTTATCATGTCTACATTATAAAGCATTTGAATAATCATATGTCCAGTATTTCACAGCTATAAAGCAAGAATTAAAGAGTTAGCATAATAAATGTCAAACCAGGAATAGATGTATCCACCATTATGTATTTCAGACTGACCTGACCTACTTTGGTATGCAAAATTGAAAATATTTCCACAATCATTTTAATATTTGGCTCCATTCTACTTTCAAAAGGAAGCAGTCATTGTAATTTTCTGTAATAATTTCTGTAAAGGTCTTTAATAAAGCATTAGTAATAATTTTAGGAGGAAAACTGAATCTAACGAACCAACACAACTGTCAGTAACAGATTTTTGTATCTATAAACTTGGCTTTTGTAAAGTAATTTAACTCAGGTAACAGGTTCAAACCAGCAAACTTGCACATGCTCTCCTGCTCTCCCCTTTTGTTTTTATCAGTCTTGTATTGTATTGTTATATTTTATGTGATGCCCAAACTTTTAATTTAATTAATTCCACTAATTAACTAATGGCCTTTAATGAACAGCTCAATGATTCACTACGTCTGCACACTTTGTCTTAAGCAACATGCTAAGAGTTATTATGATTATTTAGATTATTAGTGTTTGATATGAGACAATATTTTCTCTCATGTTCGTTCCTAAAATCCTTGAACAGTCTTATATTAATAAGCATTATAAAAAAAGCCTCTTTAAGGTGGCAGCTGTATTTGGAGTATGTGCCAATCTAAGCTGTCAACTATCATCCAGCAGCAGTCAAAGAAGATACAATCATGATTTTAGTGGCTCAAAAGTCATCAATATTTACAATTATTGTGACATTTTCCCAAAGAAAACCACACAGGCTCTTTACCCTGTGGCTACAGTAACATGAAGGTTGTTTTTTTGTCAGAGGCTCAGGTTTCCCAACACTGGTTAGTAACAGAGGACCCTTCTCATTAATTTCAGTAATGACAGTCCTGATAAAATAAGTCCAATAAAAACCTCTCTGTGTGTAAGTTGGTGACCAAGGAGAGGTAAGAGAAAAGCTGCTCTGGATGATGGCTGAAATTTAAAATCGGGTTAAATGTAAAAGAAATGACGTGATCCAGTTTTTATTTTTTTATTATTATGACTTGTGGAAAACATGAGGACACAGGGTTGGCTTTTCAGGACTCACTGATCATAAACTTTTAATAAATGACTTTACAGTCCTTCTGCTCACGTTCAGCTGAATCTGTGTCAGTAATTGTGTAACAAAGGAAGATCATCGTAATATTTTTATATCAGTCTGTTTAGATCATCGTGCTCCTGCAGTGTTTCCTTATTGTGGAAAAACTATGTCAGGCCCAGGTCTAAACAAAAAATAGTAATACCATATAGGGACAAAATAAGAAGAATAAAAAGAGTTTTTCTGTTTGGCCAAAGCATGTTTGGTGATAGTAACATCATCCTGCATCCTAAGTAAAAGCAGACAAATTGTGGAAAGTAATCAAACTTGACTTTTTGTTATTGCAGCTGGTGTTTCATTGCAAAGACGTAAAATCAAACACATTGTAAGACTGATTAGAGACAAAAATATGTTGAAGTAGAATAATAATAGTACGATTAATCATTTGAATTATAGTAGATCAGTTTTGAGACCATAACATTTACATCTGAACATTAATGTCACCATATTTAAACTGTAGGACCCAAAACCATCTCAGTGAGTCCAAAGTCTCAAAAAGGTTTTCAATACAGTCCGAGGTTCAGGACACAGAGGTAAGAGTCAGCAGGTAAAAGCAGAGGTTCACAAATACACTTAGAGATGGCCGAAATAAAACAAACAGGAGTTAGAGGAGCGACACTGAAGCTATGAAAAATAAAGATGAAAGTTTTCTCCATGAATGAACTTCTGTTAGAAACTTTATATGGAGTTCAATGTTTAAAAATCAGGTGATCCTGTTTTTGATTTCCGTTTCTTTTTCTATTGTTTTTCAGGATTCACTGATCATAATTCTTCATTAAGTTACTTTACAGTCCCTCTGCTCAGGTGCAGCTGAATCTGTGTCAGTTATTGTGTAACGAGGAACAATCTTCGTAATATTTTTATATCAGTCAGTTCAGATCATCGTGCTCCTGTCAGTGTTTCCTTATTGTAGAGAAAATACATCAGGCCCAGGTCAAAAAAAAAAAAAGTAAACTTAAAATTATATTATAAATAATACAATATAATGACAAAAGAAGAAGAATAAAAGAGTGTTTGAGTCTGACCAAACTATTTGGTGATAGGAACATCCTGCATCCTTAGTAAAAGCAGACAAATTGTGGAAAGTAATCAAACTGGACATTTTGTTATTGCATCTGGTGGTTCCACTGCAAAGACATAAATTTAAACAGAAGAAAAAAGAATATGTTGATGTAGAATAATAATAGTAAAAATAATAATTAGACTTATAGTAGTTTAAACACTATAACATTTACATCCATACGTAAATGTCACCATATTTAAACTGTGGCACCCAAAACCACGACTGAGTAAGTCCAGAATCTCAAAAAGCTTTTAATACAGTCAGAAGTTCAGTACACAGAGGGCCAGATCCACAAAGAATGGATTGCTCCTGCTAATAGCACCATCATTTGTGCAGAAACAGCTCACACAATCTGCCTTGTGTTAGCACCTTATCATCAAAAGAATTTGCTCCAATGATATGCCGGCGCAAACACCCCCACACAGTTTAGCAGCTGAGTGCACTTTGCACCTCTGACAGCAATAATTCCCGAGGTCCCAGCAAACTACAAGATTGACGTCTCCTTTACACTGAGCAGACAAAACAAACAACGGCACAAGAACAATAAGCCGTAACAGCGAGGCACAAGACATGAACTTGCAGCAATGGCGAGTAGTTCACGTCAGCTGAAGTGCTCTAGCAGGTCAAAAAAAAAATAATAAATTGGGCTTGAGAGCACAAATGCAGGCGAGTCTTGCAGAGATGATGGGGCCATGAGTAGGACTGCTGCTGCTCTTGAGGCCAGAAATGCTACTGTTGTAAGAGGAGAAATCAGCCTGACCCGCCTGCAACATGATGGAGATAAAGAGGCAGGAAAGAAAAATAAATGTAATTTAAACAAAACTTCAAATTATTCATTGTGACCACATAGTGATTCAAAGTGGTCAAAGAACCATATGTCCATGACTGTCGTTTTTTGTCGTCTTTTTTTTTATTCCTTTTGGCCTTTGTTATTGAAACAGCCAAAACAAATGCTGAAAATACAACTCAAGTGACCAAAAGGTGGTCAAGGGGGTCATAGGTTTTTTTCAACAGACTGTATTTAGACAAATTATTCATGTTTACTTAAAAAACTGGAATATTCACAGAGACAAACACAGTTGGCCGTATTACTGTCATCCTCGATGTCTTCCAGCAGCGCAATGATCATGTGGTCAGGCAACCGCTATCTGCAAATGATTTTATTGTCACTTAAATCAAAAAGTGAAATCCTCTTCCGATAAATCCTCTCTCGTACATGCCTGCCATCTGGTCTGCCATCTTGCCTGCCATGGTACCTTCACCTGGCTACAATCACTGCTGCCATGATTACCAGAGAGTCCTGGCCTAACAGTCCTTATTTAGGCTCTGCTCCACAGTTACCACCAACTCAGCGCAATGTACAATCATTTTAAGCAAGAGAGAGAGTGAAGGGGGAGTAAGAGAAATTGCGTGGATTTAATACACGGG